>JAGSMU010000026.1:9332500-10582500 GCA_029286865.1 Teinopalpus imperialis
TCAGCCGTAAATCGGTTGCGGAGACCATGTGGAGTGGCGTAACGTACAAGCAAATACCATCACTCCTTAACTCTCCTTATCCCTCTGCGATTCCATCTCGGCTGTAAAGGATAGGGAAGACGCCCTACGCAACGCCTCCCGCAAAACACCTGCGTGCGTCCAAAGTCGACTCGGTGAGCAGTAGACATTAGGCGCATGCGGGAAGGCACCAAATCACTGTCAGGTTTAAAAACAATACAATAATACCTGAATAGTATTTTGTGTTAAGAATTGAAGCTGTGTGACTGCGTTAATGTATCGTTTTGAAATACATTCAACCTTGCAGTACTTTTAGTTATTATAATTACAAGATTTTAGTGATTATTTCAGCTTTAGTCATCTTAACTAATTGTATAGTAAAAAAATCAGTTTACCACAGAGGAATTTTTAAGACAGACAGAATTTTGATATAATATGAAGTGAAGCTTTTTGATTATTAATAAAAAAACTTAATTTACGTTTTTCAATAGGTTTGTTTGTTGACATGCCAAATATAAGAAAATATATCTGGATTTTTATTTGTCATTTTGATAATTTAGATATTATCAAACTGAGAAATAAAAATCCAGATCCTATTGAATTTCACTACTGTTACTATTATTGTTTGTTTATAATTAATAAACGAAATAAAGAAAAGTAAAGAGATCTAAGTCAGATTTTCTTTAATTATGTTTCTGTAATTTATGTCATATTCATCTTGTTTCTTTATTTTTTTATTGCAAAATGTCTACCTTGAATGGCATTTTTGATGTGGATTATTATGATAACAACAATAATTACAGCGATACTATATAAGTAAGTAAATAAATATCCCAACGGTTATATAAAACCCATAATTTGTTCAGTATACAATCTTTTAATGAACTACTAATTGACATCATGAATTTATCCTTACTCAAATTCAAGCATTCTGTTAAGAACAATATTATTAGATATTATATTATTACATTTATAATATTCCAGTGGGACATGTCCAATACCTCAGATGAATCAAAATACAGATGCGTAGCCATCCTTGAAGGCTTATATTGAATCTGTTATCAGCTCATTGCAACTGTTAGACATGTAAACATATATGTGTCAGCTTTTAGGATTTGTAGACTATAAAAATAAATTATAGGTACCCTATAATTTTAACTCTGGTATTTTAAAAGGAGTAGCATGAGTTTGAAGGTTCTTTTGTCCTACCTTAAACTATCTGTGAGCAATGTGTGACATTGACATTTTCATATGATGAAATTTTATGGCTAGTATTTGTTAAAAAGAAAATGAATAAATTATTTTTGGTTTTGAGTTTTACAGATTGGGTTAATTTTTAGGATCTGCTATTGATATTATGGTAAAGATTAAATGTAAACAAAGTTAATGGTTACAGATTTTAAGCATTTATTTATAAGTTGTGAAATCCTTATAACTAGACAAATACTAATAACTGTATTTCTATATGTCTGATAAAAAGAGCAATAAAATTATATACTACTTTGTCCATGAAACTTTAGGAATATCAAAGTGTTCTGTTAAGCTGTCCAGATGTTGGTTAAACTTCTCTACTCTTTGTTTGTGTGTCATCTCTGCTTTTTGTTGAATTCTTTGTTTTTGCTGCAAAAAAGGAATAAACATGTAAATGGTTTTATACAACACATTGTTAGCCATTCTTTGCTCTTGGTGGCTGTGGCTTAAAAGTTCATCCCATTTCAAATGGGATGTATGGATGAGTTCATCTAATGTCATCAAAACTATACACTAAACTGACTTTTCATGTAAACCTTCACACTGTGGTTATCAATCCACCTACCAAGCATGACAACTCATAAGAATTACTCTTATGATTATTCCTTTGGGGATATTTATTATTCCATTATAACTAACAAGGTAAGACAGAACTTTAAATGCTCAAAAGTGGATAAAATGTTATGGGTTTGTAGAGTATGTAATTCTGATCAGATCCCAGGATATTATATATTGGCTCAACATTAATCAGTGATGGATAAATCACCTTTGTCAAAGCTACCTAGATGACTACCAGATCAAGATCAATTTGTGAACAATATTTATAACAGAGATTTTAAAGTTACTGTGTAATATTTGATCAAATCTTTAGAGTATTGTCTAATACAGCAATTTTTTTTGGATATTGGTCGCTGTAAGTCTGCGGTCTTTTCAGCTTCACCAGGTTGAAAGGTGAGAAAGACCTTTATTTATAGGTAAACGTAAATTATTATGTTTAGTTGGAAAATATGAATGCTAGTTTGTTATACATACATATCAGACTGGTTGAACAAAATTTAAAATTTATTACTCTTAGTTTTTAACTTGCGATTATGCTGTAAAGGTGTTATGTAACAATGGAATAAGTATGAACACCTGACGATTCTATCCACTCCCAGCTCAAGTTAATTGTCTGATTTTTTATTGTATATGTTTTATTTGTTTAGTACGGCTATTATATATACTTCCAATCTTTTTACATATGGCTTACATACAATTTGGGCTTTGGGCTAATTCCTGTGCTTCCATGAATACTTAACCAATATTATTTCTATGTGAAGTACTAAACTTCACATAGATATAATCGCATCGCAGCTTCTGAGAACTAAGAATTAGCATCTATTAAAATATTATGTGGGCCATCTTTCATTGTGATAGTCCTCATCATGAGAATGGCCCAGACAAATTTAAGATATTGTAATGTAATCTTACCATTTTTTCTTGCATTTTAAGAAAAGCGAGTTCAGCTTTTGTCTTAGCATCGCTGTTTTTCTGTTGTTTTATTTGCTGTTTTACTTCATTCTCGATAATTTTTTCTGTTTCTTTACTGGACTTCTTCTTTTTTTTCTTTTTAATTCCTGAATTATCCTTAAGTTTCAGCTGTGATTTGTTCACACAAGCGTATTCATCTTCTTCAACCATTTTAAATTAAAACAAAATTTTTTAATAACGTTAGTTTTGTAAAATCGAACGACTTTGAACTGTATATTTACGTTTAAGCTAGAAATTATAAATATTTTGATATTATGATGATTATGATATTAATTTATCCCTAATGGGAAAGGCAAAGAACTTTAGTCCATACAGCCAGGTCTTGATCGTATGATGGTTGGTTTGAAACTCTATTTTGATATTAGGAAAACGTGACAATTCCTTAATTTTTTTTTAAATTATGACATCTGTTGTGATAATTCTGCTAGTGTCTTGTCAGAAAGTGGCATGTGTATAAAATAAATTATTCGGTAACAAAAGCAATCAGCAGATTCCATGAGGAGAACACTAAGTTGATACAAAAATATAGGTCAAACGACATTACAGTCTATTAGGTTTAAAGGGCATAGGCAAAGGGAAAACATATGGGAGTTCGGGTATAGAGGACTCGGGCTATTTTATAGTATTTACTTCTTAGTAACATTATTACTATTAAGAGAGGCGCAAAGGAAACAATAAATTAAAATATATATGTAGGGAAAAAAAAACCTAATAGTGCAAGCTCCACTTCCATTTCTATTCTACAACATCTGCATGTCTTTTGCTTGATAGGGAGTAAAATGGTTTTTAATGAATATTATTTGGTGGTGAGGGATCTTACGCGGAGGGCATAAAGTATAAAGGCGAAGTGTAAGGCGATCGCTGAAGCGGTTTTTTTCTCTCTGGGAGATGCGGCGTATTGTTGCGTCGAGAGAAGTTCATGGCTGCACTTTTGGTGTAGTTACCCTTAATTCACCATTTCTGCCATTCTAAGGTGTTGGCTGACAGCGTCTGGTTTGAATCCAGACGCGTAGAGGCCGGTGTCATCGGCGAAGTGGGCTATATCTACACCGCAAGTGCCCGGTATATCATTGGTGTAGAGTTTATATAAAATGGGACCTAGGACGGAGCCTTATGGTGCTCCGGCACGAATGGGATGAACCTCGGAACGTGTCCCCTCGACGCGGTAACGGAAGGTCCGATTTCGGAGAAAGTCTCGTATGATTAGTACGAGTCGATCTGGCACACGAAGCTCATTTAGTTTGTGTATGAGCCCGTTGGGCCAGTCCCTGTCGAACGCTTTTGTCACGTCTAGGACGAGCGCCCCGGTTTGGTAGCCCCGAATGAATTGACTGTGAATATGCTCCGTGGTGCGGTATACTTGATGCGTGCATGAGTGTTTGGTGCGAAACCCGAACTGCTCATTGATGGGTAGTCCTCGGGACAACATGAAGTCCTTGAGGCAGGCGAGGATGAGCCTTTCGTACACCTTACCCAATGCTATGAGTAGGCTTATGGGTCGATGAAATGATGGAGCGGTTGAGTTTATCGAGGACTTAAGAATCCCTATGACGTCGGCTTCCTTCCAGGTGTTCGAGAAGGTGCCTTTGGACATTGTCGCGTTGTAGATTATCACCAGTAGGTGTAGAATGGACATGGGTAGTAGTTTGATCACCTTGTTTGTGGCACCGTCATGGGTGAATTCTGTGTTATTATGTTAACATATGTTAGAATTCGCTTGTTATATATACAATGGTTTTCTGGTTTGAGCGTACTATTTTTCTACAGTATACAGTTTTCGTGATAGTAAAGTGGCCTAAATACTAAAAACTCAAATAAAAATCTAAAACACATGTATTTAAACTGGATTGAAAATCAGTGCTTTTGAATATCAGAATTGCAGAAGAAATATCTAAAAGATTCCCTTCCCCCCCAAAAAAGAAATGGGGAACAAACTCATCGATAACACGTTAGTTAACTTGAATCAAAGGTAAAAGGCAGATCAAAGAGATTATTTTAAAAGTGAATGACGAGCGTCATAAAAGGTCCATGTACATTATGTACTTGGTGAATGAGAGTGCATATTTTGTGCTTACTTGTGTTTGTTTACCAGAAGTAAGAATAGAATATGTGACCATCCACTTTCACAGCCTCTATAAAGAATCATAATGCAGCTACACTGAGATCACTGAGGAATTAATGTGGGTAAAATTTTATTGATGGCATTACGGGACAGTTACAATCAGCTTATACCCGAACTTTAATAATTAGTAATCATTTTTTAATGTTTCGTTAAGTAGCGAATGTAGAAGAAAATAGTTTTCCATTTATATATTTTATTTACAATCTTTATTATTCCTGACAGTACCAATATAACGAATTACTGATACTATAACATATATAAACTATTGATATCACCTAAAAGGAACTACTATAACCTTAAAGTTTACTGGGCCTTTATTTTAAAATCTATGAAAAAATTGTGAGCGTGCATAATCGACACTACTCGTTATATATATTATAGTAGATATTTACTAATACGGTTATTATGTACGATTGAACTATAGCCATATCTAATAGTATTTACATAATATATAAGTAGATATAAAGAAATATTTTTGTAGTTTGTAGCAAGCTATCACAAATATAGTTGTTCTGGTAGTGTCTATATAAAACTTTAGACAGTCAATTCCTCTATGTTTAAATGTGTACAGTAGGTTTTTTATTGTATCGATACCACATATGCAAATAGCGAAGAAAACCTATAACATTAGTTTTACACAAAAATTTTGTTCGGCCGATACTCGAGCAGAGAATCTTATAATAAGAAATATTAAAAGATACCCAAAGTGCGTATCAAAATTTTTAAAAAATATTATGAATACAAAAGTCAGCAAGAAAAGCAAATAAAGTAAATAAAGATCCGTACTCTGTTACCATATAACTACTGCATAAATACTAAGCTCTCCGATTATAAGGTTAAGTTCAGATGAATACAACAGCGAGGGTGGCAGGTTGTAGCAAAATATTATAAATAACTAAGCAATTGTTTGCGACAAAAGAGCGGGAATGAATGGCGTTTCTTGCCGTTATCGCGACGGCGCACGCGCTTTTCCCGCCGACGCGTACGTCGCCGAGATTAGTTCGATTGCTCGCCACGTGGCGCCACGTGTGCCTCTACCCTCCAAATAAGATTAACGGATTTGCTCACTACAGATTGCACACGAATAGGCAGGAAGTGTAAAGTGAAACGGCGGTAATGAGATCGCTTTGTGTAGTCGCGCGGTATGCAATGAAATATACGATGTGAATATTCAGCCTTGTATAATTATATCAATATGAGATTAATCTTTATTTTCAAGTTTTTGATACTATATTGTTTTCTATACAGACGTCGTATGTTCGGGCCTTCTCCTAAAATTTTATCGTACGTAATTACCTTGAGTGCAATCCTCGATGTCGATAACTATGAATGCTGATTAGAGCTATGGTTGAAACTTTGTGTCAAGGAAAACATCTTGAAAATATGCACGTGTGATAATTAAAAAAAATGGAGTATATGTGAGGCGCGCTAATCCTCAGTAGATCCGTTGCGTAGATAGTTCAACTTGGGTTCCTAAGCATAATAATATGTTTCGTAAAGAAATTTATACGAAGTTTTCTTATAATTTTAATGATTTTAATAATAATCTACGTCAAAAAGAGTTAACATATGAAATAAACTTTTGATGTATATACATATATATATATTTAATAAGGCAATTTTGAAATGTGATCAACGTACTCGTAAAAAGGACACCGTTGACTTATTACTATTGAAGAGGCATTCCATTGGAGTCCTCATGGTCCATCATCTACATTATGATTACTTATGAGTCGTCTTCTGTCTTGTGGTCTTACCTTGGTTGTGAATATACCAAAACAAAACAAATGCACTGATTATCATGTAATGTCTATGCTATTAAACTCAAGAGAAGATTTAAACGTAGAGCCAGGATCACGCCTTATATATGTGGACTCGAAAGCCACGGACACTGTGTTGCCATTTAATCTATGATTCGAAATTTAGTAACCAAGTACTTTGACCATTAACCCATGACCCTTACGTAGCTTAGCTAGTGCGTAAAAGCAACTGAAACCTTCCCAACACAATAAACTTATTAGGTACTAAATAACTTACGAGAAGTCCTTCACCTAAATCGTGTTTACATATTATCGCCTTTGGAGATAAGTCGTAGGCTTAGCGCGTCGCATTAGTCCAATAAATCTGAATGAATCGTCTAGCAGCAGAACAAAGCGTGGCTTCTAATAGACATTAATACAGTATTAGGTTTAGGGCGACGGCACACGCCAGCGACGCCTTGTTTGCCAAACTGCCCTAATCCGCTATTTGTAGTGTAGGTATACCATTTATATTTGTTATCTCGCGGACACCTTTTTAAGGTTTGTAATATCTAAACAAGTAACAAATTTTATCACGTGATGCGAGTACGTGCTTAAAGTTTAACTTTCGTTAAAAATAATAATTTTGTTGTGGCGCCGAGATCATTTCAGGAATGGCTAGAATTGGCAATAAATCATTTCTACAGAATCTGTCTTTATCATTATTTTGAAGCGTTATTAGCATAATGGTTTAGAGTACGGTCTGTGATACTCAAGGTCTTAGGTTCGAATCCACCATTATACTATTGTCGTGAACCATCTTCTAGCAAAAGCATTTAAGCTTAGTTGGAGTGGTTAACCAAAATATTAGTAATTTTAATAGCACTGCTAGTATTGTTATTTTTTAAATTGGAACCAACGTCATACCAATGTTGGTGTGATTATAATAATAACACAGATGTAGATCTTTTCCAAAGTGAGAGGATTTTCTACTTTGATATTCTATTTATATTTCCGATTCCCGCGGCCCATGACATCTACAAACATCCTTGACGAGGAACCATAATGCAGATGCGTTGTCACCCTTGAGGACTGCGATGAAATGCCTCGTCACCGGTAATAAAGGTGCACGGATCTCTACACTCACCAGACGAAACACAGCAGCATTATACTGCTATTTTATGCTGGTATTCTGTGAGGGCGTGGTCCTACACCAGTCTAGCTGTACCATTCATGCTGCACCTAGAAACAAAATGTAGTGTAACTCTACCACAACACTGTATTTTGCACTCGCGAAAGATTAGCCTATAGTCAATACTTTTTCACCTAAATTAACTATATTCATTATGCATTATACATATATTATCAATCTTGAAATAACATCTGGTGCTGTTTTATTTATTTTATACAACGTAATAAAATGTTTGTTAGAACTATAACTGTTATAAACAACATAAATATGATAATAAATTACAACGTCATATGTGTACCAAGTTGATAAAAGTGGGGCAAGAGTTGGTCACCCTACATTATTGCGCACAGCATTGACTTCTGAGAGGAAATCCTTTTCCCACGAGCTTTATTCAAACATATGTAAAGCGTATGATGGATGACTCCCGCGCCGCCCTTTAGCGGGGGTTAGACGTTTAAATCGCCATCGCCTACAACCCCAGTGACATTCGCTGGTCACCAAACAACTATTGAAATTTATAATGTAATGTTATACTGGGCGCAGTTTATTTGATGAAAGAGTTTGAATGACACACGACTAGATGATTGCGCTTTTTATTGTCCAGCGTCCAGGGGTTTAATATTACAAGTTTGGAGAATTTATTGCGGTTTGTGAAACACATTAAATGCTTCTTTATAATGTGGTTACAATTTATTTTGGAAACTTAATTAGAAATAAGTTAAAATCAAATTCTCTAATCCTTTTGTACATGAACAGTTTCAATTACGTTAATGACGAAAATAAGGTTTAAAATGTATATATTTCTTTATTGTTATTATGCATTTTTCCCTTTGTTAACATAACCTTAAAAAAGGGAAAAATGCATAATAATGAATTGTAGATATTATTATGGAGAAATATTAAGATATAGGATTTCTATAAAACTGATTTATCCGTCAATAAAAATCCCGGGTGAGAACCGACGGGGCTGACGGGTCGAAGTTTTCCCATTACGCAGCTCGCAGACATTAGCGTCCCTCTCGGCTTCATTAAAATTTGTCAGTCTGTCGTACAGGCACAACTTCCAAATGGATGTAGAAACTTCTTTAAGTGAAACTCGGTTGACGTGAAAACTTTGCCGGATTTCGAGTTGCCAGTTTCTTTTTCGACACCATCAATTTCGCAGGCCGTCAAGAAGATTTTTCGCACTCGTAATGCGGAAAAAAAGAGTAATTTAAGTTGTTCAGGAGTCGTTTGCCTGCGAGTTATGATCTTTGTTGTGAAAGTTTGATTGATTTATTCAAATTTTAGTGTGCTTGGTTGCGATTGAGGGATCTATGAATTATGTATTTTTTCTCAACTTGTAGTTTTTGTTTACTCGTCTATTGTATGTGTATTAACACTACAGAATAATACAAATATGTATTGATATTAATTTGTGTTTATTGTTTAAAGCCTTTTAAGAATAAATTTTTAGGTTATTTTTTTTCCATAGCTCCTTTGAGATGTTAAATGCTATTGTGATTTCTATTGTCGAACTATCAAATATATTTCTTTATTGCCATATAAAACTTAAAATAACGGTAGTAATGAAATTACCAGAAACATAAATAAAGACAAAAATATATTATATTTAATATATATAAACGCTATTCTAGCTTATATTGTGAACTAAAGCTAATTTAGCGTTAAAAATAAGGTTTAAAGTTTAATGAACAAATAAACAAAGGCATTCCAAAGTGAGCGCCTGCTATTTAAATGACGGCAATCAGTTCCTCGCGGCCACCCCACGACCAGTTAGTTATTGTGCCGTTTATGATCGAGGGGGTTAAATGAGCCCTGGAGTATCGCGAGGGTGCCACCGAGAGCCGGCGATAGTTTAGCTTTAAATAACAGATGTAATTGTGTTTGAATCACTGATCGGTATGTTGAATCGAGTGGAAAAAATATTGACCGAATTAACCTAATTGATTTTTTTAAATGAAGTATTGTAACTTATACACGTATATGTTAATTTAAATTGGCTAGTGATTAAAACAAAAGCGTGTACTTTCTACATTTCATATTTCGATACTTTACAATTATTTTTATTTTTAAATTGTTTATGGAAGAAAAATAATTAAATTAATTTGTTGTACAGCGATCACTGGCTTAAAGACACTCAATAAATTGTCTTTTAACCAGACATTGGGTTTCCTGTTACCCTCTCTTTTATTTTATTACGTTAAACTTTTTATGTATTTATAACTTGTCATGATCTAAAACTGGTAGATCCATTTGGTAGATGCTGTTTATAAAGTCATATTACAATAAATTAATTTGGATTGGAAGTCTTTATTAATATTAATTATTTATGGTTGTGTTATATCGGTACCGTTTCAAAACGGTCTATAATAAAGGGCGGTGATGTAACGAGATATGTCACTAAATCAGATGTGAGGGCGACACATCCGAACCGAATCGCCCGGTGGATATACGATTAGGTAATGTGCTTTTACGTAATAGACATGCTTAGTAAATGGTCGGTTTCAAAACTCGCCAAGTGTGATGGTAATTAGTAATAAAAAGAAAACAAATGAATAACACAATCTTAGTTTGTTTACACCAGAGTTAATTAATTTGAATATTATCGTGCTTAATCAATATTCGTGTAAACTATTTATCGATTCCTTGCTATCAACATAATTTCACTACAATAAAGACTTAGATATCGTCTTATGCCATTGTTTATTATTAAATCATCTTTGAGAGGTGGCCGCTTGGTTTCTAGAGCATTCTTCTGAGATTGGAATACTGCGTGCAAACTGCAGCCGATATAACCATTTGTAAAATAAAATATTTATTGGTTTTCGGATATTGGTGTGTTGTTTACGTCCCTTCTTGTTGCATTTCCTTTCTCTTTAGAACCTTTTTTCCGACCTTAGTGTATAATATTCTGCAAAGTTGACGTCAACTGATGATAATTAGAAGATATCACAAGTAACTTGCATCCAAGACTGCGCCAGAGAGCTACAAAGGAGTTTTTGATGGGGATCGTATGATCAACTAACGAGTATATAATAAACATTCCCAAGTTCCACGATACCCACAGGTGTCTTGTTATCCCTGAGGACTAAGATGGAATATCTCGTAGTCAGGTTCTCATTTTACAAAAACTTACGTACACTAATTTAATCTTTCCGAATAGTTTCTTGCTTTTATTTTGTTTTATAATTAAATTATGTTAGGGTCCTTAGACATAAGAGTTCTCTGTTCCATTACACAGGACATAACAAACCATTGTTTTCAATTTATGAGCTCTGTCAATCCTGGTTTAGGGTAGTAGAAAGTAAGAAACACAGCCACAACAATAAGCCGCTTGCTCTGTTTTTCGACTTTTAAATACTGAGAATCGGCTTGACAACCAGATAAAAACATGCCTAATAGGCTCTGAAGGAATCAAAATGCTAATACTCCGGCTAAGATGCAATTCTATTACAAGCTGCTATATAAAATGACGGTCGAAATAGGTCACGGAGTACCATGGTCCATTGTCATATTAATTTTTCTAACTCTGAAAGCTGGACTAATGCTATATTAGTAAGTTAAGTTCTTGAAATATCTCCAAACTTCTTTGACAGTCGATTGCAACATGGCGGACTATACTTTTTAAGTGTCATTTCTTATCTATTGTATTGACATAAACACAATAAGATACTTTTATGATGATAAACATATGAATTTAACATTGAATTGAATGAGTATTTTTTTAATTGTGAGTGACAAAACGTGTATAGCATAAAAGCAAAAAGTAATTTAATAACATTTTTGACCTTTCGAAACTTTTCTGAAAGGTCTGAACGAAATACTAACGTCATTTCTACTTAAGGTTAAACATCTGTGAACAATTAATTTTTACAAGACGACGGTGTGTGGCCCTCAATTATAATTATTAAGTAATTACATGTCTATTTATATATTGAATCATATATCGTAGTGTTTTTATGGGGGCCATGTTCATATAGGTGCTTAATCAATATTTATGAATGTGACGGTTTCGTATTTCATCAGCATGCAGTTACATTATTTTGATAATAAATGAGTATAATTTTATCGTATTGTTCGTTTGGTACTTTAATGTAACGTTCACAGGACATTACTTGACATCGGACAAATTCCGTAGTATCAAATGAATATTCAAAATTTTCTAAGAAAAAAATATCGTACGAGTGTTAAGTTGAGACCGAAGATAGCGCGTTAGCAATGATGTTTGGTGAAATAGAATAATCTTATTATTCCCATTTTTTTTTAATTTATTTCTTTAATAAAATTATAAAAAAAACTACAGCTTAAAACAATTTAAGACAATCTCTCTATTATGCCACCACCTCATTAGCAACCAAAAAGATGTGTTCGACAAGTTTAAATGGATTTATACGCCTTTGATTTATTTATTTATTTGATTAACAATTACAATTTTAAACATTTATTTCTTCTCTTTAGCAACCGTGCTAGGTCCTAGACCTGTGTTACAGCTGCTGAGCCACTCCTCCGGATGAAGTATAATTTATAATAAAACTTAGAATTACTGTTACATTAAAACTATAAATTAATTAAAGAAAAAAGAAGAATATCCCAATAAGGGAGGTAGTAGTTTTCACACAAATTATAACTAGTCTAGTGAATTAACGATACTTGTTATATCATAATTGTGAAGATACTTCTAATATATTTATTAGGAATGCGACGTTATACGAAGAGATATCAGCATCTCTACGTGATTTTTAACATGGCAACAATAGCATATATGAGAACGCAAAGTTAATGGTTAATATTAAGTTTGTTAGAACCATAACTACCATAATTGTAATAAATTACTATAACATCTGTTAAATGCTCTAGACTATTTAGCAGATTAGTTATTACAGCAGTACAATAAGTGTAGTGAAGTGCACGTTACGTTAAATAGAATTCTAAACTTTAATTAAGTATGCACTTTTAGTTTTCATATTTGATATGAGGGTGAGAAGTGACTGTCAGAAGTTGCGCCTCTTCTAGATATTCGACCCGATCTTCAGCGCGGGCTCTAGTCAAATATTCTGCAATTCTTATAAGTTTAGTTAGCATTTCAAGCGATAATTTTGTACGTATAATTCTAATAAGGTTCGTTAAGTAAAGCTTCAGTTTACACGTGGTAGGGTCTGCTAGCTTCTATCTGGAGCATGAACGGGTGGGCTCGAAGAGTGAAGGATTACACGCTTACAGAATACAAGTGTGAAATAGTTTAGAATAGCGAAATGTCCATAACCTGTTTCGTTTAGTAAGTGTAGGGTACCGAAGACCAGGTTACTGGCAGTTAGGTACTTGCAGTTCTGGGGCTTGCGAGCGTATCTCTTCTCGCTTTTTGATGTTTTGTTAAGAATAGCTTAAATTTTTGTCTGCAGTCTGAGCTGCAGTTGTCACTTATCATCAGGAGAACTGTGTTTTCCTTTGCTACACTTAGTGCTATAAAAAAAAACACTGGAGTGAAATAGCAGCATTAGACTACTGTGTTTCGAGCGATGAGTGTAGGGAACACGAGGTAGCGAGGAATACCACCTCGAAACCTACAAGATGAATAGAGATGTTTATGTACTGTTGCTTACCATCAGGTGAATTGTGTGAACGACATTTCGTTATTCGTTTCATAAAAAAACATGAAAACGATAACGTCTGAGCAATAAATAAAAAAAATTACTAAAGAAATGAAAATTGGCGGTCTAATCTTTATAGGTGCCTCGCGGTAGACTTTGTTAAAATCCTCTTAAACAGAACAGTTACAACAGAACATATACGCAGCTACTGCTATAAACAAATTTTAAATAAATTAAAGGCTGTTAAACTGACCGATGAGAATGAGTATTCTTTTCTGATATTATTTGCAGTTTTTATAAGACTAATTCACACTCGGGTTACGAGCTTATTGTAGCATTAGGTGCGGTGGTAACGGCCAGATGGCATGGCATACATGCACGTACATATCCCGTCGACAGACATTACACAAGCTCAGCGGTTTTAATTGCCCCGTCTTCGGTTCACGCGGGGTCGTATCAATTCGCAGAGATTTATCGATGGAGACATTTGTTTAGAGTGTTGCAGCTTGTTCGCGCTGCGTGCGTGCGTAGTTAATTATATTATTGTGGTGGGTTATTAAAAGAAAATATAAATAGGTGTATTAGGGTAATGGAAATGGAAATGTTTTTAACAGGTTTCTCTTTATTTTGTGTACTATTTTCGAAATATCGAAATATATTTGCGGGATCCGTTTTTTATTCCTTAGAAGATCTCGTTTTGGTCTCATAAAAATTCAATGTATTTATTTGAGTAGCTTTTTTCACCAACTTCAATAGTTGGAAAAATATAAAATAAATTAATCTTCATTGAAGTTAAGTTTACTTAAATGAGAGCGATTTTAACTCAGTGTCTAAGGGCTTGCTTTTAATTTACGGTGTACAAGCAAAGTGCGTGCTATCCTCGTTGTCAACATCAATAAAATAGTTAATTGCAATTTGCCATGCGTGCAAGAAAACACCGTGAAGAAACCTGCATGTACAAGAAATAAGTAAAATTAATATTTCGAAGACGTGTGCAGTCGTCCAATCCGAAGTGGTGCGGCGGACTGGAGATGTTGGACTTTGCTCTAACACCTTAGCGAGGAGACCTTATATCCAGCAGCCCAGCGATATACTATATATATATATATATATATATATATATATAAATATATATATATATATATATATATATATATATATATATATATAAATATATATATATATATAATATATATATATATATATATATATATATATATATAAATATATATATATATATATATGTATATATATATATATATATATCGACTGTTACTTTACTGGTGTATCTTTGCGTCAGTTTAATTTTTGTGTGGAAGCTCATTATGTAATAAAGAATCGTAAATGTTAGACATGGAACGACTTGTGCAAGTTTGCGAGAAGTTGATGCAGGTGGCTGGGAATCGTGCTTCTAATCATTGGGACGGGAATAGGCTTAATTGTGTAACAACATAAATTATGTTGCCGTGGTAGATATTGCTTTTAAATAATAAAATAATTGTACGAATCATAAATAATTTTATAATGGACTCACGGTTCTGCTGTATATAAATAACAACGAAACAATATGGAATAGAAATGGCTCTTAACCATTAATTGGGTTCGAAGTTTCTTTCACTCATCATTCGAAACACAGTCGCTACTTTAAGTACGTATTTTGCTGGTTACTATAGCTCTTGATTTTTTGATAGGATATGTTGAGTGTTTATTACTCACGATTGATAATACTAACCTGACAAAATATTAAAATATACCTGAGAAGGTAAAGTATAAAAAAACTGCACAAGATAAATTTATCAATTAAATATATATACATATTTTTTTTATTACATTTTGAGTAACATACGAGCACACAGTTCACCTGATTGTAAGTGATTCCTACGGCCTTTAACATCTACATTCATCCTTGACAAGGAAACATAATGCAGATGCGTTGTCACCCATGATAACTGAGATTGAATGCCTCGTCACCAGTAATAAAGGTCCTACCGGATACCTACACTCGCCAGACGAAACACAGCAGCATCATACTGCTATTTTACGCTGGTATCCTGTGAGGGCGTGCTCCTACCCCGGTCGAGCTGACCTATTAATTCTGCAGCTTCTGAAACAAACTTCAGTGTAGCTCTACCACTGTCAATATTACGTAAATCATATATTAAGTACAGTAAAAACTCCTTATTCGCGCTTCCTTCATTTGCGTTTTACTATTCGTGTATTAAAAAAATGTACATAGATAAAAATAAAAGGATTCCAATAGGTATCCAACCCAATATCCTTTGTAAATGCCGTCAAATATACTAATAAAATTACGTCTCTACCGCTCTTTTTCTAATTTATAATGTCAATAAAAAAAATTAGAAACGAGTTTCGATATGAAAAAAATCTGTATAACCGCTTAAAGTGAAAATAGAAATGCTTGATCGTTGTCGATCCATATCACGTTCATTCAATGTCAACGAATCAACAATATAATATAATAAAAAAGGGTGTCCCTGAGTGGTCCAATGGTCCGGGAGAAGGCGATCTTTACGTTCATTTTACAGAACCTGATGGTAGTCGTCTATGGAACGAAGTCTTATTTTTAAGAGTCAAATTGCTAATGCGACTGCTGCGTATCAGTCTGAATTGAAAGAGCTTTTAAAAACTGCCAAGCAAGAGAAAATGACAAAATTCTTTAAACCATATTTACATAATCAGCCTTCAGATAATTAATAAAGACCTTTTACCGTATATTAATTAATTTGTTTTACAGTGAGGTACAGATGGATGAATTATTTTACTAGTACTATATAGTGTGCTTGTTGTCCATCTCAGACTTCAGATATAACAACGGATATGTATCTTGAGTCTTTATTGAAGATGGATATGGGATATATATCCATCTTCAATAAAGACTCAATATACGGACCGTAGTCCGTACTATGCCCTATATTGATATTCTGTGAAATCGTGTTCCATCTTCTCTAGTCAAAGAGTGCATTCATATAGTTAGTGTAGTTTTTAGTCAGTAGCTGTATCACGTTTAAACTTTCCGGTGAAATATCGATAGTACTTGGTATATTTCATTTATCCATTTTAGACAAGTTGAAGTTTAGTTGATTTATTAAAAAGTAAAAAAAATATATAAATATTTATATAATTATCTAATAAATAACTTAACATATTAATAAGTTAATGTACGAACGAAGGAGTAATTAGGCGAAGTACGGGCCGTCGGGAGGCGGGCGCCGGAATAGGAAGCTTGCCGGAGATGAAGCCGCGATACAATATCCGGTTAGAAGCCATTTCCGCCGCGAGACGCGTGTGTATCTGCCAGCCCTTAGCGCCCACCGACTATATGGGTTTAAATGTATTGTAAATAATTAAATAAATATGGAACCTAGCTTTAGCTGCTTTATAAGAAATATAATATAAATTAGGTATTGTAGATTAATTAGACGCACGACCAGTGCAAGTTATTGGAAATGCGATGGATGCTGTTGACAGTAGTGAAATAATGTTCAAGACGTGAGAACGATATTATTAGGTATAACGTGTAGTATTTATATCTAGTAGTGTTTAGAGAACCAAGTAATATCATGGGTCCTGCGAAACAAGATCTGGGTCTGGGTATGTTATTAGTATCCCTGATGCTGCATTGAAATCAAACTCCGATCTTTTTCACATGAAAATACATCGGACTAGGAGACATAATTAACTACAAGCGGGTGTCTCAATATTATCGCGAATGATTACGGCCTTATAATTTAACTTACGTAGTTAATCGTATCTGGTAATAAACAGAGAAAGTGGTAGAGATACTTATACCTGCAGTTTGTTGCAATCTCGAAGTTGATTATAGTTGAATATTTCAATATACAAGCTAGTATTTAAGACACGCTTTGATGAGAGTATTCTATACGGTTATATTAACTCTTATTTGAGGATAAAAGAATTTGACCAGTAAAATATTAACAGCTGTAGAGTTTGTTCCTACCTGTAGAATGAATGGCTCAGCTCGACCGGGAAAGAACCACGCCCTCACAGAACACCAGCGCAAAACAACAGGATAATGTTGCTGTGTTTCGTCTGGTAAGTATAGGCATCCGGAGATCTTTATTACTGGTGACGAGGCATTCCATCTCAGTCCTCAGGGGTGACAACGCATCTGCATTATGATTCCTTGTCAAGGATGAATGTAGATGTCAAGGGCCGCAGGAATCACTTACCATCAGGTGAACTGTGTGCTCGTTTGTTATATTCTCAATGTAATAAAAAAAAATTACAAAATCATATGAACAGACATCTGTGGTGTACTAGATATAGATAAGGCAGGCCATAGCACTCGTCCACACACTACGCTTTTCAAACACAAGTGTACATATAAAAATGCACCATTTAAGCTAGTGTCACCCTCAATTAAGGATACATAAAGCATGCCCTGTTCAACTGTAGGACAATTACGTAAATGGAAGTGCCTTTTACGCTGTGATTATGGTGATAGAGCAGGCCCGGGCGTCGAGTTACCTCGTCACCTCTAGTCAAGAGGTTCGTTACTCTTACTCCGAATAGGTCCTCGAGGCCTTTGTCATAGAGACAGGATTGTTCATGGTGGATTTTAACGATTGGTATTTGTTCGTTGGATTAAATTATGATTGATAACACCTTTGATTTGTTTATATCAACATTATTGTAATTATTAAAAAAGAAAAGAAAGAACTTATGAAAAGTTTTTACTATAATGAAAATCTAGAAAAGAAAATGTAATGATTTATCTAATTCATTAGATTCGGTATTCTATCGGTATGATATCGGTAATACTATATGAGCTATTTGGATGTAACTATTTAGTAAACGGACAAGTTCATACATTCAAGGCCATAGATAAGTTAAATAATTATATTAATACATTAATTAAACAAAATTATCTTATACCATTAAGTTAAACTAAAGTTATATTTTACAAGCGCCATCTTGCATAACGGTAGGCCAGCCAAATCTCTAAATATAACATTGATGTTGAGACGAAGCCAATATTGGAGCATTACGTAAATTATTGGTATATAAAACTCAAGCTTAACGGCAAATTTGTGTTCTTGACACTGTATCTGTTTTTTTTAATGATCCTATTGCAGATGCATCACTTCAGCTAGAGAAGGCGACGTCAAGTGAGTGCCGTTGCGTTTGCGCGAGTGCCTACAGCCATATACAACGAGCTATACAAGAAAAATTGTCATGGCCGAAATCGGCCAGGAGGATACATATAGATGTTTATGGACTGTAATCAGTACTAACTCACAAGTAAGCTGTGAGCTTTTACAAAATAGCGACTTTATATGCATGTATATCCGTTTATAATGTTGTTTGCGAATGCTACCCTGCGTTTCTATTTGAACTTTGTATCCAACATCTGAAAAATAGGGTAAAAAGGGCCTAATGATTTACGCCGTTATCTACTCTAGTATTTGCATTTGTGATGTAATTATTTGTTGTTATTTAATGGCATTGCTCAACCTATATACGAACTGTGATAGCACAATATCAGGGCGCTCGTTTTTAATTACACGGTACGCCAGCAAACCGACTTCACTCACGGTTAGCTGGCAACAATGAAATTGTTAGTTGTAATTTTACACGATCTCGGAGGTGGAGCGAAACATCGTTAAGACATCCATATATCTAATAAATTAATAAACAATCATATAAATGTGAATGAAGCCAATATAATACATAGTGAAGTTATGTGCAGAGCTTTGCTCTAAGACCCCATTTTAAAAAGGAGGCTAAGTTATGGCATGTATATATAGACTGTTCCATTATTTCTACAACATAACTAAATATAATTTTAGTGAAACCCTACATATAGTTTATAGAAATTGAATCAATATGGACGATGCAGGCAGGTACTATACACAGTATTTAAGCACAGTTTGTAGAACTAATAATAATTATTCGGCGGCGTGTTGCGATAATACAGATTTAGATAGAGCAGCAACTGAGGAGATAACCCCTTACATAGCTCACAGCACATAGCGCCTTCCACCCCCGAGTAAGGTCCGCAGAAAATGTACTATAATATTTTCCAGGACGTATACTTTAAATAATAAGTATAATGTTAAATGCTTTTTTAAAAATTATTACTTTATCCATTAATAATGCCCTGGAATAAAAACTTATCTAAATTAATTCATTGCGTGGTAGTCACGACGCAATTATGATCTAAATGTAGCATAAATATAAATATATAAAATATAATATAAGTAGGTCGGCTCGATTTGAGCAGGATCACTTTCAAAAATATTAGTGATTCGTCTGGTGAAAGAAGATACCGGAGACCATTTTACATTTTCGACTCCTCTGATGTTGCGGATTCATGGTCGGCACTGATCACTTACCATTTGTGAGCTGTTAGCTCGTTTGCCGCCTATTCTATAAAAAAAAACCTTATAATAACGTACCCGTAGTACGTTCATTCATTAGTTGCACTACACTGAAAGCCAGTTTCTACTAATGATTTTTCTTCTGGATTGTTATGTATCACGCTGTAATTGTGTGCGGTGCACGGCAAGGATGTGTGCCTTGCGATCACTTCCTGACATATTCCTTGGGATCCGGTGAACCGGTTATTGACAGCAGGGCATCTGAAAAAAAAAATATCTTTATGTGCGTCTTTTTTTTTTGTTGAGGATGGGCATGGGATGGGGTGCAATCTTCACATAGAGTCAGGTGAACTGTACGCTCTTTTGTCACGTAATTACGTATAAAAAATGTTAGATCTTAATAAGCTCAAGATAGAATTAGGATGTCATTAGATACCTTCATTGTATATCACGATTGGGTATTTTATTTTTGATGTACGGTTTCGAGTATTTTATTTATATTTTTTTGCATCATGGGTTGAGTGTTCGTTGTATCCTATAGATTCTGATCTACATTCTCGGTATGATATGTAACGGGTAAAGATCTATTGTTACTTCCGGCAACCTAAATAAGATCCATTATTACCCATAATTGAGTATCCGTTATTTTTAATTCACACCATTAATCATTTTTTGTTGTTTGCTGTTAGCTAAAAGTTATTTTATATTTATGGTTCAAATTCGGTTAAAGTCGTACAATTAACGCTTTCTACGAGAAACCCGTAAAGCGTTACTGTTTTAGAAGCATCCTGATAATTATTTGTCTAGTTTTCAGGCGGAGAGTTTCTTTTGCTGACCCTGTTCGAGGGATTTCTGAAAGGATCTAAGGAGGGTGGCGTTAGGTTCTGAGGATGCGCCCGGGGCGTAGTGTGAGGCGCGGGGCTCGCTGTGACGTCACGTCCTATCTCGGCGGCCATCTTGGATTATCTCGTCGCACCTGCGGGACGCGGGGGATGCCTCAGTATCGACCCGCTCCGTTCGCATTTTTCACGGAAAACTTAATAACGAACCCTCTATATGCACTAGAACAACACCTTACGAAAGACAGCGTAAAAATATAAATTATTTCTATACCACTTTCAAAATCTTACTGTTGATTTTATTGTCTTATTGAGTACTTTAAACAATGAAGACTTTAGTTGTGTGTGTTACAGCCGTTGAGAAAAAGTGAACACATGCTTCTTTAATTTCAAGATTAAAAGAGATATTCGGTATGCAAAAGAGTCTAATGACATAAGTCTATTGATATAAAAACGAAATCATATAAATATAGTAATAATTTACGGACGCCACACTTTATAGCCAAATGTTTCAAAACGGAAATCTTTTTATTGAACAAATGGGATAGCTACTAAGTACTACTAATAACAAATATATGTTATTAGTAATAAAAACCTCTAAAAAAGTACTAAAGGTATCTCGAATGCGAAAGATATAAATATGGAAATGAAGAAAAAAAAAATAGAGAAATGATGAAAAAATTAATGGAAAATTTTTAGTTTATTAATTATTATTCTTACAGTATAATATTATGAAATAATTTATACAGTATAATATACAGTTATAAATTATTTCATAAGAACCTTCAATTAGAAGTTAAGTATATTGTTTAAAGTTTTCGTAACCTGTGCACCATGTGGGGTGGTTAGCCCTACGACGAACCCTCCTCCTTTATACGGGCTTGAGACCGGCAGTGCAATGAGTTTCCCCACTGCACTGGATGTGAGACATGGACGATTACAGTGAAAGAACAACAGAAACTGGCGGCTTTCGAAGGTAAGTGGTAAGGAAAGTGATGTCTTTTGAGATGACGACGGTAGATATCGCCTCCGGATGAATAACGATCTCAATATATTGATGAATCAGGAGGCAATTGTCAGATTCATCAAATCCTAACGCCTAAGGTGGGCAGAGCACTTTGAGAGGATGGAAGACCGTAGGGCACCCAAGGTAATGAGTAAGTGGAAGTCGCATCAAAAAAGACCAAGAGGGAGCACGAAGATGAGATGGTGCGACAGCATTGAGAAAGAAGAACTGTTCAAGTGGCCAAGACTCACAAAGTGTTGTAGCGTCGAAGAAAATACTGTTCTTTAAAATATTAAAAAAAAAAACCATTAAATATCTAACGTTATTCATAATAACATATATATTACATATATATACATAATACATTATTACACATAACAATATGTTTTTAATCATCGAATATAAATCGGCAAATAAGTTCAATATAAATTACACTTCGTACCATTCAATTTGGCAATCACCGCTGGACCGTAAACATAAACCGGGCTATATTGTGTATTAAAATTCGGTCCGCACATGCTCGTTATCTGTCTGTGGCAGTTTCGACGCTGATACGATCTGCATCCCCTTCGTGGACTCCCCCTGCCCCCTACGGTACGTTCTGGGGAAGCTTTATAGGAAACTTCGAACGATGAGCCGCGCTATGTTTACAGTCTTCTTACGTCGCAATTACCTTTTTTCTTTAGGTTATGACGCCTCCTCTTGAAAAGCTTCTTTCGTTCCAAACATGTTTCAATGCATTGCTATTATAAACTAACTGTGAAAGTAAATAGAGTAACGCTAATGATTTCTCACAGATAAATTATCATAAATAATTCATTATAATATATAATATAATATATAGTTATATGTTGTTCGTTGCTTAGAATTAATACATTAAAACTTGTAAATAATAGGTATTGTTAAAAAAAATCGTTGCGTAAAAAGCTAATTATCACCAATGTTTTTATTTTAACTTGTTTTCGTAATTTATTTTCTAATTTGTACTCTGAAACTCTGTTGTACACCCATATTATACACGAAAACGTTGCGATTAACAAACGAGCACATCGTACACCTGATGAAAAGTGATTCCTGCAGCCCATGACATCTACATTTGACATCTATATTCATCCTTGACAAGGAATCATAATACAGATGGGTTGTTACCCTTGAGGACTGAGATGGAATAGATACCTACACTCACCAGACCAAACACAGCAGCATTATGCTGCTATCTTACACTGGTATTCTGTGAGGGCGTGGTTGAGCTGACACATTTATTCTACAGCTAGAAACTTATATAATAGAATTTATTGCTTGTTAAAACAACAAAGGCTCAGCTCTATTACAACGTAATAGTATTTGTTTTTGGGAGACTGAAGCTCGAACTAGGTTATTTCTAGTATTACAGATTTCCTTTATGAACAAACATTGCGTCTACAACACAAGAATATATTTATTTATAAACTTTTGTACAACTAACATATGCACAAAGGCGGACTTAATGCCTAAGGCATTATCTACCAGTCAACCTTGGGAGGGTTCAGAGAAATCAAGGTAGGGACAGAAGAATAATAATAAAGAAAAAAGAGACATACATCTAAATGCTTATACAATTATATAAACATATCATTATATATTATCTTAGGAATTTATAATACTCAGTAAAATAATAGATATTTATATACATTTACATAAACTATAAAACGAAAACATACATATTATAAATACAAACATATCTAAAAGTAAATATATATATAAATATATACATAATTATTATCGATGTAGTGAATCTGCTGACTCTACTTCCAACAAATGCTTTCGAATTTTTCGTTTCGTTTTTCATTTACCATTTGAAAATAAGTAGTTCATATTATCAAAATTAAATTATTTACATTTTGATCAAATATACTAATAAGGATTGCGTGTTGCAAATGATGACAAAGTTTTTGTCACTATCGAAACAACTGTCTTCTACTATTGTGTTTACTTTTGTTAATTTAGAACGTTTCTACATTCTGCTGATTCTATCTAACACGTAAACTATTGAACGGTGTTTTGTTTTACGACTAGAAGCAAACTTTAGGAAGTTGGTTGCATAGTACACCCCATTAATACCTAGAAACTGGGTGGGAACAACGGCCGCTTGGCGTAGTGGTCAGTATAACCGGCTTCTGCGTCGTGGATTTTGGGTCGATTCCCGTTCACGGAATGGTATTGTTTTTTTTTTGGTTTTAGGTTTTCATGCTGTACAGAGAGTAAGGAAAATATTATTTCTATTGCTTTATTATATCCTAAAAGTTATTGTATTGTTATCTAACAGGCGTAAAGTTTGAGTTTACAGAAGGCCAGTTTAATTTATATAACTTCTCGTGATTGGATGTGGCCAATTTACTTTCACCTTTTTTATAAACAAACTCAGCGTCAAGTGAATTTATATTCTTAATTCTCTGTCAACGTAAATCCAAATAGACCTGGATCGCAATTCTATACAATGACTTGCGATCCAGGTCTATTAGGACCACGGCGATTCTGTGAGGCCTGACTATTGGTCATAAGGTCTGGTTATGACTAAATGACATTAATTCCGCAGGGGTAATCAGTATCGTAAGTATTCGGAAAACACTAAGGCACACAGTCGCCTCTTTCGTACTCTGATGTATAAAATACGCGTAATATAAAATTGCTAGACGTTTCACATACATTGTCGGGAACACGAGACGTATATTTCTTTTTTTAATCTTCAATTGTAAACACCTTATTGTAATAAAAAAAGGGAACAATGAGCGGACTTAAGGCCTTTTAGCATTCTCTACCAGTCAACCCTTGAGACAGAGAAACATTGACTATGGGTGCCAACAACAAAATAACTAAACAAATTATATGTAACATAATTAATATACATAAATAATAAATAAAATACATTAAACAATACATATCATAAATTACATATTAAATACATAAATATCATATAATATAGACCAGATCAGAATCAGATAATATAAATAAATGGATATAAATAATTAAATAATAAATTCTTTTATGATTTTCCCTGTGATCCTTTCTCAGTCGAAGCAGTCTTTTAAAATTGTTTTAGGAGCTCGTTTTATGTCATCGGACAAGGCATTCCAGAGCTGTATAGCCTGAACAGTAAAAGAAGAATGTATATATAATGTATGTAAAGAAACCAGTGTATACAACACAGATAGATAAGTACAGAAGAATTGGGGATATATATCTGCTTGTTTGTATTGTATTGAAATAAGCAAAAGGACAGTAGGTTATATATAATTCTGTGTATATTCTGCCCAACACCTATGCTAAGAATGACAAATGTAATGAATTATAACCAATTCTTATTGAAAGACAATATTCAAAAGTTTTGGTAATTTATATGTTTTGATTATATGGCCTATAAAATTTAATAATAATTTGTTCAAATAAAATTGTAAAAATAAAAATAGCAAATTTATAAGTGCTTTTATTTTAATTTTAAAGTTCACTTCAGCAAAAAGTCCGACAGTTACATTGAAACGGTTGCCGCTTTTAACGCGCTGTGTTGAAAAGGTAAACAATAAACACGCATCAACAACAGGAAAAGCGGTGAAGAGGCGATCAATATGTTAACTTCAGACCACCAGTATGCGGCACTTCACTAGGACAAATACTCTTCTCGTCATTAAGAGCGCGTGCGTACGCAGCTGGTAGCGGCAAGCACTTGCCCTCTGGAGGTCGCCGTTGTTCATTGTTCCGGAAGTGGTATCGAGTGGCGGTAAGTAGGTAAACTGGGGCACGCGCTGTCACCCGGTGGGCAGACCACCGCGGTGGAGACAATATTCCATTTTTTTTTAATTGATATTTAATACTGTTGTTTTTTTATATACGGTCACGATGTATGAAGAGTAACATACATACATACATAGGTACATACATGACAAAACATCTATATTTGTTGAGGATAGATGTAATTATTTTTGATAAGCATACCTTCAGTTGAATTATGCGCTTGCCTGAAAGAAAATAAAAACACTACTAATTGTTCACAATTAAATACAATTATATTTATATGCATATATATATATATATATATATATATATATATATATATATATATATATATATATATAAATATATATATGTATTATTCTTTATTTGTTAATGTTATATTGGTTATTTTTAGTCTTTTCTTTTTATTACTCTTTATAAATAAATAAAAATGTAGGTACTCGATGTAGGAGAGACAATTTAGTGACGAGAATATAAGCCTTGTGTTTACAAAGGAGACATAAAAATAGCATCAACATAAATCTGGAACGATTTTTTAAAACCATTACGTAACCCTAGATCAATGTTTACAAAAGTTCATGTGAAAGTATCAAGAAGTAAAAGTATTAAGAAACACAAGTCCAATAATCTCAGATCTACAGATAGCACTCTAAGTGGCATTTATAATATACTATATTTTTACGTATTATTTTTAATATTAATTTTCATTCTCTTTTCAGACTATTTTGTTTTATTTTATTGTTCGTTGCGTTGTTTCATTTTATATTACTTTTATAATTTCAGCTTGTAATTTTTTTAAGTTAGCATTTGCTTTTTGTTATTTATTCCTAGCTTCATGTTTATTTAACTGAAAAGTTATATCACTGTTTTTATATTGTTGTTTTCGCAAGTTGTGTCAGTGATTTTCCTTGTTTCTGGGGTTTCAGACCAATCATCATACGAACTAGACCTGGCTGTATGGACTAAAGTCCTTTGCCTTTCCCATTAGGGATAAATTAATATCATCATCATCACCTTGTTTCATGTGATTGATGACCTTTTGCTATTTATACTTTATCTTAAATTGTAAGTATATAATATAGTTTTTTGTATTGTAGTTATTTATGTAATTTTAAAGTTAAATCAAACGCTTAATTGTGTTAAAATTTGTCTATAAATAAAGCATGTAAATAGTGGTACGTAAAAAAAATTATGTAGTGAACGGAATTCTAGTTAGTTTTTTAAAAGATAAGAAATATACATTTTGCGTCATTCAGTTATCTTCCATAACGGATAAAAAAACCCCTTGCCCCTAAGGTTTAAGATATAATGATTCTTTATCAGTTTATCAGTGGTGCTTTTATTCAAAAAACGAATGAAATGCATTTCATACATTTCAGATCCTTTCCAGCCAAACTAAGCGTCAGCTAGAAGTTGGCTGTAAATCGCCCAAGTCATATAAAACCGTCATAATAAACATTTCGAATGGCACTGGTGGCAACATAAGAATTTATGACAGATAATCCACTTTTATATTTCGGAAATGCATCTGCGTACCAATAACTATTTTCGAATTTGTGCCACTATTATATAAGATAGAACGATAAGTTCTAGTATAACATGGATGGAAATGTTCTTTAAATACTTGATTTACTCTGCTTTGAATATCACGCAATGAAGTAAATATTTACTCAAAATTTATTATATATATTTATACAGATTGTATAAATTAAAATTAGCAATGTTTATGTTATTATATCTTTGATTAAATGTATGTTGAATAGCTTTCTTTTTTTATTACTAATATACAGCAATCTAAAATAAAAAAGGCTGAGTGTTATAATTTTTTTTATATAGAGAGACAAAAGAGCATACAGTTTACCACATGTTAAGTGATTCCTGCGGCCCATGACATCTACAATCATCCTTGACAAGGAATACAGATGCGTTGCCACTCTTGAGAGCTGAGATGGAATTCTTCGTCACCAGAAAATTAAGGCCTCCGTAGGGAACACTCACCAGACGAAACATTATGCGCTATTTTACGCTGGTATTCTGTGAGGGCATGATCCTACCACGGTCGAACTGACCTGCAGCATTAGATAATTAAGGTAGCAGTAGTTTGAGCCTCAAATATAAATCATAAGAAAAATTCGGACAATGTATATTATTAGATCTAGAGATCGGATCAAATAACATCGGGTTACTGAGCAAGCAAATAAAAGATTAGTTTAAATAAAAGCTTGAAAGTATTTTTTATGGCTACAAATTACTATGATTCAAATTAGAAAATGTCTTCTTATAGAAATGTAAGAAGTGCGAATAAGATATAATCGAATAAAAGCCGTTACAAAAACTCTCATCACTATTTTCATTTTACATATATTTCATATTTATAAATTACTGACGTCTATAGGATCTTGAACCTCCGCTTATACGAGTAAACATGCAAAATAAAACGGAAGTTAATTTTAGTTGAATGCTGGACTATAAAAAAATGCAGAATGTCCCAGCTCTTCAATTATCTTAATAACATAAAAAGCTTCTATCTCCCCTGGTATACTGTAAAATGAGAAGCGAGAGTTTTTGTACATTGTATGGGACATGTTGGTGACCTGTCACTATAATTAATTTTTTGACTACCGTTTTTTTTTATTAACAGTGTTTTTATAAATACAAACATTTACTCAACTCCAACTATGTTAAATGTTTCTTCTAGATGATGGTTCAAGATAATCGTCGAATTATATATTCGAACCTATGACCTTAAGTTTCGCACACCGTATGCCATAACATGAGGCTATTGACGTTATTAAAAAAAACCCGAGACTTCGTCAACAGTAAGTGAAATCGCTTTATGGATATTTTCTTTTCAGGCAGAAAAGCCAATGTTATAGTAACAAGTTCAAACTATGGTAGTGTTTCACCTAAAATATAATGCCATTCTGCTACTCTCAGAATACAGATTTAATTGCAAATGTAGAATAAAAATAGTGAGCATTATCTTAACTTAGATCTCAGAGGAGATAAGGCATCTGCATTATGATTTTTTTATTCTTTTTTCATTAGACTTCGATATATGTAAATTATCTATTTGATTTTTTTAAACAATAAGTTGCAAAAGAGCAGCCTGCTCACCTGGATAAGTGATTACCGCCGATGGTAAGTGATTACCGCCGCTCATGGACTTCCGCAATACCGGAGGAGTTGCCGATGCATTCCATAAGACAGGTGTGGGCACTTTTTTCTTGAACTCGTATCGGTTCGGAAATACCTTTGGCAAAGAAAGTGGCAGAGAGCTTCTTCTCTTCTTGACCTTAATTTTTTTTTAATCTTTGTAGACCAAGTAGCATAGGCCGCAAGAAACACATGGTATCAAGTAAATTGGGTGCTTATAAGTAAGCTTTAGTTGTATAAATAAAACTAGGTACTCGTAACGATTTCAGTCCTCTTATTTTCTTAATTTTTTAACTGGTTACGTGGTAAATTTCGACATCATTCAGTCTGTTGTCTCGCTTGTCATCATTAATTATATAAAGACTTGCCAAATAATCGTATTTTAGGGCGAATAATGATTACAGATTTTTTTATAGATAAATAAAATGCCATTGAAATATGTCTTAAGAACACCTTTTACTTTTGTTGTAGTTTATCATATATGATAAATTTAATGTCAATACGCACATTTAACTGTCATTTGTTTAATTGTATTCAGCTATCATTTAAGATAGTGCCGTAGCTTCCTTTTAATGTCCGACAATCAATTCGAGATAGAGTAGTGAACCGGTGGCAAAGCACGTACGGATCATTTGTTAAACGCCACGTGGTATCGATGTGGTATTTATTGAGCCAACGAGTCCTTCGTACTGTGCGTCCGATTTATTACATGTTGGAATAACTATAACTGGAATCGATGTACACTTTAATAATTTGAACGTGTTAGTATTTTGTTAGTATTTTTTACAATCGAGTAGTCTACTTAGTAAAAGGTCTTGTTAGAAACAAGACCTTTACTAAGTAGACTGTAAACTGTAAAAGCAAACTGCAGCTAGTTTCTAGCTTCAATATTAATGGGTCATAAGTGAAAAAAATAGTAAAGTGAAATAGTAATATACCGGCCAAACTATACGTAACGAATTTCATCCCCAGGGGTGACTTATATACTTTTTTTTTGGGCTGATTGCCGCTGTTAGCCCCAGGGGTTTTACAGTTTCACCGGGTTGAAAGGTGACTGAGCGCTTATGGCGCTCAGCCGGGACTGTTATTAGTGGGCACTTACACGAACCTCAGCTACGCATATCCATCCTAAATCTTTGCTGAGCAGTTTCATCCGTGTAGATGTTATGGACCACAGTTATCACCTAGGCGTGTTGTTTAGTTTTTTTTCGTTACAGAAATACTTTATATAATTCCCACACTAGCAGGGTTTTAAAGCTTAGTCCGCCGACATATCACGTCAAATTAGTTAAGTTTAAAATTACAATATTCCTCTAATGCTTGCCTTTTCTTCAAGGATTCTATAAGCATGAGTATATGAACGTAAGTATGTATGTATTTGATCACGGATAAAACAAATTATATATTACAGATGTCCAGCCTTCAGACATTTTATAATAAAGAAAAATGACACCATATTTTAAATCTATTTGCATATCAAACGACACGACCGGGCGTATGTGTAATGCAGGTGTGAGGGGCAATACAACAAAAATAGGACCGCGTTACCCTAACTAAATGTCCAACAAAAAAATTGTACAAGTACCTGTTTAAGATCAAAGAGATATTCGTAAAAGCGATAATAAAATCGATTTTATGAAGCATAGATGTCGATGGTGTTGTGGGCATCATGTTTCAAAACAACAATTCTGATATCTCAATTCTTTCGTGGGTTTTATGCAGGTTTGTGGGTATCAAATGCGGTTTTATGTTTTGTATACCTTATGGACAAGCATTCTGCTTCATACTATGTTTTATACAGGTGTATGTTTTAAAAACTATCTAATCCACGATAATGGGGTAGCAATCTTGTTTATATCTTGTTTTGTTAACTTAAAATTAATTTTCCTACGAAATTATAATCCCAAATTAAATTTTGTTTATATAAAAAATTATATAGCGTATAATATTATTCATAATATAAAATTGTGTATTATTTAAGTTTGTGGATTATTATGAAACGCTTAAAAAATATTTGATTATATGTAATATATATGTAGTTTTATGATATTTTTTGTGGACATTTTTTTAGGTCTTTTCTCGTTTAATTTATCACTAAACATCTTCTTACAATACACATAATTTTCTTAATATTTCGTATTGTTACATCGGTAAAAATTATTTTATATAAACTGGCCGACCAAATTTATTCAAATGATTGAAGGATATCAAATGAACGCCGAGCACACGCGTCGAAAAAATAAATCAAACATTCTCTTTGCGACGCCCACCATTAATAAAACTCTTTAAAATATATTTAATAATGTCCACAAAGGCAGGGGACACAATGCTCGACCTATAAAGGAGCTGCATTTATTATGGTGACAATATATCGAATACAAAAAGATAGTGTGACAAAGATGCGTACTTTTTAATAATATTGTCATTTCTCAGCAGCAGTGGACTCTTTCAAAAAGCCATAATGCAATAATTTATCTCTTTATAAGATGTTTTTTTTCTGTGGGAGAATATTTGATGCCAGGTGAGCACGGGTTAACTGATACGATTGAAGGCTTCCATAGAACCTCTTGTGCCTCTTCATACGGACAAAGGTTCATTTTTCTCCGAGTTGTTACTGTCTCTTTTAATTTGATATAGGTACCTAGGTTTTACTTTAAGAAGTTGAATAATGATTATATTAGTTGGTGTTTAGAAAATATAACAATAATTTTTAATGTATTTTTTAGGGTTTCAATGGGACATTAGAGGGGCATATAGTAAGCATTAAGTTCCCGTTTTACTACCATTTATGGATTGTAAAAGATCTGAAATAAAAACATTATTATTATTATTCTTTGTTTTTCTCAGCTCTCGCTGGTTTTACTACATTTATGGGTCAGAACCAAGTAAATGTAGTATGTGTGTTGGAATTGTGATAGAAGACAATCAAATAAGACCTATTTGATAATCCTCTATTTGCATGAACTTTCTAACAATTCTACATGCATTCAGAATAACGGCTTTTTGCAGGGTTATGTAGAGACTTTCATTTAAATTTATTAGTTTCAGGCTATGGAGTAGATGATGTGGGACAATACCTGGTCTATATTGGGAAGGGTATGATGAATTTTTATTTTTAGGTAGCATGTAAGTTATTCCAGTGGCAATAAATTTTGGTATACTCTGCTTGCCTAGAGTAATATCTGATAAATTTTTTTGCTAATACTGAAGTTAACTTTTTATACCAGAAGTTGTGTATTTTATCTATTTCCGGTGACTTCCAATTATGTAATCTAGCTGTAGTATTTGAGAATTCAGACTCTGTTATTTCTACATATTCCATTTCATCTATAGCTCTCCATTTTTGTTCTTCTTTTGTAATCCAAGTCGCTTTGTCGTTGTGTTGTACTTGTTCTTCCTAAATGCTAGACCAAAATGTTTCTAGTTGTTCGTTTGTCGGTGTTTCTGGGTTTGTGCTTGTGTTGTTGTGTCTGTGTCGTTCGTGTCTATGTTATTCTTATTATGTGTATCTACATGTAATTTGTGCAGGTTCCTATAGAATAACTTTTCATTTGTAGCAAATATGGCATTATCATTTTTGCGCTGTTGTGCTTTTTTATATCTTGAGAGTTGAGTATGTACTTTAGGTGCTAATTTCTGTTTTAACGTATCTAAGAACTCTTCAGGTGTTCCGTTGCCTTTTTCATGTCTCGTATGAATGAAACTGTTCTGAAATATAGCCTCAACTCTCTTAACTACTTTGTTTGATCTATTGTTATTGATATATTGTATTAGTCTACTGCAATCTGCCCTCAGTTTTTCTGTATCTTTTTCCAGCCTTTGTTACCATGGTGGTTAGATAGTATGTTTTGGTTTTGTATTTCTTGTGTGTTCTGTAATTTTAAAGTGTTGAGTTCTTCAGAAATAACTACCGCAGTGCTATAAATAAGTGTGTGTATATCAGTAAGTTGTGTGTCATCAGATATAAACTGCCTTAGTATATGTTCATTAAATAAATTAACATACCGAAACAGTTTAGGACTGTATTTAAGCTTAGGTAGTTTTGGCCGAGCTGCTGAATCCATTCCAGAGTATTGTATTAGTGTTGCTCGAGATTTATTTGATATTTCATGTATATTCTCATCTGTTTGTATATTTTGGTCTGTGAGGATTAAAGTTTCAATATCATTCTCTAGCATTACAGTAATGGACTCGGTTTGTGTGGATATGGGAGATGTTTGAGTATGATTGTATGGTTGTGATTGTGTATATATTTCTAGTTGAGTGGATGGTTGCGATTCTATTTGTGGATATTCGTTTATATTTTGTGAGGTAGGAAAACAGTTCGTGTTATTTTCTTCTTCTTGTAGGTGTATTTGTACTTCTTCTTTTATTTGTTCTAGTATATCCTGGGTTAAAAGTTTATTCCTTACTATAATTCTTCTTTGATCTGAAATTCTCTGCTCTGTAACAGTAATCTCTGGGTATTGGCGTGTAAAAAGTTCATGCAGTTGTTGTCTGTAGGTGGTCATGTCGATCTCTAATTTAGTAATACGGTAGTAGGTTCGCATGATAAATATGTTAGTTTCTTTGGTCCGTCTCATACGAACTCTTGGTTTGCCAGCCTTGGTGGACGCGGGTAGGAAGGTATTTACCTCTCGCGCAACATTCAAGGTCGGTGGGTGGTACTGTGACTAAAATTTTACTGGGAGGTGACGACGATGGCATGAATGGTGGTTTGTCACTATCGTCAGTGGTTCCGGCTGTAGTATCTTTGTCAGTGAGAGCCCGCCTGTTCAACTCCTCACCGCTCAGCCCCGATGATCGCCCTCGGGTAGCGGCACTCTCAGTTTACTCTTTAACCGTGTCTCCATTGTTAATGGGTTACCATAGGCATGTTAGCCACGCCAGTAATTTCTCAATCGTGTGTATGCCCCCTACGTGATCAGATGGTCGATTCGGACGTGTGGTTGGGTTTTAGGGGCTATTATTATTATTATTGGATATAATTCCTGTACATTACCATGACAAAAGAAATAACATAGCCATTGTCTTACATAATATCTATTAAAATGATATGGAATAAATCGGCTTGAAACAAGAGTTTTGCGCAAAAAATTATGTCAGCTTTTATAGCTATCGTCGAGACGAGGTTGACATTGGAGCCACAATAAAATCGATGAAATATCTTTAAAGGGGCGCTCGTAATAATTCATAGAGGGCGAGTTAGGGCCATTCTATTGTAAAAATGTTTGCACAGGTAGGGTCCCAGTGGGTAGCCAGCTTACGTCTGCGACCCACTATCATTGTCACATTATTTATATTTATTGAAAACATTTTTAACAATTATTTTCAATTGTTTCTATAATTTTTTACCCAAGTCTTTTTCCCCTATGTTTTCTATCCCAACTTTTATGGTTATGTGGTCATGGATGTTATAAAGTATTTAATAAAATTATAATTTCATTATAAAAGAGCGGCAATTTAATGTACCAATAAAGTCATTAAAATAATGATGTATTCATTTATAACATATCAATTTCAGATATTACTTTACATACTATGTTAACTATTCTTTGATACTAAATAAGGGACACCACAATACGGAATAAAATTTATCAGGAAATGCTTTTTTATTACAAATGAGCGCAAAGCGCCTGATGCCTCAAAAAAGCTTGTAATAAAAAAATTGTCTTCTCCTCCTGAAGTCTCAGATATTAGCAAGTGTGATTTTATTCTGTGAGGAGGTTGCAATTTAATGTGGTGGTAGTAAATAACTAGGTAACTTGACGCCGATAAATTGTTTTCACAAGTTGGCGATATTGTTTGTATATATTTCGTTGTTCACTTATTAGATAAATAAAAAAAAATGTAAAGTTACTACTCTCGTTTTTTGCTTATATGGTTATTGTTGCGTTGTATATATGTTTAATTATGTGTATTATGTATTACTTTTGTATTTTACAAAGCGCAAATTCGGCCTCAAATGAATTACTGTTCTCACCTCTGGGCCGGAGCACCCTAGTACAAGCTCCTTTCATTTGACTTACACCATGAGATCTATACAATTAAAATTGCCTATATTCAAATGTGATTTTGGATATGGTCGTATTGTTGTTTTTTAAATATAACATATATATATAAATATATATATATATATATATATATATATATATATATATAATAAAAGTTTATAACTTCAGTTTAGATAAAATAACTGTATCACAACTATTGTATATACATTCCATCTTAAACTTCGAACTGCTTGTTAATTGAGTAAGGTAGACAGTTCGGAAATCTGCGTTGTATTTGCGGTGTCTCTATTCGATGTAGATGTCGTCATTAGTGCAGACGTATTCACTCTATCGCATCTATAGTAATTAACCGCATGCAAATCGATGGGGGGCGATGACCACGAAGAGGTAACACCAAGCGAAATTTCTATTGTATTTACTGTATTCAGATATGACCGGAATATTTCATGTTTAGGAAAATTGTTGATTAAAAAAGGTGATCGAGTGTGATACACATGCAACATACACCATGCACGAAGTGAAACTTCGTTGAGGGATAGAGATATTTTTATTTAATTATATTTATTTTTTATAAGCAATTACACAACTATTTAAAGAAAACAGATGACTAACCGCGCGATATTGGCATAAAACTTGAATTATTATACTACTACTATTTTTATTATTATTATTACAATGTGATTAAAAAACGAGTGATGATGATGAGAGATGGTTAGTGATTCCTGCTGCCCATCACATCTACATTCATCCTTGACAAGGAATGATAATGCTGATACGTTGTCACCCTTGAGGACTGAGATGGAATGCCTCGTCACCTCCTAAAGGTCTCCATACACTCACCAAACGAAACATAGCAGCCTTCTGCGGCTATTTCACGCTGGTATTCTGTGAGGGCGTGATCGTTCCCCGGTGAGCTGAGCCATTCATTCTTCAGCTAGAAACAAACTGCAGCGTAGCTTTACCACGGTTATACTTGTACTACCTGGAAGATATTATTTATTAATATCAATTAGAAATCTAGATAATATCTAGAAATATAGTAAATGATACATACAGGTAAATACAGTTGTGAGAAATAACAAATGTTAAGCTAAGGTCACACGAATGTTTCTCGTTATCTTGGTCAACATTGACTGAGAATAAAAATAAAAATTGACGGCGACTTGGTTGCAGTGAAGTGTTCAAAAATCGTAAAATAGAAACTTAACGCGTTGTTTCTTATTAGTCTGGCCATAAATACTGTTATATAAAAACTTTTTTTTGTTCAACTTTTTAATTATTTTGAATTTGTAAAAACACGTATATTATTTTTAAAATTTCTTTTGATTTTGCGCCATTTCACATATTTTTTCGTGTTCATTGTCAAATTAAAGTATGGAATGGGGTGTTAAAGAAAATAGGATTGCAGTGGTCGCCTTGCACAATGTGGTTATGGAGCCCTCGGTCATATTCCAGACACTTCAAAAGATTGGTATCAGCCGTATGTTCGTATATCGTATTTTCAACAGATACAACAACTAACTAACTCTGTCTAAGACCAGAAACGATCGGGGCGGCCGCGTGCTGTTAGAACTACAAAGGCTGTTAATGCTGTTAAAGCCAGAATTCGTCGAAATCCCATTAGGAAGCAAAAAATCTTATCGCGAGAATTGAAGATTCCCGCTAGGACTGTCGCGTATTATTAAACAAGACCTGAAGCTCGGTGCTTATCGTTGATATACAGTTCTAATCTATCGATCTAAATCGATCTTTATAAATAAAGAGAGTGGATCGATCAAAACGCCTTCTATCGCGATACTCAGGTGAAAGGCATAGAAATAACCTCTTTACCGGTGAAAAAATTTACACGCTTGAAGAACACTACAATAAGCAAAATGATAAAGTGTACGCTCACAGTTCTAAAGAAGCTGCTCAAGTGGTCGGAAAGGTACAACGTGGTCATCATCCTGCGTCGGTGATGGTTTGGTGGGGCGTGTCTTATCAAGGAGTCACACACGGAACACAACGCACGAACTACCCAATCCTGCCTTGAAACCAACGTTGCGGACTTTATAAGTGCTGAAGACTGGCCCTCATCTAGCCCAAACCTCAACCCATTAGACTTCAAATTATGGTCAGTTTTAGAGGACATTGAGTCTCTTAAAAATCTTTGGAACAAGCAGTGGCTGTTTTCTATAAATAGTCTTACTTAAATGACTATGATACTATTACTTGTACTACCATATTACTCTTTCAGTATACGACACTATGAAACATAATATATATACCCTATGAAGCAGAGAAAATATAACGCATAACGTGTAACCCATTAAAAAACTACCATGCCCAAAAAATTTTCATTTCAAAAAAAGTCGCGCGAGTAACTGTGTACACAAGTAAAACTTCTTAACTGATTTACATCTCGATTTGTTAGTATTTAGTGCAAAAAGAGTAAAAATGAAAGCAGCAGATGGATAAAGAGAGAGAGGTATAGGATAAAAGCACAGGAAGGTATATAGTATATATAGGCATATATAGTATAGTATAGGCATAGTTCTTTCTTTTCTCTCACGGGCAAAGTACCTATTTTCCGTCCTTTTCGCGTCGGTAACCTACCATTGAAACGCTGACCTTAAATTCACCGGTAAAATTTAATTTGTTAGATTGATTACAAATGCATTGTTATTATCATTGCCAAAACTTAAAGACTCCACTCCTAGTTATAGGCGTTTATCACATTGGAACGCAATGGAATTGTCGTAATTATAATTCTTGTAAGAATCTAACCAGGTTGATTTGTGGCCAATTATTGATAGTCTCAGTTTTATATAAATTTACATTAGCTAGTAAATTGTATATTGCCTGATATAAGCCGGTCTTATTTTGAGCGAATTTACTTTAATCAATTTATATACAACGCTTGTACAATGTTTTGATGCTACTAAGGTTAACAAACAACCATACGGTTCATCCAAATCCATCCTCAATAAAGATTTAGGGTGTACATACGTTTTCGCCCCCAAGGATTGAAATGGAATATCTTGTTACCAGTAATTGAGCTCTTGGATCTAATCATCATATCAATGCATTGTTACTAAGGAACAACATGGAATTCTTATTCCAAATAATTTGTGTCTATATTTTCTTATAATCAGTCAGAAGCAACTGACCGAGCCGAGGTTCGGCCCTCTCGGCCACCCTCGAGTCAGTTGCTCTCGCGCAACATGGTAACGGTTCAAGCCGACCTCATCGTCGTTCTCGGTAACCCTTGTACTGGTTACCCACTAATAAAGGTCTCGGCTGATCTCCCTTAGCGCTCGGTCACCTTTCAACTCGGTGAAGCTGTTGTTCAGCACGAAAAAAAAAGAAAATAAAATACATTTCCTTTTATATACAATACGAAACAAAACAGCATTAAGTTTCTATTTTACGATTTTTGAACACTTAGTGTGGACAAGCTGCCGTCAACAGTATAACCGCAGGCTAATAGTGATCAAGGTAACAACAAATATTCATGTGACCTTAGCTTAAGATCTGTTATTTCTCTCAACTGTATGTACCATTTAGTATATTTTTATATTTAGATTCCAAATGTATATTAAGGCGATATCCATTTACCATTATTATATGACATGAGGTGCGTAGGCGTCAGCATCCATCATCTTCTTCCAATTTTCTGATGTAATCCTTGTGCATTAAGATCAGAGGAAAAACTTCATATACTTTGTCATATTTAATTAAGTTGTGAAGCACAAATATTGTCCATCGCTTAGAATCGACCCCCATGACTCACAGTGTTGTCGTCGTGTACTTTAATCACTTCGCCATGTGGGAATCATAGTCCCTAGTGTCACGTACAGGTAGGTCGAGGCTAGGTCCAGTAAATCCCGGCGCGTTCCAGGAAGCAACGCGTAGCCGCATGAAGTCGTCACGTGGGGGCGCCCCGCCGGGACGGTAGCTCGCGGGCGGTCCACGTCGCCCCCTAATTAATTTTGATGTATTTACCTGCACTCGAGTCGCTTTGTCCACCGTGTTAGCTAATATTGGTACGTCGGTAAATTTACTATTGAAATTTCAAAGTAAACTTATTATGTATTATGTACAGATTGAGGAATGTTTGATAATACAAATACTATAATAAGTTTACGTTGTACATGATTTATTGTTAAAAATATGGCGATTAGAACACTCAGTCCAATATTTTTGGCATTCAGAGTTTATTTTGATATGATGATACTACGAGGATTAGTCGTTTTCTATCGTAGCGGTATCTCCTAGTTGCTATCAGATATTATCAACTGCGGTGGTCATGTTATAGTGCAGTTAATACTTGAGTAAACACAGAGGTAAAGATTCCTCTTTTCTGTTCGTATATATTAATTTATAATGGAGAAAGATTGACGATGTAGTTTATACACGGGACGTTCACCTTAAAATGTTTTTGTTGAACAAATATAGTAACTTGGTTGATTGAACAATCCAGGACCCATCATGGAAACGCCAGTTAGGCTGCTCACTACTAAAGCTTATGTTCTTTCAATGTAAATGGAGCATCATATCGTGATACAACTTTGTTACTAATATTGAGAAATTCTAATGCAAGATTGTCAGCTTCTTCTTCTATTATTTACTGTCTCTCCTAATCCAGTGCGGAAGAAAACTTGCTTTGGAGTACGTTTTTTTTAATAATACACAATAATTGTTACATTTGGTGTTCTCACAGATTCTCCCAACTCCTATATGCTGACGCTAAGATTTATAACATGACATTATAATATTCACATCATGTATCGATCGATCGATCTTCTTGGATGCAGTTAAAAAAGTAGAGTATATAAGATGTGAATTGTTTATGGTGTGTATTTGGAATTGTGTTGGTGGTGACAAACTAGCAGACATTAGAGCTGATGGTTAGTGATGACTGCGGCCCATAAACATCTTCTTCAAAGCTTCGATATGCGGTGACAACACCTCCGAGGACATTTTAGTTGTCATTTATTTATAAATATCAACATTTAGTTATAAATATCACAGTAGTTAAAAAACATTCTGATCTAGATAATCGTTGACCGTTACCTAGTTTTAAACTACGTTAACAGTTTGTTCGTGATATAGAAGTATTAAAAAAGAAATTCATTTCCACATGAGGGCGTTTACGAGACTTTTTAACTCTTACTGTAATATCAAGTAAAAAAGTCACATTGATGACTTTATAATGTTTGACGTAAAGGAAACTTAGAATTGTCATATTATCACTGTATTTTAATCAGCTGCACAACTTTAATATTTTTAAACGGGCCTGCGCGAATGGGTTTAGTTGTAAGATCTGGCAACATTTGTCCTCCATACCAGCGAGAGGGTATGCAACCGAGCACACAGTTCAACTGATGGTAAGTGATGACCGTCGCCTAGCCGTACTCTACAAAAGGCCTTGTTACCTTAATTGGGTATCCGGTCCACTCATCACTCCAAACACAGCAGCAACATGCTGCTGTTTCACGCTAGTTTTTTTAGAGGGTCCTTCCTCGGTGGAGCCGAATTTATGTAAGGAAAAATTGTAGTTCCCTTAATGAGTGTACCAGGGTAACCAGCGAAGAGGGAGAGATGCCATGTCAAACATGATAGTTAAGGCTATTCCTATGTATTTTGAGATGAGTAGCATTAAGTATCTGTTTAGGATGAAGGTAAGAAGATTAACAAGAAATTATGCAATTTGTATCTAATTTTTAAATTAGATTTAATAAATTTTAGGTTGAATGCTTAGTAGTAATGGCGGTGATAATTAATTTTAATAAATACACGTTATAGATAACAATTGCCGTAAAGAAAAATCAAAGAGTGTACTCTATTAATAACATTATGAGTTGATCGCAGTGCCTTGTATAAAATAGCTATCGGTAGCATTGGAAGTCGATTATCTGTTATCATATCTATGAATTCTACTTGTGTGGCAGACATTATCTTTATAAATATCGAATTCACGGCTTTTCAAATATACATTTATTTACTTTACAATCGATAAGGAAGTTATTACGCTCATTTCCAAATCACAGTTCCCACTTAATAGTACATACATGTAATATAAACATTAGATTGTACGTGGTAGCGATGCTGCAATATATGACGTATCTGAAAATCGATCGTTTTCATCAGGATGAAAATATAAAATAGAATAACACTGACAACCAATTTGTATTTCTCAGTGTTAGCGTTCCATTTTAGTCCTCAGAGATTGACAACTGACAGAGACACTCCTTCTTTAAACAGTACGCCTAATAGAAATGAGATTTGTGTTGCATACAATATATAGTTACATATATTTTAAAATTAATGGAATATGTAAAATGTTTTCTTGAATAGAATATATAGTTTGGTTTGATATAAGAGTTAGAGTAAATGCTTATATGATTATATTTTCATAATGTCCTTATATATTTATTTGATATAGACAATATTTTATCACCTTAAAGTCCTTGTATGCAAGGTGACCGAGATAAGAATCAACTTCCGAAAGCGTCCTGACATTTAATAGAGTGACGATATAGAAATAGAATCGTCATTCTATTAATTATTTATTCGACAAATATTTTTTTCTCTTAAGGTCGTCATAAAAGTTGTAAACAAGAAGAGTGATTAAGAAATAAGGTTTAAAATTCATATTTCGTAGCCACATCAGCAAGGTTAAATGAATCAAAAATCAACTCCGAATGTGTAAAAATAACAACCGTCAGCACATCATATTTATGATAAACACACACACGCATGTTTCATATTTATAACACATACCTTATATTATGATGAAATATTTCGGCATATCAAATGAAATTTAATATCTCCTAAGTGGTTATTAATGTATACCTATTTCATATTCCGTGTCGTTTACACCGAATATCTTTGGTCTCTTATCATAGATCTCTATCGTATTCAGTAAAATTGTAAGTAGGTATAGATTTTATCGATGCGTTCTTTTATTAATGGATGATTTGTTTTTCACCAAAATATTAGTAGCTGGCAAATTTAATGACACGTGTGTGCTAAAATTACTTTAAAGACTGATAAAAACTTAGCAAGATAGTGTTACGTGCATTATCTATTTATATTTTATTGTGGCCAATTTGTCACCCTTGCAGTACCCGCTTGGTAATTGGTAAAATTTGCATAAACGAAACATCCCTATCGCACTCCGAACCAAATCATAGTAATGAGGCGTTTCTAAATGTATCCTGGTATAAAAGCAATGAATGTTTTATTAATAGTAGTCTAATAGGAGAGTTATTAGCGAATATTATTTTCTCTCCTAGAAGTTGTCTTTTAATTATTTAAATATTGATAACTATTGCAAAAAAAATACCTAAAAAGTATTTTTTAGTAATCAATTTTTATAATCATATCTTTTCTCAAGAGCGGCGTTCATTCTTTTAGCATTTCTGGATGCCTGAAAATAATAACTTTATTAAGATATTTAAGTCTTTTCCAATATTAGTAATAGGGTTTCCAAAATGTCCGTGTTTACCCATTAAGATTTTATCAATACGTGATTGAGTTTTAACCGAAACAATTCAATGAGCATTACAAAGTTCTTCATTAGCTTAACTGTCATATAATTGCTTCCTTAGCAAGGGAAGAGAATTCTTCTCACAATTCAACCGATCATAAAATTGAAATTGCGTTTTCGACATAACGCCCCAGCGATCACGAAGTGCCGTAATCTTTGTCAACGTATTAAACTTTGACCGAATTATCATTTCGGGGGATGGGTTCACATCGTTAAATTATCTCGTATTGCAATAAATATGTCGGTGTTCCGTGTTACTCGGCTGTGTTTGGAAACAACGCAATCCGTGTCCAATGTTAATTGTCGAATGCTAATAGAGCGTGTAGTAGGGATCGCGCCGCTCTGTGGAGATGTAGCTCTAAGTTATAGAATTTATGAAGTAAAGTTATTTTATATTAAATTTATTTATTTGTAATTTTTTTATGGATGACATAAACACAATTTGATGATAAAAATGTAATAATTGTAATAATTAATCTTCTAAAAACTGTTTATAGTTGTTTCTTAATTCAATTATTAATATTCAAAAAAATATTTAAAAGAAAAACATTATAGAGCTAAACGTTATTGACAAAGCGTAAAATTCAATTAAATATTTTAGCGCAATCCTTAACGCAATTGTTTGCTTAGTAGTGCGGACAAACGAGGCAAATTCAAGTGTTTGTTAGACAAAGGGTTTCGAACTAAGCCCAAAAAAAACGCAAACTTTTTTTATAAGACTTTCGCTGTTAAGAGGCAAAGATCTTTCTTTTGATTTGCTGATTGAAAAAAACGCTTAGATTAAACTTATCTGTTTGAATTTATTTTTTACTGTTATTTAACTGTGACTTTGTATGTAGATTGAAATTATATTTTGAGGATATAGACTGAAGTCTATTGTTGAAACAAACATATATCGTTTGTGTGTGTGTGGTCTTAGCTCAAGAGATACGTAGGGGAAACCGCGAGGCAAAGTGAATTTGTGTTCGTGTGATTTACTAAACAGTTTATTTTAATACTATATCGTTTAATAAATTTTATTTGTCAACCAGACGAGGAATAATGAATATAATATATATACATACGATACGATATGATACATAATAACAAAAGTTTTATTTCAGGTAGTTTCCAGAAGATAGTACCAACTAGCAATATCTTTATTTTGAATATCTATAGTATTTCTAAGTGGTTTTTCACTCGTTTGTCATCCCGAGTTTCATAAACAAAAGCTGGGTGTATTTTTGCGTTATAATACTATAATAATGGCAATACAAATAACACACGTGTACAAATCATTTGGGTACCCAAATAAATAAGTTCTGTTATTGTTAACCAGTGCTGCCATCTTTTGCTCGGTGTTGCCACGCTACCGGTGACAATGGGAGCCAATAAATTCGAATACAATGTAACGTCACCGCATTTGTTACGCAATTAATGGCATAATATATATAGTTATTGTAAAACTGCGTAGGGCATCAGGCATCTTGCTTCTGATATTTTTGCACCGTTTAAACTATGAGTATGTTTTTTTATTGAATAGGTGGCAATCAAGCAAGCAGCTCCTGATGGTAAGTGATTACCTCTACCCACGGACATTCGCAACACCAGACCACCAGCCTTTAAAAGTGTAGGCTCTTTTCTTGAAGGTCTGTAAGTCATATTGGTTCGGAAATACCGCTGGCAACAGCTGATTCCACACAGTAGTATGTACGGAAATTATCTGTAATTATTCTTTAGAAATAAATTGCCACTCTGTAAAACTTAACTAAATGGACGCCGCTAATGGATTACTTAATAACGTAATAGTTACTTTCACAGCCTTGGTGATAATGATCACACATTTCACTGTTCGAAGCAATTGAAACTAAAGCAAACATTTGCAGTGCCGTGGCAGTAATGGGGTTGACATTATGTGCTTATAAGGAAGCTTGTGGAATTCCGATCAAGCGGTACATATACTACCGTTCAAAGCTTAATTGTAAGTCTGTTATATTAAGTGAAAGTGTCAGTTTTCAGCGTAAAATTATAGCCCAGTTTGTGTATACTTTTAGGCAGTATGCGGTGTATTATTTTTAATTTGTGTACTTTTCAAGTGTACAATATCGAAAAATCTATAACCACAGTTCATTTGCACAGTAAGGACAGGGAAATATCAACTTGATACTTTTGTCAAATACTGATTATTGGTTATATTTAGAAACGAAACACGATCCCGTTGCTATCAGTGAAGAAGTGAACGAGTAACTTTTTTTAAAATTACGAGTATGATTTAATTAAGTAATAATAATGTACCTCGGTCGCAAGGTAGTTGATTTAGACCATGGTGATATCTTCTAGTTATTACAAGACTTCAACTGCGCAGGTTATATTTGTGTAATAGTGCCTAAAGTTTTTGCTATTTGCGCTATATTGCGCAAACACAAAGGGACACACTGGTCGTTCTCTTGCTTATAACACTGTGATGTATGTACAATTAAATCGGGGTAAGTAGTAAGTGTCTGCAGGGACATTTGTAATGCACAAATAATGTTATGTCTTGTATTCTCTAAACACTACAAACGTAATGCCACGCATGTCCAATGGATATATAAATTCTCATAGGTTTATATGTATGATTTACGTCTATAACGTGTTCTTTGTAAAATATCTTGTATAACTATACTGATGTTCGTTCTCAGTTGAGGTTCGACTGTTTTATCATTTCGTAACTAATTTTAAATTTCAGTTTCAGTTTACAAATCATGGAAGCGGGACTTTCCAGGCGACCCTGAATGGACTGCTAATGTTTAATAATATTTGTACCTACTTTCTAGTATAAAAATTTCTAAAATATTGTAAAATACCTTTGTATCTCACAAATTTCGATGTTAAATCTATTAAAGCATCATTAACCCACCATTCCGCCCGTACCCGCCTATTCATTATCTTGTCAAAATATTTCACCGGCCTATGGATTTTTTTTTCTGCGATATTCCCGTGAATTTGTTCAATTGTTGTCGTAAAATGGTTACGTCTCTATCCTCGTAACAAAGGGATACATTTGTCATTGTCCATTAGAAGACATTGTTAGGAAACATGTATAATATTATATTATTGTTCCGAGAATGAGTAATCAAAGTTGTTGTCATTTTGTGTGTAATTTTTGATTTCAATTTTATTGATATGTTATCAAAAACAAGGCATAGAAGAAATGTGAATTAATAATATATATTTGGCCAGTAAAGATCTCATCTCTAGAGAGGGTATTAAGCATTGACTGACGGCTCTGTGTTCCAAATATTATTTTTATTAATTTCTTAGATGTGCAGATTTTCCCGCGATGTTTCATTTCATCTTCAAGTACGTAAATTAGCACTTGAAATTGAAATTATTTCTTTCATGTGTGCATGCACCCGATCGATGATATGGATCGATCACGATTTGCTTGGTGTATCGTGAAATAATTCGTCTGAATATTTGCATTAACCTTTGAAGCCTTGTTGAGAATGAATGTGTTTATGGGCTTCAGAACTTACCATCAGATGGTCACTCTTAGTTTCATAAAAAAGTAATAACAATAATAACTAAGGGCAACTGGAACAATGCTAAACAATCGCTTTAAAAGGTTCTTGTAAATAAAAAGCACCCCATATACTCGTAGATCCCCCTAATAGGATAGGTCTTCTCTCTAGAAGTGTTGAAGTCCACAACGCGCCAGTGCACCCCCTCGAATCGTATATCGCCGCCTATATTGTCGTCAACGTTCTTCGTCGACAGGGGTTGGAACGTAGCGGTGGTGCAGTAGCAGTCCTTGTGCCAGCATCGTCGTTGTCTTCCTACTCAGCGTACCTCCCGTTCACGAATCTACTCAGATAAAGCTGTTAAGGTCTCTGGACCAACAGCATCACACATACACAAAAAAAAGTGAAAAGCGCCAGAACACAATGGATCAAATGTGGCAACCTAGCATCTTGAAAAGGCACCTTTGCTTCAGCTATGAATAGCTACAAGCCCATAATTGTTTTTATAATTCGTTTTAATTAAACATATTATAATAAAATTCAATTAAATCAATAATATCTCAAGTTGTATGCAATAATATTGCTGTAGTTTCTGTTTTAAAAAAATATTCTTTTAAAATATAGATATTAGACATGTGGTCATAGAAAACAGATTTTAATATTAGTTGTAATTTTTAATTACAATATTTTATCACGTATCGGTCGGATAATTGACTTTTACTGACGATTATTCAGTCGTTGACTTATTTAAAAAAAAAAAACGGTTGCATACTATTACTGTTTATTGTTTATATTTTGTCCAATGTTATTTTTATATATACTTTAGTGTTGCAGGATGTAGTGTATCTATATTTATAGAACAGGAAGTACCACACTGAGTACGGTATGAAATAAAAATCGCATTGTAATCCGGTATTGGCTACAGATAAGGAGGGTTTGTGACAAGGCAAGAATTATGTGCTCCAGAGAGCAATTTTTCTTTCCCGGGATTTATTCGCGTAATTTATTGAGGATCTGCCTGTATCTGGACTAACCCGGTGCTGGCTGGCAACGTTTGCAATTAAGAATTAGATAGCGCTCGGTCTAATTACCTTTCCGCCTAAAATAAATTCATAATGTTTCATTTATATGAACTAAAATTCGATACAGATTTGTATATAGTTTTATATTTAATATTAATTTGTCATTTTGCTACAATTTATGTGTTTATTTTATTATATTACTGTCCAGTACTGTGTGTGTACAAACAGAAATGCTTTCATGCTGGGATTGTATTTATACAATAAAGCAACACAACATTTAAAGAAGGTGAAAATCATCGTCAGTCACATTATTCTGAAATATACTCCTATTTAGTGTACGAAAGACGTTTTTTATTGTTAGTAATTAGTTCAATTTCTTTCCCTTTTTTTCTGTACATTTACCCGTCCCATCTTCGAAATATCTATTTTAGAATTAGAAATATTTTTGATAAATACATACATCGTTCGAGTGCCTCTTGGGTAGAAATTCAACACGCAGAATTTTTAACGGACGTGCCTCGCCATGAATTGCTAGTGACAAAAGTGTCTGTAACAGCAAGCGTCGAGAGTCGGCTTAATGCCGGCTTCCACCCCTCGACCGCAGTCGTAAATTTAGGGTTTCATAAAACCAGATCCGAGATAATACACAGTGCGGAGAGAGCGTCCCGGATCAAATGCGAATGGCGAGCCTCCAGATCCCGCTTTCTCATAGACAATAAAAATAACACCCGCGCATCTGCGTAGAACCATTTACATCGATGCCACGAAATTTGTCTTGTTTACATAAAATACGTCCGAGCGATAGCGATCGAGGATTCGCCAGAATACGCGGCGAAAAAAGAAATATGTCATTTTCACAGCGAAATACGCACTGGCCGAAATGCGAAACCGCGCCGAAGCCTAGCTAGAAAAAATAAACAAAGCGAACTGTCAAGAGGCGTACAAAGGGGCATTATGATTTTAACAAGTTTCGGAATTGTTCCACTATTATGAGGCGTGTATTATGCTGTTGAGCTATAGTACGGGTATTTGGGCGCCTTTGTGGCTCGGTATTGACAAATAACGAAGATTTACTCCGAATGCAAAAATAATGGGGGATTAGAGAGAGTGTTTCTTTTTTTCTTGCAGTTCTAAAGAGGCGCCACTAGTCTGGCAATATTTTAATCCTAGCATAGTTTCGAGCCTTGTGTGGAACAAGTAAAAGTATTGTAAATTATTGAAGTGGAAATCTCATCGCTGTTAAGAAGTATGAACAGAAGTTTGCGCAACTATTTACCAAAGTAATAGACGTTGATACACTGAAAAGGTACAGCTTTCTTGCGTTATTAAAACTTATTTATTATTGCTACTTTTGTATTATTGTTTTTGTATTGTTCCTTGATCAGCTTATCAAATGATAATACCCACATATAAAACTTTTAAGACTGACGTTTTTTTTCTTTTGAGTTAAAAATACACCTAAGTATATTTAGTCTCGAAACGGGTTGTAGGCACAGCTATGTGTCGGGGACATATATTAAAAGCTTCAGTAGATAGGGGTGCAATAATTTTGACAATGACTAGCAGCCTTACCGAGGCGAGGCGTAGGCGCGGGGGGCGCGCAGCGGTGTGCGGGGGGCAATCTGCGCACTAAATCACGCTACGAATAAAATTTATGGCGCCGAGATAAAAACTCGCAGCTTTTCTCTTTTACGTTCCTTCCCCGGCGCCTCCCCGCCCCCGCGCCTCTCCCGTGCGGAAAATCCATAGGGATTTTTCCAAGTGTTCCGGCGACGGCGTGTGTGGGGTCGAAACGATTTTGTTTTATGCTTATTGCCGGCTGCGATGTTTTGTTTGCTAACTTGCACTGATAAGGGATACGTACAGAGATTGTCTCGACTGGACTCGTATTTTTTTTATTTCCAAGTGACGTGATGCTTCAGAGGGTTCTCTGAACTTATTAGCGTTCAGACGTAAACAGAGTCGGCGTTTTATTTCATTTAAACTGCTTTGTTTGAGTTATAAAACTATTAGCTGTGGTTAAATTATTATTTTTATTATCGCTAGACGTCTTTTTTTTACCTTTATTTAGATATTATAGTAAACATCTTTTATTTATACTATAGCAATACTCTACGTAATAGTGATTTCGTGAACAACTCTTCAAATTTAGGTATCCAATTTAAGTAACACTGTTATCATACCACCGCGTTTTCCCTGAAATGATGATATGAGATATATATTAAGAAAATGTTGCGTCAAAACGATATTGCTACCATACAATATATCAGATAGCTGATATAATTAATCAAATTAAACTAAAAATAAATAACGAGACGTGAGTGGCAGTTCTTCCTAAATTGGTCGACGCAGCCTCGCCTCATTATCATCTCATCTCATCGCATTAAAACCATATAAGCGACTGAAATAAACAAAACAGAGCATCATAATAATTTAACGTACGTTTAATTATACATACTGTATTAAAATTATCATGTCAATTTTATCATTTTGTTTTAATTGACACAGGGTACTAGAGATTTTTTTTTAAAATATATTAGCAATGCTATAATTTAACATATATTACTAATATTCCGCTCCAACTAAGCTGAAAATGCTTGTGCTAGGAGATAGTACACGACAATAGTCTAACCTACGACCTTAAGTTTCGCAGACCGTACTCTCAGCCATAAGTCTATGGATCCTTCAAAAAATTCTTAGTTGGGTTTACGTTGTCCTCCTCGCCTTGATACATCCTCACAGTGCACTTGAGGGCAATGCCAATACGGTATGGTTCTGTGGTGTTGGGACAAGACGGTGCCTAACTTGGGACGTGACGTGAGCCTGAGTGGTGAGACATTGTTGCGGTTTATAGGTGAACACGGAATTCCACTCAACGCATTGAGGGTGGGCACCAAGTTGGTGGTAGAAGTCCCACAAAATCTCGTTAAATAGCGTAGTACTTGCGTGAAACAGCGGCCAGAACCAGTTGTTTCGAATTGTAATTGTTGTTACGACCAATGTTTGAGTTTCTTACCACAATATTAAGATATTATTATGTAATTTAATCAATATTAAGAATAGTTTTTTTTTAATTATTATAAATGGATGCTGGAAGCGAAGTTGACAAACAGGCATAATTATAATGTCTGCCTAGTAGATTTTGAGCATAACGATATCTTTCCATTATAAACAAATAACAATAACTGATCAGGATATATTATAGTGGCACAAACACTAAGCTTTTTTTGTTACTCGACGTCCTTTTCTCTAGTTTGATGTAATGTATGTGCAATGATACGGTGATTACACGAAAACAAAGATAGTTTTGCTATTCGAACCCGGGAATTTCGATGCAGCCTGTAACTCTATATAGCTCTACTACGTTTCGCGGCCACAAATACAGGAACATAGTTTACCTGACGGTAAATGATTCCTAGGGGTGTGGATGTCTTGCGGACATCTAAATATATTACACGACTTAATTAATATGTAGGCGCAAGTATTCCACGAACACTTGCGCCTACATATTAATAAAATAAACTACATATTAATAAATTGTGATTTAACGTTAGTTTAAGCTGGAGTGATAATTTTAAAGTGTTTCAAACTCTTAAAAAGGAAACTCTTTGAAAAACTTTATACAAAGCTAAAGTGTCTAATGACAGCTTGGATCAACCTTATATATGGTATGTTGGTTTGAGAATTATGCTAACTATTATTTTGATCTACTTTGTATTTAATAACGTCCTTATTCAGAGCATTCGGAACGGCTTCAGAATCTCCTACGTAAAGCATTTGCACTGGCCTTAGTGCCCGAGGAGGCAACGCCTCTCCCTCCCTGTACTATGCGAATCAACATTTTTATTAATTAATTATGATACGGATACGCTCAGAACTTACATGAATGTCACTATATTTGCAAAGTTGAGTTTAGAACACAAAACACATAAAATAAATAATCAAAATCTCAACTACAAAACTCACAATTTTAAAGTAATGCACAAAAAAGATCGAAACAAGATTGAGAATCAAAATAAACTTAAAATAAATAAAAGAATGAAAATTAAAATAAACTATAAACAAAGTAAGCTCTACTTCGGTTTAACGTCTGCTACTAAATTTAATGCGGGTTTTTAACATAGGTTTTTAGCTCATAATGTAGTCTATTATATCCAGCCGTTTGGAAGATACGAGGTAAATAAGAAATTTATAAACATACATATATATTTAACATATGCGAGAAAAACATAACCCTACCTTGGCAGTCGGTAACTTAGCTTATATTCTGTAAAACCATAGTAAATTAAAAACAATTGTTATTCTTAAGTTGAACAGACCCAGGTTTGCTAAAGATCCTTTTTGTTTCAGTGCGGCTGTGAAACATAGAGACAGCGCAATTCACTTATAACTTAGAGCTACTTAAGTTCCAAAACGTAGTGGTACTGAGTAGTGAGAATATTAACGTTCATCAGACGCAGACGTTAGCCAGTGAATCGGAATTAATTAAAACACGTAATGGCGATGGTTATCGTCTGTTGCTTCAGAACATAATTAATCATATAAATAACTAAAAAAATCAAAATTGCTTGTTTTCATAGGCACTATCAAACATTTGATTATTTTAACAATTAGATTAATAAACAGCCAGGTTCTAAAAAGTAGAGCAACAGACAGGAACTCATGGGCAACTCTTTTTTAATCACCTAATAAAAAACCTAATAAATGCAACAGGTTATCAATTCTTATATATATATTTTTAAGACTTCTAGTAGTGCAATACAGATAAGTCTAATAATTTTACCGAAAATAAATCTTCCATTTATTCCAATTATCCAAGATTTGAAATGATTTAATTCTCAAAATGTTTTCTGTTCATAATTTTAAAAGAAAGATATCGTGCAGCTTATCAGCAGTTCCCGACCGCTTTGAACACCATTTTTGTGGCGTGATATCGCTAGCATATTTACTAGACCGATATGCTTTCTTTACCGCTTAATTCAATGACAAATAAAGTTAGTGTTTATTGAGGCACTTCTGAAATGGTATACTTGTTTAAAATTGAGTGACGAATTAGAAATTAAGCATTTACTAAGACTACATAATTAAGTCTAGATATTTTAAAACTAAGAGTACCTAGGTTATTAGTGATATGGGCGATCATATACACCGTAAGTTTAAAATTAAATTAAGAAATAAAAATAAAACAACGTAGTATAAATATTAGTAAAAACGAAATACTAAATATTTTTAGCATGTTTCTGTAAATAACAACATAATAATCATTTCTGATATACTAATGAAATCATAATATGAATATAAGATTTTTTTCACTGAATATCCAGTACTTAAGGATAATTTTTGTATGCATTTCTGCAAAATTACAAAACTTGTATCATAATTACTGAACAATTTTTCAATAATGCTTAGTAATATTTAACAAATTTGGTTTAATTTTCGAGTCCAATTTCCTACAAATATTTAGTAAAATTACCATGGAAATTATCTTCTCAATTTCTATGGTTTGTTTCCCAGTCTTAGCTTTATATTAGTGGAACATAAATTGTTGTTTTTCGGGTGTAGGTATATATCTATCTATGTAAGTCTCTTTTCTATATATATTCCTTGAGGACAATCACGCCAATTGACTAAGAACAGTAAGCTATATTCTATAAAGAAGGATCTTATTTTTCCTTTGCCAACTTTAATGACTCCCACCATGTCACAATCATTATCTGTATCAAATAGTCAACTACAAGACAGAGGCTTCTAATCGCGAAGTTTTACTGTAAATCTGACTCGTCTTCCAATCTAGACTAGCTAGACTATCGTATTGCTATCGGAGTACTTAACATTTTATACGTTAGATAGTTTTAGTTGGGTAAGTATAGTTTTAGTCAAATATATTCATAACGTATATTGCGCGTCATCTGTCTGTAAGAGAGGAAGAGTAAGTCTTATTTTCTGTATTCCTTTTTTCTTCTTTCTATGTTCTGAAATAGTTTTATATTTATTACTTTATATTAAGTAAATAGCCGTTTAAACGATATGGATTCAAATTATTGTATTTTAACAGCAACTTGCAGCTGCAAACGTAGACTACCAGTTCCCAAACCAAAGCTTAAATTCGTATCCTCACAAAAAATCCCACATTCATGTCATACTGATTGTTTTACTTATCTGTACTCAATCAGTGTTTACATTATGACGACGGCGTGATCCACGTCAAAATAATGTCCTTATTAGACTACAAAGCGACATTTTCAAAGGAGGCACGGCAAAAAATGACAAAAATAACCACACCGAGCCGAGAGATTACTTGAGAGCAAGGCCATCTGTGGATATTGAGACCATCTCACACGAGATAGCTTATCGGCCGATCTTGACTCAGATTTTGTGAAGAAAAAGCGAAAGAAAAGACTCCTATTTATAGATGAAGAGCCATAGAGTACGCAGCGCACGCCACAATCGCATTAGGTCGGCGGCTGTCGAACGACGATGATTTGAATTTCCATTGTTTATGGTGGCAGACATGTGTCAAAGTTCGATTAGAATTTAAATTCGGCTCCTTTGTTATTAGCTTTTTTTGTTGAGTTGTAAACACGGCACCGTGATGTTCCAATTGGGTTACCAGCCTTCGCTGATGGAAGGTTGTATCTATGACTTCTCTTGTAACTGGAATGATATTTTTGACATTGGTATGCAGTATGAATAATTACGAATCATGTTCCGAAGAGGCCGACATCTAGGGCCTTTTCTTTTCTATTTTCATTAAAGAATATAAATTAAACTAGACATAACTTCGTAGTCGGAATATCAAAGTGAAAAAGCATCTGCTAATTTACCAAACTCAAGGCGAGCGAGGGCAGAGCACAAAGCGTCTACCATTTTGTTCCGACACTTTTCAAAATTGGAACGTGACGGTTGCAAGCGCTGCCGACCAGAGACAATGACATGAAAAGGAAAAATGTAAACGGTCCTATTTTAAATAGGGGTATTGCAATGCCAGATATATTAAAGCATATAATGTTCAAGGGATAATGACCTATCATATTTTATAACTGTGATGTATCAAAGTCGATATTGGCTTGCATTTAGAAGGCAACATAAGTCGTTATGTATTTTACCGTTGTTAATTTAAAAGTGCGTTCTTGAACCCTTTCAGAGGCATTGTATCTTTGTGCGCTTTGTACGGGAGATGGTTTATCTGCGTCGCGGGGTACATAAGTGCTGTTTTTTCATTCCGTAATGCTTTTACATTTCAAAGGGGTTAAATGTTATTCAGACTGGCTGCCCGCTTAGAAAACGTGTGGGTGTCGCGGGGACCGGGAAATACTTATTTACTTACTCTATTAATGTTTATGCGGTTATTTTATGTTTACGACGGTGTACTGCATTTGTTAATATGTAATACGTAGGAACTTGTTAGATAACATATTCCGAAGGAAAGTCAGTATACTATTTGACTATAATTATGTAACAGCTCATATATGCTTGACCCTTTTATATTTAATGGGTAATTTCATCTTTATTGTTGTACATAAATAAGTAAGTTAAGGGTTTTCTGTAGTAGTAGCTTCTTGTATTTAGGATATAGATTTTTTTTTTTCAGGCTAGTGTTCTGATGTATTAAATATTATATATATATATATATATATATATATATATATATATTAAGCTGCAGCGTGAGCAGCTTGTTTCTACCGCGCATTTCAGCTTCGTCGACAGGGGTGTTTCACACCTAGATCCCAATGAATCCTCATCAGTACCACAGAATAACTAATTCATATAATCATGGCATTTGCTAGTCCATGTTAAAGGTTGTGGTCCAATCCCGTTGTAATTACACTGTGGTTACCGCAAAATTTTTAACCGATTAAGAAGTATAAGAAACCCAAGACTTTCATATTTTCTCTATTATAAAATTGGCGTTACGCTTTGGTTTGAGAGCACAGCATCAGGGCGTTCTAGATTCACTTGACGACTCAGTGACAAGGTTTAGAGACAAAAGATTGACCTAAAACCCTCGTGTGTACTTGATTTAAGAGTATTGAATATCATAATCTTTTTTCATCTTATACTTGAATTACGTCACGTAGCCCTTGTTTTTTGAAGCATACAGAAAACCCAATTTCATTAGGTCCTATAGATTTTAACAACATATAATGAAACAAAAGTTGTTACAACATATTTATTTAGCTTATACTCGCACGTTGTCTTAGAACAAAACGAGATCGTATAAGAAAGATTGTTCAAAGAAGAACAAAAGTAAGATATGTTTCGTAGACTTTACAAATCAAAGGAGAAATATTGCCCTAGATTCGCTTGACGTTAATCTAGTGTTATGTCATTAGCCATTATTGCCCAACACTAGCAAGATAGTGTTGTTCCGGACAGATTTATAGCGCGCTCTATGTGGAATAAATCACGGGGATCGTGAAGTAAGTCGATGTCTTACACGCACATCTGAAAGATTATAAGTTTTTATAGTTTTATTATGAATTATTTTGCTTGTGAATTTGTTCCCATAGAGTTAGGAGAGCGGTGTCATATCTTTAGTAGTTACTACGTCGGACTTACGATCTACTTTGACCATATCTTTTTATAAATTAAAAGTAAATTACCAGTCATATACATTCAAATTCCATCGCTCGGTTTTAGTTTCCTCCCTATAGAAAGAGAAAACAGTCCCCCACTCCACTGCCTATTTGCGGACTTCACGTTTCTAATATAAAAAATATTTCGAGTTTTTATTTCTTAGGTTTCATCGCGATGTTTTCCTTACACTTCGGAACATGTGATAAGTCCAGACTTAAAATTGCAATCAACAATTTAGTCGAGGAACAAACTCAGATTCCTCGGATAACGTGAAATAAAAGTGAGAGCAATGAAAAAATATTTTTTTGTGACCATAATTTTTTTGATGTTAACTCACACAATTATTCTCTAACTTTTGTACCCAGTGTATGTAAGGGCGCTACATGTTTGGGACCTAATAAATATTAAGTTAGACGTAAGACGATATGAGATATTAAGTTATTATTATTTAAAGTATGATATCAAAAATATTACATATACACTGACTGTTTTAAGTCAACGTTACACTTAAATTGTATTTAAAATATTACAACAGTAATAAAAATATTTTCTTGATATGGAATATTCTCAAACATATTGTATAAAGTAAATGTTTAAATGCGCAATGAAATCTATAAATATTAATATCACCCACCTATAACTATGATTTGTAGTTTGTAATTAGAAATGTGATAATCAAATTATAACATTAAGAAAATAGAGTGTTGGGTTCGATTCCAATCCGAGGAATCATATCTGTGCATAACAGATTGTTGGTTACCGGAAAAGGGAAGTGGACGAAGATTAAGTGCCTGTGTTAGCGGATGCTTACGGCACTACAATATATTCTATGCAGTTAACAAGATGTAAAGGTTGGTTAATGGTTTACCATTTGACCAAATTCAACGAAGACTGGCTCGAAACTTTGACGATCATGTCCTTTCCGATCGGCTGGATTCACTGTCATTGCGAAGAAATGATTTATCTTTGTGCATTTACCGAATTTTTACCGAATTAACCATGTGGAGTGTTCTGAGGTGTTGTTCGGATTAATACCTGCGGGTGTTTAAACATCGTAGATCACAACAGAATTCAATTCATTACATGCTCATCATCTCTATGATTGGGAAAGTAACACTGTACGCTTTATGCGAAAATTTCTACCACGCACAACTACTCTGTGGCCAGCGGTATTTCCGATAAGACTTAGAGACATTCAAGAAGAGCCTACACCTTTCTTAAAGGCCGGTAGCGCATCTGCATCTCCACTGGTGTTGCGGATGTCCATGGGTGGTGAATTACTTAACATCTGGTGATCTGCTTTCTCTTTTGCCACCTGGTATCCTCACAATATGTACAAGTTGATATTCTTTTTTATATCTAAATATTTTTTTATTAATATAAAATTGTTGTCATCTGTTACTTGTATTGCAAATGTTGTTAGTGTTGTAACATAAATAAATATATAAAGACATATTGACACAATTTCAAAATCAAAAGTTGTGAACACATTTATTTTCATTAATAGTTATTAACGTGTTATTATTAATCCCAAAAGGTTATTGTTACTAGTAAGTCAATAGTATATACATCAACATCTCACTTAAATATCATTGCAGGGTAGGTAGAGCATTAATGGCCATAAAACCAGGTTATAAACAGTAAAGCGAACGATGAAATGTTTTTTAGTTATATTATCATAGTTAATAGTTACCAGTCGATTTTGACCACAGTGCTCTTGTCTGAATGTTGCCAGAATATATCGGAGCCATAAACATTATTTTAAGCATTGTTTCGTGCAAGGGCACATGCACCAGCCCTCAAGACCTACAATTTATGATGCATAAATTATGCTTTGGCTATGAATTGAGCCTAAGACTCACGGTGTAGTCGCCAGATTGACAACTAAGCCACACGAATGTCCACTACTTTTACTGGAAGTTTATCTATTAACAAAGCATCTAAATAAGATAACACAATATAATTAGTATCGTATATATATTATACCTAAAATAAAGCGTCTTAAAACCAAAGTTACATTAATTGCAATGGTAGAGGCACACTGTACAGTTTATTTCTAACTCTAGCATGAATGGGTCGTCTCAACTGGAGAGAAACAACATCTTCACAAAATGCAAGCGTTAAATTCATTATAACACTGCTGTGTTTCGTTTGGTGAGTGTAGGGACCCGAAGATTCTTCTTACTACAACGCATCTGAATTATGATTACTTATCAAGGATGAACGTGCATGTCATGGGCTTAGAAATACTTAACGTCCTTGGATATTGATGTTGATAACAGTGTTAGAGCTACACTACAGTTTGTTTCTAACCGCAGAATGAATGGGTCAGTTCGACCGGGGTAGGACTACGCCCTCACAGAATACCGGCGTGAAATAGCAGCATAACCCTGGTGTGTTTCGCCTGTTGACTGAAGGAATCCGGAGACCTTTATTACTGGTGACGAGGCATTCTATCTCGGTCCTCAAGGGTGACAACGCATTTGCATTATGATCCATGGTGAACTGTGTGCTCGAATGGGCCTGAAAGTAGGCTTTGAGCATCCTCGGTAAGGATGTATTAGATGTATTAGACTTCAAAATGCTCTTTCACCAAATATACATGTAACTACTAGTAAAGCTTCAATTAACGTTTGGTCGGGGATTTTTACCTTTTGCTGTAGTATGTAAAGTACAAAAAGTTATTTATATATATATATATATATATATATATATATACATATATATGTATATATTTAGAACCATTTTAGGTCAGTGTCTAAGCATTCAGTTTTAAATCACGGCACGCGAGCAAACTGATTTCGAACCCTCCAGCTGACACCATTAAAATTGTTGATTGCAATTTAAGTACTGATTAACCACGTGGTCCGTGTTGAAGGACAAACTTAGGTACACAGGAAACTTGCATGTCTAAGAAAAGAAAATAATTCACTCGTGAATCGGTTATTAGAAAATAATAAAACGGATACATTTTAGAAACAGGTATTAATTTTTAAAAGCTGCTGTGTTTTGTTGTCGAGTGATTGAAAAAACCGGATAGTTTATTATTGGGTTGTCCACCTTGAAGACTAAGATGGTCCTTAGTCTTCAAGGTGGACAACGTATCTGTATTATGATTCCTTGCATGAATATCGGTGTCATGGGCCGCAGAAATCACTTATCATTCGGTGAACTATCTGCCTGTTTGTCACGTTATATCATATATTTCTTTTATGATGAAAGTTCTAACTGAATATACATTATCATTAATCATTATTGATAACAGTGATAAAACCACGGTTGTTTCTAGACGCTACACGAATAGCTGGCCTAAACTGGGTAAAAACTAAATAATACTAGCGTAAAATATTGGCAGAATGCTGTAATGTTTCAATTAGTGAATGGATCCGGAGACATCGTTTCTGGTGACAGAGACAGGTTATGTAGACCCTCAAACTTCGTAGGTATAGACTTGCAGTCTGAATGTAGAAAGTGTAAGAAACTATTTACATTAACACGTTCAATATGGGCGGTGGTAATATTCATACGGTAACTATCCGGTGAACTGTATGCATGTTTTTTCCTACTACAAAACAGTATATTGATATAGATCATGAAATTTCATAGATATAGACTTGCAGTCTGAATGTAGAAAGTGTAAGAAAATATTTATATTAACACGTTCAATATGGGCGGTGGTAATATTCATACGGTAACTATCCGGTGAACTGTATGCATGTTTTTTCCTACTACAAAACAGAATATTGATATAGACCATGAAATTTCATAGATATAGACTTGCAGTCTGAATGTAGAAAGTGTAAGAAACTATTTACATTATCACGTTCAATATGGGCGGTGGTAATATTCATACGGTAACTATCCGGTGAACTGTATGCATGTTTTTTCCTACTACAAAACAGTATATTGATATAGACCATGAAATTTCATAGATATAGACTTGCAGTCTGAATGTAGAAAGTGTAAGAAAATATTTATATTAACACGTTCAATATGGGCGGTGGTAATATTCATACGGTAACTATCCGGTGAACTGTATTCATGTATTTTCCTACTACAAAACAGAATATTGATATAGACCATGAAATTTCATAGATATAGACTTGCAGTCTGAATGTAGAAAGTGTAAGAAACTATTTACATTATCACGTTCAATATGGGCGGTGGTAATATTCATACGGTAACTATCCGGTGAACTGTATGCATGTTTTTTCCTACTACAAAACAGAATATTGATATAGACCATGAAATTTCATAGATATAGACTTGCAGTCTGAATGTAGAAAGTGTAAGAAAATATTTATATTAACACGTTCAATATGGGCGGTGGTAACATCCATACGGTAACTATCGGGTGAACTTCTTACAAAACTATATATTGATATAGACCATGAAATTACATAGATATAGACTTGCAGTCTGAATGTAGAAAGTGTAAGAAACTATTTACATTAACACGTTCAATATGGGCGGTGGTAACATCCATACGGTAACTATCGGGTGAACTTCTTACAAAACTATATATTGATATAGATCATGAAATTTCATAGATATAGACTTGCAGTCTGAATGTAGAAAGTGTAAGAAAATATTTATATTAACACGTTCAATATGGGCGGTGGTAATATTCATGCAGTAACTATCCGGTGAACTGTATGCATGTTTTTCCTACTACAAAACAGTATATTGATATAGATCATGAAATTTCATAGATATAGACTTGCAGTCTGAATGTAGAAAGTGTAAGAAAATATTTATATTAAGTATATATATATATATATATATATATATATATATATATATATATATATATATATATATATATATATATATATATATATATATATAGACTTGCTGTCTGAAAGTATATAGTGTAAAAAGATATAAGCATGTTGAAATACATGGAATGTGGTATTACCGGGGGCAGTTGTTTGTTAATATTCAATATTTAACTATTGATGTGATATTTGCTGGCTTCAATGCTTCAATCTTTGCTACATTCCTGGTCATAGGCGGCATAAAAATTAATATTGCCATCATCGGAGAGTTCACTTTTGTGTCTATACAACATTTGTGGCATCTATAAAATATTTTCTTCTATTTTAGCTCTTGATTTTGTAATGTATATGAAATAATGGATATATGTATGTTTCAAGTGAGTGCGAAATTTAGCGAGCTATGCGTGGCAATGACATTATGTTGTATTTCATTATTAATTAGTTGTAAATGTTTTCATATTTGTATTTGGTATATATAACTAGTTAGTAGATATATGAATTTGATAATAAGTAATATATTGTTTATTTCGTAATTACTTTAATAGTGTTTTAGTCGCTTTATAAATGTTTGGTAAAGTCTTTTAATTATAACAAGTACTTTATTTATGCCTGCATCACCCTAAGGTTGACTGATAGACAATGCCTAAGGCATTAAGTGCGCCCTTTTAATTCATCAAGGATGAATGTAGATAGATGTCATGGGCCGCAGGAACTTGCTATCTAGGTGAACTGTGCGCTCGTTTGATACTCTTGTTGGTTGTTGTTGGTTGTTGGTAGTAATCGTCATTTATCAACAGACGAACTATGTACTAATTTGTCAATCCTAGTTCTTTGTTTTCATTACATTGAGAGTAACAATCGAGCACACAGTTCACCTGATGGTAAGTGATTCCTGCGGCGCATGACATCTACATTCATCCTTGACAAGGAATCATAATGCAGACGCGTTGTTACCCTTGAGGACTGAGATGGAATGCCTCGTCACCAGTAATAAAGGTCTCCATATCCCTCACCTTACTCATCAGACGAAACAACAGCATTTTGCTGCTCTTTTACGCGGGTATTCTATGAGGGAGGGGTCTTTCCCCGTTCGAACTGACTCATTCATTCTAACTAGAAACAAACTGCAGTGTAACTCTACCATTGCTACATGAAATAGTTTAAAAAAATCTACCACTACTTCCATTCCACTTTACCATTTATTTCCCTTATATTAATATTAAGTATATATATATTATTTATACTAGACACAACCAAATATACAAACACAGTAAGTACACGTTAATTAAACATATACGAGAGTGTTTCAACGCTATCATAAAATGTCGATTAGGTAATTAAAAAAGTTTTTTTTATCTTCGGTCACAGTATTTGTTGATAGTAATAACGTAGTATAAATGATAGCAGTGTCACCAACATCGAGTGCTACTTAATTTACAGCGCGCCTTTTTTACTTCATAACGGTAATAATGTACGCTAATTTACCAAAAAATAAATTCAATTTTAAATTACCATATATTTTTTACAGTCGAATCTTATCAGTTAAAACTGAGCAGAACTTGATATAGGATTTAAATTTATTTTTATTACACCGCATTCAATTATATAAAAGTTAATGTAATACAAATACTTTTGTTAATTGTGTAATTTATGTGTACAGATGTACATACGCTATTATTTTTAAAATATAACGTAAGTGTATTGTCAATTTTAAAGATATTTATTAAAAGAATATTAAAGAAGCCAAGAATATTGTATCATATATAAAACATGTTTACATAACTTGATGATACAAACTGTCCATTAAATATTAATGCTTTTTATTGCCGTCTGTCTGTATCGTATACATGAGCAATTGATATTTACAATCATAACATCCAGTAAGTCGACCTAGCATCAGCGGACATCCATAACGAAATACAAAAATGCCTCCATTGTTAGCGTCTCCCGCCATCCATCAAGCGCGGCGCGCGCGCGACTGACGCACACCACGGCACTCGCCCGCCCAAAAAGGGAAAAAGAAAATTTTTAAAAAGAGAACACTCCCATTGCCGGCGACGGCGCCGCCCTAGACGGCCGCCTGTCCCCCGTGCCGACCAATTGGAAGCTTCGTCGGAGGCCGAAGCCGAGCGGCCCCGAGGGCGGCCGAGTGCGCGCTCACAACAAAAAGTCACACGACTAGTTTAGTGTCGGGTCGCGTCCCAAAGACGCCGCTTCACGTACCGCGGTACCGGACCACGTAGTACCGCCCGCGCCTGCGCACTAACATGGACTATATCTCAAACAAAACATTGTTATCCAGTTTCAATCTACCCGTTTGAAATACTCTATACAACTGCTTCGTGAGTTGTGAATATACGATATTTTTACCTAATAATTTTATGCACGAAAATGAACCTGCTAAAACGGGATGGAGAGTACTATTTCAGTGTGTTTTTATATATCTACGTTTACAGTGATAAGTGATAGTGATCGACATTTGAGTGATACACATCTATTGAGGACAATTAAGGTACAATATCAACTATTTTGCTCTTAAAACCCAATCACTAGCTCAGCTGAATGCTTAAAGATTAACCGAAAAATCTATAAGACTAATTTAAAATCCTGTCTATTTGTTTTCACACTTTTACTTATCTCTATTTTGATAGAGTTGAATAACTTAACAATATAATCATTCCTTTCTATCAAGAACTTATTATGTTGTTAAATTACTTTGGTTTTTTTATGTGATATTTTTATTTAATTACTTTTAATTACAATTAATAATTCTTTTAATAAGAAAACTAAAATATTAATAAATTATTTCCAGTTAAGTATTTGTTTCGATGATGATGAACAGTTATTAACGGAATTAAGTTGATATCGATACACAATCATGCTTCCGTCGGTAAATTATTTGAAAACAAAGTTCGCTACATTAACCAATTTAGCTAATAAATATAATATATACCTACATTATATTTATAATTACTTTACACCAAGGAACTAAAAGTAATCTAAGTGATAGCACAAGAATAAATCTATATTTTTGTATAATAGTACGATTTATAAGAAAATATTCTCTTGGGTATATTTAAGTGAAAATATTTTTTATAGTGTATCATATTTATGAAATGAAAAATGAAACAATAAATGCAGGGTTTGCTTAAGTATTACATAAATTCCAACTTTCATCGACTGTTTTCTTTTTATTTTTATGTATTGTTTAAGCTAATAATATCGAAAGGATATTTCATTTCTTCGTTTCAAAACATTGTATGGGAAATGTTTTGTTAAGATTGTAATAATTAAAATCTTTTTAATGGAACGTTATACAAAAGACTTAAACGTGTTTCATATAGTAAAAAAAATATTTGACTTTATTAACACTGATTTTGAATGAAAAAAAATTCGTTGTTTTATTATTTAATTTAACGATTTAAAATATATAATAAATAAATTTTTGGGCTTGTTTGTGGTTAGGGATGATATAATCAAAATTATATAACTCGTGATTAACGAGTTATATAATTTCAATATTTACTGTATATTTTTTAAAGTATGTTTAAAAAAACCTAAACTGTTGTCTTTTATAGTATTCATAAAGCAGTTTATAATAAAAATTTCGAACAAACGTGTAAAATGATATATTAGTTTTTGTAATTATTTAATTAAGCACATAATTTATAAATATCCCTTAGATCAATAATAATTTACAAATACAGAATATACCAATATAACCACGATTGGCAGAAGCTCTTTTATATATTTGTAACTTTGAGAAATATATATATATATATATATATTAAGTATACAAAATATCGGTTAATTTACTCTTGACAATACATCTTATTTACTTTTAAGTATTCTAAGTTGAGTTACGAATAAGTACACAGACCAACAAATCAATGTCAATGTCGTAACGCTTCTGTTTTAGTATAAGCTTAACGTTTTCGGACGTTACGATTGGCCGCCATGACAGTTCACGTTCGAAATTTGAATGCGGCGAAGATGCGCGAACGCAGCCATCGATTAGCCGTCGATAAGGCTATGCGTGTGTGCGTTGGCTATGTAAATGTTTCCGCTGGATTTATATATGTAGGCACTTGTATCCTGTCTCTACGTCAATTTTAATAAATCAAATAATATCGGATTAAAGTGAAACCAGCTCACGGATGAGGTTCAGTAACATCTGTACTCCATAATGTAAATGCGGCCTTGATGGGATACAATTTTTATTTTTTTTGTTTTAAATTATTGAAGTTACGTAGAAATAAAACGTCTTTCTTGTCCTGTTGTTTGTAATTTACTATTATGTTCTACTCAAGCGTTATGGGATTAATCGCTAAGCTTGGCGTGTAGAGCAAATGCTATTTAAATTGTGGTCCTTAGGTTTGAGTCGAAGCCAAATCAATCCAAGATAATCGACACACCATCATTTCCGTGATAGTGTGTCGATTATCGGGGTTAGAAATGTTATCTATACCGAGTTTCTCTCATGATACTTCTTAAAGTCTTAGCATTATATCGGGTAAAGGTAATGGGAATGTCACCGTGTTAATAATTATTAATTCGCACTATAATATGAAAAAATAAATACCTACAGCATGGTGACAGAGTAGTTGTAATCGGCTAATGGGTCTTTTATATATTTGTTATAAAATGTATCGAATACCAATTAATAAACAACTTAAAATAAAATCTGTGATATGTATGTAATTGTAGGAGATTATTGAATTCCGATTATTATGAAATATCTACCAGTAGGTATCAGTTACTCACTACAATCGAAAAGAGTCAAGTTAGCGATACTAACTCTCTGCACCTTTTTAAAAAATAGAATACATTGTCAGCGTATTGAGGTAATTACAATAAAACTTGATCAGACAAAGCCACAGGTCATAGCTTAGTTATTGAGACCTGGCGATGGCTATAGTTAGTCTATTAGCATAGCTAATTACAGCTATCCGGGTCTGCTATATGTACGAGTAGTAAAAATATGATGCGATGCGATGTAAAAAGATAGTTGTTAAAACTATATATCTTGGTGCCACCAGAATAAATATACAAGAAGTTGTATTCCATGAAATACCATTTATTATTCTAAATTCATACACTAGTGAACCTGTAGTTTATTATGATTGAGTTATTCATTGGAAAATTGTTCTATTTTTTTGCTTAGATAGAGGTAGAGATAGAGGTGTAAGTGGCAATAATTAAAAATTCTCTTCTAGTGTCTATTGGCATTCAATTACAAGAGTGCTATTACGTCGCGTGCTATTAATACCTTCTCCGTCCTTAGTAGGTAACTCAAACTAATAAGGAATTGCTAATTAAACGTTTTACCGTTCAAATTAGTCGTGAGATCATTAATTATAATTGAAGCTTAAATTGTCCATTTTATTTCACTTTCTTCGTAAATATTCAAACAAATTCACGATTCGGTTAAAAATAGATGTGTGTCACAGATAATCAGTAAGAATTAAATTTATAAATCAATGTGTTTAAGTACCTATAGATATGGCAGTGATATCGTCTGATTTGTATCAAATTATCATTGATTGATACATTTACAACGATTACATTTCCGCCGCATACGCGTTATAAGAATAAAAATGTAGATATACCTGTGATAGTGTATCAATCTTTGGTAACTACTATAGATAGATATACTACCGCAGTTGAAAAAATAATGACCTTACAACAAAACCCTAAATTTTCTTATATAAAGGGTCATATTATGTAATAAATTTAATTATACATTTACATAATATAAAATTAATTGTGCAAATGAAAAATAAAATAATGGATGGTTATTGTTTTCTTTGTACCGTATCACTATCAATTAGAAGCTGTCGGAAAAGGGAATAAGCCGAATATAATGCCCTCAGTTTTAGATTAGCGAGATGTTAGTCGCTCTAGCGTGCGGATATTTGATTAAATAGCCATTATGAACTTATAGGGACGTTATAAACTCACAATTAAAAGCATTTATTGTTAATTAAGGATATGTTAGAGCACTAAACACTAAAACTACATTACACCGGTTTCTTCTAGTTTCTCAGCTTCACACCAAACCGTAGTAACTTTTGATTTAAGGCTTAACAATTATTTATATTGTCTCACAAATAGCTATTATCTGTTAAATGAATTTCTAAACGCTCCGATAAACGTCAATCGACGGATTAAACGTTGTCCAATAAAAAACTGAAGCAGGTCTCAATAAATTATTCAATCTGGTGTTCATTTTAAAAGGCATCGATCAAGCCCTATCGGTTGCGCGTCGTTGAAACAAAAATAACACACGGGTTTGTTACTCCCGTCAAAGATTAACTTTAAAACGCTTACGGCAGTTTTTTAGTGGCCCAACATTGTTTTAGAAGATTTCTCTAATCCACCTCATTTCGACACCTTGACACTCTTTCGGAGTTATTATTGTCTGGTGTAACAGATTTTAAATCCAGGTACAAATGTATTCGAGTTTTCACATATCATATTTATTCTTATAATATGGCTATCGTAGTGTTTAACCTGTGTTAACTAAGGAATTCGTTGTAACCAACTGCATTACAAACTAGTTTTACTAGACTTCTGATGTTTTTTTATAACATCAGTATTGTTTTTTGTGTGTACCAGGCCCATTCATTAAATTGCTACGCCTTAGGTCTTTTGGATAGTGACGTTTTGTGATATTAATGATATATTACATATGACATATATACATATAAACCAATTACACCATGTAACTTATATATGGTTTTTAGTTATTTTGTTAGAAACACCAATATTGTTTTATTTTACTTATAAACCATACTAGTATGTTATATATAGAGTAAAAAAAATATTTTGTAGATGCTCAAAGGTTATCTATCGTCGCATCACGATAGAAGCGGGAGATAATGTCGAACACATTTTTTTAGATTTGGGCCTAAACGACCGGAGGCCCGGAGGTCCGAGAGGAATCAATTATCTTAATTGGGAAGTGGTCTAATCTTATTAAGAGTACGGAGATAACCTCCGAGGTGTAAGCTAACATGTTTGTATTGTATCACCATTATAATACGATACTATTAATTTTATAATGCGGTGCGTGGAATGCGCAGCGGACATTTTTCCTTATTAAAACATTGACTTGGACATTGGTAACTAGAAAGTCGTAGAATCTTATAGTTAACTATGTACATTGGATATGTATGTAAATGTAATTTACTTGAAGTGTTGGTTATTATTATATAAGTAATTAGAAGTATTATATATTTATATGGGTATGTAGTTAAGTTGAAATATCTTTTATATGAATACTATTTTAACGCTGCAGTTATTACTTTAGTTCATTTGAAGATTTACATTCTATATTTTTTTCTTTATTTCGAAATATTATATTATATTTTCTATGAAACACGTTTAAAATAGATGTCTATTCGATATAATTAACGTCGGTATGATTTTTTTATGAAAAAAAATACTATTTACTGCGATTAAAAATTATTTATTCATAAAGTATGAAGTTTTTATTGGATTTATAAGAACATTTTAAACGGCTTTCCATAATAATAATCCAGATGGTGATTAAATAGTTCTTCGGATGTATCGGGCGGGGAAGAGATTTTTTTCCAACTTCCGTATTAAACTTCACGTAGCAATGACCCGTTTCATATAGTTGCATATAATGCTTAAGTATCTACATTTAGTAATAAAAATATACCTACATATCAATAATTCTACAATGAAAAGCTCTTTAAACCAATTTCCATAATAACGAAGAAAATATTACAATACAAATTAAAGTTCTTATCTATATATTATATTATATATATATATATATATATATATATATATTATGGATATTGAATTATGGTCAAGCAATGATTTACAATGTCGAGTGTACCATTGCGCATCTTGCTAGCTATTACACAAGCGAGATTCCAATGATTTAGATTCCGATAAAAGAGTCTTCAGTAGAAACTGCAGCTTTAGTATAACTCGATGCCATGTATGCAAAATTGGCTCTTACAGACATTAATGGTAGCTTCTTCTTCTGATTGATTTTTTATAGGTTTCTGTAACCCTGTTAGTATTAACGCGTAGGCTGTTCAATCATGATTACTAACTTGCTGCTAAGATGGAATAGATTGAGACTAACATATTAGCAAGATGTAAGGTTTCAGCTTGAATTTTATTTAAACATGCTAGCAGCAAGTATTCACAATTCAAATATGATGGTACTCGAAAATATTTGAATGGTGGTTGCACAGATTAACCGTTACAGACTATTACTATTAGGCTATGGACGCTTAGCGTTTTTTCAAATTCTCGTATATACTTTTGAGAATCGGGAATTCTTAAAAATGTTCTAACTACAATTGTAGCGACAACAAGAACCTTCGGTGTGGTCCGATAATATGGCCATATCATAAGAAGCATATAAGTGTGCATCTATATACAATAGATTACATAAGTTGTATCTTGTAAACTTATATATGTGATTGTGAACTTATATTTATTTACCGAATTTTTAAAAATTTTAAAGGATTTGGAGATAATAATCTAATAAAGATAGCAAACAGTGTTTAAAATAGTGGCATTGTATTTGACAATAGCTGATAACTATTTGATTGTGTACAAACGATAAATGTCGCTAATGACAATTTAGTTTAACGTTTTATCGTAAGTATTTATTAAAGACTTAATTATGTTTCTATTTTTGTTTTTGGAGAATGCAATTATATATATTATAACGTGTTTTGTACTTTGTCCCGTAGTGTGAGAGTCCGATTTAATTAAGATCTTACGGAGGTAATACGGACTTTTACATTATAGTTATTCAATAGTTTATTTCTACAGTATTATATTAAGTAAGTGTAATAAATGATAAATTAAGTCAAGTTGAGAATACATGTTATTAAATATATGTAGATAAAATTTGTTACATAAACACGAGTTCATATTAGGTTAAGCGATGCGTTTGTATTGTGGATAATGTACATTGGAAATTTGGGATAGACTTTGGACCTTTGATACTTTCAATAAAATCGTTGAAATGGGACGTTGAAATTATGTATTAATAGGTAACTCCTTGCCGCAACTTATCTCGTCTTATCTCCTGATACCAACAGGAAATCGTACGAAATGAACGCAATTTGCGATAAATATGTGATTTCTTTTTATATTATCAGTAAATCCTTTTTTCAGTCGATTGTCAGATAGCAGTGTCACCGGTTGTGATAGATCTTTTATGGATCGCTGTATATTTAATTGTTCGCAAATTATCTTAGTCTTCGCAGATCGCATTTAATCAGCGTTAATACTGGTGAGATTCAATTTCAAGTGTTCTGATATAATATCTTTATTGGATCAAGAAACCTCTTTATTTCTACTTCATAATCAAATAATTTTAAGAACAACTTATTAATATATAAATTTTTTATCAAATAATTTTTTTTGTTATATTATTGTTATTTTGTTTTTATTTAAATAGGTTTCTACTTCCGGATTCCTCAGGGAAATAAACATTACAGTTTTTGTTTTGTTATTGTTATTTTTACAATTCAATTAATTTCCTTGGAGTGCCGTTATGTTTTGAAACCTGTCGGAATTTTTACTATATTACTTAAAAGCGACAAGCTATGTTTGATTTTTTAAAAATATAAGTGGTAAAAAATAAAAACAATACTGCGTTATACAAATGTTTTGTATAATGGATATAAAATATAAAATATTTATTTAATATTAGAAATATTATTTATTTTACATTAGAATATATAGATAGATATAAAATAAATAAATGGAAATATTCAATAAAGTGACAATTTTCGTAAATGATATAATACCTTTAACATACATCATAATTAACTGTAATTATGAGGAATTTATCGGAGCTGACAATAGTAACACAAGCAGGTGAAAATAGAACAGAATTGATGGCTTATTTAAACTTGATCACTGCCAATTTAATATTTTTTATTAATTTATTCTTTCACGCCGTTATAAACTGAAGTTAATTAATAAAATTCAGAAAATGTTGACGGCAATTTACAGACTCCCCTCAATGCTTATTCAGCTATTTTAATTGCGTATATTTGATAGCATTCGAAAACTTTAACATGTTTACTGGCGGTATCTTATTTCATATGGATAAAGGAAAAGATTTACCATATCTGTATCATGTACAACATTTATAGTACACTCATCATATAATCACTTCTTTTTCGGAACACCTCGACAATTATGATCGCCATTTTACTGTACGAACATGATTTTCTTTAGAGAAACTAATCTTTCTGGATGAAATGATCAGAAACGCGGTAGACGGTTAGCTCCTGCCTTCCTTTTCTTTTTTCGTGGAAAATATACATGACGGAGAGAGCACATGATTTAGGTGATATAATATTTGCGTGTGCATTTGTGTTAGTAACTAACGTCCTTGCTATCTATCGGCTTTTATCTATAAGATGTTGATATCTAAAACGGTTATTGGACAAAATTTAAATAATACAACTAATATTGCTAAGTAATTATATTAAGAATGATTTCGTCGAGTGCTTTATTTATATAAGGCTTCGTAATTATAATAAATTAATTATTTATAAGCGATCAATGACCTTGATCCAAAAACTTTGAGTTGCACAGCGCGGACAAAATGCAAGTCAATTGTTATGAGAGGAGAAAACATATTGAAATGTATAAAATTACATAGACTCAGTAGCTTATTCGTTTGAAAGCACGTTAATGTTCTTTCGCCAATATTATTAGGGTATGTTGCATGAAACTTCATATCGTAGGCTGGAATCCGCCATTCAACTGTTTTCGTGAACCATCTTCTAGCACAAGCTTAAAAAATGGCAGTGCACAGACGTCGTAAGTAAATAATTGTTGAATGAATGTTTTAATTTGTGTTTAGCTTTGAAAAGAGTTTAATGGTTATTTTTATTGGTTATTAGCGTTCGATTACAATCGTGACATAACCAATAATAATTTCAGACGGTGAGTGTGATAACGTGTGTCGATAGTATCGCCACGTATCCCTGGCATATCTTATCTTATAACAAATGAATAGCCACAAATGAAGTTGCTAATACGTATATTTTTAATAACTACAAAATTATTATAGAATTAGGTTGGCTTTGCTATTAGGATCGATTGATGTAGCAATATTAGATAAACAAGAAATGTAAAGGAAAAGGGAATTTATTAATTTATAACACTTTATAATTTATTTTATTGTAAATTATTGATAAAAAAATAGCTAACTTAAAATTGCATTTATTGTTTTGTTTTGTTTTATTGTATTGAGAATGAGAAACGAGCACCTTCACCTGATGGTAAGTGATACTCAAGGCCCATGATAATTCATTCTCAATAAGGAATAATTCAGTTGCGTTGTCAACACCAACGACTATGGAATGTAGGAAACTATCGATGGAATGCCTCATTATCAGTAATAAAGATCTACCGATCCCCACAGACGAAACACAGTGTTATGTTGCTATTTTACGGCGATGTTCTGCGTGGTCGTACCATTCGTTGGTCGTGGCATTACTGGACCTTCGGTCTATAGATGTATCTTATAGAGTAGATAGATCTTAGATAGGAGACCGAAGGTCTAAGCTCGAACTCTAAGTCTAAACTCTTATTTGTCTTGGAAATATTTTTTATTACTGATCCAATGGGTGTCAAGTCAAATCATTCAGATTCTTTCACGAGGATAAATGTGGATGTCATGGGCTGAAGGTATCACTTACCAACAGGTGAACTGTTTCTTTGTTTGTCACCCTAAATACTATTAAAAAAAAAGATTAAAATTATAATTATCTTCAACTACACCAGTAATTTTTCATATTAATCATAAAATTGCCTTGTTTCAAGTAGGAAAGATCTATGTCCAACTATAGAATGTTTAGATTCTAATGTTTTTTTTAATTTGAAATAAGATTTACGATTTAACTCGTACTACACAAAATGCGTCTTAATTTAATACATTATATATAACCAGTCTTTACAGTCAGAAGATAACTTGACAGTTTAAAAGAACACAAAGTTTGCGTAGTTACTAATGTAGAACTCAATAAGTAATTAATATTCTCACTTACAACAAACTCATTAACACTGGGGTAGAATAGTTGCATAATAAGGCGTGAGAGCCTTTAAAGTTGAAGAATGTGGACACATACTTAATATAGCGGGTGATGGTATTTATTTCAGAGAAAAACATAACACTATTCATGCGACGATCAAAATAACACGTGTTACATACAATGATTAGCTTTTAAAAACAAACATAATACATTAATGTATGCCGAAACATTGACAGGTTCAGTCTCCATCGGTGCTGCGAAATTGTCTGTATTTATTGGTTTTTGTGGAAAATTCTAGCCGTCGGCGTGATGAGTTTTTAGATCGTTTCATTTAACTGCAAATGGAAGATGGATTCCAGTTCTGGGTATCACCTGTTTAACTAATAGTTATGTGAAAAAGTATATAATTGCGAATAATTATACGAATGCTCCTGAGCTGCAATAATACCAATAATAATACCGATATTAATTTACATAATCCTTAGTCAGAACCAACTGATCGAGCCGAGGTTCGGCCCTCTCGGGCACCCTCGAGTCAGACGCTCTCGCGAAACAGGGTAACGGTCCAAGACGAGGCTCCTTCTCGGGAGCCCTTGTGCTGGTTACCCATTAATAAAGGTCTCGACTGACCCCCTTCGATCACCTCTCAACCTGGTGAAACTGTAAAAGCCCTCGGTATAACAGCGGCCCAAAAAAAAAAGAAAAAAAAGCTGTTGTTATTTTGAAAGAATTCAGCGATATATGTACATTTTTAACATGTCGCTAACGGCGGTTTAAAGATTTGTAGGACATGTATACAAAGTAATTGTTCGAAGTTTTTCTGTATAGGCGTTTGAAAGTATTGACAATGATCAGTTGCGAGTTGGTTTGGTATGGAAATAAAAGCATCAAATTATGGTGTCCCATACGAACACCAATATTATTTTTCTCATGTACCATGGTGATGTGGATTTGAGTGTATGATGATTTAGTTTTAATTATCTGCAAATATATTACGCTGATACTACACATTAAATATAACTCATGTTATCTATATTATCGCGTTTAATTTTTAACTTTTAATTTCCGACGTTTCACGAATACCATATAGGTGTCTGGAAACATTGACGTTCTAAGAAGTCAGCAGTCATCTTACTTAAGATCGGCCCCACAATTGCATTAGATTTTTATTAAACCACAAATATTCGCAAACGAAATCGGATTTCTACAATGTATAATTCGCGAGGCTTTCTCATCTCAATGAAGGCGATGGATAGGTGCAAGTATCTGCCTAGGATCCTATGATTAATTAAATTAAACTCCAACACAGATCAATTTGTAGTGGACAAGATCTCAAGATATTGGGAGGTCCTTATGCTGGGATCGGATCAAAAATTAATAATTATAAGCTGACGGTAGCCCGTCTTAATTATGAAATTTAACGTCTAGCACATAAGTCCTCTTGTGACCACACGCACAGTGAATGCGATTCGAAATTTAAATTAAACTATCACGTTTTCGTTTAAAAAAAATATTTTGCCTTCATTGTGATAAGGATTCGATAGCCACTTTCGATAGAAACGCAAACAGATTACTACATAGTGAATTATACTTTGTAGTAATCTGTTTGCGTTTGTGAAGATTTGTGGTTCAATAAAAATCTATTGTAATGGTGACGCCGAAGAAGCCGTTAAGAATCGGTACAATTATTTTTATTTACTATACAGCCATTTTAAACTTTAATATTTTGTGTATGCACTGCATAGTTTTGAGTTATTCTAGACGACAGAAATGTGTGACTTGAATTTAATGCTTAGGCACAATTATGACTTTCATTGTTAATGACGGAATTAAGAAAATGATGTCTATATCTATAGTTTTCCCGATGGGAAATGATTCCTGCGGTCTACGGCGGTCACATTTATGCCTCATTAGCGATTCTTGCAGGCAATTTATCATCACTGGGGACTAAGATGGAATACCTCGTCATCAGTTATAAGGTTTCTGGTTCTCTACACTTATTAACGCGCAACTGAATACAGCAAGGTGATACTGCTATTTTACTTTGGTACTCTATATATTATATATCTGGTAAGGGCATGATCCAAACTCAGCCGGGACGTTTTATTCATACTGCAGCAAGATTTAGCCCTATTTTATGAAACTACAGTGATAACTGCCCATATAGCCCTACGTACATTCTCAACAAAGATACAAGATGCAAATAGCGTTGTCAAAAAGTTGGATTGTCAAAAGATGGATACGAGAGTTAGTATACAAACCTGCGAAAAATCAGTCCATCCACTGGTTGAAACATAAACAAAATATATAGAGAACTTTCTGAAATTAGGATGTAGGTAGGTCCTATATATTTGTCAGTTTATCAATACTATGAAAAAATATATTTATTGCAATTCTTTATTTATTTAAACTTTCTTTACATTTAATATGTTCTTTCATGCTTTTTTATCAAATTTAATTATTTATTTGATACTATCAGTTCCACGTTCACTGTGTCCTCAAGGATTCAAATTGCAAGTTAATAAATTTTGTGAAGTGGCTACAAGTGTTATTAATTACAGTTGGATCACAAGTGACAATCACAAGTACGTAAATAAAATTCATTAAATTTCAAAATAATGACATATGAAGTACGCATTATAAATTGCGTTGTCTGTTTTGATAGTCGTATGAGCATAAAATTGCATATTCAGGACACGTGTATGCACATCCACATATGATGAGTTATTCCTAAGAATTCACACAAGACTCGTAGTTCTTGAAGATATCTCTTATAATATATGTATCTACAAAATTAATTAAGTATTTTTATCAAAAATCTCAAGCTTTTCAATAACTAGTTAATAAGTAAATGTTTTTCTTCTAATATATGTAACGCGGTTGTATTCCATTAGTCTTAAACAAATCGGTAGCCTTTGTAGATATAGGTATGGCAGGTATATTTGATACCTAGATACGAAGTACAGATATCTTTAGTGAGTTTAGTGGCAATAAAAATCACGGCTCGGTTGGCTAACAACGCTTAATGTGCGGTTACACGTTATCGCAGCCGTATCGAGTGTTGTTTGTGGTATATCGGTTAATCAAATTGGGAGCGTATCGATATCACGGACGTCTTTCGATAGCGCACTTTTATCTTAATTGATTGTCTCTTTTTTTTGACAAAAACCGACTTAGGTATTATTTTTATTTTATTTGATGTTGCGCAAATGAACGATCCTTATGTTTTCAGGTACAAGGGGCGGATGGTGGTCGAATTTGTTGGGTTTGAGTGACTGACCGGGATGAGACTGAGCTCGTTCGCGAACTAGTGTATGACATTTGAAATGCGGATAACGGTGTGGGCTCATAGTGCGTGTTTATAAAAGCGATGCATGGTTTGTGAGGTCGGATCGGCGGTCATGGACATGAGTGGAGAGGGTGGAGGTGCGGGCGCGGGGGCGGGGGCGTTACAGCAACGGTGGTACGACAGCCGTGTAAACGGCAGCCCCGCAGCCGCCGACGTCGGCGATGCAAACGGTGATGGCTTCTTCCACTCGCCGCTAGAAGGCGGGCACCACAGTCGTGCCCGATACTACCATCAGCAAATGCACGCCCCCTACTCTACCGCAGTCGGCTCCCATGGTAAGATTTCATACATTTATACATTTTACACATAGATAAACTTTATTAACACTCCAATGTTTAGACCAAGAGGTAATTTGTGTATATTGTATCGTAGCTGGTTACTATAAAGCTAGATAACGGTTACATTAAATCATGTTCACAAAAATCTTCCCCTTATTGGCATTGAGAGTAGCAACACAAATGTCTAATTAGTAACACAAAACTGTAAACAAAATTCTGAACATCCATAACTCACCGTCATCTTTACATCTGTAAAAAATAAGCAGAAGTCAGGACAGTAACAATTAAATATGTTAAGCGGTCCTGTAATTCCGCAAGCGTAGCTGTCAGTATTTAAAGCAAATTGCTGCCGAGAACGGCAGCACGCAGGTCGCCCTGACCTTATCGCGCATCAGACGATATCTCTCCTGAACTCCACAATTAATTCAACGTACCCGACCAGTCAAAATCGCCATTCTGTAAGGTGACAGCTTAGGTAAACACGATCTAAAATGGGCCTCGACCGTAAAAGAGAAAAAAAAATGTATAATTCCATAGTTTTTGTTTTTTCATTTGAGGTTTAAATTTTATGGCCGCTATAAAGTTTTTCGTGGAGACAGGTGGCTCTTCTTTAAAATTTAACAACTCGTTCGAACTCGTACAAGACCTCGTCTCTACGACGGTCTTTAAAGGCTAGATTGGCATGCGTGCGGTTTGTTTAATTTATTAATCGGCGCGTCGGTAGTGATGGACACTTAAGAAACTGTGTCAGTTCTCGGAATCGGTACCGGGAATCGATTTCGTCGCGTTCGCAGCAGTTATGTGCCGTATTTTATGTGTGTCCTCCCTTTAATCCGATTTTTAGCCTGTTTGTAAACTCGCCTCCTTATCGTGTTATGTCGACGGTTACGTTGCGGCTTCTTCTCGCTTTGATTATATCTAAATCTGGTAAATTCATTTGTCGACACACGGCAGCGGGCGTTGCGATTAGGTACAATAAAATTATGTGAAACATTGATTTTAATTTTATCTTTGTATTCTATCTATCAACGTTCATCAAATAATCGGTAAAATATTGTCGTACTGCCAACTCGTTATGTCATTCCGGTAAAATATCTTGTATGTTAACGATGAATCGGTGTACTTGAGAGTGGTCCAAAGTAATAAAATATATTTTCACGACATCACGGTTTCAATAAACAAGCGCGATGACAGTGAGAATAAAAAGAATCTCCAATATTTTTAAGGCTGTGGAATTTGAACACTTTGCGTTTTGTTCATCAAGTGTATGCATGTTTATTTTTGGGATGAAAAATATGTATTTACTTAAAGGGCAGCAGCATGTTCATGTAGCATTTATGTTGATAAAAAATAAAATAAAAATAATACAATATTAATGTAATAATGCTAAATTGTATAAGATTTATCATCATGTTATTTGGGGTAAATATAACAATGACGTAAATGTTTACATAAACTTAAGCTAGTCGTAATACTTCTCCTGATACCTGATTATATGCAACTTCTAAGCAATCTGATTATTAAAAGTTTTGGACAATGGTCGATACGGGGGCTATTATAGAAGAACTAGACCTGACAATTTATATATTTTATTAATATTCGCTTCAGCTGTGGTTAGAATGTAGGGCAGCTACTCAGTGAAGGTTACAAGTGTGCTCTAACCTTACTAATCAAAAACTATAAAAAACGTAAACTTCTACATTCCGTGGAATGGGTCTGTTTTTTATTATACACAGTCTGTTGTCTTTGTAATAGGTGAGTGTAATACGATACAGGGAGAGGGCATCCGATTTGACACGCACTCTTTAATTTATGGTTTGGTGACGCGATTGATGATATGGATGAAATTATTTATTTCACTACATTTGAGATGCACCTTTATTACTTTTTTTCTTCTTGCACGGCCCAGCTCCGTTGTAATATTTAATTTTATAAAATTCAAATATACAATTCATTATACATATTCAATATCTATCTATCGATGAAAACCTGAACTAATTGATAACCATTTTTCGTGATAAGTGTGTTTAGATGGAATAGCGCAGCGGGAGGTTTTGTTTACTATGTATTATATTGTTTAAAAAGAAAAATATAGTTATGTACCTGTGTGTGAGAACAATAATGTTTTGTATTAGACTAGAGTTAACATTCATTTTTATATAATAGTTTCAAGTTTTATTTAATAGATATTTAGCAGATTTGTTGGCTAAGTTATAAAACAAAAAGCCTTTATAACATCCATAAGTTTATAAAATGAACAATGTTAGCGGCAGAAATGTATGATAAATGTTATAAACAGAAATAATCTAAATGCGATGAATAAAATTAGACGGGGATGAAAGTAACAAATTTATTGTAATTTTGCGTCCGTCTTGTTTATTCCTTTTTTATATAGTTCTAATTATATTCAATTGAATATAAACTTCAACTTAATCAAAAATAAATAAGATCGATAACTGTTAGGTCTCCCTTTATATTACGTATCTACTATTATTACACATAAAAAACTTCAGAAGCTTTCTTTTAATACATACGCAATTATAGATGTGTGCCCTTTGTGAGTTTTAACTTTGTTAAGGTTAATGCAATAAAAAGTAAATTAATAAATATATAAATAAAAATGATATAATTATGTTCAATTGAATATAAACTTCAACTTAATCAAAAATAAATAAGATCGATAATTGTTAGGTCTCCCTTTATATTACGTATCTACTATTATTACACATATACTTATTATTATTACATATAAAAGATTTCAGAAGCTTTATTATAATACATACGCAATTATAGATGTGTACCCTTTGTGAACTTTCAACTTTGTTAAGGTAATGCAATAAAGAGTATATTAATAAATAAATAAATAAATAAATAAATAAAAATGATTAATTATATCATATCAAAACATGAGTTTCTAAATTAAAATAAATGTAACATTTATCCTAGGATATGTTATTCCGGTTCAGTATAGTAGGAAGAAAATAATTCAGTCCTGTATGAAGAAAATAGTAAATAAATGTTTAGTGATCAGATATAGGTCTGCTTTAGAGCATATTAGTTTAGTTTCTGACTAGATATAGGTACGTAAATTTTACAGCAAGGATGTTATAGAACTCACTGATATGGATACATATAAATGCACGTATAGAATAGCATAGACCAATAAAACAAATACATTTATTCAATTCCGCGTTTAGTATCAGCCGTTCATCAATTTCACATGAATTATCGATATTATGACGGCACATCTAAATTTTTGTTACATAACGGAAATCAAATACACATTAACCATCAATATTCAATTAAAATTTAATGCTAATAACAAAACACACGAATATATAAGTTCTGCCATTATACATGTCGGAGACATTTAAAAATTTCTTTATGTTCAAGTTCTCGTTGAAATCCATTAGCAATTTTCAAATTACCACATTCATAGAGTAAATGAATATGGCATTATCAAGAGCAATCATCACTATACCAATTAAAATTGACTAAAGATTCGTTTTGCTCAAACTGTATATACCGTTTGCCTGTCGTCGACCCGTGCATGGACTGACACTACCTACCTATTTTATCCCCTTTTTCTTCTCATTTTGTACTCTGTCCTCTATAATTCGTTAGCGCTGTCTTCGTTTTCCAATTGAGCTTTTGTTTCTTTTGAAATTCTCGTTAAAACTAGATGGTGCTTTTAATTATGTGGTGCGTGCAGAGAATGTAGCTTATAGATATATATGTTTTAACAAGAATTACAATTAAGAAAAAGGCACCGCATTTGCCTAATGCAGTGTGCCATTACATGTGCCTGTGCGTGGAAATGCGTATGTTGGTGCGTGGAAATGCGTGTGTGCGTGTTCGTCCCGCAGATTGGTGCAATTAAAGGCATGGGGCGGAGCCTGCGCCGGCGCACGCGGAGACATCTCCTCCCAGCCACACACAGACACCGCACCGTCGTGTAAAAATAATGATGCTTTGGACCATTAATTATTTTCCCCCTGCTCGTACACGAATTAATAAGCCGACGGCAATTCTGCTTGCGAAAATAGTCGCTAAATTACCCTCGGTTTTGGTTCGACGAGGAAGAAGCTACTTATTAAATTCAAGATTTTATTCTATACGACATGGCCGCGACTGCTATTGTTCTTGCTAGATAGCATGTGTGTAATTGAATTTTATTACTTATTTGTATTTAGTTTATGATATTTCTATATATGTACAGATTTTTATATTCAATTGGAAATTTTCTTATAGTTACTCTTTAAAGTAAAGTAGAAACCTATATATTTAAATCCAAGTCTTGGGCATCGACCTCTCTTGAAAGGTTATGGGTAACAGTATCCATTTCGTGTTGGTAAACTTCACATGTCTTCGAAATAAATATATATTTTTAATAATCTCTTAAACATGCAGATTACCTCATGAAATTTTCCAACATGACAATATATATATATATACTAGGTATAATAGCAGATACAAAACAATTTCTTTAAATTGGTACTCCATGACCGGGCGGTATCAGTCTCAACGGGGATCGAACTTGATTTGACTCGTGTGAAATTATAAGAGATACCAGATACGCCAGGACGACAGAGCCTAGTTATTGAGAGTTAAGATAGTATTTTTTTTTTATTATTATTTTCATATAATAATGTATATTTGAAAATTTTAAATATATCATTAGAGTGATATTTTTTGTTTCACTTAATTAATTAATTATTCAATTTTGTTAATTTAAATAAAATAGTGTTAAGACTAGACTACCTGCTGGGTGAATAAATTGGTATAAGTGATTTAACTTACCAATCAATATTGTGATTCTGTTAATATTTAGCAATTTATTGCAAAATTATGTATATACGGAGTATAAATAATATTTAGATACGTACTGATTAAAATACGTTTTTAAACAAATCTTAACTCAAGATGCGATAGTCACGCTGCAGTTATAAATTAGCTGTACACACAACAATTACCATATTTCAATCAATTTCTAGGCAGGTTAAGTTAATGTTTATCATATATATAAAAAATTTTCAAATCTTTTGAAACGGGTTAAATTTTATGAAGTAGCTAAAATTTCAAGGATAAAGATATTTGACGTGATAATATATAAGACGTCAGAAGCCAATCTGTGAGACTATCATAAAACATATCAAAACAAAAACATTTATATTTTGTAGTGAGTTCATTCTTACGGATTGGATTACAGCAAATTTTGATTTTGCCGTTTTATTCAACTCTTTAGTTTCTTTTCATTTTACAATAGATAATATAATAGACTTTATAGAACTCGCATTTCCTGCACATATATGACAAGAAAAACGTTATTGTACGGTACGTTTAGTAGTTTTAGTTTACAGAAACCGTAAACCACTAAATTAAGATATTTATAGATATATGACACTTACACATTTAAAGTTAACTACATTAAGACATTATTATGACAGATGAAAAAACATTAAATATCTCAAAATGTAGACAACATGCGGTTTGCGGGTACCGTTTGTGGACAAGACATGGTATTCATACAAATAAAACAATATATAGTAGCAGGTTTGTCATTAATATTTAATAATCAGAAATATGTCACTTAAAAACTGGTCTGGCCAATAACACTGGTTGTATGCCGCCCGCAATGTTTACTTGTTGATAAAAAAAAAAAAACGAAAGTGCGGACTGTTCTTGGTAGCAGTAAGTTCGCGCGCGTAATCGTTACCGGGTAATTTATGAAATTACTCAATCTCATTCAAAAGTTTCATTACCTACGCTATGCCGGACTAGAATTGCAACTTGCACCAAAAAAAAAAACGTTTTAATAATTAAATTATTCTTATACATTGTGTGGATAGTTTGCGTCATTCTGTGTCTACTTGTATTTAATAAAACAAACTAGACTGTGAATCGTCGGTTTATTAACCCACTTTGGTTTCTTAATTTCTGTTAAGCTGCTTTTGTTTAACTAAGCCTAATCGTGCATATCACACGAACACAACTATGTTTTTGCATTTTTGTAAATAATGGGTCACTGTCCAGTTTAGTGGTCAGATATTTTTTTTTATTACATTGAGAGTAACAAACGAGTACACATCTGATGGTAAGTGATTCCTGCGGCCCTTAACATCTACATTCATCCTTGACAAAGAATCATATTGCAGATGCGTTGTTACCCTCAGAATACAGAATACTCAGAAGACGAAACACATCAGCATTATGCTGCGATTTTACGCTGTTATTCTGTGAGGGCGTGGTCCTACTCCGGTCGAGCTGACCTATTCATTCTGCAGTGTAGCTCTGCCATTGTTAAAAAAAATTACATATTTATATAGTCTATAATAAACCGAACTTGCATAATCAAAAATGTATAATAACTGTCGTGTAGTTAGTAATTTTTAACACACAAAAGATCTTGCGTTGCTTAGATATCTATTTGTAGTAAAAGTAATATACCAGCGTAAATACATTTCACAAGACATAACGCAGCGAGATAAATTCAGGTAGCAATTGCTATCCATTTTTCAGGTGGTCTTATAGTAACTTGAATATTTCGTATGTAAAAAAAATGCATAAAATATTATTTTCATGTATTTTTTAACTACCCGTAACATTGAATTATAACAGCAGCGTATCGTCATTTTTTTTTTGGCTGATGGCCGCTGGTTAGCCCCAGGGCTTTTACAGTTTCACCGGGTTGAGCAATTCACCGGGTTGGGGTTTCACCGGGTTGATTATCGTCATGATTAAAGAGAAATTAATTCCGATTTTTTTAAATATAAATTTAATTTAATTTCATTAGTTGTTTCTGTTTAGGCTATGTTTATTTTGTACTGATATTAATGTATGTGGGTGTCATTGTACTATTATACAACGTTGGCACCTCCCCAGCCGGTGTATTCGCGCGGAAATGGAATGTACGCGTGAAACTTTCCAGACTCAACTGCTCCTCCTTGCTCATGAATTCTGTCGAATTCCGTTCGAATTCACGAGTTCAGCCATCTAACATCATCCACTTTAACGATTAACCATGAAATATGGAGTGCACATATGTCGTATATGTTTTGAATTAACGGCCAGATTGTTTGTATTAATTACTTACGTTTGTTGTGAAAGTAATGATTGTGATTTTTATTTGTATGTTAATCGAGTTTTTGAATATTAATAAGGTTTTTATTAAAATGTGTTTGACATAATAAGGTTCATATCATTCTTTAGACGGTCCGTGATGAAATTCTCTTCTATATTAAGATAATTCCATTTAGGATAAATATAAATAAATATAACCGTATTTTATATATTTATCACATATAGGCAATAAACTCAGCATTCACTTTAAATTGCATTTTTTTTACATTTGTATAGTGTCATAGATTCTAACGTCGCATCTAAAACAAGACTAAGGTAACGCGAGGTAAATCCTGAATAGCAAATGATATCCATTTTTAGGTGATCAAGTCTCAAAGTTACGTGAACATTTTGTATTTAAAACTCGAAAAGTATGTATTTGAAGTTTACTTCTATATAGATAGATAGATAGATAATAAGATAGTATAATAGAATAGGGAAAAATAGATAATAGATCTCTTGGTGGTGGTCATATATTCATTTATGGGTAATAACAATGTAGTCTCCCAACTAAGAAAATTAAAGCTTAAATTATTTCTAAGGGTAACGCCAAAGGTCCCCATATAGGGAAAAAGGGAATGCATATATACCGCAGAATGGATGGCCACTGGGGCAAACAAGTTCTTGAGTGGAGACCAGAGACAACAAATCGGCAAACGTAGCGTAAGGCGCCATGTAACTAGGTGGGGCGATGATATTCGTAGGGCAGTGGGCAGGGACCGGAGCAGAAGAGCTGAAGAGCTCAGTGGCGTGCCATGGATGAGGGCTATGCCCAGCAGTGGACTGATAAGGACTGATGATGCTCCATACCATATCGATACTGTACGGTATGGAGCATTGAAAAATAGAAAGGCCATAAGCGGAAGCATCTCGAGTTTAATTAAATCGAAGCTGTAGCTGCAGCTGTTGGAACTGGCGTTTATAAACCGTCACAATACATTTAACATCGGTCGCTTTGAACCACGTCACGAAAACATTCTTTTAATCGCGACTGCGCTATTTTAATACTAAATTTCTACTAAACTAAATTTCTGCAATATTTTGAATGACTTTTAAACTTAATAAAAGGCAAACTCCATTGGTTTGTGTATGTAACTATACAAGTGATCGAAGAACGAACGTTGAGCAATTTAAAAAGTTAAGTAATTAGGTCAACTCGTCCCGTGTTTAAAAGCAATCGATATCATAGAGAGGGCGAAGTTTCCACAAAGAACGCCAATAAAACTAAGCGTTGTTCTCCGTTCTAGCTGTTTGTTTGTGGCGCGAGGCGATCGATTTTTCTAATTGTAACAGACCCAACAGTACACAGTGGAACTAGTTTCTACTTTACGTCAGCGGAACAATGCATGCGAGCTTTCAGTAGGGATTAACGATTTTATTAATAACTTAGCTTATTGTAGGGTTATGGATAATTTATTAAGCCACATTGAAACGTGCTGCACTATATATAGAATGTATTCATTGATTTGTACTTAAATTTCTTCAATTTCATCTATTTCGATGGATTGTTGTGAAATAAGCAATTATTAAAATATATTTGTTAATTGTTAAGAGATATATTAAAAAATAATTTTAATATATCTGTAAATAGTCCGCGATTTTCCATTTTACTGAACCTCTTCTGTGCGTAAATTTTATTTGAAAGATATTTTCTTATAATATGATAATATGAAATTTTAAGCAGCATAGTCTTCTTTCATATTTTTAAATGCTGCTACCCACTCTTGATGCGAAAACACACAATTTCTAATAAACAAATATTGTTCCTCGACTGGGAATCGAACCCATGACCCGCGATTCTGGATTCCTGCACTCACCAGACGAAACACAGCAACATTATGCTGCTATTTTACGCTGGTATTTTATGAGGGCACGGTCTACGGGTAGGTCGTAACGTATCCATAAAATGATTAAAAAAATATATCTTTGACATGTGAAGTCCACGGAACCAGAGTGGCACCGATAATTTCTATTGTAACATCCGCTCTTCAGACGAGGTCTATGGCAATGAATGGAATAAATTTTTATTTCTTTGCATGTATGTGCGAGTACATAAAACGCAAAGCTCTCAATTCTTACGTAGTAAGTAATTAATAATTGTAGTATAAAAAATAATCCCTCGGTAGTTTGTTCCCGAGTCATTGCACACACCGTCAACTATAGAACTTAATGTGTTCATATTGCTTTTATATCTTTCGCGTGATTAACTTTGATTGATCGCATCCAAATATTGATATTTGATATTCAAATGTAGCGATCGTCGCATGGGAGAGATACAAGGCGATGAATAAATTTCATATATTTTGGTCTTTTCTTCTTTAATTCAGATTTATAAATTGAAAATTTTCTATTAATTTGTGAAATAAGTTCATTGCTGAAATGATTGTCACAATTGTCAAACCATCAGTTCAAATACAGACACGTAATTTGAAGTGATTTGTTAAAATTAACAATTGTTTAACGAAACCAACATTGTGGTTAATGTATTGAATGAGTTCTTTGGTAGGTAATTTAATTAAACATCAACAATAATTCGGTTATTATTAATGCATCTATAATGGAAAAGTATGCAATATTTTGCTTTAGATTTATGATTGTCATCTTTACTTTTTCTTCAAAGTGTAGTGGACCGTTGAACAACATAAGTGTATTTGTATACATATATGTACTTGTATATATATCATATATAAGTACATATGTTTATTTGTATTTGTTATCCATGTCTGTTTATATATGTAATTTATAATTACGCATATGTTGTTTATTTATATAATATACGTAATAAAATGGTATTTTAATCGCGACAAAGTTTTTAAGCATACACCTACCTAATTCCATCTCTGCATTACTCTAAGGTTGACTGGTAGAGAATGCCTAAGGCATTAAGTACGCTTTTATACATACTGTATATAAATCTTAAATAAATAAATAAGTTCCTCTTAATAACTACATGCATGAGATTATTTTCTTAGTAGCCTATTGAGTAAGAGTTGGGAAGACATGATATTAAAATTTGTACCAGTACATTCTGCCTCCTGATTTATTAGGAAAGTAAGGTAATCGATACTCTAATGCGAAACAACAAGTCATATTAAAATACAAAAAAAACAAATGAGGTTGCAATAATTATGCATAATGATGTTGTCGTCAAAATTATTCTAATTAAATAGGAAAACCAATACATCGATGCTTCGAAAGGCGTTAAGAGTTATAGAGACGTTTAGTTTAATTTATTTTCTTTAGGATCGAACAACACGATCCAATTTAAGATTCGGTAAGGGTCTTGTTTCCGGTCGATTGGTGTGCTGAAGGTGATGCGGACGGAGGTTGATCGATGAAGGTAGTGAAGGCATGCGGCCGGCTCGCTTGAATTCGTCCTTTCTACACATATATAATTTATCAGTCAAATGTTAAAGATATTTCTTATCATCGTACTTATTACGTTGCAATAAGAATTACGAGTCTATAATCGGTAAGTTGTATGCCGGCAAACTGTTTGTTTTGTATGTTTAGTGTGGATGAGTCGGTGGTTATGTCACGATTTGTCATACATCGCAGTGCGGACGACCCTAGGGGAATGGCCATGATTTCGGTTTTAAGCAGAAGTTATGACAAAAATGTCATGGGAACGGCCATTGAACTATGGTCTCTTTTTAATTGATTGGCCTTTAAAACCGCTTAATGGCGATCGTGTAGTGGGCTCGAAGCCGCTTGCGGTTTGCCCTAGAAACTAAAACGCTGGTTTCATTTTGTAATGAACATGACTCAGTTGTATTTAAAGTGAAAGTTATTGTTATAATGCTATATTATTTTTGTGATTTCATAGAAAAATTGAGGGACTTATATTATGACCTAAAATAATTTCAGTTCATTATAACAAGTCTTAAACCTTAACGATGTTTCACGACAAAAAATAAAGCACGATTTTTGATTCGTGTTTTATTTATAAGTTTTTAACACTTAAAACAAATTATGGCGAAGCGATTTAAAGGGAACGTTAGCGTTTAACCTACGAAAGAAAATTACCTTAAATGAAAAATTTATGTTCTCATTGCACCACAATTTGTAGTTTAAAGCATTTAGAGCAGAGGGCGTTAGCGTCGCACGACTTCGTTCCGAGTGGAAGCCTATTTTCGCAGCACATTACTGAGGATGAATGATTTCCTGGGCCGCCATGATTTATGCCCCGTTGTTTTGTCCGGGCTACCAGCGGCCAAAGAGCGGGCGACGTAGACTCATTACTAGGCCGCTGGTAAAGAATGGACACTCCTTTGTGTAAAGAAAGTATCGCATTTGTCTTTCTTTGTTGCGTTCGGGTCGCGATATCGCTAGATACAACGGGTTTTATCGTACCGATCTGCCACTGAGAGCTGTAATTAAAGTACTATTCGTATAACGTTCGCGTTCTGGGCCAAAAGATCCTTCCTTGTGTGCGATTCGATTAATCAGAACACGTTCAGTTTATGGTTTCACGTTGTTTATGTCAGGAAGGTTCTTCCTTCCGACATTGCTTTTCTCGGTGTTAACACAAGGCCGATGAGAAATATTTTATCTTTTTTATTTTTTAATGTCAAGCAGTTTCATGAATATACGATAACAATTGACATTTTTGCAGAATTATTTAGGAAATATTTTTACTAATTTAGCTACTTTGTAACTAAGTATTATTGTCTTTCTGTTAGTAAATTTCTGCAATTATACCACTTTATTTACAGGGCTTTCTTAATTATTTAAATCTATTCATTTCTAAAAGTTTCAACTTGAAAATTTTAAAAAGCATCGTTATTACTTTACTCATTAATTAATAACTCGTGATAATGCTAACTTGACTTTCGTGCTAACAAATCATGTACTAATTTAGTGTTAATAAATTTTCAAGTTAGTCGTTTCAAGCTCTTTGCTCGCATAAACTCTTATTAAAATTATTAAAAAAATATGGCTAAGTTTCAAGTTCGTTAATTAATACCTCATTAAGCTTAGTTGAATATAAAATTAACTGAAAGATATTTGAGTTTTATTTTTTATTATGAAATTAAATCTGACAAACAATACAATACTATTTACCGATATGATAAGTGATTTTTACGACATATCTACAGTTATCCTCGATTAAGAATCGTTATTAACAGATGCGTTGTTATTTCTCGGGACTAAGATATAATGTCTCTTCATCAGTATCTATCAAAATGATGATACTTTCCTTTTTTTATTTATATCGGGGGGTGGCGGCGAACGAGCTCATAGTCTAGTAAGTGATAACTGCAACCCAGACAAAGATTCAAGATCCATACGTTATTTCCCTTTTGGTCCACCGATAAGCGTTCCTTCACCGAAAGTAAGAGCAGCGCTATGTACTATATAATCCTCATATTATGATGGTAGTTTACAAATGTTCAGTGTTTCTATTTATAGATCTAATTGATTCGTTGTGTTTTAAGATTTGTAAAAATAACTCCGAACCAAATATACCCCGTTAGGGTCAACGCGAGACCTATAATCTATCAGCATAGTTCGCACACTGGCTCAATGATTGTGTACAGTCATGGACTTAAGTACTTACCCATATAATATTATTTTCTATATATTTTTAATCGGCGTTAGAATAAGTCCCGTCACATCCCGTTGGTGTTATTAGAGTTGAGTATGAGAAACGCCAAAAACAACCAGAGGCTATCGATAAATGATGATATGATTTCTGAATTCGAAATCCTAAATACACAGGGCGATGACGGGCGGCAGTATAAAAGTCTAATACTTGACGTGATTTTTACAATTCACAATATTTTTTGATATTATGTTCATGATTGTCCAGGTTGGATAATGCGCGTAAGTATATATCGGTGGTTTGCGGACTTGCTCGTGAAATAACTGTGATCAGCTCTCTCAAGCTTCGGGTGCATCCTTCATTATTACTTATGAATAGTTCTACATCTATGTTTGTTTTATATAAAAGGTATTCTAGATATAGACACAACAGTAAAAGTTTGGGGAAAGTTATGTTTATTTTTATTAACATTTTTCTTTACTCGACTACTGTCTAAAAATTACTAGAATGATTAAACTAAATCGAGTCATGATTTAAATAAGTTTGCAGGAAGTCGATAGACTTAGGTGACACAGATTTGGGCTTCATCTTAATCTGTGAGGAAGGCATATTTTTGGCAGCAGGCAAGTCAATCCAAATCATCAATCAATTTGCTGGAATGATAACGATGATCATAATGTCTAAAACCATTATAGAATTAAAAACACAGGTATGTGGGCCTGATCCTACCCCGTTCGAGCCAACCCATTCATTCTGCAGCTAAAACAAACTAACTGCAGTGCAGCACTACCATATTTTATTTAAAATCGACCATGAAATATTTAAAATAAAAAAGGAACATCAACATTTGATCATATTAAAAATACGTAATAAAAATTTCATACATAATTCATTCATACATAATAAATATTTATATGTACAAAACATAAGGTTAAGCTTTAAAAACACTTTTTACTATGAAAAGAGATAATAAGTTGGCTTAGTGTGGACTTTCGACCCTCCGGCTGTTCTATTCATTCTACGAACAACCTTTATACAGCCAGTACGCCTAAAGCGAACAGCCACCTTCTGCCAAACAGTCTCGCTGCAGCACAGATTAAATTGTCCAATAAGTATATCCAGTCAATAATTTATCATTTCATATCCCAATTATCCAAGCATTAGCGGATTGTCTTTCACTCCCCATTGAATTGTATTAACATTGTTTGTGTCCGTACTTAATCATTCTACTGCATATACTATATGATAAAGTGCTAGCGGTTTCCTATCTATCAATGTCGAGCTATAAAGGAGTAGAAGGGATTTTTGTTAGTCGCCACTATTACTGCTTCGACTTATTTAAATTATCAGATCGTATAGCCGTGCAACATTTACTCGTTGTTTCTAGATCAAGTGTAAATGGGTCTATTCAAACCATGCCACCAGCAAGAACACCACCGTGAAATAGCAGCATAACACTCCTGTGTTTCGTATAGTGAGTGTAGGGATCTGGAAAAATAATTAACGAGGTATCCTATCTCAGTTCTTAGGGGTGATATGTAGTGCATCTCGATTATTTTCTGGACGGATGTAAGTATAATGCCGCAGTCATCATTTACCATCAGGTGAACTATGTGCTCGTTTTTCACCATAAATATAATTAGAAAACGGACATTTCCTCACAAGAAACGTCTCCGAAAAAAGGCGACTCTTAAAAGGCAAAATTATCGTTTGTATATTTGAGTTGACTTTAAACAAATCACTATAAATATAATATTTGTTCAGTATATATTGTATGTCGTGTAACATTTTTACATAAGTATAATTGTTTAAAAAATAAAATTTATCTGATAAACCCAACATGAATAAAGCCACAAAGAATGTAATTAAAATGTTAAAAAAGTTATAAGTTTTTATTTGATCGACTGAGCATGTATTAACAGGGTATTGGCTGAGGGGAGTGACTTTATTGTCACATTATCAATAAAGGTCAGTATACTCTGTTCATGTTAGTTCTAAGGCAGGATTAAATTATGGTTTTCGAAAATCGGATTGGTGAATTGCTATCAGAGATGCAATATAACCCGAAGACGTCAGTAATATATAAATATAACGATATAAGAAAAAGATTTTTAAGTTAAAGACGGTTTTAAGACGGTTTTTATCTTGTTTTGAAATGATGCAATTCATATTCAAATATCACATCTTGCCACGTGAACCACGAGTCTTTCACCATACGAGTATATTGAACACGTGACAGAAGTGAGCAACTGACAGAGCCATGGCCCGGCTCTCTGAGGCATCCTCGAATCAGTTACTCACGCGCAACAGGGTAACGGTCCAAGCCGAGGCTCCTTATCGGGAACCCTTGTGCCGAATAGCCACTAATAAAGGTCTCAGCTGAATGCCCTAAGCACTCGGTCATCTTTAAACGTGGTGAAAATATAAAAGCACTCGGGCTAATAGTGGTTTAAAAGCCCAAAAAATAAAGGAAAAACCCTACTCGTTTTAAACAAGTAAAAAGTCCTCGTTTCACATACCATTGTGATGACCGCAGTACGCAGGACACAAGTATTATAACCCCTAAGGATTGAAATGCAATGTCTATCTACTCGTAAACGGGCGTTCGGATTCCTACACTCTCCACACGAAACACGACGGCGTTATTCTGCTATTTCGCTCTGGTTATTTGCGTGGTATTGTCATTATCCCATACGGGCCCATAAACTCATACTGGAACTGGCAACAGCGTGGCTCTAGCATTGTTGCTTTCTAAGTCAGTATGGATTTGATTTTTTATAAAACAGAATGTTAGCAATACTAATATAACATTACTTATATTCCGGTTAACCACTCCAACTAAGCTGAAAAAGCTTGTGAGATGGTTCACGACGATACTCCAATGGCGGATTCGAACTTACAACCTTAAGTTTCGCAGACCGCATCCTAAGCCATTAGGCTATTAACGCTTCAATACCTTTGCTATATTAAGTATATTCCGACCTTTCCGTTATTGCACATGCATTATACATCTTATCATCGTAGGATACGACGGTGGAGTAGCTCGATGTCTACAGGAATGAAAAAATTCTTTATCTTGCACAATCGATGACACCGGTTGACACTGATTGATTTTTTATATTTACATAACTTTTAAATTATTGAAAATAACGTAATGATAGGAAAAATATTATCATATATACATATAACTTTTAATGGACCAACCACTAAAAACATAAAATAATAAAGAGTAATAAAAAAAAGTTGATTAACGTCAAACTTTATCGAACGTGAAGATTATTTTTTGGATTGTAAAGGTGTAGCAAGACGATTGTTCCAATTTTAATTTCCTTAAAGGCTGCAGCCAATCCGTCCCTGTCGTCAGCGGACTCGTATTTTTCCGCCGATACCGTAATGCGCAAGTCACGAGCGGTTATGTAAGCAAGCTGCCGAGCGCCGCCGTCATTATAGGCATTATTACAGGAACACTCGCCATCGCCCAGCCATTGTCAAGATTGTGGGGTCAGAGAGACCCCGGCCCGATGTTAACCAACTTGTAATTTCGCAACAAGTATTCCTATAACCCAATAAATCGTAGCTTGTAAAACAATTTACCGGCATCCACGTAGAGACACGAGATGTTGGCTAGATCACGTTTGATGATAGACATCGTGACCGACGCACGGTTATTAATTATGGAAATTACTGCGACTCATGTTGAGCTCGTGTCCTAACTTAGATGTGGGTTTTATTTGTTGTGTCATGGTTGAGTTTTAACTGTTCTCGTTGCGTCTTCATGTGGTAATTTAAATTGATATTCTTGTAGTGCTGTCTAATTTCAATTAACAAGCAGTTACCGGAGCCTATTTTTAATTTCAAAGTAAATTTGCGAGGAAATTGAGTTGATTATATGCAGGTGAAAATAAAATATAACAGTCAATGAAATGAAATCCAGCTAATAGCAGACTACATTTCGACGAGGTAGAGTTAAGTCGCAATTATAAACTAGCTGTAACGTGGATAGGTTGGATTGACTGCGGTAGCAGACGCTTTCGGAAATACCAGGGTATAATAATAGTTTAGTTCTGCTGCAATAGTTTTTGTCTGGCAAAACTAAGAAACCACAGACATCATTACTGGTGACGTGGCAATCCATCTTAGTCCTTAGGGATGACAACGCATCTGTTTATGATTCTTTATCGAGAACGAATGTGGATGTCATAGCTCGCAGAAATTACTTAGCAAACTCGGGGAATAATCGGGCATAACTGTGCTCTTTTGTAACCTCTATATATAAAAAAAAAATCAATAGAGACTTGTTCCAATCATTACATCAAATGGGCTGCGTGCCTTATACGCTATCCTTAAACGGTTGTATGGAACTTATGATAGAGATAAAACAATAAAGATTAATAAATAGGTCATAGTCTATCACGTACACTTTATGTAAATGTTCACGCAAACCAGATATATGGTGCATTTAATTTTATAATCACAGAAATAACAAAAAAGGTATACCAATAGAATTTCCGATTGCTTTAGATATATGGGGTTAATATTGGAACTTTCAGATCGAAAAATATAAATATAATTAAATGTATAGAAGATACTAGTGGGTACAAGAGAACACGTATGGACGAAGACCTAAGACATCTAGGGTACCTCGAAGTCGTGAAGGTTATTTCGCGGAAGATGCGAGTTATATTATTATTCATTGGCTATCCTAACTGGTTGGTGCGGTATCTCAATATTAAACTGTCGCGTCAAATGTAGCGGAAATTTTCTAGAGGCAGGTTGCTCGTGCTGCCCCGGCGTAGCGTCGGTCTGTTTGATGTCGGGGATCACAAGTGTAGCGTGACATATCCGACGGCCCGCGGTTGCGGCCTTTTTTTTGTATCTAAGAACTCTTTCTTGTCTTTGATATGATTGTTGAATGTCGTATTAAAGAGCCCTTGTGTTGTTAAATAAGGATTAAGTTAGTAGAAAGGTCTCATTTCATGCACTAACGCTGGTCAGAATCTGTATATTATGGCTGAGATGACATAAAATGAAGAATTGACAGAAGGTCAATTAATGTACTTAAGTTTGTTTATTTTTTTTAATATACGCTCCAAGAAGTGGATAAGTCATAGTCAATAGTGCTAAACATAGTCTTTCCACAAAATTCCCATAAAACTCAGTCACTCGACGAGCTAGGGAGAAGGCTTGCCGTTTCTCTCCATGCTCGATATTTCTCACCATGATAGAATATGCTACGTATGTAGATATTAGCAATAGAATGAAGATGATCCAAAGGTCAAAGGACCAGCGAACTGAAATGGCAATGTGCCCGTCACAAATGATAGAATTGATAACCAATGGGGACGAAAGGTTCTGAAGTGCGACACAGTGTAGGACGGAGCGATGACCTATGCAAAAACTAGGAATGCTATTTGCTATGGAATGTGCAATTATTTTATAAAAGTATTTATATCACGTGTAAGTAACACGTGAAACAATTTGCAATGTATAAATTCGTGGTTTTTTCATCATATCTCAGGTCGACGATAATTGAGAAACTGTAGTCATATGAATACACCAAAAATTTGACCACAAATTTTTTATGTAATCTTAATAAAGTACGCATTTATTTAGTATCGCGAACAATTCATAGTTACATATTCATTATTTGGTATAAATTCCCTGAATGCACCCAAATTCCAACTAAAAACAAACACACAAGATGCCACTTCCTTCCTCGCTCGGAAACGAGAGAGTAACATTGAGAGGCGTTCGAACAATGAAAATTTATTAAAATGCAATAACAATAAAATTCATGTCCGGACATTAGTGATGTTAAGTTATTCTTCAAACGCCACTTAATGAGAAGTGATGGGTTCGTAAGAAAATAAAATAAAAAAAAAAAACAATGTACCCACCCCGGCTTCCAATGAGCAGTAGCGCATTGCGTATGCAGGGCGCATGCACTTAAAATTACATGCCCTGTATGCAAAGAAATTCCTTTCACGGTGTCGCCGCGACCGAGAAGAAATTGTGGTGTCATCAGCTACATCATTATCGCGACATGTCCATTTTTTATATTCCGCATTTAAGGAATATGTTGACGCAAAAGTGGAATGCGTTTTTTAAATGCGACGTACTTTAATGCCTCCAGATGCTTTTAAGTGGCACAAATGTGTATATTTAATTCTATATTTCTTACATTTGGCGCGTGAATGAATGTCTGTAGAAGTTTACATTGACATTTCCGAATTAACACAATTGCAACTTATGTCTGATAGAGCCACGCTGTCACTTGTTTCTAGTTACGTCTTGAAGGTGTCGGCCCTACCGAGAAAAGACCACGGCTTCACAGAATACTAGCTTCAAACAGGAACATAAAGCTGATGTGTTTGGTTTGGTGTGTATAGGGATACGGAGACCTGGTAAGTGGTAGCGAGTGATTCCATCTCAGTCTTCAGGTAACATAAACCTTGTGTATCTAGGATCTAGTTGTTTATGGGCTTCAGTCATCACTTATCATCGGATGAACTGTATTCTAGTCAGTCATCTCATTTAAAAAAAAATGAACGTATAACAGTAATAAAGATGTTTATAATCTGGTATAATAAATCGATTTTAAATGATTGTGAGATAATAAAAGTTAGTTGTTTGGTTGTTAGTTTTTATTAGTGATAAAGCAAATGAACAGTATGGCGCTATAAATCGGTGTCAGCCACCCACGACCTCAAGTATTTGTGCTCTAATCCTATTCAGCTTAACTGCTTCAGTTGCCTTGAAATTCGACTTGACGAAAGCATGACGGACACTACTACTACATTTAAACAGGATATGCAAATGCTTAAATAGTTATACATTATTTAAAAATCAGTTTCGTTATAATGAAATCAGTTTTAATATATCGACATCGACCGCATAGAAATAGTTTATTAAGTTCGTCATTTGTATAAAGAATTCGAAATACTATAGATATTGAAAAAAAAAACTGGCATTGATGGTGTTAATTGTCGATAAATTCAAACGAATTATTATAATTTACATCAGACCTAAACATATATCTCTAGGTTGCATAACATTACCTAAATGCATACCCGGATATAATATCGGATGGATGTTCAAATCGATGTATTTAGAGGAGCATTATCCGGGCGCGGGCTTTCGGGTTCTTCCGTCGGCACTAGTTGTTATTCCCGGCACTGTTTGTACTGCCACCCGTAATAATAGGAATCGTAATATAAAAGCATTATAATCCAATCAGAAGTTAGGTGTGTGTGCGCGAGGTGTGACCGCCCGCGAGACCGACTTACCATTCGGGACGCGCCCGACTCGATCGTAAAACATTTTTTGAACGTACAACACTTATAAGAATTACAAGGACAGTGTATTGATTCGGAGCATAATGCTACATAAATGTGAATGTCGAGTCGTCCTGTGTGGCGGTGGTGAGAACCGAACATAAATTAGACGACGCCTGTGAAAATCCTATTAAAATTCCTGTAACGATTCTTATCCTTTCATTTTTGTAAATAACACAATTGAAGTGAAATATTTGACATTTGAATGGCGTGTTATACGTACTTATAGAGAAATACTATGTCTGTTTTATACACTATAATATTTTTAAGTTGTACTATTCCTCTAGGCCTAATTGAATTTAGATGAGATTCATTAATGTATTGGTATTTTAGTGTAATTTTTAGAGAAAAAGTTACTCTTACATGCTAACTGAATATCTTCATCGGAAGCGAATGGTCGGGTAATTCAGCATATTCCCGCTAAAGAGCTGGTTTAGACTCATTATTTCTTGACTTTTAGAAGATTTTATTCTGACTCGCGTAAGTCAGAATGTGTTTATAAAGAAGATTTACTTAAGCATAAATAATCAAATGAAACGTTCCTTCCTGCGTTCATTAAATAATTAAAAATTAATGAAACAAATATAACTTTTTCTTTTAATGGAAGTGAGGGTAGCTTATTGAAACATTGATCATATCTGATGGTAAGTAGTCACGGGGTGCCACATATGCTTATTCTATTTTCGGATAAGAATCAAGAAGGGAGTGCTTTGTTTTTTTTGGAGACCAACAGTTTTAAGTGCTTTGTTACAAGTTATTAGGTCTTCAGCTCAGAATTTTTACATTAAAAAATATATTTGTATTCTGTAAGATTGCAAAAAGATATTCAGATTTGTTTGAGCCGCTATCTGTATGCTCAAACTTTTGTGTAAGATATTAGGTGTTAAAGGGTTAATATTCCGGGAGAGCGTGTCCATCCCCAGTCAAGCTGGACATACATGCTGCACCTCGAAATAACATTCAATGTAGTTCTATCACTGTTTGACTAAACTATGTTTTATTTTTATTACATTAAGAGTAATAAACGAGCACACAGTTCACCTGATGGTAATAAATTTTTGCGGCCCATGACACCCACATTAATCCTCGATAAGGGATCATAATGCCAATGTATGGTCACCCTTGAGGACTAAGATGGAATGCCTCGTCACCAGTAATAAAGATCTACACTTACACCAGACGAAAAACAGCAGGATTAGGCCGCTATTTTACGGTGATATGCTGTGTGTGTATTGCCATTCCAAATATAATAAAAAGATCACATGCAATATCACACTACACTTTACAGATTCCTATAGATATTCCTAGCTAAATATAATGTTTTATCTTATTTGTTTTGAATCCTAAACTATTCTTAGCATACCTAAGAACAAAATATGGTAAACACAATGTATTTAAAATAGGTACCACGACCATTTAATAATCTTCCAGATGAGATTGAAAATACACAACAGTGATATAGCAACGCTACGGTTAATGTCCAGCTGTGGTATGAATGGGTTGATTTGACCACTTTGGAGACTGCCCGCAACCTTTCAGAATATCAGTGTGAAAAATGTTTGGTAAGGCGAGTGTGTTTATCAAAATGGATGGACAGTTATTGATAGCGAGGCATTATATCCCATGCCTTAGGGTCCACAACGCATGTTCATATGGTATGTATTGAGGCTGCTGTCATCACTTATCAACATGGAAATGGTTAATTCGACTGTAACTTGGTTAATAAAAATAGGATGCGTGTTTTAGTAAAACTTTTCTTTCAAAGTAAATTATGTATGAATGATAATTGTTATAAACATTATCTTCATTGATACTAATAAAATTAATTCTTAGTCAGAAGCAACTGACCGAGGCGAGATTCGGTCCTTACGGGCACCCTCGAGTCAGATGCTCTCGCAGGGTAATGGTCCAAAACCGAGGCTTCCACTTGGGAGTCCTTGTGCTGGTTACCCACTATTAGAGGTCTCGACTCGGTCACCTCTCAACCCGGTGAAACTGTAAAAGCCCACGGGCGAACACAAGCCATCAGCCTGAAAAAAAAAACAAATAGAAAATACTAATAAATAATTAAATTTATCTCTTTTATGAATTTATTGTTATTGTAATTTTTTCCTATTTTTTTATATTTATCAATATTTTTTCTTTAGTAATATAAAGGCTTAGTGTCTGGCAGGGCGCTTTTAATTTACGGTACGTAAGCAATCCGAGTTTGATCCGAGTGATGGCACCTTCAACCAACCAACAAATTGATTAGTCTATTCAACGGGAAACGAACTTGATTCATAGAGCCTTGCTGTTGATTACTAACATTCCCTTTAACCACTCCAAGTAAACTAATCCTTTGTGCTTGGAGATGTTCATGATAATAGTGGCAGACCGTACCCAGACCATTAGGATATTGAAGTTTCAAATGCTTTAAAAGCTTAATATTATCCCTGGCACGAATATATTACTCGTATAATGATAATGCTCTCAATCGTAAACAGGTAAACATTATAAAGTTCAAATTATACATAGATAATTAACTTGTTTCATTGAGAAGACAGGTAACGGAGATATCGTCAGTTCAATAATCACGTCTGCTTACAGAAGCGATGCCATAATTCTATTCCTAATGGATTCCGTCGCGTGAAGTGTTAAAGGTAGATCGATAAATGACTAGTGTGTGGAAATATCGACATATGTACGAGTATATACGGCATCGTCAACAGGTTATTAGTTATATTTTTGCGTTAATTATTCTATAATGAAGAAAATGTTAATTCACGTCCGTAGCTTTATTCGTCGATATGGGTAGGCGTTTGTTTGTTATGTATCAATGACTTAAATTTTTTATGTTTGTTGTACTGTTGTTGTGTTCACGACTCCAGCTCGTTATGTTCGTCGTGCTGTAGACGTGTCGGCTCTAACTTGCGAGGCAGTAAATATAGTATGGTCTTCAAGCTTTACATTGTGATGTTAGTAGGCACCTAAAATACTCAGCGTCCATACGGCGATCAATAAATTAAAATTAATTCGGCGTGCGAACGGTGAGATCCGATACGCGATACCGACGCCTACATTTATCATTCGCTAACACGTCGGACATTTCATAGGGGACGTTTGCTTGAGGAATCTAACCTCTAAGTTAACAGAGCTAGGGGTCAGGTGGGCATCGTCGTGTACGTGTAATGATCCGTCGCGGGAACAAAGGATAACGCGTCTAAACACAATATGTGGAAGGGATAAGTTGGCATATGTATGGGGGTTTAAGACCTGAACACACGTTCGCGGACGCCACTCGCATGCGTATGCCGTGTATCGGTGCGAGGTACCGCGATAGACTGGCCGACGCTGGCCGGCCTTGGCGCGGACAAGGAAAGTTCTCACGATATCTCCCTTCACGATAGCCTTTTTTTAAATTGGATCAATAAATCACGTTTTAATATTAGAATTCTTCAAAAATCTGTTAGTAAATAGTACATAGTTTATTAAAAATAATTTGTAACGGAATATAGCAAGTTTCAAAACACATATCCGGTTCATTTGCAGTTCAATAGTTTGCATAATAATCTTATATTTATAAGTATATAATTAGTGTCATTTATAATTTTAAAATATAGACCAAAGGATTATATATGCAAATTGATTACCTGCGCATATGTAATATGTGTTCACAAATTTGTAACACTATCTATCTTATTAGGCATATCGCGTTATTCACTAGTATTAGAAAACGACTTTATAGTCTTTAATAATATGATATGAGTGTAAGAGCTTTTCATGTGAGCAAAGAAGCAAACACAAATATACTTTCGTCTTTGTCCTAAAAGTATGTAGAGCATTTTCGGCATTCCTTATTTTTATCTAAATTTTATGTAAGGAGTCGATTGCAGTAGAGTCCAAATACCGTGTAAAGATCGTGTTGCTTGTTTGATATAGTTGAATAGATAAAATTAAAAATTATTATCATGATTCAATTGTAATAAATTTCAATATATAAGTTTTGGTACGTTATATAAAGCGACAATGGCCTAATGGTTTAGGGTATGGTTTGCAAATCTTAGGATTGTAGGTTAGATTATAGGTAGGTCGTGACCATGTCCTAGAATAACATTTAAGCTTAGTCGGTGTGTTTGACGGGAATTTTAGCACTGGTAGCATTCTTTTTTCTTAAAAGTATAAATTAATAGATTTTATTCAATAAAACCTGTAATCACAAATTAAAATAAGAAAATTTTATATATTCGTGATTCAAAATTGGGAAACGTCACGTATATAATTCTAGTTATTATTATTTAAATGGAAGTAATAATAATAACTTTTTTCCACAATGTTTTAGCAAAGGGGTTGAAGAGAAACCGTTACAACAAGCAAACAAGAGAACGCATCATCGCTAGTTGTAATAACACTCGTGGAGCCCTGCAGAGTAATGTAGAGATAAGATCTGACGCTGCATCTGCTGTCGAGTTAAAGGTTCCATGGGGGTAGGGGTTGGGATTCAATTCCGGTGTTTTGTTTCCGTACTGACTGTGAGAACAAGCGGCAAGTTGGTTTTTGATTTCATAGTCGTTTTTTTATGATTTATGTATAATATACTATGCTGTTTTTATAATTTACTAGTTGGGCCCGCGGTTCGTTTGCGTATACTACAGTATATTACACTTGGTATTACGCTTTTTTTTAACTATTAAAGGGGAACAATTTTGCAACATTTTTCATTGATGCTTCGCACCTATTGGTCGTAGCGTGATGTTAAATAGCCTTCCTTGATAAATGGATTATCCAACACTAAAATAATTTTTCAATTTGAACCAATAGTTCTTGAGATTAAGGCGTTCAACCAAAAAAACTCTACAGCATTATAAAATTAGTTTATTAAAATTAGTTGTATACTATATAAAGTATATTAAGAATGAGATTTAAAATTTTCGTTGTATTTTTCAACCAAACAATAGCTGTTCTATTTTCTATTCATATAGCTCATAATCCCTATACAATCGAGGCACGAAGTATCTAGTCTTATCACTGTCGCCGAAACTTTGCTGGCCTCTAATGAATAAAAAGCGCCGTTGATGGCTGGTACCATGTAACCGTTCTTGTTCCCGCATCGAAATATTATAAAAGGCAAAACGCAATCCCGCAGGTTGGATAGGTCGCTTTTAGTCGTTTAGTTTCGTGGTAGGAGGAAGGTAGGGCATGTGGCAAGATGGAGCGATAACGAATTATTCATACGCGCGTTATCGGTCCGCCATCGCTGGTGGCATTGTAAGCGCGAGGGGTGGCGGCCGGTTGTCGTGGACTCTGTCAAAACGCTGCCGTGTGACGTCTGCCTAATGCGAGCCCACGCATTGATTATTGTTTCATTTGCTCAGTAATGACCCGGATTTTAAAAAAAAAATGCGCATTTTATGTATTTCGTTTAATAATAATAATAATATCAATAATTCCTTCGAAAACACTGTTTATTGTCAGCCTTCGTTATTAAAGAAATTTTCGAAAAAGATATTATTTTTTATTTAAGGTTCTTATATTTTCACTTTAAAGATGAATGTATCTACCTTGATTGTACTGTAAAAACAAGAGCTATATTAAGTGACTTACAGCAAGAAACATTTTAAAAGTAAGATTGTATCTCTAATTAGTTTACGATTCAATTAAAATTTACTTATTCATTCCTCGTAAAGTCCATTTCTCTGTGTCACGCTCGTAGTTAGGACGCGATGTACGGGTGCCCTTGCGATAGGATCGCTGACTATCTCCACTACGATCGACACCTGGATGCAAGCCATGCGGGCTATAGGCAAACATTTGGGTTACATTGTTCGCAATGTGTTTTGATTATTCACTAAGTTAAGGATTAATTATGGTTGCTATATGACTTGTAATAAGAATAAAAAAATTAAATATTATGTTCGTTTGTTTAAACTACAATAATTACAAACTACAGTAATTACTTTTAACCTCACCCGATTGGCAAATATAATACTATAAATTAATGTGTATAAGAAATGTTTATTATAATTGGCGTTTAAAATTTTTTATTGTCTCAATACAATTTTATTACACAGTAATTTAAGCTTAATTAGATAAATCGGTAAATGTTTACTTAGAGATTTAAGATTGACTTTTAAGTTAAGTTTCGTACGAAAAAGTATCGTAATTTATCAGTCGAGTACAGATGCCTTTGCAAATAAATAAATATATATACATAGTTAATAAAGTAATATGTAATTACGATAATGGATTTATAACCCGTAATCTCATCTAATAAACATAGGTTTCGCAGTAAGTTAAATGTTACTAACTAATCATTTGCTACCCGCAGCGCTCCATGGGGATGCGTCAACAATGCATGCCTTACCGCACTATCGTAGGGGATATCATGTAGGGAAGGCCCCCTAACACCCGCCGACCAATCCATGAGCAACCAGACACCAGCACCCCTGCAATCAAACGTGCTCGTACATATGTCCGGTTTCACTTTTATAAATAATAATTGTCGAATGTAGTTTGAAATCGAATGGGGTGTGTGCCGATTCCCTATCTACGTTTATTTAATAATTTTATGTAGCATTCGTCACTGCAAGTTATATACCGGTGTCATGCTGTGAAGAAATGTTAAAGTGTTTGACATTATTTGAACATATTTTCCACCATTAATGTTTTGTTATGAAATGTTTACTTGATCTTCAGCAAACGGCATTTAGCCAATATCGATTTGATATACAAGATTTATTTACATATGTTGTCTAAACTGTTTTCGATTGATTGGTATCGAGACATAGAGTAAAACAATGATACGTAATGTATATTTTTAGATATATTCTGAAAGGTTTGATTAAGGATTTAATTATATACATTGAGTGTAAAAAATATTGCTATTATTAACTGCTAAACTAAATCAGGCGATAATTATATCGTTGAATTAAATACACGACTCGTTATTAAAGTTGATGAAAAACGGCTGATTCTTCTCTCGGTCGAAGGTTTAACATATTTCAGCGAGGATTGTTCTTAGTACGGAGTGTTCTTAGTACCTTAACACGAACACAGTCGATAATAATATTAGGTTTTAGAATATTGTATCACTAGTATTGTAATAGTGGTTCGTAATATATTTGTTTCCAATGAAATCATTACGAACAAACGAAAACACAAAGGCTATTTTAATATGTTAGTAGAAAAAAAAAATCAAAACTTCGCATGATGTAAATATTAATCACCTTTTAGTTGTCTAATTAATGAAATTTACAACTGGCCCACTATTTTAATTGTGTGCCGTTGTGACACAGCGCTTTTGTAATAATTTCGGAAAGAGCCTTTGTTCACGGACGCGGCCAACGAGACTGTTTCAAACAACCATTTGTTTATCAAATATACATTAAAGCTACTAGTACTAGTGTATAATTATAATTATGGAGAATAGAGATGTCGTGTGAAAGAGCCGCTGTTAAAGACAAATGATATTAATTTTGTAAGCGCGGGGCGAGTGACAAAATACTTTAGCTGTCGTCTCTTTAATGATGGGGTCATGATACTTGGGTATCTGTAAGATAGGTTATGTTCATCACTGAGGAAATAAACTAGTTAAATAATTTTATAACGATTACATCATACATATCTAGATTGTTTTTAAAATTTCGCGTTTTTCTTTTATTGTATTGATTTTAATCAAATTGGCAATGGAATCATTGTTAGTACGATTAATTTATTTTTGTGTAAAGGAAGGGTGTTTAATTCTTTTTTAAATTAAAGATATTATATATTTTGTGATTAAAGATAATTTTCAAGGAAAACATGTTAAAATTGTAATTTAAGTAAAATTTATTTATTAAATTCAGGCTCAAAAATCTTATGAACGCTAAACTTTCATATCACCGCCGGTTTTAAACAAAGCAAAACCTTATTAGTGTTAAAATGATGTCAAGTATCTAAAGTTCTATATTTGATTTTCTAATCAAACGTTTTCATATGCAGGTCGGACCTTAAGTGGCGGCAGCGGGCAAGTATGCCGACCGCATTTCCACACGCCACTGCATCCCTGGTTGGACTCCAAGGCGCTTGGAGGTGGCGCTTGGGGAAGCGGCTTCCAGCAGGACGCCGCGCAAGCAGACAAGCCCCTATCACCAGCCCAACATCATCATCCACATCCCTTATTCTCCTTCCCTCCAACACCGCCAAAAGACTCAACCCCCGACTCCGTGGCAGCCGCGGCGCTCGGTCAGCAAGACTACCAAGCCGCCGTTGCCCACGCGACAGCGATGAGTGTCGCCTTCATGCAGCAGCAACAGGAGCTCCCACTATGCGGGGACGTCAAGCCTATGATGGGCGCGCCGCCTTCGAAGCAGCGCGAAGGTGCGCAGCCAGACTCGTGCCCCCAAGATTCGAGCCAGCCCTCCGGGGATTACAACGCACAGTACAACGCCGCCGGCGGTGACTACTACAACTACCAGGGGAAGGGGTATAGTCAGCAACAGAGTAAGCCCCGGCCGAACAAGACGCGAACGAGCGCCGGTGAGTCCGCGGGGACTGTTCGCACTGCACTGCTCTCGCTCGCACTCGGCACTATTAACAACTTTGTTACTAACTTATCCGATCACAAGTTTTACCACCATGACCATTCACATATTACGAAAATATACTAATAATAAATTTAAACAATGTTAAACGATTAACGTTATACGATTAACATTATAAAATTATGAATATCTCATATCAATGAAATTATTTTTTTATAATAAGTATAAGTGTACTTTCAAATAAATAAGCGTTTCATAAATAAAAGTAAAAAGTTATTTTAGTGACATACAAAAAAATTCACCACAATATATACTACACAATGAGATTTTGGTGTATCTAATTTAGAAAGTATGTTAAGGCTTTTAAAAGTCAGTAGCAAACCACGTTGAATAAGAGAACGGCTTGTACCTGGTCAGTACAACGAAATAACGCTTAAACTAACAAAGTCTATCTTCGTTAATCAGCCAATAAATCAAGTAGACCTTAAGCTTGTAAATAGAGGCTACAAAACAGCAGTGGCGAAGACCGTCCACGTAATTAGAATCTCACCGCAGATTGTATCCATCGACGATTGCGATTTTCTCGCGATAGGTTTATCTAGATTAATATTTCATTTGGCATTTCTTAGTGACATTGTCGAATAATTGTATCGGTTGATATGTGATCGGATAAGTGTGGTATTTCGCACCGGGGGTTGTGGCGCTACATTATCTCTTCATACATCTGAATGGGGTCATATGGGAAGTGGCTTAGGTTTTTCTTCGGTGTGGCTAACGCATGTACTAACTGGTGTCGGTGGATATCTATGGATATATTATTTAACGTTTGATGGTGGTTGGTGTATTAATCTTAATATTAATTTGAATGACATCAATAAAATTATGATAAATGAGAAAGTTGTTAATAATGTGAATTTTAGAAACAATACAAAATCTCCTAAACATAATTATCGGTAACAAAATAAGTAAAAGCTTCAGGGAGAATCATTTAAGATCCTTTTGTAGATATCTTTTACAAATACCATGTCTAATTCGACTGCAAGTTGTCGGTAGAACTCTTCATTGTTCCATGCAACATGTGAGCGACGCGGCCTCTGCCGGCGAGTGAGCAAACCGACGGTTCCCATTACTTATCTAATTACCCCATGCTATTGTTTATACGCGAGTAATTAAACAAATGGTCTTAACTAGATTTGTACATAATTTTCCAGAGGATTTTCCAAATCTACGTGGTGAGCGATTTCTCCATTTCCTTTGAAATATATTCGCGCATCTATTTCGACATACATACCTAGGTACGTGGCTAAAGGCATTAAAAACCTCTATTCTGTGATATACAGGCAAAGTAAGCGTCCAGCCGCCGTTGTACTATTCATTGACCTTTAAAATTAATCCATTGTTTCTGCCGACAATTGGATTCAAAGTTTTCGCAATCGCAAACTTAAAGTTATTATGACGAATTTAGTACATTGCTAAGAATTACTCAACAGTAATTGTATTACGGTGGGCTAAAGCTGCCGCTTTATTTTATGCATAAATATGCAATTATAACTCTCGTAGTTGTTAAGCTTTGACAATGGAGAGAACAAAAACCGGCAACCGCTTATTGTCTCTCATTACGGACAACCTGCGTATTATGTAGAGTGACTGCTAATGTGGACTACCATTGAATATACCGACGCCATTATGTTTATTCAATATTTTGTGAAATTTTAAGTGAATTAACATTAAGTTTCAATCTCACGAGCTTCTAATCTAATTGTTGACGGAATTCTCAGGGGATAATTGGAATGGAAAACGCGGCATAATTATGCAGAAAAAGTTCTTTGATTTTGTCACAACGTCAAATATGAAGCATTGTAAATTTATAATTGTTATATATTTTTCAGATGTAAACATTCATCAAACAATATAAAAATACATAAAATATCACCATATTACAAAGGCACTCGTGAATAATCAGTAGGCATCTGAGATTTTTTATTAAGTACACTTAGATCTGTAATTCTAATTAGCTTTTTAATAGCGTTGTTCCTTTTATTCGATCTAAAGTTATGATTTAAACAGTCTATATTTTGATTAAGAGAGTTTATAGGTTTATTTTGATAGATTTTATAAATTTATAAAATATCTTTTGAAAAAGGTAAACCATGATAAGATTTAAAACTATTATTCCATAAAGAGTCACTTTATAAATTTATTCAGTGTTTCTTTAATGTTTATTATAATTGTGGAATAATTGAATGAATTTCCATCGATAACACATCGGAACAAATTGTTCTTCGATTTGTTCTAATATTATTGACTTATGCATCGTTAGCCTGTCTTCGATGGTTTTAACCTGCTCAAGTTAGTTGTAAAAAAAGATAATTTACTTACCAAGACGTGTTGTATAATTGGAAATTGGTAGTTAGTTTATTTATTCAATCAACGGTTTGTTATATATTGCTCGTCGATTAGCATTAAGGAATTTAAATAATTGCTCTTGTTGTAACATCGTTTGCTACGCTTTTGTAACCTTTTATGTAAAGAAAATTAGGTCTTCAATTTGAGAATATTTTAAATGAGTAAGAGAGACGATGAGAAACTCCTCGCAGGGTAAAAGTTCTCTCTTTTCATATGTCAGCAAATTTAATAATATAATAAATACTCTTTATAGTATTAAAAAGTGCCTTCTATAAATCAAAGAAAAAGTAATATAAAAGTATCCTATTTTATTTGATTTTGATGAACACTTGCTTTATATATACCTTCTTTTGGTTCATATTTATTTTGTATTTAGCTAGTTTTAATTATTTAATGTCAAATCTAATTAAATTATTATAATTCCATTTATTAGTTCCATTGTTCCATTCTATCGGTATTATCTGTATGATATACTGACCTGTTTGACCAAGGTCATTGTTTTTTTATACTTTATCTATTCAACATTTAATTATTATCGAAGAAAATGGATATTTAAATCTGTGGTGTGAAGGTAATTTTTGTGTTGAAAAAAATTTGTTTGTTATCATTTCATTAATATATACTATACTGCAACCTTCATAAGATTGTATGTATTTTATGTTTTTATATTTTCTTTTTTAAAGTTAACTATTCTCTAGTATTGAGTTTACTACACATTGAAATGGCACTCACTTATCAAAGTAAGTGGATATTCAAATAGGCCGCGTGAATTTCGAGTAGCAGTGTTAATGTCTGTGTATCGGCCGCTGGTATAAACCGGCAGTTCCTTAGTGGAAGCAATATTATGATAATGCGGCTCGGCCGGATGTGGCCCATTCCATTGTTGCCGATCGCTTGACCTCGAGCCTCCTAACGTTTCTATGCTATAAAACAAGACACGAGAGGAACTTGGAGCTTTGGAATCTAGCTATGTTACTATTTGAATATCTGGCGTTAGATGTAAAAAGATTTGATCTTAATTTCTATATTTTGTAAGGGATACAATAGGTATCCAAATGTATGCATGGTTTACATATATACAATGCAGTAAGCAATTCTTACAAGCACAGAAGCACCCATTTGTCTTCCTTTAGCTTAGTCCAATGTTATGTGTGTATGTGCATTAAAAAGAACACGAGACGTACACACAATACTCGGACTCGAAAACCAAAAAGTTGTGGTGTTCCTTAGTATAATACCCATATCGTAAGTCGTGACAGAAAACCACAAAACTCAGGGCATTATAATATTGATAGAGTATTCTCATCTCTCGTTCGTCGTTCTTAACAAAATAATACTATATAACTGTCGATAACAGTGATAAAAGACAACGGCTTTTATCAGTGGAGTCACGATGCAGTCTGTTTCAATCTACAGTATGAATGGGTCGGCTCTACGTCGTCGACGTCATCATAGAATGTCAGCGTGAAATAGCAGCATAACGCTGTGTTACGTTTGGCGAGTGAAGGGATCCGGAGACCCTTATTAACATAACCCTGGTAACAACACATTACATCTTAGTTCTCAGCTTATGTATTACGATACGAATCAAGGATGAATGTGGTCTTGGATCGCAGAAATCACTTACCAGGTAGACTGACAAAGGAGTACCTTCGTCATACTCAATACAATATAAAAAAACAATAAGGTACGTATTTGTACTTAGGTTATGCATAAATCTGTATTGAGGTACCTTCGTATTGGATCTGAATTCAATATGCGAATTCTTGTACAATAGAAATTACTGGTTTTCGAGTCGAGCTGTCACGTGATCATTCTGTTTGTCTGCATAGAACAGTTAATAATTACTGAGCGACCCTAGGCAATCCGTCGTGGAAATAGTCTAATTCTTTTATCACTATGCATACGTTATTAGATACTTAACGACGTATGCTTCTTTCGTTTTGCCGGTATTTTGTATCCCAGGTAAGGTTATACGTAGACATGCGTGTAATGTCGTAATGGTTTCCTTCAAAATTTAGACACTGTTTGCTTGAAACCCCCACTGTCTTCATTTTTAAATAACTTTATTATTGGTTATCAGATTGTGATTGTATCAGAAATTATTAACATTTATTTATACGAGTTAATATGTTTAACAATAACAATTTTTTAATTATTGATTTAATTAATACTTTTTACAAAAATAATATATTGATTTGAATTTTATCATAGTTTCGTTTAAAACATATAACTTGTTGCTTTTTCACCGTATGACATTTTAACATTTACAGAGTATTAAATAATTAGTTGATTTTACTTAGCTGAGAGGGTTATGACTTTTATCGCTTTAATTCTCCACTTTCTTGACTTTGTTCACGTTCACTTAAATGTCATTTGTTAATATATTCAACAATAAACGTTCCACTAACAACGCAAATGCAACGGTTTTGTTTACCTTTGCCAGTAATGTCCTTTTGAGTCTTAATTATATTGTTATATGGTTTAATATCTATTGAGATGAGTGTTATAAAATTATAATATTTGTCTGAGTGATTGTATGACTGTATGCAGCTCACGTATAATGTTGCTGCAACAAAGATGTTTCGCGGAGAGTTGCGCAACCAATTAGCTGAGTAGTACATTTGGGAAAACAGTTGATGGTACTATTCCATGTTACTGCTTACACCATTATGGTCTTTAAGGTAAAAGAATACTGGCTGAAATGGCAAGCACAGTTGCAAGTAATAGTTAGCTAAGGTAGCGTGTATATACTCCACGGACGGCCGGGTAAGAGGAATGAAGTCGAGACAGCTATCTTAATGCTGTTATTTTTATTTAAGTTTTTTTCTGTTTTGTTATATTGTATAATATTTTATGTTTAGGTTACTTACTCATTATTACGTATTACAAATGAGGCATTTTGACATTATATCGTATTTTTACATAGTCCAAAATCAATAAAATGTTCTTTATTGTTTATTAATATAACATAATAGTAATTATTTTGATGAAATAGTAGAGGACAATTTCATATTAACGCTGCTGTGATATATTTGGTGTACGGATCCAGGGAATTAGTTAGTGAGACATTCCGTCTCGGTACTCACAGGTGATAACGCAATATACGATATTATCTTATATATAATCGCTGTTTATCTTGGATATTTGTTGTGGATAGATGGGATGCAGTCAATATTTATTATCAAATAAATTGTGCTATTCGAGGTTCTTAGTTCCATTGAAAAGAATATATAATTATTTCTTTACCGTAAGGTCTTAGAAAGTTCAAATTGATAATACCTCGTTTTATATTAACGTGTACATTAAGATATTAGAACAGTAAGAAATTAAAATATCTAGTCGATTTTATCTAACCGCGATAGTTTAAGCAAATGCGATCCTGTTAGCATATAAGAAAATAAAACACGAGATAAACAATGGGTTTACGTTTATTTTACCATTTTGATTGTTACCAAACAGCGCAATGTGCGCCGCTAGAGCGGTATGTTTTGAAACAAGATTCTAATGAATATTTTAGTATTTAAAACCATTCTGTAGGTATAGTAAATGTGCTACGGTCTGGTACCCACACTGTGGGATACAATTGCACCAAACGAAATTTGCATTTGGTTTCGGCGGAACTTCAGTGATTAATTCAATAATAAAACTGTCGTTAGGCGACCGGTTGTGTTAAATACTAATTAAAGACCAGTTAGAAATTTTTCGTAATTATTTAATTTGCTTTGTTAGTGATTTTAATAATGCAAATAAAACTATGAACGCAAAATTTGCATTTAACTCAGACGTCTAGCATGTTCCCGGAAAGCTATTATTGATGACGGTATTTAGAAATTTGAGATAAGTATTGTTTCCAAATTTTAAGTGCATTTTGTTTTAAAACAAAGAAGTTCGCAGGAAAAATTATTAAATAGGTTTTAATTATTTTAAAGAATTAAAGCAAACATTTTATTCTATCTATTTATCTTATGGGAAACCTTATCTATATAAGACCTGACCTGACCTGAAAATTGTGGTATTAATTTTGTCGTTTTATTCATGCTTTATTTTATTAGCAGCCTTCCGTAAAGCTTTTCGGTTATATTGCGAAAAGGTTAGGGCCGAGCCTAATTCTATAGATTGACAAAGTATGAAACTTTGGCTTAAATGTAACAATCCGTATAACAATAGGTCAATTTCAATTATAATATAAACGAATGAAAACTGATACTAATTTGGAAACAGTGGTATATGTCTTAATAAATGTATATCTTATAATATATATTTATTAAGAAATAATACATATTAGTGATGATGTATATAACCTAATATAGAAATATTATTATTATTCTGATTGAAAATAAAGAAGGTTATAATGAATCTTTAAGATACACTAATTACAAAAATAATCTCTTACAAGTAACCCTGCTTCTAGCATTTACTTACATTTAAGACACACCTAAGTTTAGTATACGATTTCCAGTTTAACTTGGAAATCCTACTATTATCTTAAACTGCTATATTAGTTTAAACGAGTGTCACATAAATTAAGGTATATTCTAGTGTATCGTTTCGGACTATACCCCTCTATATCCTAAATAACATAAAGACATATATATACATATACGTCTGTATGTTGTTTAGGAACTTAACATAAGTAGCATTTTCGTTAATCCGTCAGATGTAACTGACCGAGTCGAGGTCCGAAACTATCGGGCAACTTCGAGACAGTCGCTTTCACGCCCAGGGTAACGGTCCGTACCGAGGCCCTCTCGGGTGCCCTTGTGCTGGTTACCCATCAATAAAGGTCTCGGCTGAGTGCGCTAAGCACTCAGCCGCCTTCCAACCCGTTGAAGCTGTAGAATCCCTCGGACTAACAGTGGCCATCAGCCATAAAAATAAAAAAAAGCAGATTCTACGAATTCTAAAATGCTGCAACAATTTGGCCAGTGTAGCCTCATTAAAACTTCGTCATGTGACCGACAAGTTTAATTACACCAGGTTCGGAGCAACCGTGCACCACTGCGTCGCTCGTCACACGTAATTATCTGAATGTATGCTAATACCGAATGCAAATATGAGCGCTCGCCCGGCACCGCTGCTTCCAACGAGCGCTGTGAAAAATGACTTCATTCCTTTATGTTGCCCTAATGGTTTCATTTCAGTTACAATTTTTAACTCTCATAACACCAATCCTAATAATAAAATAGTTTGAATAAATAAAATAAAAGATCGTGTGCAACTCTGTATATGTGATAGAGAAGTGTCACTTCACTTCTTTGACGTTCCAAACCATGCTCTATGAGTATATAGTAAAGAAATTAGTAAGGTATTTCTCAACCCGGTGAAACTGTAAAAGCCCTCGGCGTTCAGCCCGAAAAAAATAATAAGAATAAGGTGTTTGTCGTCAGAGAGATAAAGTGGAAAGAGAAGAACAAAAACAAGCCCTACAACGTTCGTAGCAGTTCTCTCTTTCTATATCTTTCTCTGGCCTAGTTCTATAATACGGTCATTTTTGGATCAGAACCGTTTCATTTTGTAACGTTACACGTTACGTTTACACACAAACCCGTTTCACTTCAAAAACAGATATTGTTGAATTTGATTATAAATTAAATTAATTTCGTGTCTTGACGGCAGTAAATCGGTGTTTTTCAGTTTTAATACGTATTGTGAGATTTAAACTATTTATTCAATCGGAATTAATGAAATTTTTGTAGGACTAATTAGGATGCTTCTCCTACTGAATAAAAAAGGATTGCATAAAAAGAAAGAAGATATTGCTATACGTACATAGAGAGAAATAAGAATCGAAATGAGAACCTCCTACTGTTTTTAAGTTGGTTAAGTACTGTCTGCCTGTAATCTCAACATAGATTGGTTTCTTTTTTCTATTTGCATACAGGCGTATAATTAAGGCGTAACAGCAGCCTGTGTGATGCAACAAAGAATTAGTTTTGAGCAATAATTTAATGGTTTGTATGCAAAAGAGCTTCACCGTTACGTGTTGATGGGGCGATGCGCTGAGAGAGCGCGTCACGGTACACGGGAGCGAATTAGTCCTTCATTTAAATTACATTACCCTCGAACACATTAACGTGACCACGCTTGGGTGTTAGACGTTTTTCTCCTCAACAGCGAGTAGTTTTTATTTATTTCTAACGCATCGATAGATACGAGGATCGGACTACCGCCGTGTTTGCACGATCAGCGGAATCGTCGCGTGGATTCATCGCCGGGTTGTTTTCCCCACGCGAGAGGGGCGTGTGAAAACTTTGCGCGCACTCGACGGTTCGAGTGCCCTCGCCCGGAGACTCTCGAAAAAATAAAAACCGCCCACTCCGCTACGTAAATACGGCAGATGAAAATCTTTTATCGCGGTCACGTAGCGCCGCCACGTCACGAGCGCACGTCACTCCGGGCAATAAAGAGCGAGCCGCATTCTAATTTTGAACAAACACTGGAATTTTCGCGCTCAAACCTCATTCTTTCCGCAATGGATCTGGATAGGTTTATCTCTAGCTGGACGGGCACCGTTAAGCGCGCACTAAATCATATCTTTATTTCACGTCAAACTCACGTCCGGTGTCTAAAGCGTACGGAAGATCTGTCGATACGACGTCCGTGGAAATAAAGAAATACTTCTCACAGTGTTACCGAATTAACACCGTTACGATTGAGATTGAACCGGCTCCAGCAATTATACCGTGCGGTAATTAATCAGAGATTCTATTCTCTTTAATAATACGTATGATTCCATATGAGTATGGTAGGTAGTAAATCTTGTAAAGCACCGGCGGGCAACCACCGTCACTTTCACAAGCGTTATCGATAGAGATGTAACAATCGAACGAATTCACTCGAAGCGAGAGACATCGTCATAAAACTCCGAGCAGTAATATCCTATCATTTTTCTTAATAATCGTTATTGGTGTTTATTTATTAGAAACTTCGGAACAAATTACAGGCTTTACGGATGCAACAAAAAATAAAGGGTTAGTCCAAAAAGTGAGTCGTCGGTTCGATCGCAATAAGTTTTCGATAAGGTCCGGGCGATTTAATTGCCGGTTGTGATCTGGTTTTACATAAAAAAGATGAATAGCCGCAATGCCTAAAGCCCGAAGAATGTTTTGTGTTCGTTTAGGATATTTTTTCTGTAACGTTTGATCGATCACTTTCACCTTCTTCGTTAGATCCTGTGCGCTTCTCATTACTTATTCAATGCACCGTATTTACCTGGAGACTTGGTAAAACGGATCTAGATACATATTATTATGTTCTAGATACCTATTGATACAACTGTGATACAATAGGGTATTAAACTCGTTTCTTTAAAAAGCGAATCCATAATACTTAAACCAATGTGAAAACATTTTCAAATTACTTATTTATACATTTATGTTTATTCAGTATTCAATCAGAGTTAGGGTATTAATTCTGTTTATTGACTGGATACAGATAAAACACCAGTTTCCGATGGTAATGCATTACATTTCAATCGTCAAGAGGATGGATGTAGATGTTGGCGGGCTCAAGTCATCACTAATCAGGTGTACTGATATATCACCCTAAGTTTCATAAGAAAACTTATGCAGAGGTTCTGCAACAAATCGTTGGCAGTTAGGTCTTTATACAATTGGATATAAATTGGGAATACCAAGGTGTAACAAGAGGGGCTACTAAATTCGATCTCGGTAAATCATCGCTCTCGTAATCGAGTTTAGAGAGAGATTGTGGGCGGCGCACGCGCATCCCATATGCGTATACATCCTCTCTGTAATAATGTGAACGATCTTGTGAAATGGCTTATTTTCTTCAAAAAAGAGTTGATAGTAAAAAACTGCAATATTTCCCGGAGGGCCGCTCGTCTTGGGGTCAAATTAAATTTTATGATATTATGCATGATTAAATGGAAGTAAAGTTGGAGCATGTATTCTGTAGTTGAAATCAGTAGAGAGTCGATTTCGTCGTCTATGAATATTAAAATTTTATTTTATTGTCAATACAGATTAACATGTTAATAGAGCTTATTTTATTTCTTCCTTTCTTTAAGTAATGTAAGACTTTACGGATGAGATGTTATGGCTTGCGTTGAAAATTGTTTAAGACGTACGTACCAACATCGGTATATAATTACACATAGTGAGAATTAGCATGTAGGCAATACTTTGCTTTATGGCTCCGTTTCTGCTCTGTTTCCTTGGGTAGCTCTCGAACATTTTTGCAACTGGCATTGTTTTATAACTACCCGCTTTTGTTGCTGTACACTATTAAACATAATAAAAAAAATTGTTTATTAAAATAAATAAAAGTTCTTTTGTCCTCGAGTCAAAGAATTATTAGGCCGAATGATAATAATAAAGTAAAACAAAGGCTCATTAGTTGCTTACGTTTCGAGAACCTAATATAAATATTTTCATAGGATTTTATTTGTCATGAAAAATATTTAACACTTAAAATTATTTTGTTAAGTTTTGCCACCAGAGCATGTAGGTAAATAGTGGGAATGTCAGTTACTTTCTCTTATTTTTTATTTGCGTGTAAAAAAGATCTTGATATTTTTCCTACGAGTGAAACTTCGTGCACTTTACCTTGTTTATTGTATACGTTGTCATTGTGATTATTTATATTGCTTTAAAAGGATTTTTGGTATTATTAGAATAACGATTGAATTTGTGTGCCGCATTATATGTTTGCATGTTAGACTAGTTAGTGACATTCGATTTGTAATGTTTCTGAATGTGATTTTCTCTCGTCTTCCCCAGCCTGCCAGGAGACAGGTAAATCACCCAGAAAGCAATAACTTCTAATATAGTTTTAATTTGTAAATTTCATGAATTTTGATAAAATTACATTTACTTTTATTATAACACAATATTTTCTTCTCACATCTTATAAGTATATGTTGTTTCAATACGTAAATATATCTCTGCTTTTAAATATTTGCAAATCCATTTCAGTACAGCCGTAGCTTCATACAAGGAGCTCTGTAACTAGATTTGATTGTTCTTTGTATGATAACAGAGGGCCGGGAGTGCGTAAACTGCGGGGCAACAAGCACACCTCTATGGCGACGCGATGGCACCGGACACTACCTCTGCAACGCATGCGGCCTCTACTACAAGATGAACGGACAGAACAGGCCGCTCATAAAGCCAAAGCGAAGATTGGTGAGTGTAAGAATCCGACCAATTTGTTATATATGTATCGAAGCCTTCTGGGACGCTTATAACGTTACTGTATGACATTAATGGCCGTTGCAATATATAGATTAAATTAAAATTGCTTTTAAACCATTTTTAAAATTATTTTCCCATCTCCGATTGAGATATAAAGTCGTAAGGCGCTTTTAAAACAAATAATGTGCGGTTGTTTCGCCAGTTATACTGCGTAAATGTTTTATATCTTACTCAAAGTGCCTTTTTAAATTTACGTTAACATACCAAGCTATGATCCGAGACCAGTAAGGCGGTGTGCATACAGTAACAAGATTAAGCATCGCGGTATGGTTGGCAATTGCGTGCGATGTACATCAAAGGCACAATTTTGAGTCGAAAGATTTCGGTCTCTTTTTTGTTTCGTAGAACTTCGCATACGCTATACTTGCCTTTGTGAGTGCGGTACATATTCTGCTTAATATTTAATCTAAAGTCCGCTTTGAGACAATGCGACATTTGGCTGTCGAGACATCAAGTGGTACAACCATCGCGAGCCTAACGAGCGGCCCGTGCCGGTAATAGTACAATTTACCTCAATACTCCTTGTAGACATAAACTAGCGAAATTACTTGGTTTATTTGCCTTATGTTCGCTAAATTACGTAATGATGAATCGCCGTGATATAATCGCGAAGCTTAAAAAATGTTTCCCTGCAATAAACAGCGGTTGCGTGAATCAATTAGTTTCCGGCTTATGCAACCCATCAAAATTGATGAATGATTTTCTAGTAAATATATTATGTTTTGAACCAAGCGTAAACCTTACAAACACTTTTTTTGGGATCTTTTTTGATAAGAAAAGAAGTTGCAAAGTAGTATACAGATATGTCTTGTCCATAGAAAGGTATCGACAGATTGACTAGACGATATTCTAGTAATTAATCCAAATATGTAGAAGAAATAACCAACACACGGATATAAATAACTTTATTTTCAAAAAAATTACACGACCTACTAAACTAACCTTAGATGTAACATGAAAGATTTAAAACGGAAACTGCGTAAACAAACTTTTGAATTTATTGAATGTTACTTACATCCGACAAAGGTCTGAATTACCCTTAGGCGACGCCTAAAGACGTTTCTGTCTTCAATAATATTTTCTGAACTTTTATACCAATTCTTATTATATTTTTCTCTCTATATTTTAAGTCTTAATAATGATGGACTTGGACTGCCACAACTTCACTGCCACTATCAACTGTACGCTTGTTTGTTATCATTTTAAAATAGTCCATGGTTTTATTTTTGAAACAAATACAGCTAGATATAATTCATTGATAGAGCAACGGCAATGTATGTGGATTGACATTATAGTAGGAGGCCTTTTCGAATTTACTTAACATTTTGTGTTGTGGGAATGATGATTCGTTTCCTATAAAGATTATGTTATGACACTTCTTAAAAATAATTATTGTTTCGATTTAAATATAACTTACGTTAGGGGAGTACTGTAAGAGCATTCATGTCGCGGCCAATTAAGTAGAGTCATGGTTTTTAAGCTCAGATATGCACGCAGCTGCGCACTTTTAATATTTAAAGCCAGTGTACTGTACGGTGATACCGTTAGACGCTCAGGAAAGATTGAATACTCACTTTTATTTTCACTGTGGGAAAATTGAGACAATGACCGTTTTGCGATTATCCGCATATATGTATACTTTATTTATATTATATTTTAAATGCGGTTGTTTAGAATAAAAATAATTTAAGACCGCTTTTTTATATTAAAGCTGAGAAACATTTATTTGTAGATTACACATATTTGAAGATCGGTTTTTGCGTCCGGGTGATTGTATGTGACGTGTCCCTGTATCTAGTATTCATTAAAGCTACTTAGGAAACGAATCGTCCCCTTGACTGGAATACCACTGTATTTGTGTGAATGCTTACGGAATTCTTATATATCCTACGCATATGTCATCTGGTTATAACCAGGCGATATCGAACATGAGGATATCATTGTTAAAATATAACCAAATTTTTTTTAAATATATTTTAGAATATTCGTAAAATTTTATCTATTAATTTAAAAACTCTATTTTATACTTATACATTTAATTTCTAAGTCAACGATATTTTAATATTAAATAAACAAACCGTTTAAAAAATTATAAATGAGAATTTTAACGAGTTGAATCATAAAGCTTCAGCTAAATAAATTCACAAAGACGACGCATAATATTGTTTTATTAAGTCTTAAAATTAGAACGGCTATTGTAATTCAAAATTGTGAAACAGCAACGAGCAAAAAGATTAGAACGTTAAAACAAAGAAATCAAGAATTAATTTTAATTCACCACTCACGACAATTACACTAAACTAATTACGCGCTTGCACTTGACACCAATGAAAACATAAAAGTGAGAATCTTTTGACAATACAAATTAGATATCTCACTCTTCGGCCATGATAAAAATTAAAATCACCTAATAAAATGCATAGACAATGGGTTCACATTATTACATTAATGAGTCGCGTTAGTTTGTTTTTCTGTTTATCCGTTTCGTAAAATTTGTTATACGCTAAAATAACGAAAATGTATGAATGTAAATGTGGTAATAACTCTGATGTTGAGTAGGAAACATTGTACAATAAAGTACGTTTTGCCACCGAGTTGTTTACGGTACAGATGGTATCGCGATAAGCTTTTTATAGTATAAGAGATTCGCATGATATATTTTTTATCTTAATATATAGTATTAACAGGGATGAGATCGTAAACCGTTTGTCCTGTTGAACGTAATTATCGTAATAAGAAGCAATGAGTGGGTGTTATTGCTATTCCACAGCTACTGCATGTTTTTATTAGAACATGTTTGTTTTTATTCACCGATTCAATTAACATAGAAATTGCAATATTGCCCGCGTAGAAAAATCATTTAAATATTTTTTCTTTATAACGTTTCTGTTTATATCGACAAAGTCATAGTATAAATTAATTAATATAGTCGTTTGAATGTACAGGGAGAGTTCTGATAAGTTAAGAAAGTCTGAGAGTTCCGAGTAATTATTTAGATAATAATTACTCATATCTCTCAGACTTATGATCATCAGTAATCTTCATGATACGTGATTAAACGAACAAATCCACCTATTTTACTCCCTATTTAAAAGAGCTAGAATATTTCATTTCTTTATTTTGTTCAGGATTAGTATTTAATTCGTGATATTTTGTCTAACCTTGAATATAATTTTATTAATCCAAGTGAGAATTAAACTAGATATCAAAAGTGCATTATAAGCATAGACTTCACCTGAAGGTAAGGTAAGTTGTTAAAATGCATCCCTTCCAGTAATCGGGTCTCAACACAGTGTACGAAACATAAGTGTTATTGCTATTTCACGTTGTTATTTTGTCAGGATGTAGTTTTCGCGGCTGGACCCATTATTAGTGTAGCTGAAAACCATCTAAAGCCTGTCACCACCATTGTTAGTTACCCGTGACATATAAGACCTTCGTCTTTAGTGAAAGTAAAATGCAAATGTAATAAATTTATAAAGTTTATTACATTTGCATATTAAAAAATTTAATTATATAAAGTACTAAATGCTTAAAATTATAAGATAATCAACAATTTCAAAGTATTCTTTAGATGTTATGCAGGAACATGGAATCAAAAGTTTGAGCGTATAGTGTTACGAGCATATCTGTGCGAAGAGCTTTAAAAATAAGGACTGTGGTACAATAACAGAGAATAGTACTTATTTTAAAATATTTTAAGTATTTTTTGGTCATTTTTAAGTCACGCATCTAATTTATAGATCATCCCAATTAAAAATCTAAGTCCGCCCAATAATTTGTTACCGTATTGTTCTAGAAGGTAACAAATTTTTTATTAATGTAAAATAAAAAAAAAATTAACATTCTACCTCAATATATCACATTACGTTGACAAAATATTTGCAAATTTGGAATTTTTAGTATAGATAAGTTACTATTATAAAAATTCTATACTATATTCTAACTACTTATTTAAAATTTAATACCTTTCTATTTAATTTTCGGAAAGCCCTTGTAGTTCCACCTCATTATTTTGACGATGTTTAATTTAACTTACAATGTTGAAGAGGATCTTAAACTATTATTTAAATAAAACATATTGATATTTACAACAGTGTGACCGCTGCTCTAAAAGCGCAATAAAATTGTGCAGAAGTGTACGCCATAAACCGGGCTGTGTTACGAGCGATATCCAGCAATATATTTGCAGTGCGTATGCGCTACTCGTGCAGGAGCACGCGGAGACGAACGCGCATGCGTCCCGACTCACCGTCTTTTATTTGAATTTACACTAGAATACAATAACATGTGGGCACTGAAAAAAAATTTAGAACCTTATGCTGTTATCATAAGGTACGAAAGTTTCTACATTTTGATGCGTATGATTGTACATATTTGAGAATATTATTGTTTTAGCGCGCGAAAGTTGTGATGTGGACATGGGTTTATTTTATTTTTGCTGTCAGTGCGTTTTGTTTAACAGGTTAAAAATGTATAGGTTATGAGTAGATATTTAAATTTTATTCGAGGTAATTATGATTCTCTGTGCTTTATGTAAATTTATTGGTAATAAGGGGTAATCGTAAAATTACAATTAAAAAGTAATAATAAAATTTTAATTAAGTAATAAAATTCTGATTCAGTTTGATTCATATTTCTGGAACTATAACAGACAGAAGTGAGCCGAAAGTTCTCTGACTCGTTTAATCTGAAATATGTTCAATAAAAAATGTAATAGCTGTTTTCCATTATTGGCGGCAGTCTAGAATAATCGAAGGTGTCTTGTTAACTCATTCAACATGGCTTCATTCATTGAATTGGCTTGAATAAAATATCTCCCATGCCTTCCATCCTTTCGCAGCCCGCATTCGTTAATAAGTACTATTAGGTGCTATCTAGTTTTATCACAACATAATCTTTAACTCGTGCCTACTCCAAATGCATTCACAATAACTCAGAGCGGAACGCGGGCGGTCATGGAACTCGCGTATTTGGCATTCATCGGCCAAACAAGTGCCAAATATACTATCACAATGCGAATTCTACGGCCTTACGTTGACAGGAATCGGTCCCACACTGTCTGACGTTCGGAGCGGCTGACGTCAGCGAAGGATTTATTCCTATTTGTTTTTATGATGTAACTCTTCAATATGCAAAAGTGAAGACGGTGTAATGTTTGTAGTTAAAATTCATGTCCGCATTCGAATGCCTTGAAAGTTCGTATTCATATTGTTTTCAACGGGTTATACTGTTTAGGTTCTAGAGACGTTTAATATAAAGTTAAAATTAAGCGATGTATTCTTGCGTACTTTAAAAAAATAAATACAGTGTGACTAACAAACGAGCACACAGTTCACATGATGGCAGGTGATTCCTGCGTGATGACATCTATATTCATCTTTGACGAGGAATTATGATTGCTGCTGATGCGTTGTCACCCCTGAGGACTGAGATGGAAGCCCTCGTCACCAGTAATAAAGGTCTCCGGATCCCTACACACATCAGACAAAACACAGCAGAATTATTTTATTTTATGCTATTTTACGTTGTTATAGATTTTTACCTTATTTAGCCAATTTTGTGTCTTCATAATTAGTGCATCAGAATGGGCAATTTTTTTTTTATTAAAAAATATATATATTTTGTTTTCATCTTGCAACAGCCGCTTAAAGAAGAGCGGAAGTAAATCTAATATGTGGTTGCATATAAAACCAATTATATATGGTATGTGTGAAGAACAAGCTTTACATAATTTATCTTCAAACATTTCTTTACAAACAAAGAGCCAATTATAATACAATTTAATTTATAAACGACAACAATTCTTGTACCTTCACGAAACTGAACTGGGGACACGAGGCGAGTACCGTTGTTTTTATATTGATATTTATTTGTCACGCAACGTTTTATGGTAGCACAAAACAAATCAAGGTTAATTTAAACTGAAAAAGTGTATGATAGAATGGAATTGGAAGATATTTTAGTGAAGAATACACTAATTTTGAAACGTCAATATCCTAATGGTTTGGGGTACGGTCTGCGAGACTTAAGGTCGTAGGTTCGAATCCGCCATTAGACTATTGTCGTGAACCATCTAGCACAAGCATTTTTAGCTTAGTTTTAGTAGTTAACCGGAATATTAGTAACGTTAATAACATCGCAACTTATCTATATTAGTTTAGACAAATAGAAATCACCTCGACTCGGTAGGATAATAATCTAGGTATTATCTTAAGTAGACATCGTTCTACTACACGAAGTGTCAATAAATTATTTTTTATAGGAGTCCACCCTGATCGTTTAGTAATTACTTTCGCCTGTAGACAGTTACTTCTATTCTCGAAATTGCAGGTACATCGGCCGTCAATTTTCTGTTCAGAGTGGTGTGGTTCAACGGTTCGATGTACTATTATTAAATTTAATTTGTAAGGCTACGTTAGGTAGTAGCATAATTCTGCTGTGTTTCGTGTGGTGAGTGCAGGAGCGGGGAACCAATTACAAGTAAATGTCCTCGGCCGCTATCTCTTACCATATGGTGAACTGTTTTCCCACCCTAATTTTAACAGTGGCAGATCTACACTGCAGTTGGTTTCTAGATGCAGCGTACAATAGCAGTATAATATTGCTGTTTCGTCTGGTGAGTGCAGGGATCCGAAGACCTTTATTACTGGTGAAGAGGCATTCTATCTAGGTCCTCAAGGGTGATACCGCATCTGCATTATGATTCCTTGTAAAGGATGAATGTAGATATCATGGGCCACAGGAATCACTTACCATCAGGTTAACTGTGTACTCGTTTGTCACTTACTACAATGATATAAAAAAAAAATTAAAAAAAAATTGGTACGTACAAAGACGTATAATCGAAAATGGCGAAATTTATTATTTTCGATAGTTGAGAAATCTCATTTAGATTAATAATACCATCACGTTAGCAAGTGATGAATCTGAAGTGATGAATTGTGCAGAATAACAAAAATGAACAATAACTTAATTAGATGGTTTGTCGGATTCGAGTGGTTGAGTATTTTTATGTTTTTGGTACGGTAGTGACCGTGTTGTCGCGGTGGCGGGGCGACTTGCCGCCCATCGATCACCGCCACCCGTCGTATAAATCCTGCTCTTGGAGGCGGCTTAAGCCATAAGCTCAAGCGACAGCGGGCTTAAGATACAATAATGAGTGTACAATTAAGTATTCATTTAAGTTTGTGTTGATATTTTGTTTATTGTATTCTAATCCCAATTGCAATGCTATTAACACCTTATATATGTTGTTTAGTATTATCGTTTCAAATATATAGATTCGAATTATATTTCGTTTCTATTTATTCGAAATATATAGAAGTAAAGCCTGTTATGCTATTATTCTATATAATAAGTTATTTTCTGTTCCAACATTTATAAAATTAGAAATCGAAGATTGAAAAAAGAAAATTGAATGATTGAATGGATGATCATATGCAGCTACGTTGTAAATTATTTTCAGTGGTAGAGCCACGCTGCAGTTTATTTCTAGCAGCAGCAGTTCGTTCAGGGAAGTATCATTCCCATTTTGAATACTGTGGCAATATAACGCTGCTTTGCATCGTGTGTGGACCCAATTGCTAATCTCTACTATCTCTCTAGGCATTAAATCTCAGTTCTCGGAGAGGAATTTTTTTTTGATTAAGGAATTTGTTTAGATGTAGCTGATATCTTAAGAAATGCTTAAAAGAATTATAAAAAGTACGTAACTTTATGGTTTATATATGAACTATAATGTAAATTAATCTTTAATATTTCTTTGTCCACAATTTGATCGCACACAACAAACCTCGATCCGACTTTTAAAACTGGTTACAATGTTAATTATAGGTGTAATTGCCCGCAAGCCATTAATATGAAATGACAAACATTTGGCCGTGTGTCGTGGCAGAATTAGAGAGTTTGTGAGTCATGTTCTAGGTTGCTCGCGTCCTCCGGTCAACTGATTCGAAGATAAACGATGCCTGATGCTGATCTGTCATTGTTATTAAAACGTTGAATTTATAATGCAATTTAAATATGATTATTGCATTGTACAAAAGCGGTCGGTGAATTTGGTTGCACAATTTTAATTAGCAAGATTGTATCAGTCTTATCTATCCATCTTGGTAAGGCGTTTATATTGCAGTAGTGAAAATTTGGTGATTTTAATTATTTATGCCATAATATAGTAGAAAGTGCAGAAACTATAAAAATATATCACTAAAAAATTTATTTCCAAATTGTTGCATCAAAATAACTACAATCTACTTATAGGTTATTTTCACTGATGTACACGCATTACGCATTTACTCAATTAAAGTAAATATAATATCGAGGTATTTAAGCATCATGTATTACTCATTATTCTAAAATACTTGTTAATATAAATACCACGAACATTTTAAACCGATTTAAGAAATTACAATAAGTATCTCAAGTCATTACCATTGTGAGTGTTGCAATATTTGTAACTGACAATAACTTTTGTGTGCAATATTAGACTTAGAGATATATTATCTGTATGGATACATACATTTTTTTATTAAAAGTATTAATGATTTTATTAAAAATATAACATACTTTTACTACTGTAAACGGATTCGACTCTTATAAAAACCGCCACCTCTACTCATTTGTAGAATTATTATAATTGAAACCGTCAATATAAACGGTTATTGTTAAAACAATTAGTAAATGCAATAAAATTGACTACACTGGTTACAATAAACGCCTATTACGTAGTTTAATGTCTGGCAGAGGAGTTTAAAATGTCCATAGGTATGTATTTATTAGTTTCTCACGGCACAGTATGGACCAACTCGTGCACAGTGAGTGACGCGACGTCCGCGCCACGGGGGACCGCACTCACATTTTTATCATTCCCGCCTTCGGATCCCCTTACCTGCACGGAGATTCTAAATGGCTCGATGCTTCAGAAAGAGGTTCTCCGTGTTCGATTCCTGGTAGAATGACGACGAAGACTTGTGTTATCAATTATTGGACAAACGTTAATTGATAAAATTAATCATCCACCTATTACAAAAAACACCGGATGTTTTGCGAAAACTGAATTTAAAAACTTTCATATAACTGTTTAAAATACCATAATTTGACATTGAAGTATTCATTTTAGATCGCAAGATTCTTAATAAAAAATTAAAACTATAGCTCAGTATTAGTCACTAACAAAAAAAAGTTTAGATTAAATTGAAGTTATCTATAATTAAAAATAGTACGAACGTAGATTCGATATAATATAAAATAATAATTATCCGGACCATAAAATACTTTAAAAAAACAGGTCTAGTAAAGCCACGTCAGTAAAGTTGCGTCCGCGCAGCTCTTGCATCTCTTTTATTGCATTTCTATAAACATGGACCCTTTTTTCATCCCACGGCTCGCGCACGACAAAAAAATCCACTTTTGTCAACGCCTTGATTGATATGGTAACCTTCCCTTGTTTTAGCAATAACCCAAAGGTCTCTCGTTCTTTTTTTTCTACCCTCGCCTCGTACATTTTTATTTGGCACGTCGAACATGTTTGACATATCACTAAATTTTGTAAGAAAAATTACAATTCCCCGGATTTTTACACCGGTGGCCGGGTATTGGGAGGTGTTATAAATTTCCAATTTTTTCTTTCCGAGTCACCGTTCATTGTGTGGAGTTGACCGTTTTTGTGTACGTATTTTTATAGTTTTGTGCCCTACCTGTGCTAGGCGCCAGTGGCAGTGACATTTATGGTCAGGATATTGGGACTATATTAATGTCCATATTAATAACAAGGAAACGCGTTTTGTGGGAGATCATAAATTGTTTCTTGGGTTGCTTTTTATTGTCGTGTCAAAATATGGGCTGACATTTTTTAATGGGCATATCTCATCCTATTGATTGGTTTTATTAGAACGTTTACGTTTGTAGAGCGGTAGCGATTTATAATAAACCTTTGGTAACATTAATTAAACGATTAAGGTTAAAAGTTTAACTGTTCCGAATTTATACGTTCAAGGGTTCGTTTATTTTAATAATCTTAAGTTTATTTAAATAAAAAGCAAGTACATCCCAAATATAAAATAGTTAAAGTAAGTTATTTTTTAATTAAAGTTCGTCTGTTTTTTTTATAATTCTTTATACCATAATCCGGTAAATTTTTCGAATGCAACTGGCAACGTCGCGACGGGGCGAGAGCGAGCAGTCGATTTCACGCGGCCGAGCGGGGAGAATCGATTGCCCGCCTGTCCCGCATGTCCCTGTTCACGGGACTCACAATAACTACACTGCTCTATGAAATAATTACCTTTACTCCTGACACTACATGTTTAAGCCCCATGAAGATGTTTTGTACGCTAACGGTGTGTCTATCGCACAACCTATCAAGTTTTTTTTTAATTAAGTCTGTAAATATTCTTTAAGAATGTTGGTTTCAATTCATATAGCGATACGCGCTATACGCGATCGGTGGTGGCCTAGTGGTTAAGACGTCGAAATCAAGATTTACTGGTCGCGGGTCTGAAGCGAATTAATTATACTGTTGTGCTTCCATTTATCGAATTACGTATTAACATACTAAAGCTTTAATAGCCTAATGATTTAGGATACGGTCTGCCAAACTCAGGGTCGTAGGTTCGAATCAGCGATTAAACTATTGTCGTGAACCATCTGCTAGCATTTAAGTATTAGATTTATTATTAATATTTAGCATTGAAGCATTTAAGTTGGAGTGGTTAACGGGAATGTTAGTAATTATCGCATTGCTAGCAATTATTTTTCAAAATAAAAAAATATTACTAGCAGTAAGCATTAAATCTTAGCTAAGAGGTGTTGTTGCATTATGATTCCCCATCAAGTAGGTATCATTTACCATTAATAGACTATAAATATATACATCATAAAATAAACTAATTAAAAACTAATGTTATTAAAACAATAGATGATCCTAAATTAACACCTCGTACTCTCGATTTATATATAAATATAAATAAAAAAAACACAATAAATAAATCATAAACATACAATAGAAGTTATAGTGTTGCAGTTAAATGGGATTCTATTGTGCTAAGTTCTCAAGGTAATAAGAAAATTGACTCGATTTATTGTGCCTTTCAGGTGATATCGTGTTTACGTACTATCATCTCAATATACAGATTGAAGCTGGATAAACAGCATGTGTTTCTAAACGATTATAGAGCACAATCTCGACTTCTTAAGTTAGTAGTAATCTATTGCTATTTATCAGAATTCGTTCGTATATTATTCCGTCATTTTAAAACGCGGGAAACGATATTGGCGATGTGATGTCCTTTACGACGTTCATCTTCAAACATAACTAAACGTAAACAACAACAATTTACAATCATAAAGGTATCAAAATGAAACATTCTTGTGTTACCCACTAATCGCTTCATGCGTCGTGCTGTTATTTATCGGTAGCAGCCCCCGATATCAGAGATGCTGATTTAAAGCCTCAAATTGCACGGCGAACGCGATACTCTCCACCATTTTGTTTATAATCAACGCTCAGTTTTCTGTAAGAGCGAGGCTGCTTACTAACTCCATTTGCACACACAAAATACGATCTTCGCTTAAAACTTTTGTGTTATTGGGTAAGGCAACCTTTATAAGTTAATTGCAATTTCTTATAACTCATAAACGTATACGAAATTTTTCGTCTTTGTTAAGAATACAAAAAAAAATGATTTTATAAATATAACTTTAGTGAAATCTTTGTTATCGATGTTAAAGATACGTACTATATTGCGCTATTAAACTAAATAGATTTCATATTTTTGCAATAAAAACACTAAAGTCTATTTTAAGAGCTTTTGTCATAATGCAGCGTTCGTTGTTACATAAAAGCAATTAAAAGTCTTAAGCGAGCTTTGGAATGACATGAGAGACAACCGAACTACCGTATTACGTTATAATCTCGACTAAGCTTGCATGCGACTGACAGTCGCGTAAGTGGCCCAGCTACCGAACGATGCATCAGCCAAAAGTCATTCCAATAAATAATTCGATGCATCTATCGACTTCCCGTTTATTAACATAGCAGGAAGCGTGAGCTGTCATTAGGCCGTCAATGGCCAACTGTTCCGAACTGCTCGAATCACGGCTTGCCGATGCAATTAGAAGTATACTTTATAAATACAAATAAATAAAACAGGGCGATGTGGCAGGCAGCAATTTGGTGCATCGGGAGGTGGCGGTGCGGTCAAATTGTCGGGTTTTATGTGCGCTTGACTAATGACGCGTCTCCTGTGTAATGCCATACCGCTATGGGAATATTTAATAAACTTGCCTTACCTTCAGCCATATGTGCCAATTCTGTGTATTTGTATTCATCAAGTTATTATTACATAATTTTATTTTTTTATTTTAAATTCTAATTAATATCTTTTATATTATTTGTGTTTATTTTTCTGTTAATGATATTCGAGGTGACAAGCGAACATTTATTTATCCTTGATAATGAATCATAATACAGATGCGTTGTCACCCTTGAGGACTAAGGTGGAACGCCTCGTCTCGAGTAATAAGGTCACCAATTTCTTGCTTTTACCAGACGAAATGCAGTAGTTTTAATTATAATTTTACGCTGATATTCCGGAAAGCATCGTCGACCAGATCTATTCTTGCTAAAGCTAATTTATTATTACGGTGTGACAGTAATATATAAAGATTCATTAGTCTTCGTAAAGGTTTCATTATACGCTAAGCATCTGGACATTGAATAGCGTCAATTTACCGGGAAAGGTATCTTATTCCTTCCAGAAAAGAGTGTTTGTAATGCGTAAAAATAATTTACTGCTCAAGGGTGACAATGACATCTTGATTATTTTTCTAGGACGGATATAGATGTCAAGGGCCGCATTACCTACCATCAGGCGAACTGTTTGCACATTTGTCATCCTATAATTACGTAAAAAATAGGTATATGCACGGTAGAAAGTCGCTCGTATTTAATATTTCTTTCTAATGTGCCATACGCCTGAACGGGTGCTGCTTGTGTAGTTTGGTCTGCTCCAACTGATTCCTCAGGTTGCAATTTTAAGTTTGTTTCATTTGCCAGAAGTGTATATTCCGGTAGCAATAAAATAATTAAATATAATTTTAAGTGATTGTATTCGTAAAAATTGTAAGGTAAAAAAACTTGCATGTCTAAGTTATAAATATAAAAAAATATTTCGAATGCATTTGTGGTCCGCCAATCCACAGTGTGTGGAGTGATATGCTTACTATCTAGAGAGAAGGCCTATGGCCCAATAGAGTGATTTATATATACATAAGGGACTACGGTTTGGTCTTATAAAATGAAGCCCACATGCACCACAATGTTATTATAGTTCATTACGATTAAATCATATTGTCTTTTAAAATTGTTCTTTAAAATTTATTTTGATTTTACAATTTATTTTACAAAAGACCTACGACTGAGTTTCTTGGTGTTTCTTATCTAATCAGTAGGTATTTACGAAACGCTTTTAATTGTTTATTAACATGTAAAAACGTCCATGTATGGTAACTAAGATTACTTATTAAGTTCTATTTGATTTTATTAACTGTAGGTAATTGTGCATTGAAGTTAGTATTAGCTTGATCTCTTCCACGTGTGCCATGATTTCAATCTAGTTTATTACACTTCTTTTTCATAAAATGATTTCGAGGAGTTCTACTATCCTGATGTTAATCTTTCGTACACAGTAGCGGCAACATTCTTGATAAAAGTAGCCACCGCCACGACCGTTAGTTTATTTTAGTTAGTTTCGTCTATCGTGAAATGTATCTGCTACTTAACGGGATCCACTAAACGTTAGTGGTCGGTGCGCAGACCTCCATTTTGTCAACGTGTGGTGTTATCGGCCCACGCGCCGCGGGTACAAGCCACTGGAGTCCGTTGCGAACCTTACGTCACTTCCGCATTTCCAGCCTATTTAGAAAATCCAATCCCTGTCCAATTGGTTAGTAATCCAACTAGCTTTTGGTATAAAACAAATCCTATTAGAATATATATTCTATATAATGTCTAAAGTTACTTATTTTAATTTATAATTAACTTAACTAACAAAGTAAAAATTAAATGTGGATTGAGTATGTTTATAATTGCTAAAATTAAAACTGATGTTGGCTATTTTGAAAGTTCATGTACCTTTATATAACAAACACAAAATAAAAATATTTTTTTAATATATGTTTATTGCAAACAGGCTAATTAAATTTTAAAAACCAAATCCTTATTTTTATATGAAGTGATAGATAACATTTAGGTGATAAGTTTAAACAAAATGCATATAAAACGTCTGCCCAGATAAAATATATAGATATCATATTAAATGATTATAAAACACGAGAATATTGTAGTAAAAGGTACATTTATACGATGCATATCTGTTGTTTTTCCTTAGAATAAACATCACCATAAATTTATCGAGGTATCGAATTTTATTTCAACACTTAAGATCAACGATTTTGTTTATTAATATTTTCATATATATACAAAGAAAATATATCTAGAGATATTTAGGTGCAAACCTAACAACGTTTTAGTAGACTCTTTGTGCAACTGTAAGGGTGGTTGCATACAACACATTACTATGAATGAGATCATCGCAAAAACGGTCCCGTAATTGACACGGACCGATATAATTCGCGATATATCTCGGATCCGGGGTAGTATCGATCTGTACAGCGATATCTTGATACGATTAACACACGTTTCTCATTTGTAAAAATTAGATGAAATCTATGACTTTATTCATTATAATTTAATAGAATATTTCGTGTCATCGCAGATTGACGACATATATATTTATATCGCATGTGATATGGAACTCCTACTCAAAATTATATATTAATTCATAAAATGAGACTGCATAAGAAACGCTACAGCAGAATTAAATGTGATTGACCCAAGTCAAGTTAAGTGTAGTCCGGGTTACATTAAAAGTATATTTAAAGTTACAAGTACACTAAATAGTAAGTATAATATCGTTTACTTAATAACTTACAAAAAAAATATATAGGCGAAACTGATTGTTTGCCAACAGATGTGGACAATAATAAATAAAACACGTTCCTAACTTTGCCTAATAGGAAAATAAACTACATAAATATGTAGTGATCACATTGTTCCAGCGTGTTAAAGACCGGTTGGAAGCCGAGTAACGAGACCTCCGTATACAATAGACCTTTTAGCGTCATGTGGACGCACGTCAATCGCGACTCGGGTCTCTGAAGACGTAACGCCTCCAGTGAGCGCTCACCCTTATTATCCTAACGCATGATACGGTATTCTGGATCAAAAGAGATACTGGCCTATTTACCCTGAAACTAATAATATGTTAAAGTTTTTAAATAATCTTATTTTTTAGGGAAATAAAACGTCCACTTGATATACAATCAGCGATTTCCTTGCCGTCTATCCTTAATAAATTCATTGCTCCTTAATAAGCTGGTCTTGCTTAACCGGAGAGAGCACGTATTTATGCATGAATACGCATTTTATAAGGTATCAGTTCAGTACAGGTGCTGTGTTTCGTCTGTTATGTGAAAGAAACTTAAGAGTTATTATGGATGCCAGGCCATTGCATATTATTCCTTGGGTGTGACTATATGTGATGTTGAATGTTAAATGGGGGCGGGTTTTATGTAGTGCAGAAATCGCTTTCGATTTAAAGTGTGTGTCAAAAAATAAAGAGTACGTACTCTTTATTTTTTGCCTGAAAAAAAGAAACTATAAATATACAAATACAACAATTACGTTCCAAGTGAATAAATATACGGACGATTAATTCAAAGCTATTATATTTTCGCAAAGATGGAGCCTGTTAGTGTCTATAATAGCAGAATTTAAGAGTTATCACCGAAGTCTCGGCAAACGTATATAAAATTAATCGTATACGCGACTCGGACAACTATGATCATAACAAAAAACAAGGCGAGTCAGCTCGATTCGTATGAAAATAAAACATGTCCAGGGAACTGACGTGCGTCCGGCGTCACTTAGCAGCGCTGGAATGATGTGACAGGCCTTGCCGAACCGAATTCCTTTTTCATATTTAAAATCGAAAATAGAACAAAACATTCCACTTTCTGAATCTGTTCCATTGTGTTCACGTTTAGGAAAAATTTAAATGACCGAACGCCGTCCGCTTTTTTGAGTTTCGACTTCTCGAATTCGGCGTTTAAATACATACGGTTTCGCGGTTTAGCGCCATGTTTTTTCCATTTTCTGCGCATTTCGTTGCGCTGGATGTGTCGCGATGCGGTAGATTTTACACGATTGAATCCGTGGGGGGTAGGGGAATAAGTTGTAAGTTAGCATTTTCTCAATCACGATCCTGTTCCCTCGCAATCTCAACATTGTTGAGGGCGACTAACTTTTTTTTAATTATTAAGGCACTTCGGTCTTGAAGTGTGTACTTAATCAACTCACGTCGACTCGGCTACTGTATTTAACACAGATTATACAAGCATCAAAATGTTTCATTAATCATACGGTTTTTTGTTTGTCGGCATCTGAGCGTAGGGCGCATCCATTGCAGATATTTAGAGTGGCAATATGAATGTATTTATTCAGGGTTCGGGGCGGCCTCCGCCTAACAATGCTATGCTTGTCGTTGCCGCCATTCCTCGTTCAGGGCTGGCTCAACAGCTTTACGATATATGGTTATTGTTGTTGTGACTTAGGCTATAAACCTGTCTGAAAATATGTAGAAGCGATCTCGCCTTTACAGTTCGTATAAAACAGTTGAACAATTACTATTATTGATCGATATTTCAACAACGTTCTATCTATTTATTACATTAGACGTTGCTTATGGTTTAAAGTTGCCAAGATATTGTGGATATAATATAGTACTGTAGATTTACGTTATCAAAATTGTTTACGCAAGTCTTTATAACAAAGTACTGTAACGAAATCTGTTTTTTTTCATATTCACATTATAGTATAAAGAGAAATTAACATCAAAGTATTGATATGATAATTCGCAGTTCTGTTGCCTATAATTTAAGGATCGTGCTTTTTATATCCCCCTTTACGTAGTAAGGCTTTTAAGTATACCAAGCACGGTAGTATAGAAGCAACCCTAAACTTTTCGAACGTGAATCAGGGTTGACACCGCAGCACGGTGGTCCGCACGTCACCGAAAGCGCGTGCGCGGTCTGTTCAACCCTTTGTATTTACATGAGCGTATTTTGTGATTTATATAAATGTTGTAGTATATAATAATTACTGCTAAAAATAAATTATGAAGTAAACCACAATTCTATGTGCCCCTTAAGAAATATAATGTAGGCACGTTGCCTAAAATACTAATTTTAAACTTGATGTTTGTTTGCACGCAAAGAATTTTGAAGGGTCAAATTATGGTTAACATTTTTCTAAGGAGTTACTTCTTTGATTTGATTTGGAGAACAATAAAAAAAGAGAAATCTACAATTTTAAAATATATAAATAGATGCATTGAGTGCAACCTGCTTTAGGCAAAGATTTGTTGGTATATCGAATATTAAAGAAAGAAGATGTGAAGATATGTAATAGAACGTGATTGATAAAATTATATTCTTTTTTGAATCTGAATAGCACATTTACTATATATTTACTTGAACTGTCGTTGAAAAATAGGAGCAACATTATGAAACAAATAGACGTAGAGCAATATTAGTTTGTATATTGTAGTTATATAGGTTACTTCACACAGACAGCAATGATCAACTCAATTTTAATTTCGATCGATATTTGATTTTGATTCCTTATTGATCCATAGTAATCATTGATAATAAGCCGCAGGATCACGTAACATCAGCTGCCGATTGTCTCCATGATTTCATAAAATCAAATGTAGCCACATTAAGAACAGACATATAAATTCATATCACCAGTAATGTTAGAATTTTAGAACGTTAGAAAATAATATTTAGTGTTTCGCATCTGAGTACGAACGGGCGGTACTAGAGGTGAGCTGAGTCTTGCTCATTTTGCCGCGTCCGCCATTGTGTTTACCGCGTTCACCATTGTCCGGGGGCCCTATAAATTGGGCCGCGTCGTTCTACACCGGTGACAGGTATATTTGAGTGGTCGATTTCGGTCGATAATTAATCCGTATTGTTAACTGGATGGGCCACCCTTGTTCGGATGCACCGTCTTGGCATGTTGTCTTGTTGGGCCCTTATTTAATTCGCTGCGTCGAATCGTCTCTGGAATTTTATGGCTGCCTGCTAATATTAGATGGCGTTTTGTTTAAATATGTTTATTTTTTCTTACTCTAGATATATTACACTGTTACATCTATTAAGATATTGATTCGTATTAAAATATTAGTATAGTTTAACATAATGTATTATTATAATTTGAAAAAGAATTGAACATTTATTTTTGGACACTAATTAGTTAACTTTATTTTTTACTTTTATAGTAAATCTCTTAGATAATAAAGATAACTATCTCACAAATCTCCCTTCGTCCACAGTTGCAAGTTCGCAATTACATATTCAATTTTGAAATATACAAGTAGGTTGTTACTAGCTAGGAATGTAACTTTTTAATATTGTATATCTACTTTAAGAGTTGATATTCGATTTATCTTTTGACGTGTCATTTATATGCAGCATCGTAAAACAAGTAGTTTGCTTCTAAATAATACTAAATTGATTAATTATAAATTTATCCGAATTTTTCATAAAAAGTGTTAATTAATTGATTATAACACAAAACGCAATGAATTATTTATCAACAAGGTTATAACTCAGCAATTATTTTTTTCAGAGTTTGCAATTTATTTGTTGTTTTAACATAAGCCAACATTGAATTTAATTTCACGGTCACTTAAAGTCAGCAAAGCCCGCCGGTTAGCATAACTGTTGTAAACGCGTGCAGTTTTTGCTGCCATACGTTCTAGTTAACTCATGTGTTACAACACCATGGAGCTTTTAATTTGTGGTATGCTCGCGATAAATTACAGTTTTTTTTAAAAAAAAAAGCTCAATTAATGAGTCTTTAAACTATAATTTCAAGTAAGGGTTTACTTATGTGTACTTCTAATTCTTTTCAATTTTAATAACGATATCTGCCATTTAATATTAGATCTCATTCGAAATTTTATAAGCTTTTTTGTGATATAATAATTATTATTCCATCCAATATCGTGTTATTTAGCTTAAAAAATTAACCAGTAAGTGCGATAGGTGTCATAAAATGACAGTGGTAGAGCTACACTGCCATTTGTTTCTAGCTGCAGAATGAATGGGTCAGCTAGGGACCGGGGTAGAATCACGCCCTCACAGAATACCAGCGTAAAATAACAGCATAATACTGTTGTATTTCGTCCCTTGAATGTAGGTATCCGGAGACCTTTATTACTGGTGACGAGGCATTCCATCTCAGTCCTCAAGGGTGATAATGACTCTACATTATGATTCCTTTTCAAGGATGAATGTAGTTGTCATGGACTGCATGAATCACTTGCCATCGTGCCAAGTGAACTGTGTGCTCGTTTATTACTCTCAATGTAATTAAACAAAATTATTAAAGGATTGGCCAGTCATATATTATGGTAATTGTGCAAATAGAGAAACTGTGGATATATTTGATTGATGTCTTTCTTGTCGATTTTGACCACGTCAATGTCATCTTGATATTATCAGATGACATCAACTGGGCATGATAGAGCCGTAATCATTTGGCATAACATAAAGGCACTCTCTAATCTTCCATAGCCGTAATCTGATTTAATAATTATGTAATATGATAGGTTTAGATGCATTGTCAAAGACACGGTACATACATACGATTAACTATGAAACCGACTCATACAACCGATACTACGAAACCCGAAAACAAACAATTTGTAATATACAAATATTGTTTCTCTATTAATCCTTATGGGAATCCAATCCAGGATCCGCGACCCATCACAGCCATCCAATAAATCACTACGCCTCGAGGCTGGTCAATGTATAAGCTTAACTATTGATCCAGGAAGAATTAACTAAGCCAGTATCGCCAGGTGCGCGTGATTACAGAAAATCCTCTTAATGTATAAGGGACAATGTCCACTAATAAACTATGAAAGCTGAAGATAAATAATTTTTCACGTTATCATCGTCATGAGTAGATAGAATAATCCAAAACTTTTTATTATATCTTCAGTATATTACATTCTAAGAATTATAAAGAGCAACTCCGTCGTGTATCAAACACAGACATATTCAGGACTTTTTTTATCTATGACCGCTAGCCCGAATCCTAGCTATTAGACTATCTGCTTAGAAAACAATCAATAGTCTCTGTTAACAGACTTCAGTTACAAGGGCTGTTGAAATATGATATGCGAGGTATAAACTATAATGGGCCATCTTAGCCGATCAACAGTCTGCACCTGCCTTTAATAATTACCACGCAAACTGACATTCGAATTGGATTGATTGTGCCATTGAATGATAAAACAACATTGTTTTAATATAGTTGAGTCCAGTTTATATCCCATCACTGGTATATGTATATATATATATATATATATATATATATATATATATATATATATACATATATATATATATCCCAGTGATGGCCTGCTCTCTAGATAAGGTGTTAGAGCATAGTCCAGAAGCAGCTCTACTGTGTATTGTGTACTGGTTTGTTGCCGTACCGTGAATTTAAAAGAAGTGCTTAGACACTGAGTTGCCTGGGCTCTAATTCATTTTATCTTATATATACATATCTAATATCATATTATAGTACATATAAACTTAAAATATAACCTACAGAATCATTCGATTATTAACATACCTTAATAGGCATTGCTAAACTGGTTTGAATCTCAATACAACATTAGTTTTTGTGTTTCCCATATTAAGTATCTCAAAAGATATCTCACCAATAACATTGTAAGACTTTGTGTTCGCGGATTTTTTAAAACATTTTTAAATACATTATGTATAAGACGGATAATGATGATGTGTGTTTAATACTATGATTATAATAAACTACGCTTATGCTAGTTAAAATTTTTGTAGCTATATATAATCTAAAAAATTTTAAACTATAAAAAATAGACAACCAAAAATATCTCTGTCTCTATGAAGAGTCGATAAAATAGTTGTCAACTTTTTTTCATCAAATTACTTTTTTTATTAGAATGAAAGTCAGTGGCGAGGCACTCATTAGTTCGGAGGCCTACGGAGGCCCGTCATGTACATTAAAAGAGCACCGGTCGGTATTACGTCGGAACGAATGAGGAGCTGTCAGGCAACGACGCGTGCGCAGACTACTGTCGAATGGACGTCCCTCGCCACGCGTACGTGCCCCCGGAGTACAGATGTGAAGAAATACTTGACCCTTGGGGTTATTGTAAAGTAAAAAAGTTAATATACAACGAGGTACTTTATGGAATACGTTTTTCGTTCTCTTATGGAATTCGTTTAGGGATGTGATATTATCGACGAAATTTTTTCGTGGCTATTTTTTGAGAAAGTATGGACGAATCTAGATTCTGATAAGGATGATGCTGTTAGCCTATGCGGCTCGTACAACTTCATAGGACACAGGGCTCACGGAACTGAGGGGTCCGTGAGCTGGTTGTATGGAGGAGTATATTTACTTCATATCTTAAGTATAATGCACTTGAGATGTATTTTAGTTAAGATTTTGTAATAAATTTGATGAAGCAAGTGAAAGGGCTGAACGACGATGTAGTCGCACCCTTCTTCGTACCTTATCATTCCTCGTTAAAAATGTTCCAATTAAGGTTACCGCGAACCTTCAATAAGTTATTGAAAGCCAGTTAAAAATCTCGTGCACACCCATTGTAATAACGCATGCGCTCTCAATATTAAATTTTAACAAGGTATTAATTAAAAAAAACTAAAGCGAAATATCTTTAAATTTTCTCAGGGCGCGTACGGCCCCCTCGCGTTGTTTTATTTTTAATTCATTTTATTCGGCGCTGGCAGGGCGGCTCGGTACGCCCACCGGTGATTTAAAATTTTGATTTATCGAAGCGGACGCAACGCGGGAGATAGCCTAGCGCGTGCGCATGCCTGTGGTAATTATAAATATGACGCGGTGCTAAACTGTGCGAACTGACCCCTCACCTCATGCCCAGGGTTGTGTTGTCGACTGTTCGATTTGTAACTTAGACCACATGGCGCACTCGTTAAAGAACGCGGATGCTATATCGCAGATCGTAGATTCGATACCTTTTTGAGGAACAATAATTGCAGCATTAATTGTTGGTTTTCGTGTATGTCCATTGTCTCTGACACTGTCTTTTACACTTTCCTCCGATGCTATAGCACAAAATACATCGGAGGGAAGAACACGCGTGTTAGTGACACTGTTTGTAGAAATTCCTATTCTATACCAAACTTCATGGTTTTATACGGCCAAGACTGAAATATTTGTTCATTAATCTAAAATATATAAAGCAAATATTGTGTTTGACAGCCCTATGCAAAGCTGGTTGCAATCCGGTGCAACGCTCCGTGTTATGTCCGCCTCACTGCGATTGAGAGTACGAATAACTCACGGCAAATCGCGTTATTTTTAATGCCGCCGTTGAAAAAATATTTTTTGTTACGTTATATATATAGCTTATATATATATATAAATATCGAAAGACAGAATATACAAAGATCGAATGTGTTTAACATGACTCGCGGTCATTTCTTATCAGCGCAATTTTATAAAGTATATATAGGAAGGATAATTTCTATGTATACTTAATTACTATACTTATATATATACTTACTATACTATATATATATACATACATACATACATATATATATATATATATATATATATATATATATATATATATATATATATATATATATATATATATATAGTATAATAATATAAGATATATATATGTGTGTGTATATCTTGTTGCTGCTGATATTAGGTCGGTAATAATGTATAGTTACCGGCACTAACATGGAAGTATAGTAAGTAAGTATACATAGAAATTATCCTTCCTATATATACTTTATAAAATTGCGCTGATAAGAAATGACCGCGAGTCATGTTAAACACATTCGATCTTTGATAGGGAAGAAGAATCGATCGATAAGTTATGATGCAGATCCAATGTCATTGCTAGCGATGAAGATGCAATGCCTTGTCAACGATAACAATATCAATATCAATAAGTAATAAAGTCCCAGATAAGTATCTCATATATATTACTTACGGCAAATGAGCGAATCTCACTCGCCAAACGAAACGCAGGAGCGCGTAACTCCAATTTAACATTGGAGTTCTGTGAAAGTGTGGCCCTTCCGCAGTCGAGCGAACCGATTCATTGAATAACTCGTTTATAGTGGCTGCGGCGTGGTTCTGCCATGTATAAATAAAAAGTTGCTATGGTATGTAGATGTTAAGGCTTGTAACAACGATTATTATTATATATAATGTTATACCGTCTCTATACTTATTTATGTTGATGTATTTATGTATCTTTTATCATTAATAAAAGGTATTTCAAATTATAAAAGCTCCATCTTAATGCTGTTGGATACCATACCAGGGTATAAATGGACGGTTCATCCAGGGTGTAACAAAAAGTTCCTAGACCAACGTACGAATACATAATGCTGTCTCGTGTTTCGGTAATTGTTTTATCGAAGAAAGAAATATTCTAATATAATGTGTTAAAAATCGTTATATATCAATAAGTCAGTAACAGCTTATATGAATTGTTTGTAACACTAGCTTTAAAAAAAAAAATTATCATTACTATATTTAGTTTTTAATTAAATAAATGTATGTAGATAAGGGTTGATTAACTTAAATCTTCGTAATATTATGTAATTTTTTTATTCGTGCTATTTCTACTTTATACCAGTTCCAGTTACGTTATAAAACCCTTCAAGGGGCACTAAAATTTATAATTAGTCGGCATATACAACGTAATAAAATTAACTTCGCAACTAATTTTTAAACGCCGTGGATCACCAAACGGCTCGTGCGGCATATTAACAGTATCGCCATGAGACAGCTGCGTATTCGTATTTACGACTTCCCTCTTCGCAGCTTTGCTAAGGAACCCGGGGCTCTTTACACTTGCTCGGCTCTGTGCACCTGTTATATTTGATTAATTGTGTCGGTCAATCAAACTGTCAAATGAATGCGTTATTAAACAGAACATGTTTACCGCAATATTTAACGAAATTTCTTCTTGAAACAACTAAATGTAAGCATATCTTATCGATTCAATTTTCATTTATGCTCTGCGTGTGTTGTCAAATTTTATACATATCTAAAAATATCGAAATTTTGTATCATGCGATGCTCTCTCGTGCCTTAACATGAAGAAAGCTTTTAGTATTACGTTACATTCGACCCTGACCAATTTGTAACAGGGGTGACCACAGTGCAGTTTGTTTCTCGCAATAGCATGAAAGAGTCGCTTCGGCTGAGAAAGGATCATGGACTCAAAGAATACTAGTCTGAAATAGCATATCACTGCTGTGTCTGATATGGGTGCGTAGCAAGTTAGAGACCCAATTACTGCTGACGAGATATTCCATCGCAGTCCTCGGGGTTGACAAGGTTTGATTATGAATATTTTTTGAGGTGAAGGTAAACCGTTAGGGCAGCAGTTATCACTAACCATTAGTTAAACTGCGTAACTGTTGCGTACTCTCAGTTTCATAATGAAATATCTAGAAATTAGCTTCAAGGGTTGATTATATTAATTATTATATAACTCTCTCTGACTCATCCAGGGTTGAGACCACTTAAGAGGGTTAAGTCCGCCCTTGTTAACCTTATTTAATAGACGAAAATAATAAATAAAAAAATAATGTATAAGAAGCAATAAAAAGTTTTACGTTTTATTTCTTTCTTTTCATTATAATTAGTAATATAAGAAATATATATTAATGACGTACTTCTTTGTGTATGAATCTTGGCATAAGGATTAAACTGAGATACGATAACTTTGTGATATGATTATCATTATGGTTAAGGGATTAGAGAATCTGTAAAAACCGTATTAGATACGCTTACTAAGTCGTATTTGGTTTCTAACACATTCAAAGACGTTTTTATAATCCGTGATGTACGAATTACGCTGCGTTAGTAATCGAATAGTAGTAGTTTTTTATAATTGTGTATGTATATTTCTTTCGGTATCTATATTGGTAGTTGAAGTTGATATTGGAAAACATCTTTGTTTTAATAGTATAAGATAACTATTTAATTAAATTACTTATGAATTTATTAAATTTTTAATGCATTAGACTAAACCATACGACGATGTAATATATGTACATTAAGATCGGAGGAAAGTACTAGCGATCCTTAAAATTATAAATTCGTGATATGATATAAGCCAGGACCTGCGACGCAGTAAGCGGGTTCTGTAATCACTACGCCACGAGTCTTTCATAAAGTAGTGGACATTATCCAATAATTGAAGATATCGCTTTGATCGAATCAAAAAGGATAATCATTAATTATATAAGGATTTTTTGTTTTTATATAGAGGATAATAGTAGTTTTTTCATATATTATAAATTTTTTCGTTTCTAATCGAGTATCATCACAGTTTCTCATTACATCCATAAAATTTAAGTTGTAATTAGATTTCTTTTGAAAATAAGGTACAACTCAATGCACACAAATGTACCATCTTCCATTATTATTGATTGATAAACTAGTTTGTTTTATTTTGATTCATTAAATTATTACATTTATATCTGTCATCCATGTAAAACTATCTATATAGGAATATCTTTATTAAATAATATCATTGACAGTCTTCGTATGTGATTGTCTTAATGATTTGTCTCTAGGATGCCTACTTAGTATGCTTGCAACTAAACGTGAAGTAACACTGGATCAATATCAATCATCAGTGTGTTATGTTGTTGGAAAACGCCATGTCATAAGCACGGATAAATCTATCCCAACAATAGATAGTGCGTTCCAGTGTAGGAGACACTGGATATTTATACCACAAATGTTCACACTAATTTTTTTTCGATAACGTATTGAATAAAGCACTCAACTCAGAAGCCAGTCTAACAACTGCGCCATTCATCCAAATTAGTAGCAAAACACAGGTCAAATGCACGCTGGCGCACAGTGCACGGTGTCGCGTGAATCGCCCGCCCCCCAACAACCAACTCGCTGTTATTCAAGAGATCGCCTTGTATCCAATTTGAAAACGCCCGCACTGTCCTTTTCCATTCAATGCAAATTCACACGTTATAAGAAGCGATGCCACGCAGAATTACCAACGTTTAGTCGCCTCTGGAACATAATTTTAAGTAACTCACTACTTTGTAATTTCACCGAACTCGCGCATACGTATTACCCATCTAACACAAAGGCTTAAGTTTTTCGCGTACTTTATCTACGTGAGATTCTTTATTACCAACTAACAACTGAACAGCTGGAAGTATATTAATCAATGAAGTATCGTTAGAATCATCATTACAGAACAGATGTCATAGATTTGGATTGTCATGGCGTATGTGAATCCAGGTGCTATTACGAAAAATATATATAGTGGCTATAAAATTCTTTATACTGTCAAAGTGAAACAGATTGTTGCAATACGATCATCATATCATCATGTGGATTTCGAAAATATATATATGCTATTTAAATGCAAATTAAAAATAAATAAATAAATTAATATGGTGTTTTTTTAAGTAGGCTTATATAGTGTTATTTATTAATAGTAAAAACTGCAGTTTCAACTATTAAACGAACTTTTTCTTGATCGCGATACCCTTTAAATATAATTTAAGTGTTTGTTACATAGTAATGTGGTTAGTTGGTGAGATATAAGTTGTTTACTTCTTTGGTGCTTAGTGAAATGTCACTAAGTAAGTAACAGTCTATGACAGTGGACACTTTAATACCAAACGAGACATGAAAGTTCCGTTGAATATAAAAACACAAGTATACTTTTTGTTTTGTTTTAGAAGTCGTATCAATAGTGTTTGTGCTGCTTATATGTAATATAAAGAAACTATTGCAATTAAAGTTTCAACATTTTTAAAAGGAATACATAAACGGTATCACTTCTGCCACGCTATTATAAAATAGTACGCAATTTGCAATTAAATTGTTCACTTTTATCGCTAATTGGTCCGTTATTTTCTTCCTTCTGTTAAATTAATGTTAAGGTGCTCTTAATTGGCAAGGGCCGTCAAGTTTTTGCCAATAGAAAGACTATGATGTACTAGCTCGCTTGGTCGCGCGCACTGTGATCGATCTTGTGCCTACGCATGCACCCGTCGATTGTGTTACATATAAAATGTGACCATTATTTAATTTTTTGTTGATTATGTGTATATAAATGTGCTTAAACATATCTACATATTACAGCGTCTCTGTCGATGCTCTTAGTGATTTTGATAGTAATTTAAAGAAGGGCAATCTTTCATTGTGATGCTGGTGGGTAAAATTATTATTTACATTTTAGTAACATTTTGTAACATGCGACAAAATAAGTAATAACATTTCTTTTCTTTTTATTTTAATATAAAAAAGTCCCATAAATGCTTCTTTGTGAAATTATCATAATTATAATAGGTAAACCTACTAAAAATAATAATAAAAATTTTATAAAAAATAATTAAGAATATTTTTTAAAAAAAATTTATCGCTAACAATGACTCTTTTAAAAATACATTATACGAGTGGAAATTCGGCGCATAATGTCATTGCGACATGCATTTATTTATATTATACAGTGGCGCCATCAATCAACGTCCGAATAAACTAATTGCTGGGAACTCTCGCACATTTTCTATTAAAGCAGATACATAAACAATTTAATAATTTTTATTAAATTTTTTAATGTCTGTTAAAGATAACATATTATGTATACGTTTATTAGGAGAGATTGTATTTTTATGTACATATTTTTGGTACATATCTAAAATCTTTTTGATTTAAAGTGTAATTTTAATAAGTAACATTCAGAGTATTAATACCACGAGTTAGTTCTATATGATATCCTTTATCACTCTTTTGTTTGTTATCGACTTCAGGATATATGATAGAGTCGAAATATTGCTGCGAACATACATTCGCTCGTCGCCCTTCCTTATACCTAATTTTTTGGTACATATCTAAAATATTTTTGATTTAAAGTGTAATTTAAATTTTTAACATTCTGAGTATTAAAACCACGAGTTAGTTCTATATGATATCCTTTATCACTCTTTTGTTTGTTATCGACTTCAGGATATATGATAGAGTCGAAATATTGCTGCGAACATACACTCGCTCGCTTCCTTAAACGTTCTAACACTTTTGGGATAAAACCACATTGATTGGATAACAATACACGCTGATTCTATTTGTGAATTTCGTCAAATATTTGTTTATTCTCAGGCGGTGAGGCGACGCTGTCTTAAAGAGTAGATTAATCTCGTGTACTTAATCTTGAGTTGATGTCCAGATGTATGTACATTATGTAGCTGTCTATGGGGCGCAGTTCTCGAATGACACTACGGATGTGGATCTGAATCCGCACGGTACAATGAATTTCATTGCACCTTCACAAGCATATTGACAACTCTCGATAATTATGAGTTTTTTAAAGTACAACTGCGGGAAGATATTGGGCAGCGTGAATGATTCAGCAGCATGACGTAATCGTGATTGCAGCGTGTCGATAGCGATTATGAAGCCGATTCGATGGCATCTCGGCCGGCCGATTTGACGTGTCAATCCGTGCGCGATTCGTATCGACTACCATTGCACTGGGCCAGTGCCGTGCTTTGTGCGTAGTAACCGGTGTATAGGATTCTATGCCATGAACGTAGATATTGCGTCTAGCCCTTGCGATACCGAATATCGCCATGCTCGAAAGACCAATATTTTATAAGATAAAAAAATATAGATAATATTTGTTGACTCAAGTTCCACGGAAAAATTGATTGCGTTATTGGATTCTCGAGTAATTGTCCTATGTGATTTTTGAAGACCTTACTTTCTTGAGGACTGGCAATCTTTTGTGCGCTTCAAAATACTTTTTTTTTACCACGCATTACTTATGCCACAATTTTTACCGAATTAACCACGGGGAGTGTTCTGAGGAGTTGTTTAGATAACTTCCAGCCGATGAGTTTAAGGAACGTACATAGGGACAGAATTCAAAATTTCATCCTCATCATCTCGATGGTTGGCAATCCACAACAATCAAGGTGTATTATTTGTGTCTTCTATAACAGAACTAGAATACATACTACCATAATATGAAATCATATTAAAAACTGATACTCCGACTACTTATAATGTGTTGTGTCTTCTATTAAAATAACAGAACTAGAATACATACTACCATAATACGAAATCATATTAAAACTGATACTCCGACTACTTATAATGAGTTGTGTCTTCTATAAAAATAACAGAACTAGAATACATACTACCCTAATATGAAATCATATTAAAAACTGATACTCCGACTACTTATAATGTGTTGTGTCTTCTATAAAAATAACAGAACTAGAATACATACTACCCTAATATGAAATCATATTAAAAGCTGACACTCCGACTGCTTATAATGTGTTGTGTCTTCTATTAAAATAACAGAACTAGAATACATACTACCATAATACGAAATCATATTAAAACTGATACTCCGACTACTTATAATGAGTTGTGTCTTCTATAAAAATAACAGAACTAGAATACATACTACCCTAATATGAAATCATATTAAAAGCTGACACTCCGACTACTTATAATGTGTTGTGTCTTCTATAAAAATAACAGAACTAGAATACATACTACCCTAATATGAAATCATATTAAAAGCTGACACTCCGACTACTTATAATGAGTTGTGTCTTCTATTAAAATAACAGAACTAGAATACATACTACCATAATAATAAATCATATTAAAAACTGACACTCCGACTACTTATAATGAGTTGTGTCTTCTATTAAAATAACAGAACTAGAATACATAGTACCATAATATGAAATCATATTAAAAACTGACACTCCGACTACTTATAATATATTGTGTCTTCTATAAAAATAACAGAACTAGAATACATACTACCATAATATGAGATCATATTAAAAACTAACACCCAGGCTACTTAATGTGAGTTATTTTTATTTCTCTAATTAAGGTATCGATTTAACTGTAAAGTGGCAGTCGTTATCTCTAGTGCGGTTTTAAATTTATACACACGCACCAACATTAGTCAATTAAATTGACTCGATGCTAGTAATAGTAGAACACGTGGTTACTATCTCGAGATAGCATTATTTACAAGGTCTAGGGCCGCACGACGCAAAGGTCACGTCGCCTGTTAATACCTTTAGAAGTCGCTAGTCAAATGTTGGCGTACAACGTGATTCAGTCTTAAGGAGTGGCCGCGAGCTCTCGTGAATGTCATTTAGTTAGTAGTTTTGTCACGTTCGGTTGAATGCGTTTCGGTTTTGTTTTGGATAAAATACAAATTTAGCTTTGTTTTTGTATTAAATGCAAAGCTAAATTGCGATAGGCGTAACAGGAAAAGGTTGGCTTAAACCAGGAAAGCACGATGGCGGATACGATATTTATGAAAGGACATATAAAGGATATTATAGGGTTTCTTAATTATTAAGGAATATTATAAATAATATAGGTGATGGGAAGGTTGGTTTTCAATCCACCAGTTTGGGTTTTTCTGTAGCCTTTATACGTATCTACGCTAGAAATCCGGTGCTCTCTAAGTTAGTAGGATTTATTCCTAACTGTTGATTGGCACTGCAGTCATATTGGTGATATTATTACACATTACCACCAGCTTGAAAATATTATGATATATGTCTGCTATAAACTACCAAGAAGCATGCCCCTGGCCACCTAGTCAATCCAGAGATTTACGAGGCTTGTACTAGGTTACCTCTCCAGGACCTTACTTCTTATCGATTGCATAAGCTGTAAGTAAAATTAAAACAACAGCCTTCTATTTAAACAGGATCTTCCCTGTCTGGTATCCTGGTATACATGAGATACAGTATCGCTTAAGAATGGTAATTCCTTTATGACTTTAGTAGTCTTTTCAATATATTTTACTTCTTAGACATGCGTGTTACGTGACAATGTTTTTTTCACTATCAATCATGTGGTAAATAATTACTTTAAACTATATAATAATTCGGTTTTGTCGCACTTCGTAAAATTAAACCGAGCGCCCGGAAACTGAACTATCGCCGCTATTTTAAAATTAAAGATTTCTAGTATTTAGTGGTTTAGTAAATAGATTATAAAATCTACAGTTGAGCTGAAGCCCTATACCAATTTTAAGTGTAAAATGTATTGAGCTTTTTATTACATCGACAATTTTAGTTAGCGTTGGGTTTCTGCTGCGATTCGCGTTTAAATAAATCGGTAAGTGTATTATCCAACATGGCTTCCCCGCCACGGCCAATGAGGGAGTCGGGCCAAAGCCGCTCTACATCTTCGTGTGAAAATTTAAATAATTACGAGAGCCATTATGACTTCATTGCTGTATCTATTTCAACATATCCTGGCGTTACTAACGCATATATTCTACAAGATTTTTACCTTTATTCTTTGTAACAACTTTGTGTGATAAGAATACATTTAATGTTGATTATAACAACACTATTATACTATTTGTTTATAGGATTATTTTTATAAATTTCAGCCTCAACAGTTCTAAAAATATCTCCTTGTAGATGTTTTAGTATTTTAACTAAACCATCTTTAGATTTAAGAGTCCCTATAACAACGTCAAAGTTCTGTCGACCCCTACTCTATTATAAAAGGCCTCGTGCACATACCGTTTATGCCTACACAACAGACACTATATAACCGCTATATTGCTGTAGATACAGTTCAAACTAGGGTGGTGTGAGTGAACCCGATGAAAATCTTTATTTTCACGCTATATCTCTCTTTATCTAATCGCCCCGGTCAGATAAAGACAGCGTCGGAAAAACTGGCGCGGGGTGAGGGGTAAAGGCTACATCGATTCCGCGCTTTCACTGCTAGGGGCCGTGTAAACCTTTAAAAACAGCACTGCTGCCGCCCGATTGTCATCTCTAAAGCCTTTGGACAAGAAGGAAATTTCCGTGCGCGGAGATCACTCGTAAATGGATTGCCTCCCTCTTGGGGGTTCTCATAGTGGGATCTAGATGGCATAGATATGCTGATACGCGGGCCTGTGTGTGTTATAATGTGAATGCGCGATATTTGTGTGTGCGACGGCGAATAGGTGTATTTTCCGACTACGAAGTTATACTGGTATGCAGTATAAAGGGACTCTTCCGATGGGTTAAATTTTGCTTGTGTTTGCGAATATATGAGGGGTTGTAGGTAACCATCCCTTTTTGTAATATAATTTTATGTTTGAGTGTAGATAGGTGGATAGATTAGGGAAGACGGAGACTGTGATTTGATTTGATTAGGAGGTGTTTGCGTTAGGGTCGGGCGAGATAAGGCTGATTGGATCGCGAGGATGCTGGGAGGGCCCGCTCTTTATGGAAATATGTTTTTAATGTGGGTGGCTCATTGAATTAGTCGACTTTGTGCAACTTGAAGAGAGATTAATCCCTGCGAGTTTGGTTTTGATTTAGAACACCCTGTGTTTATTGAATAGAGAAAATCGATTAGGCCACTTTCAATTTAATATTACACATCAATTTTGATAGAAATTTATGGACATAGCGGTAATAGCCTTATAAAAAAGGTATTGTACTGGCTAATTAGTAGTATTGCGTTAAAAATCGTCTGTTTTAGGAATTTTATGTACGAATTTCATTAACTAACATTTCTTCTCACCGACCAGTATGGCGTTAGGATTACTATAATAATAAATGAAACATCAATAATAATATTTCAGGACACTATCTGGGAAACTTAAGGTCGTAAGTTTGAATCCATCATTCGTCTATTGTTGTAAGCTATCATCTAGCACAAGCATTTTAAGCTCAGTTCGAGAGCTTAACGGGAATATTCGTGAAGTTAAAATTATAGCTAGCATTATTTTAATTGAATAAATTAAATCATGACAGGACAAAGTTTGCCATTTCCGTCTACCCTTATTGGAATTTCAGCCGTTAATAGTTGTTAGTACAAATTTCTGGTAATATAAAAGTTTTCTGTAACGTTAGTGTGGCAGTCACTTAATTTTCACGAAATTTATATGTATTCATTTGTCGTAGTTTTTTTATTTATCCTCTTGTCAATAGCACAATAATTAATAGCAGATTTAGTGTAACGTAGGATGCGTATTATAGAATAAAGCCCGTAAACTGTCCACTTCTACGGACAGCATTATGCTCCATTATAATCGCTGAACTCCAATCTCATAACAAAGGGGTCGTTTTTGTTCCTGTCAAAACACAAAAGCAGGCCTTGATGTTGTCACGGCGCCTGTTCTTTTGAGTTTACACTACACTGCAAATTAAAGTACTGCGATAACAATATGTACTGAATTTTGTCAAGTTGTTTGTGTATTCGGGCTTTTTATCTTTGCCGGCGCGTTTTCTGTTTGGTCGTTTCCAGCTCCGATATCGGCCGCGGAATGCCGTTGACAGTGAAGTGGGTATAACAATTAATAAAACTCTCGGTGTTCGGGGCAAGTATCCGCGTGCTTCGGATTCTCTATCTTATTGGTATTTGAGCAAAGCACGACATAACTTACAAAGCGAAGCTTTTATAAAAACCAGCGCCGTGTAACGTGCGACCTGAATAAAAAATAATTTCGCTCGTAAAAATTACTACCTTTTCCAGCCATTTCAGTGTTTGAAGAGCGAAAGTAATTCGGTCATAAAATTACGAGTAAACAGTCGTTTTTTCATGGAAATAAAAGCGCCCCCACTGATGGTTGACTTCTGTAATCGGCTTAGCCCGAACCCCTCGATTTAGGCGCTGGTCTCCCTCGGGACCCTCGTGTGATGCAGCGCCCGTAAAAGCTTGATGAGAAAATCTTATCTGCAGATTATAAAATTGGTTTCGCGTAATTGACTCATAAAACTCGGACCTTGCTTTGGATTGCATTTCGATAAATCTTTGCATCTTTTCACCCTTATTTATTCTTGTAACGATTGTTTTTTTTTTGTGTAAAAATTGTGATTCGTGTTAAAGATGCATGAAACGGATGTAAATATAAGATTAGGCTAATTTATGCTAGTGAAATAAAAGGGATCTGCTTTGGCAATATTACAAATGGAGCTCAAACCAAGTCAGTGACGTGACAGTAAGAAGAAAAAGTGGCCGCTGGCTGGGCTAATATGGCGAGCTCTAATCTCAATCCGGTACAAAGGAGCTGCCATGACGCGGCGAATATTGACGCAAACCATTTAATATTTAGGTATTCCAATATGCAGCCCGTACAGTAGAGTACAAATTTATTTTAAAATAATTAAACAAGATAGGTACGATATAAAAACGTAAGACTAAGAAAGATGGCTCCGAGGTTTAAGTTATATTGTATTTTTATATTAGTCGTGAAATTAATTTTATAATAATGTGTTTATTGCTTTTATGAAATTTCTATTTATATTACTATGTTATTAACACGTTTATACATTATGTTAAATTAGTTAATTACCCTTTATATATACTAAATAAGATGGATGCTTATACACTAATACTTACTTAGTGATTTCAGTGAAAGAATACTTATTTTTATTAATTTGTAGTTTTTTCTTTTTATTAATATTACCGATAGAGACCGGTAGAGAATGCTTTTGACATTAAGTCCGCCCTTTGTGAACTTTTAACTTTGTTAAGGTTAATGCAATAAAGAGTAAATAAATTATTACTCAATAAAATTTTGAGTCTCATAAAATCCTATAATAAAATATATATTTAAAAGCAAAACCACTATTGTCCATGACGATACTTAATCGACGCAGGCGAGTCACTTATGATATTAAACCTGACAATACGTCGGGGCGGTCACGCTGATCTTCGCTAGCATCGGACTCTAGTTACCGAGAATCGGCCACAAAACATATCGATATTTCACCTAATGCTTAAAACCACGGTACTATTCTATCGATAAATGACATGACAAATTAATGGATTTATTATGAGCGGGATTGCGGGTTCTTTTTTCTTTTTCCCCACGTCGGGTTAGGACGAATGCATTTTTAATTGAGTGAGGCACTTTTGTGGACTGTATAAAACGGCCACCGCATGCCTGGGATGTTTTTTGTTTGATTGACGGGTCGTAATGGGCAGGTGCGTAGAGGAGCCGACGATAGCTACTTCGCTTTTTCGCCCCGATGCCCCGGTGTTCGCTTTTTGTCTGTCGCATCGTTTTGCCGATTCAGTTTTGTTTTAACGTGATTGTTTTAACAAGTTCCGATGAGGTCTATGTGTCTTATTGGCTTCATTCGTTATTGACATTTCTCAATTGTGGATTCAAGAATACTTATTTGGATGCGGCAAAGTACGAAATTTTATTAAAATAATTGATTTTAATAAAGAAATGAACGAATGCAAAATATTTAAGTACCTATTAAAATAATGTGCGATAAATGAATATTTATAGCACAAGAACATATCAGTAGCGCCATCTAGGTCAAGCGAAAGACATTACTATGATTTCGCGTCCCGAAACGATTCTGGACATTTTATTGCTGTTGCTGATGCACTTAAATGGCATTAATTCGTTTTTTTTAAAAAGAGTAAATTAAATAAAAATTGAAAATGTTCCGATACGTATTTTTAAATGTTTTTCGTTTTTCCCGGTGTACGTTTGTCTTTTAAAATATTATGAAACTTAATATTTCCAACATTCGCATTAATATTGCCGCACAGAAATAACACCGTAGTCAATCATAATTTTAGTTTTCCTTGATATATTCCCCTTCCTAACTTGACAATTCAAACAAAGGCTACTGCAGATTATCAATGGACTGCCGCAGGCTGATGTGGGTAATGATTGATACGTAATGGTAACATTTTAATTATTATATCATTTAACGAACTAAACTTATAGCAAATTTTGTGAGGAAATCTGCATGTAAGAAAATTTCGAAGACACGCGAATTCTACCAATCCGCAGTAGAGTCGCCTAGAGTGGTATTTATGTACAATGACTTTTTTTTTATACCCTCACTGAAAAAGATTTATTTTTCTATAAATGGTGAAGAACTAAAATGTTAAATTTAAGTGAAAAAAAAATAGATTGTGCTAAAATTTCTTTCCCGGTAAAAAATAATATTCGAAGGTTTTTGTAAACTGTCGGTGACTGAAGAAGTCAATATAGTTGGTCTCTCTAATCAACACTGGTATGAACTGCCTTGGTGATATAATATATCAAAAGTAAAATAGCAGCATAACGTTGCTTTGTTTCATCTGGTTAGTGCAAGGAATCGAATACCCTTATTATTGATGATAAGGTATTCCATCTTAGTCCTCAGGTTAGCATTATGATTCTTTGTCCAAGATGAACAGTGTGCACATTTAACTGAATATCATCAATACGAAAGAAAATAATAAGGTTTGGAAAAATAACCACGAAGATTAAAAAGAAATAGCCGAAGAAGCTCACCGGGACTATATATCTTACAATATATTTTTAGTTTATTATATATTTCTATATATGTGATTATAGTAGTCATTTTGTTTTTCTTTTGAAGGTTAGAATGAAAAGGGCTCTATTGTGCTCTCTGTCTAAGACACCATGCATCGACGGCAGTCTAACATTAGGACATTTAGTATTTAGAGGAGATATGTAATTAATATGTGGTTTTTATGCGCAGTCGCTACAGAGTGCGGCGCGGCGTGCAGGAACCTCATGCGCCAACTGCAAGACCACCACAACGACGCTGTGGCGACGCAACCAGAACGGCGAGCCCGTCTGCAACGCTTGCGGCCTCTATTACAAATTACACAATGTGAGTGAAATCTACTTTACTTTATAAATGTTTTAACATTTAGCTGGAGACCACTAAGGACTAATTCATAATAATTTCAAAAAAATCCTCTATTAATATATATTTTTTTCTAAATTGTCTAAAATGTTTTCAATCACTAACCATCGAACAGACTGTGTGGATATTTATTATCGTAAATACATTACTAGTTCAAAATTGGAATACTTTTAAATCTTCTTTGATCTAAATATTATATTAAAGTTTTTGTATACGTCCTTAGTTAAAAGCCTAACCGAGTAGATAGAAATATAACGTATTTTTGTTGATATAATATAATTGACAAACGAATATATAGTTCTTCTGATGTTAAGTAATGATTGCAACATCAATATCTAACCTTGTCAAAAATTCTAGAAGCATATGCGTTGTAACCCTTAAGGTATACGATGGAGTGGACAGATTCCCAGTTCACCTGATGGTGAGCGATTCCTGCGGCCTTTGACATTCATCCTTGACAAGGAATCATGATGCAGTTTTTTTTTCGTTTTCACCCTTGATGACTGAGAAGGAATGCTTCTTCACCAGTAATAAAGGTCTCCGGATCCTCTACTACACTCACCAGACGAAACACGGTAGCATTATATTGCTATTTTACACTGATATTCTGTGATAGCTGACCCATTCATAGTTTATTAAATAACTGCAGTGTAGCACTACCACTGTCATTGTTGTATGTTGATCGTGTTGTAAACTAACCGTGTATTTTTAAAAATCACTCAAATTAAATTCATATACCTTGCGCTTCGTATCGAATACAATTAAAAATCAAGAAACGATCATACTTTTCGGTTTATTATACCATTAATATAGGCACGTAATTTTACGCGTTTTACAATCATTAAAGATCACGTTGCTCCGATTATTTTGATGAGCACAAATTTTTATTTCGTCGGAGATTTAAGATAAGACTGATCAGGAGTCACCTTATCTATATCTTATCGTTGGACATAACATGTATTTAAAAAAAAAAGATATATAAATTTATTGGGCATTAAAATTGTCGTATGAATTCCCCTTACATAAGCCGTGGTAACCTCTAGGGACATCCCTTGTGATGAATCGGCAGTATCTTGGTGACAGATAACCCGGCCCGACCGCCGCGCCCCCTAACGCCGGTTAATGTGTCATAACACCCAACGATTGTCCCGAGTGAGTTGCATTTGGCGATAACATCAAGCTATTTTTGGTAATTATATCTGATGTAAATGATATTATTATCCAAACGTGCGGTTGGGTGGGATGAATTTGTATGCAGTTTCTTAATATAGTGTATATTTTTAAGAATTGTGGTAATCTATGTCAAAGATTCACCTATTTTCATATTTACCTTAAGTTTTTATTTAGGATATAAATAAACATCTTAAGAGTAGATCTTGTTTACTTATCTTTCACAAAGTATTTATTTACATCAAATATTAATACATATATAATAATTATATATGAGTATTGAAAATATACTTACGACAAATCCGATATAAAATGGTTTCGAACTTATAATTAAAAGCGATACAGAAATTAAGTGTATTTCTCACGACTCTTGCAACCCTGATGTAAAAAAAAAACATTTGACAAAAGCCCTTATGCAATCTCAGTCAGCGATACATTCGTAAAAGAACAAACATCACGGAACGGGAGCGCACAATGACAAAAATTAACAGACCCTTCGCAGCGTACTCTCGAGATTTTTTTCTCTTGAAATGTATACTTTATTGTCGTTCAAAGTATCCAGCCAACAATGTTGTTTGGTCTAATTATTCGGAAGCAGCGACAATAGTGCGAAGGGTGTGCCTCCTACTTTACAAGTTGATGATATAATGACAGTAGCACAATACGGGAATACGGCGGCATCATTGACGAAAACGTGCCCGCCTCTTATACATATTTATATATTTCTTTGTATTAAGTTACACATTTACTACTAGCACGTAACATAAGTAGGCAATAGATAATCGTTTAGACACAATAACATTTATTTTAAATCATAGAAAATTGATCAAGTTAAGTAACTTCAAAAAATATTTTTATATAGTATCATTGAAAGCTCAAATTTGTATTGCCAGTAAAAATAAATTCAATACTACACAAATTGTACAAGTTTAGGTAGTATCAAAAATTACAAAAATTGTTTGAAATACGAGGGCGTTTGTAAGGCATTTTTTAATAATTTCAATTAAGAATTTTAATCGCATGAATACTTTGATTTTATAATGTCTGAGACATATTTTTCAATTAAAATAAAATAATAATGAAAACACAAATGAATCTCGTTTAGGTGTTTTAATTAAAAGATTTAATACAAATTCTTATTGTCAACAAATTATGGAAAGCAATAAAAAAAGTGTATCATAAATATTTTATTCGAGCGAGCGGTCATAAAACGTTTTATGTCTTATGTATTATATATTGCCGAACTTGTTCTATATCAAAGAGGATTTTGCCTGGATTGTGTAAACAAATACATAATAATTCAGTGGAGCTGAAAGCGGATACATTGTGATCGATTTCACGCAAAAAACGCAATTCATACAATAACGCACGAGCGCATTGTGATTCACCGACGTCAACCTCCCACACGCAACCCAATGATCTTGATACTGAACTTCCCATAAATATTAATTTCATGGTAAGCGTTACAAGGAATAAAAAGGAAACGTCATACGTAACGCAACTATTGACGACAAGTATATTTTAAAGTAAAATTTTATTATGTTATATTATTATTATTAGCAAAATCTCATTTCGGATATGACGACAAAAATCTATTATTAATTAAAGCTATGAGCGACGTAGGATATTTTACTTTCCGTGACAGATTTATTTTCCGAGATATTGAAAAAATGTTACCTGATAATCGATAACATATGAGTATGCAAGTTTTGATATGATTTGTTTATGTGAAATATTTATAATTTGTCTTGCTAACTTCTGTTATTATAAGTAACATCATCGTTAAAAAAATCTTAAATTTCGTTCATTTATACAAAATGAAAACAGCTGTATCTTTATAATCTAGTAATATGAAAAGTTAGTAAAAGAAAAGTAAAAAGGACCAACATTGTTGCACGTCAACGTTGTAAGAAAAAGCATTCGAGTATGTTTACTCACAATATACCGCTTAAAGGTTCTATTGTTTGCCCATGCACACTTAAATTGCCCTCGTAGAGTATACAACACGAAGCCGACAAGGATCTTGTTCTTTTGGTCCTTGTAGTCTCTACGCTTTTGTATTATTGTTTTTAATAAAAAATATTTTATTGGTACTTTGTGATAGTTTGTTTTTCTTTGATTGATATGGGAACGGTTTCGACTTCATTGGTATGTGAATGAATTTAATAAAACAATTTCAACTTTGTGAAATTAAAATAACGAACATCGCAAGGTTTTCATATTGTGGTTTTTTACTCTTAAGTAGGTACTCAATATTTTTTGTTGTTATTTCTATTGAATCACTATAACTTCTTGTATTTCTTTATTATTAATATAAAACTGATAGACGAACATGATTACGGCCCATAAACACTTACATTAATACCTCAACAATGTTTCAAGTTACACAGGTGTAAATCACAACTGAGAAATAAGATGGAATGCCCCACTATCAGTAACTGTAACGCCAAATCTCTACACTCACAAAGGAAAGCAGAGTTATGCACTAATTAAACCCAGATATTCTGTGAGGGAGTGGTCTTTCCCTGGTCGAGTAAACTCATTCATGCCGCGGCTAGAAACAGGCAACAGCATGTCTCTATTACTACTGATTGGAACCTACATCTCCACTCAATTAGGTGTCTACATTAAGTTGTGTTACCGTTATAAAAGGAACTTAAACCCACATCCCTATAACTGGGTGGGACAGGACCTACTCAGTTATCGCATTGTTCACATTTATAAGCTCTTCTCATCTTGTTCTTAATTTTTGCAATGTCATCATTTATTTCAATTATAATATCCTTTTATGATTGAATTTATTTCGAACAACTTGTTTGACAAAACATTGACCCCGTGCTTAAATATTGGAATTTGTTTACATTGTCTTGTAACATTTAAATCGTAAATTGCTATCAAAGATTTTATATATATTAAGATTTTATTGATTTAACTTGCAAGTATGAAACTTTTCCCCTTTAATTATAAGTTTACCAATCAAGGGTTAAAATATAGACATAATCGTTCCCGCAATATTAAATCTACATAGAATAGTCATGATAAATGATTGAGACGTGAATTAGGTTATACGTAATCTATCATGACGAATTCTGTTATTATAAGTTTATTAATAAATATTTGTTATTAGTAAGATATGACATGTAAATAGTTTTCAGTAAAATAACATATAATTGGAATAAATATTTCAATTTGATTGTGTGATAAAGCTATTTGTAGCTAACTAGAAAACAAGGTGCAGTATGAATAGGTCGGCTTGATCGGGGAAGGAGCACGCTTGGGAAGCAGGATCGTCTAGTAATATTTTTGTTTGTTACTATTTTATCTGTTAAAGAGCTACTTATAACCTGTTATATAAATAGCAATACCGTGAAGTGCAGTATCGGTTTATTTAATAAACGATACAATTCATACAATTAAGTTCTACTCCAAGTAGCAACAGCAAGTTTAACATTTTTTTATAGAATAGGTGGCAAACGAGCAACCAGACCACCTGATGGTAAGTGATCACTTGAGGAGTCGCAAATGCCTTTAAGAACGGTGTAGGTTCTTTTCTTGATCGGTTCAGAAATACCGCTGGCGACAGCTGAATCCACAGAGAAGTTGTGCGTGAAGTGTACAGTGATGGATTGCCAACCATAGAGATGATGAGGATGAAATTTTGAATTCTGTCGTGATGTACGATATTTAAACTCAGCAGCTGAAATTATTCCGAACAACACCTCAGAACAAACCCCATGGTAAATTCGGTAAAAAATGCAAAGAGATGCATGCAACATCTCTACGCAACTTCAGTGAATAAAGCCGATCGGGAAGTACCTGGTCATCAACGATTCGAGCCGCTCTCCGTTGAATCCTTGTGATCAGGTGGCTGCGTTCTGCTAGGTTCTGGGTTTTGTTCTCAGCCGACGAGGGTGCTTTCAGTACTATATATTATCTTGGTCGCATTTGATACCGATTAGTAAAAAGAAGTTAGTACCGGTTAGTAAGAAGACATCGCAGTGATCGAAATGGTTAAAGATATCATTATCATAAGTAACAGAAAAAGCTCTTTGTAGTGGCAGGTAATTTTAGTTAATATTGCGTTCGAACTTAGTAGGTTGGTTGTCTTAGATCACCATAGAAAGGTCTCGTTCGAATGATAAAGCAATTCTTCAACAATTAATAATCGCCCCGGGCACAGGCGAGCCCAATCGGTATTGAATACTATCGAAAATAAATTATTTATTTGGCCATTTACAATAGCCGGGTAATAGGATTACCGTAGGTGCGTGGGTTCGACTCCAGGGCCGTACCTGGCGACCGCAATATACCCCAACAAAGGCGCCCCGTTCGTTTGTCCGTGTTACTTTTTATAAATTTGTTTATTTAATTTATCACGCTCGTTTATTCGGTACTTCCTTCGCGTTATACGCGATTAAGTTTTTGTGGTTTGTATTCGGTTTTTTTTTGTTACGATCGTTCATCATTCATCGATGAGTCGGTAATAACTTTTTGCGACTGTTTTCGATTGTTATTGACTATTTTTTTATCTGACGAGACTGCATCCCGTCGTGTCGGAAAGATTTGCGCAATTTTTTTAAGAGTTAAATTGATAGACGTTTCTTATAAACTATATTCGATAGTACAAATGTAATAATGTAGGTGTATGGTAATTTTAATGACTGAAGAACAGCCTAACTTGGAATTTTTCTTGTTTCGAATGTATCTCGGAATCCGAATTGCCAGTATCGGTATGATATCTTACGTTATCAATTGAATTTACATATATTAAAATGCATGTATGAATAGTTATAACCACTAAGCTTAAGAAATTAAAACAATATATTTTACCAAAGAAACTCATCTAAAGTCAAAGCATAGCAAACCGGCGTACAATAATACCTCAAGTATTAATTTTATGTTTGGTTAACAGATGCTTGACTGTTGCAAGTTTATTAAATGAAATGTATGACATGACGTCCTACGATATACTGTATAATTTTCAAGCTAGAAGAATACTTCTTTTTTTATCAAATAAAAAATGAGAATAATCTCAGCGAAAAAAGTAACGAAATCAATTTCATTAATTTGAATACCTGTCAACAATCAAATAGTTTTGACCGGAAATGTAACCAAAATGTAGGAATTACTTAATACAAAATACTAGTTACGAACTAGTTATTGCAGAGAAATTAGTTCCTCATAAAATAGTCCTTACAAGTTTAGTGATAAAATGCTTAATAAATTGGTAGTGGATGTACATCGTTTCGAAACTAGACGAGCATGTTAAGTGCCTTCCATACAAAAGTATTGGATTACCGGGCTGCATTGAGCGTTAGAGAGAGAGCGGCCATAATAACAGTTCAAATGATACATTTGGAATACAATGGAGCGATCAATTCAATTTTTGAATTGAGAACGCTCTCCTAGTCTTCTTTTTTATTTCGTCTAAAGTGCTGTTTTGTTCAGCCAACATCCGAGGGATTCTGACAGTCACTATTTTTTCACCCGTTTTTCTTTCGCATCAGATTTTAGTATTCGGTTATTGATAAAGTTTTAAACTTATTCTGGTGAGCAATTCTTAGTAATTATTTAAATACGTTCTGTTGTCTTTCAATTATTAATTTTTAAATAGATTTCGCATGATGCTTTGTTTTTACGCAAGATATGTTGGAAGAAGTAACTTTTCTTGAACTAGCCTGTCTACATTTAAAATAATATTTTGGATAGCTTGTAGGATAACTTGTAAGTCGTATGTATGGCGTTAAATATTAGTGTTTTGTATTTATTAAATTTTCAATTTTAAATTAATGGCAATATAAAGGATCTAAAAAGAGCGTTTAATTTACTCATTACATTACATGCACTGGCTGGTAGCCAAACGGCCGGTACGTTTGGCCGAATGTTATAATGACATCAATTTGAATATTCAACATTGAACAACGATCCAATTTACATAAGTTCGACCGTTGAATTTTGTGCCAATGTAAAATGTCCCCTGCCTTACTAATTGTTGTCAGCCATATTATAATTTCCCGGTGAAATTTTCGAAATGTAACATTCTAATTTTTTTATTAATTAAAAGAGCTATATAATTTGGGTAATGATTATTTACAATAATAAAATACGTTAATTCCAAATGTTTCAGTTAGCCGAAATCGTTATAAATAAAATAAAAGTGGGCGTCCGCGCAGTAGGCCGGAAAGATTTTATCTGTTGGCAATACAGAAAAAATGGCGCCCACCGGAAGTGTCCGAGCGCGGCGCTCGGCGCGTTACCATTTTTTTTCTTTTTTGTTTTAAATGGCTTTTTCCCGGCAGCGTTCGACCGGAAATGCGTTTGCGTAGAACTGCTCCGCATTGGCGAACAGCGGTATGTCATATAAATTCTGTAAACAATTTTGGCACTTGATAAAATGGTTTAAAGTTTTATTTTGTGTGTATTATGTGAATAAACACGATTCGGTAGTACCGAAGACATGGTGAGTGTAGCGCTAAATAGGATGTTTTTATTCATGAGGCACTCTTCTGTATTGTGAACGATTCCCAGCTGATTTATTGTATTCGTAATAAATTTTGAGAAAGCTTTATTCGTTATTGAAAGTAAAAAAAAGCATTAAAATGTGCAACATGCTTAAAATTCTTTTTAAGATTTTCCACTATTGGTTAAAATTCAAGACATAGTTATTAAGCTGCGATTTAGTTTGTAATGTAAATATCGTGAGTTAGTAGTAGTAAGTAAAGAAGTACTCGTGTAAATATAAGTCTTACTTTTCTTACCATTTTAATTATGGTTTATTACATAAGTATCTTAGCGAAAAAACTTAAAAGAATCATTAAATCAGTCAAAAGCGCCAAAAGCATAAACACATTTTTTAAAATTTAATTTCAATGTTTAGTGTATGCCTTTGTCTCCACATTTGTATTGAAAAAATTAAGCGATCAACAGCGCACGAGCTATAGAAAGTCTATTTTTCATTTTGCATTTCAAATTTAAAAAAAAGAACAAAATGGCAGCTGCACGTCAGTCGGGTGATCGTTGGGGGCGATAAGAGTGTCCTTCTACAAAACAATTACCGCGCTAGGTCGCTCGCAGTCTAAGCGAGATTTTCGCAATGGCCATTGTAGAGAGCTTTTGTCACTGCCGATGGCGATTTGTAAGTATCGAAATCTATATTTCCAATATTCGTGTCTTGAATCGAATACCTGTTTGATACATTTACTGTTATAAGTTATTGATCGATTTTTGTTAAGATATTAGTAAGGTTTGAAATGAATATAATACTAGATTTTATAAGCCGCTTCAAATGCAAATATTTATAGGGAATATGTAAATGTTTACCATTAAACTAACTTCTGTTATCGACCATTGAACTATAATTACTTGCTTAAAGCGACCCAAAGTGGTTTTGGGACTCGACAGCAAAGAGCACCATATCAGTCCATCTTTCGCTGTTTCCCTTCAGCCGTTGCTCCGATGTGTGCGCAGGATATTTTCTATCTTATCCTTCTTCAGTGATACGTTGAACACTCCACCGGTCTTTTTTTCGATTGGTCATCCATGGTATATGGTCTATGTCTCTTTTCACCCCACGATTTTCTCTCACGAGTTAGCGAAGCAATTTTGCACGTGAATCAATGCACCGTATAGCAATTTTAGCTTCGTTTTATTAGTGAATAAGCAAAATTATTAAAATTGTAGTCACCACAAAAAAGTTTAATTGTTGATTTTGTTAGCAACTCGCGTGCGGAGACGCCCTCAAGAACTATTTATACTGAACACATGTTTGAAAAAGAGTACGGCGCAATTCAAAATTAGATATGCATAACCGCATACCAGATCATAATATGCCTTCTTCCTACACTAAATAGTTTAAAAATTATGACTTAATGAAAAAAATATGAAAATATGTCGTTTTATTATTTTTATTACTCACAATAAATAAAACATATTTATCAAAATATAATTTACTCAAATCATGTAATAGATATGTAGGCAAGATAAGGTAATTGAGTAATGATACCATGAACATCAAAATGTAAATCTCCGATCTGGCACTCGGCCACGTAATCAGCGCCATCTACAGTGATCTACGAGGGTTCACAAATATTCTCAGCAATTCAAAGAAATTCATCGTGAAAACGCAGGTACACATTATATTTATCTAACTAAAACCTCTTAAGAATAAGCAAATGCGAAAAAAATCTGAAACCCTAAAACTTATGTAAGGTCATTGTAAAAATATAAAAAGTATTTCGTTTTATATTCAAGTGTTCGTTAAAAAGTCGTGGTTAATAATTTAAATGACATACATTGACGTATTGCTACTGCCGCCTGTCGGGGTTACACGTAATTACCTTGTAGTATATCAAGCATATTAAAGTAGTTCGGTCGATTGCGTCCACGAGAGAGTTTAGGCCGTTACCCCAGCACATCTGTAAACATCTTATAGATAACCATCTGACGTTTGACACAAAGCGCGGTTGCGAGATACTATCTGAGAACTATCCGAATACTCCCCCTCCCCGTCTCACACTCCCAACATCCTCGGCACCGCCTAATTATTTATTTATGGCCGCCTATCACACCATCGATGCGCTTCACGGCAAAGCTGAGCGTTTTCATGACTTCAAATATAGAATGGGAGCAGTTCCATTATCATCTAGGTGATCTCGGCGACGGCCCGCACTGAAATTGCAGTGATATTTTGCCATTCTATTTTGTACACAAGGACCCGTATTTATTTCTTGAAATTTCTATTTAGATACAGGTTATTTAGGACAATGCCTGTGTGCAATTGAGAAAGTAAATTCCTTCTTGCCAATGTACAAGATTTAATCATAATTTTGTAAAAAATAAGATATTGCTCAGAATTAGTTTAATGAAGATAGTACAAATTTAGTGCCAATATATGTATATAAATAGTAATGTTAAATTGAAAATTTCAGAGTAACGTCTTTACTGGCCTGTTTACCCAACAAAGAAAAAATTAAATCAATCCGAAATATTCCAACTTAAATTCGAAACGAATTGATAAAATTCCAGTTTACACCGTTGCTACGTAAATCGAAGGGGAGGAATTAAAAAAAAAACTTTTATGACATCTCACTTGTATAAATTGGCCAGCCCAAGGTGTAATTTGATTGAAAGCACCAAAAAAAGTCTTATAATCATATAATAACTGGTGGAATAATTACAAGGGTCTTAGGGCAGGTGTTTTTGAGATACGAGCGCACGAGCCGCCTCCCGTACGACTCGGCCGATAGGAACGATTACATTAAGTTCGAAATGTACTTTGAAATATTTCATTGTTTCTAGAAATTATTGTTATGTGTATCGGACACACACTTTAAAAAGGCAGACGCATTAATGTATTTATGATGTTAGACACCGCCCACTTTCAGCTGTCTTGTTTTAATTTTAACTTGGTATTATTTTTGTGGGAACTTCATAACTATTCATTAACTTTAATGGGGCCATGTATATTTGCTATTTTATTTTATTAAAATACTCGTAATACTTTTTTATTATGTGTATATTTAGCAATAAAACTTGAGGAAAATACACTTGTGTCTTTATTTCGTATCACGTTACGTAAAAATAGTCTTAGAAAAAGAAATGGACTCAAATATAGAACAAAGAGACAAAGGAATTTAAAAATATACTAGTTTATTTATAATAAATGAATTTAAAACGTCTACATTTAGATAGTTGGTTTTAGATAGTTGAATTGATTGGTTGAATTTTGAGTAGCTTCTATGTTTGTTTTATTTTACTTAAAAACTACACAAATTAGTTATAAATCTTATTTATATTTTAAAGGCCTAACAAGTAAGATATTGAACGATATATATTTACAATCTAGTCGCGAGTTTATGCACAGTGGAAAAACATGTCGATAATCAAGAAGCTGTTAAAGTCCGTGTCGATATCGACAGTTACGAGGGCTTGTTGGCGGCCGCGTATGAATTAGTGTAGTGAAGTAGCCATCGGAGATTTAATGCCGACGCGGCTCCGTTCTAATTGGACTGGGTTCAATGCCAAGGGCGCGAAACATTTAAATTTATTATATTCCATAATTGTTTTTGAGATGTGAGATGGAAGAAATGCGCCTGGCTACCGTTGTTGTAATGGACTGAAATAAAAAATAAATATTGCATGAAAAATATTTTTTATGGAAAACTAAAGATAATCTGATCAATTAAATGTTAAGTGTTGCGTGTATATTTGTATATGTTTAGTTGTATTTTCCTTTACTTAAATATAAAACTTGCTCTTAAAATTATATAGACTAACAATATGTGTTTTTCATAAATTAATCCAAAAGCTATTATACCTTAAATGCTGCTATATAAATTTATCCGCATCATGTCCTTGTTTTGTTCTCTTTTATATGAAAACGCTTAATTACTTAGTAAATTCAAATCTAGTTATAAAGATTTGCATTACACACACAATGCAAATTCAATTTCAATTCAAAAATTGGACAATCAAAAGGAAGTTAATATTCTCTAACCAAACCATTTGTTTATTGGTACTCCATATGCATTCCGGTATAACGTTTAGAACAAACAAAACAAAAATGAAACGTTTCATTCATAACCACGTAAGGCCGCGGTCTTAAACTATAAATTGAGTATGTCGATAAATTTGGCGGGTTTATAAATCGTGTTTTCAATTATCTCCTGGAGTAGCAGCTGTCCGCAGTCTTCGACTGCTGCCCCGAGTATTTATTTTAATCACGCACACGCATCAAACGTTCGAGACTGTGTTTTAACTCTTCATGCACGTCCTTAATTGTAAAATATTAGTTAACCACTCTAATTATTAAACCATTGAAAAACCATATCCATTATAAACATTGGCTGTATAACAATAATAGTTGTAAAATATTTGTTAAATTGTTTTACTGTATTTGACCGTGTTCCAAAAGAAGTTCTTCATACTTAATGGATCGCTTTGCGTGATTCTTTTTCTATTTGGTAGGAGTGACTCTCTAATTTATCCCACAAATTTCACTAAATTTATATAAGCTAAAAAAAATAAGAAAATAAGTTTAAAAAATATTATTAATAAGAATGATATGTAAAATCGTTTAAATAAAACAAAAAATGATGTTAGTTTATTTTATTTATAAATGTTTGTAACTACGCGGGTCGACACTTTTTTTATAGTATTGATCACCTGGATGTTATGTGATTTCTGTTGCCCACTATGATAACGCAATACGATAAGGTATCATAATGCATATGACTGCATTGATATGACTTAGAAGGACTAAGTCCTCGGGGGTCTCGGCATCACACGTACACTCACAAGAAGAGCATCATTGTGTTACTGTTTTAGTCTGGTATACTAAAACAGTAATACTGGAGTCTTTCCCCGGCGAGCCGACCCATTCATTCTGCAGCTAAAAACAAACTGTAGCGCGGCTCCACCCCGTATGACGAAGTCGGTTATTAGTTTTTAATTAAAACAATTTTGAAATATAATTATTTAACAGTAACTGAACAGCTGTTAAACAATTCATAAACACAAAAAAGATCAGATAATTTTCAAGTATTTACTACGTCGAAGTTATTTTAACTGTCCTACTTTTAATTGGTCTGGAAGAGCATTAAGCAACAGATGTTTATTTTCGCATAATGTAATGGCAACGAACCTTATGATATGATATTTTATATCCTTCTATATATTTTAAACTGGTAGGTGTAAAATATAGGTGTGTGTATGTTTTTATTATTTACGTTTTTTAAAACAAGAGCAACGTCAGATGTTCTCTTGCAGGCGCCGCCGGCGGGGCTGACTGGCCCGCGTGCTAACTACGCGGAACTAATTCCCTGACATCACCAAAAGGGCCGCATTTTGTCCTTGCATCACTAAACGTGTATTTTGAACTGTCGCCATGAGGCATCTTAGTTTAGTGTTCCGCAATCAAAAGTTTTAACCTAACAGCATTAAGGACAAAAATCAATAGAATTATTTGTTCGATAACATTTAGGCGATTAACGGAATACACCGATTATTCATTCTTACCAAAATTGTCAAACAACAAAATTGCTAAAGTAGAACCTCAAAAGGCCTTATGTAGCCTAACTTAACCTTTGCGCTTTATTTAGCTGATTATAACCACGCTTATTAACCTCGTCTTTTTAGCGTGTACTACATTTTTGGATTGTAGAGCTACGCCGCAGTTTAAAACAAGGCAAAGCAAGAAAGAGTCGACTCAGCGGGGGAGAGACTAATCCTTCACAGAATACCTGTGTATAATAACAGATAGCTGCTGTATTTGGTATTTGGTCAAAGTAATCGGATAACAAATTGATGAGACAATTTTTCTTAGTCTTAAGGGGTGACTTTAACCATAATTACATATTGAAAAAGGATATAGAGCACCAGAGGTCAAACTCATTTAAACGAGCTGTGTGTTCCCTTATCACTTATATACTATACAAAAGTTACAGCATTTTTATAGTGTATATTATGTACACTGAACCCGTATGTTAGTTTAAGAGCTCCTTTTCATCTCAAAACACTGAACCCTTTTAAGAAACACTCGGTTGATTTTAAATGATGCGATGCTCTGTTCGCTGAAAAAATAAACATGAGATGTCTTTAAAGGTGAACCAGAAATAAAATGTACCTTATTGCTACTGTTGCTAAATTAGGTTCTGATTTCATCATCATTTGTAAAGTCTCATATATAAAATGTATAAATCATTAAATGTCATAAATAAAATTCCTTCGGCTTAAAATTTTTAGACACTCCGAAGACATAGGGCCTGACGACTTCTATCCCAAGGCGGTATTAGGACAGACGGCCTTCTGAAGCACGTCATATTTCAGATATGTGCTAGATTCAATCCCGTTTAACTTAGTGCATCTATAAACCGCTTGTTATGCTCCGTCACATGTGCTTGTGTAAATTATTTTTATCACTAATAGGATCATACTTCTCGAATTTTACGTAATTAACTATGTTGAAAATAGAGGACTTAAAAAGCTTTTCCTATATCTTTTGTTTTATAAATCATAAATTTCTTTGGTTTCGAGAGTTATTATATTTTTAAGCTTTTATATACTACTTTATTCAACTCTTAACTAATTTATTTAACATTAATATGAATAACGTAATACGTTATTATATTACACCTATGTAAATTACATATACAAGAGGCGTATAATGTATGCAGCAAATAACTGAGCATTAAACGCATATAAAGAAGTCGTAAGTTTGCAGCCCCTGTACAAAAATCAGACCGATTCCGCGTAGCTGTAACGTGTGTGGCGAGTCCCAGCGGCGGCCGACGCGCCCAATTGCGAACACGTATGTTTATTTTCCCGCTATGCAACATTTCTCCTGTCTTCGAGGCCGTTTTGCGTTTTAATTGCAACTTTCAACACTTGACTGATTGGCCGTTTTTCCCCGCTAAATTGTTCTGTTTTAATCAAAACCACCGCAGAATGGCGGGTGAAAAATTTTAATCACACTTTTTAACCATGCCTCGAGTTATTTTTGGTGAAATGAACGATTTGTCAGTTTTAAATTATTGATAGCATTTAAAAAGTGCGAACTTTTCTGTTATTTAACACGTTACAATTATACGTGAGGCAATTTTTTATCGCAAGTGTGACTTAAGTTTTTGTTTACTAAGTTCGCATGCTTAGAGAATTGATCGCAAACCAACGTATTAAATACTAAAGATGGTAGATAATGACTGTATGCAAAACATGTATTAAAGTTACTATAAGATAGTGATTATTTAATCTAAACTTATAGAAGATAAGTAGTCTGTACATCAGACGCAATTGATATTACATAATACAAATTCAAAGATAATGCACTCAAACAATACTAACATTTATATGCAACAGTATTTCATGATTATTTATAATATAAAAGAGTGGTGTCGAACCGACTCCTAATGAACTCGACATTATAATTTTTCACTTCATACTGAAGTTGCAGAAGAAATATTAATCAAATTGTGTACATTTAATTTAATTTGCATGTCATGCACATTATCTATCGTTAGACACGGATACATCGGCCATCTACCATGCAATTGTGTTGAAAATACTACGTTTCGAGTCATTAAAACGTTAAATTGACTACGAGATTAAAACGATATTAAAGAAGTAGGAGGTAATATTTTGCAATGCTCCGATATGATTGTTATTTAGGTATACATAGGAATGTTCGTTTAGCGATGGATAAAAACGAATTTCGCATGCGATAGCACGATCGGTTTCAATTGAGCCATTTATCGTACTTTTTGTCCGATAATGGGTGTATCGCATTTTTTGCCGTGTAATTGGTTGCTAATTCTCAAGTTTTGTCGTGCACTCGTACGCCTGTCTAATTTATCTGATCCTTATCGATTGATTTACAGCTACGCGGCGTGTGCGCTGCATTTCTCTCATTTCCTGCACAGGATTTATTGGATCTCGCGGGGGAAGTTTTGTTACAATTAACACTACACGTTTTCTATTAGTTAGTATCTCATACTTTATAATTGCAGAATCTTAAATGAGTTTTGTGATGTGAAATATTAATGGTACATCGTAAAATTGTGGTTTAGGTTTTTCAGAGTAAATATATTTTATATAGTTATATATTTTATTGAAAGAAAAAAGTATTTAACTATTAAGAAGTAACATAATATCAGATTTAAGCTACGTCATCTGCCCATGTTTATGAACGTACTCAATAAAGGGCTTAACATTTCATTGCAATTACCTACAATGTACATAAAGCTTTCTAGCCGTCGGAAAAATTACATAGGGGCCGTGTACAACATTTTCCATGGTATTGTGGTGCGAGCCTGTTATTTTCCCATTTGGCTGCTTTTATGTCTGTGGTTGCGCCGGCCCGATGGCAGATAGCCTCGCTCTCTGATCTAGAAACCTAACGTAATTATTCGCACGCATCGCGAAATGCACCGTGTGCAAATATTTTTTTTTAATTCTGTACCATTTCTCTTTTACTACGATATTCTAATTAGCATAAATGACTTCTACTAACACAACTGTGACAAGCGTTGTAAAGAAAGATTTTTTTTTTATTATATATACATATTGTCCTACTCTTGCTAATAATTTTTAATTTTATTAGCTATGTTTGCGATTAGTATTTTTTATAAATCAATATCTGATACAAAGTATCTATTTGCGAGGTCATTTATAGATACTCGACTAATTATTGTACTTTCCAAATAATTATATAGTAGAATACAAAGTCAGTGAATAGGTTTTAGATATTACTTTTCACTGTAAATTTCATACGATATGTAAGAACGAACGCAAATGCTATAAAATGTCTAACAATCACGCTAACGTTTAAGGCAGTTGCACACTGCACTTTATAGTTTCGAAAGTCTCTCCTAAAGTTTATATATAGAGAATCTCTGATAATGTTTGAATGGTCCGCAATGATCTCTCAAATAGACTATGTTCTCATAATTCTTAATTTCATGAATATTTTTTTCTTCTATTTTTCTTCCTTTATAACATAGAATCTTGCAAGCAAGCATTAACAATGGTAGAGGTACGCAGTAGCTAGTATGAGTAAAAAATGATGGGTCAGATTGATCGGCCAAGGATAACCCACGTACATAATATCAGTATTGAATTACGGCACAGCGTTGACGTGTTACGTATGGTGAGAGTCCGGGGACCCAATGACAGGTAACGAAGCATTACATCTCAGTTCTCAGTGTAATTAAGCATGTGAATCTTGAACATATGTTGAGAAGTTTATGGGCTGCAGTAATTACTACATTTGTATTTTTTCATAAAAAATAAAAAAAATCATATATTTATTCCAACAATTCGCAAACTTTAACCTTATTACGGTTAGAGCATTAATCACACGTTATCTTACGTATGATGGCAGCAGAATGTTGCGTGTAAAGTGCATATCTAGTTAGCCGCAAGGAAGCGGATTTGTTCCCGTATGTATGCGATATTTCTTTGCGTAATTATGATTGTTTCCCTTTGCGGAATGGTGTATGAACTTGTCGTGTTAAGATATGTCTACGCGCATTACTGCGTCGCTGTGCCTACGATCATAGATTAAAGATTACAGAGGCTAAACATATTATTTATTTTCATCCTTACAGATGTAACCCACGTAATAACAAAACTTAATTTTAAAGACTTTTTAATTGGAATTATTTTATAAGTTTAGTTTTTTCATTAATTAAATAGAAATGAGTTTGTGAGATTTATTATTATAATATATCGGTAGTATCTACGCTGGAGCTAATAATAGCCGAAATACGAATAGGTCGACCGACCTTAACCCTAAAACCCTACATTTTCAAAGAATACCAGCGTCAAATTATTAGTATTGTTGTCTTATCTAGTGAATGAGACAACGGAGATCTTATTGCTGATGAGGAGACGTTCCATCGCAGTCTTAACTTACTATCAGGCAAACTGTGTGCACCTAATTTTATAAATAAGAATACTTTTCTATTTTCTTGTTTATGTTATTTTAAAAAGATTTTCGTGTCAAAATAGCGGTTTATATTAACTGTATTATTATTGTGAGGGAGACGAGAGTTGGATAATGAATTGCTGGTGATGATGTGCCATTAGTCCTTGGGATTGCCAACAAGTTTTTGATTCTACGTCGAGAAATGAATTTTTTATAGCATAGATAGCAAACAGCCAAGCTGCTCCCCTTATGACTCAGTTGAACCATTGTACCATGGTTCACTTACTGATAAATAAATAAATAATAATAACCTCATAGGTAAATAAATACAATGAAAGAAGTCGTATTTAATGCTTTAAGTTGACATTTAATAATTTTATATCTAATTGGAGAAGACCTAATTGTTTATTGTTATTCTTTGTTTGTTTTATTTTCGTTGTTTATTTTATGTTATTGTCTATGTGTGTTGTGTATTAATTGTTATTTATTTAAATGTATAAATGTATTAATGGATCACTGTTATCCGATAATAAATGAATTGAATTGAATTGGAAAATTAATAAAATTCTGCATAAATAAGTAACGACTAGAACAACCTAGACATTGTCTACCATACAGGAGCAGATTTGAAGGCAGTGTCGTGTCCAATTTATGCGGTATTTTATTACTCCGCGTACATTCACGCGACGTATTCGAATGTAGCCTGTTTGTACGACGGTATTACAAAGTGCTTGTAGAGAGAACAGGTGGCTCTGTAATTAAGACAGTTATTAAGCAATTTCTGCACTAAGTCTGCGGGTAGCTTGAGTAGCCACTGTATAACTGGATGCACGGCGACTAACTGCATGCATGGCTACGATATCTACCTGGCTGATGTCCATAACGTTACCAGTTGGAAACCGTAAATTTAATGATGTGTTATCTATATATACAAGTGTGTGGCATTTTATCATACTAATTAGGTATTTTACCATACTATGTCTCTGCGTATGCGGGCAAATTAGAACATCAACATCTAATATGATGCGTTAGATGGTGCTAGTAGTGCTGAAACGAATGAAAAAAAAAGAATAAGTCTTCATGAAAATATTTTCCATGTTGTGTAAAGTCCATTTTTAGGATTCATTACTTCGGTGTTCTGACCACAAGACCAAGCGATAGGTAGTATAAAGACCGTTGTACATAGACGTATGTCTTCCGCGTATGCCGGTTATGGTAGTATAATCCTTAAAAGGTCCCACATTTCGCATGCAAAGTACGTAACGTGATGACCATTGCAAACTTAAGTATTTATTTTCCTGTTTGATTTTTTTTTAATTTTTCTAAAGGTGTACAGTGTATGGATAGTCGAATGCAGTTTGAATTATAATTGTTTTAATTTGACATGAGCAGCCCATTTAAATATTGCCCGTGGGAAACGAAATATTATTGCGTAATTAAAATTCTTTGGCAGTTGCAAATTTTCATCGGTAACTTCTTAGTTACAAATTCAAATACGTTTAGTTTTATGTTTACGAATAAATTTTTAATCAGACTTAATTGCTAGCGAAGAAACACATTTAATCGTCAAAGTTAAGATCGAATCCATATTTTGATGACAAGTGAAAAGATGTAGGCAAAAAAGGACACAGGGTCATCTTAATATCTGCTAATCTTTAAGCTCTTATACTTTGAGTTTTGAGTCCTAAACTAAGCTTAAGATTGATTGATTGACTGTTGATATGAAATGTAATCTACAAAATTTTACTTTACTTTTATTTAAGAATAATAGAACAAAATATTTTTGAATTCTATGTCCACGTAGTGAAAATATACAATCGCAGTTTTGATTTATAACATATATTCATTTAAAGAGAGTTGAAATCAGATACTAAACTTCTGTTGTATAAAAAAAAATCGAAAATAATGCTGAGTTGCGCCATACTTGTATATACGTATCCCGAAAAATGAAAAGACATCGGCCTTAATCACAGGAACGCGAAGGCTTCGCAATGACCTAATTTGGTTGCAATGATCCGTCGAGTGCGTTGATGTTAATGCATTTTATATTGGTTCAATTGGGAGGAGCGACGGCGCGGTATGCGCGCGATGTGTGGGCGATTCGTGGGATCGCATTAGGGCCAGTGCAAATTGGCACGCATCAAGTCAAACTACACTTGTTCTCCTGATAATTCGTTGGATGTTTGGGATATCGTTTTGCTTTAATTAATATAGGTTTAAGTTATACATCAAAGGCATGGCATACAAGGTGAGATTTCTGAAATGTATGATGTCTGATGCACAGAAACCCAAAACTTTTATAACACGCATCCATTGGCATTTATCAACTAAATTTTAATTAATGAATTAATAAAGGTTGCGTTAACCTATATTAATTCATAATATTAGTAAAAGAAGAATTAAAAAAGAAACCAGAATAAGGTATTCTTTTACTTATTATGATGGTTATAAAATTCAACTGTTACAAGAGGATAGCCATGTACAAGGACATAGGACAGCCATGTACAATGTTCCGAATAATCACTTTAATCTAAAAGAAAATGATTGAATCGAATGTCTAAGACCATTTGGATATACATGCACGAAAAGTATGCGTCAAATTTGACCCAGTAATTTGTGACCAGAACAAATATAGCCTTCGGCAAGGAAAACCACCTGTGTACTAATCTATATTATAGTTTTAATAGTAAAAAGGAATCACCAGTCACCAACCCAAAATTAATTTAAGGTTCTTAATGACAAGTAAAATAAGAGCAGAGCACACGCACGGGCTGGTCGGCGCAGGCGCAATGCAATCGTGCGTTTAGGGCCACATGCCGACGCCAAGTTCCCTGGAAGGCGATGAATAACTCATTGTCCGTCCGTCCGTCCGTCGTGACGCACGTTTCTCGGAAACTAACGATGTAATGCAGAAAGTGACCGAGATAGTTGACCCGCGAGATGCATGCAACTGACGGAATTAAAATTTTGGTAATTTTTTAAATTTAATAACTTGTGCCCTATTTTTGATGTGAAAGTTATCATTTTAGTTACGTTCAGTGTGTTTATTATGCATATTATACTTTAAAGCAATGAATCTCGATATATTTGTCACATAACATGCAGATAACATTGGCCTGATCTATTTCTGCCAAAATTGTCACTCATCAAATGATCAAATGATCAGAGAATCATCTAAAGACAGAATTGAACACTCATGATATATGGTGTTCAATCCGGACATATCATTTCAGGACATTCTTTCATTAATCAATGATAGAAACCATGCTTTAACGCGAAACGGTTCCGCTTTATCTTCCTTTACTTTTTGATGCAATGTAACAATATTTTTACCCTTTTTTAATTAATACGCCGGTAAGGTATCTTTGTAAAACAACATCGATAGATAGATGTTATAAAGGATGAACCATAATATCTGCGACCCAGAGTAAATAGCAGATTAAGTATAAAATAAAACTTTAAATAAATTTCCAACTTGATTGAACTTGATTCGTTATCATAAAAATTATAACATATGAGAATTAAAATGTAACCGTTAAACTTAATAGCTTATTTAATAATATGTAATGTTACATATGAATTAACACCGATGTACCTATAATCACATAAAATATTATATGCACAAGCAAATTCCTAGAGAGATAAATTCGCACATAAACAAGTTTTAGTGAAATAAAATCTTTTTAAGCATTGAAGTCACGGTCTATTTAGCGTAAGTTATAAGACTATAACTTCGAATATAAAACGGCACGCCTCGGACGTCAAATTCAAATCGCTCGCTACAATTCCCACCGAAAGCGAACGAATGCACTAGCGAAGTGCATCGGCGTAATTAGGATGCGAATGATGTACGCTTCACGCATGTCGGCTCGGCCACCAAACAGCTGAATATTCGCACACGACTATTGTGATACCAGTTTATGGTCTCGGCTTGCCTTTATACTCCTTAGTTAGCATTCCAAATTGGTAACACAAACGTTTTTTTTTTCATACCGCTTAATGTCATGTCATAGCAATAAAGAAGGAGCACGTCCACTCAAAAGTTGTGAGTCAAGCCACTGCTACGATTGTTAACCTCATAAGTATAATTGTCTCACAATTACCATAGAATTTAAATTGTAGCTCCGTGCAGAGCTAGTCAAAATTGTTTGCCAAAAGGTAGAATCAATAGATATCATGATGGAGTAAAAGGTTTGGAGTAAAATAAAAAGTTTGAATTTTCCACATGTCTCTCTTTCCGGTCATAATTTAAAAATATGTTAATAAGATAAGATAGTATTGGAAGTATTTTGTAGGTGATAATCTTAACCTATCATAAGTCCATATAGATAATTATTTGTCCTTCTAAGCACTGTTAAAAGTTGTTTTGGGTAGCGCTATATGTCATAAATGATCTGGCTCCTCTAGAAGAGAATATAAGTAAAAGTTTCTGTTATTTACGAATGTAAAATATTTTAAGAATAAAAATTCTAAACTACTAACTACAAAACAACAGTTTTGTACATATTGTGTATCATATGAATTATTAAAGTAATATAAACACAACTCTTTTGTGAAAGCCAGAAGTACTCCGGCTTACTATAAATTAACCAATTAAATTAACGTAACCATTTTGACAGTGGTAGACCTACACTGCAGTTTGTTTCTTGCTGCAGAATGAATGGGTCAGCTCAACCGGGGTAGGATCACGCCCTCACAGAGTACCAGTGCAATATAGCAGCATAATGCTGCTGTGTTTCGTGTGGTGAGAGTAGAGATCTGGAGACTTTATTACTGGTACTAGGCATTCCATCTCAGGCCTCAAGAGTGACAACGCATCTACATTATAATTCCTTGTCAACGCTGAATGTTGATGTCATGGGCCGCAGGAATCACTTACAATCAGGTGAACTGTGCGTACGTTTGTTGCACTCAATGTAATAATAAAATAAATTAATAACGGCGACATTTGTAGCATTTCATATATAGAAAATTAATTCACTATTATTAATCTAAAATAAAGAGATGTGATATTTAAAGAAATCTATTACACCTTAAAAGCATAGAGTACACCTTAAAAACATAGAGTGCGTAAGTGTACAATTCGCAAAATGTTTTAATGAATCATTTGAGTCCTGTCTTAAGTGTTCTAACGGTAATAATTAAAAAAAACCAGATATGTAAGGCATGGAACATTTTTATTAACTGTTTTTTTTTTCGATGCAGGTGAACCGACCGTTGACAATGAAGAAAGAGGGTATCCAAACACGAAATCGTAAATTGAGCAGTAAGAGTAAAAAGAAGAAGGGTGGAATGGGAATGGGAGGCGGTGGGGCCTGTGCTCTTGCTTTGGGTGGAGTCATGGGAGACATGATCAAGCCGTTAGGAGATGCCACCAAAGGTTTCGGTGGGTCAGCCTTTCCATCCGCAATGGATTTTGGTGAGTCAAGATTAATATTAATGACTTAGGAATACTTGTTATTGAGAAGTAAATTAACGTAAAAAGCATATTGGTTAGGGATCGATTTCCATTGTTCCTTTGTGTATGAGTCTTGCTGTTGGTCCAGTGACCTCTACAGCTTTATCTAATTCCATTGTTCCTGGATTTGTGTATTACTCTTGTTTTTCCTTTTTGTGATTACGTATATTATATATTTATAATTATATAATTATAATTATAAATATAAAACTATAATTTACAATTATATCCCGTGTGCTTGATAACGCATCCGAATATTTCTTCTATTTTATTGCACATGAATTACATCTGAATAGGGAAGAGAGGGACAAACCAATGCGTCAGTTAGCCTAAATGCTTACGTCACTTTAGTAAACAGTGCATATCATCTGGTATTAATCAAAAGATATCGACATTACATTACTACTTAATTTCATCTGGTATTAATCAAAAGATATCGACATTACATTACTACTTAATTTCAGTTTTTATTAACGGATCTATCTAGGATCCAAATGTAATACCCATCACGTCACACATCACGTGTGATGGATTCAATGTCTTTAACCATGATCTTATTGTTGTGCAGGTCAGCACCAAGTGGGGCTGGTGCATCCGGCCGCGGCTCATATGTCGCACTGGTACGGCGCGCCGCACCAGGGTTTCGCGCCGCCGCCCGCCTCACACAACCCCTACCACCACCACCACCTCGCGCAACTCAATTCCATGGTAAGTGCCAATATCCACATCTATGGAAAATAGGTGACTTTTCCCAAATGTGCCTTCTTTTGCACTTAGGTCTAATTAGGTCCCTGTAACTTTGCACTCACCACACGAAACACACGCGAAGTTTAATACTGGTATTTTGTTAGGGTAGTCTCTCCAGTATCCAGCCCTCCAGGACGAACCGTAGGACTATGCCCGGGCAGTTTATGGTGCAGCTTGAAATTAACAGTTGCTGATTTGAAACATCGTACATCACGACAGTATTCAAAATTTCATCCTCATCAGCTCGATGGTTGGCATTGGCTTCCACCATTGTGCGCTTCATCCGAAATTTCCTGCCACGTACAACTAATATTCTGTGGAATCAGCCGACTTAGGGACCTTCAGGAAAAGAGTCTTCACCTTTGCTGAAGGCCGGCAACGCAATTTGCGACTCCGGTGTTCATCACGTGAACGTCCGTTCATGGACGGCGGCCATCACTTACCATTGGGTGGGGTGCTTGCTCGTTTGCCACCTATTCTTTAAAAAAAATAATGCTAGAAATTAGCTTCTCTAGTGTGGGTCTACCAAGGAAGGAAATGTGATGCGGAAAATAGCGTTAAGAAATTATGGGTGGACTGAAAACGGTATTTGATATCCATTCGTGAAATCGTGAAAACTCATGATTCCTTATCATACTTTTTAAACTATCTTTAAATATTTAAAAAATCAAACGTGTAAGTGAAATGTAATAAACGTTATCTTAAAACCTTATTATAAACTTTAATACGGATGGTATAGTAAATGTATGTTTACATATTATAACAGATTATAATCACATAGATTAATCATATTTATGTTTGTTACATAATAAGCCTTATTATGTAAAAACTGTAAATTTTTTAATTTATATTATGTAAATTAAGTAATGGTTTTAAAATGTAACGCAATTGGTTATACGCACAAAGTTTAAGTTTTAAATATTGTTTTCATTATGGTCCAGAACTATTAGAAATCCACCAGAAATAACTTTCAAACTTCAATTGTAATCTTATATTCTAAGAATTGCGGAAGCTTTGAAATTACCTGAATCTACATGATTAGGGGTCGCCGTCAATCGGAAAACATGGCGGACGATCGTGACAAATAATATAAAAAGAGACGGTCAAACCCGCAGTCACAACCTTTTATAAAATATAAACGTTCACCAACAAATCACAAATTTGGATTTTAAAGATTGTAATTAATTTCAGACTGGCTGGAGGAGCGAGTACACGTGATAAGTCAATCACAGACAAGAGCCCGATACTTCGATATGTCGACACCAACACATACGTCACGACACCGTCCGGCTGCTTGATGGTGACCTTCATAGGGTGAAAGAAGACATCACAAAATAGATACTGTGATTTCACTTAGAGCTGATTAATAACCGAAATGTAGTTCGTAACTTAATCACAATACGACCTTTGACACGTCACATTAATTTTATAAGACTGTTTACTGAATTGATGTTTTTAAATTTACACTAACGCACACGTTTTAGTTTAAGCCGTGCGAAATTGACACTCCCGTTTTAATTGTATACAAAACCCGGATGGATTAGATATTGATCGTGCGGACTTTGATATTCTATGTTCAGTTTTCCGTAAGTATTAATTTAGGAGCGTTTTACATGAAAGTAACTAGCGAAATTGTACAGTATTATAATGTAATTTAGGGTCGTTTAATATGTCCGTTTAGATGATTTATATATATATATATGAGTAAGTAGGTATTGTTAAAACGAGAACAATTTGTGTATTTTGTACATACATATCTTATTAAGTTATATACCGTTCCTGTATAGATTGTTTTTCTTTTTTTTTATTTAATTTTGAACTGTGCGGATCGCTATGGGAATTGTGATGTGTTCAAAGAATTATTATTCCACAGTTTTTTTTTAAATGTACATTTGATTTGTGTAGTCTTTATTAAATAAAATGCAATAGTAATTTATATAATAGCTATAAATGATACAATTTGTAAATAATTATATTGACTCCGTATAGAATTAACTTGATGTCTTGTCAAGTTATAATTAAAAGCAGGTCACTCCATTGGTTTCATTGTTCAGAACAATTTGTGTGTTGTCAAACACTGTAATATTTTTTAACGCTGTACCTTTGTAAATTTAAGATATTGTGTGGCCATAAATTGATCATGGGATACTGTTTGAGGAGGTAGTAACTCACTGTAAGATGAACAAGATTTTAATATTACTATATCCACAAACATAATCCCAGAGTACAGATGTGTATATATAAAGTGTAAATGACCCTGTAGAAAATAAACCTGTCGATATAAAATTGTAAATTCACTTTTGCAGAACAGCCTATAACGATATCCCGTACCTAAAGTTTTTAGTTTTTAAAAAATGAAACATTGTGAAGTTGTGTATTTTAAATAAAATTGCGAATAAATTATCAATACTTATTGATATTTAATACACGAAGTTTTTATTTAAATATTAACCTTCCATTTAAATCTATGAATTTGGGATATATATGCAAACAAAAAGAATAAGTACTGAAATAATTATTCCCTTACAATGCTTCGATGGATGCTAAAGTTTGATACGTATTAGAAATTGATTGAATTGACCATTCATTCGCCATCTCCGTCCGCCATAAGTCACCGGATCAAGTCCGCCATTCCGCAGAAAAAGTCGTCCAAAAGTCGCGCTTATCTCGCGGCAAATTGAAAATGCAGTCGGCCGTGTGATTGTGACGCAACGGGGCCGCTGCCGACGACATATGGACCTATTCAATTTTAATCGCATTTCAGAAGAAAGGACATCGGATAAAGTACCTATAAAACGCTCCCCGTAGTACGATAGAGCCCAGTTAATAAGCTGGTTTTATTTGCGGTTTGGGATTTTAAGGGTGGTTCATTGTTGGCGGACAATTAATGTTTGGGATTGATCTTTTTAAATTGTATGAAGATTTCGTTACTCTAAGCGTTTACGCTTGGTTGGAAAAACGTTAAAATTCTGTGGCAAATTTCTTTTCAATTGGGCTTGGTATTGAAGGCAATTGGAAATAGTTTGCGGACAATCGAATAGATAGATTATCAGAAATAAGAAATTATAAAAAAGAACTATAGTGACGTATTTCTTACAAAGTAGAGCCACGGCCCAGCTATGAACTAGCCGCAGTACGAATAAGTCCGTTTGGGGAAGGACCACGATTTTACAGAATACTAGTTGCTGTGTTGTGATGGGTTAGTGAAAGAAACCGGAAACTTTTTTCTCCTCGTATTCGCTATTACGATTCGAAATTAAAAGTGGGTGCAATGAATCGCGGGATTAATTTACTGAATTCTCGTTATCATATCCTAATATGATAAAAAGAAAAAAAATCTTCTGGGTTGTTTCGCAAAATGGTGGCGTGTATTTTTAGCGGCAAACTAAAGGCGGACTCGCATAAGTCACTACGTAAGGGCCGGTGATATATGGGCCGCTAGCGCGGGAAAAAATGTCGCCCAACAAAAAGCGCGGCATCACTCCGCGCGATTTATTGCGCGCAGCAACACCGCCGAGTATGCGGGACTTACAACACCGAGGGCGAATATTCTTACACCTACCCACGGGAATGCGCGTACCCCCTGATGTGACGGAACTTTACACTTCGCTAAATTACGGCCGCAAAGCGGTTGTATTTTGTTTAACTGCAGACGAGAACATTAATAAGTCTTCTTGTTATTTACATATATACCGCTCTGTTGAGTTGGGCTCAAAGTACCTCTATTGTATTCGAATTATTTTGTAGACATTGTTGTAAAGTTATATATTATAAAGTTAAATTAAATTAGTTAGGAGAAAACAATAAAAGTATTATTACGTGATATAATATAATAGAATAATAGATTTCAGTGGATATAAATTTACTAAATGTGTGACAAATATAGGTTGGTAGAAATTTACAGCAAAGTAAAATGTTCAGAAGATTGTGGAAAAGATAAGCGATATAAAAATAATATTTAGAATCGAAATCCGATTATTTGTGTGTTATTCTCACGTTTCAACGAATGACCAAAATCTTTGTAGCCATTGATATTCTTGCTGTACGTTTTTTTTGTAGCTAAGAAATAGAAAATGCTAAAAATGTTACAATGCATAACCTTAATATTAAGGTCGACATTGGTGACGAAAAACGGTGCTATCACTGTGATGGTCATAATGTTATCGTTTATCGTGGAAGCTAAAGAACAGATTTCATTCATAATTTTACCATCACATAAAACACGTTTATAAATAAAGGAAGGTTTGTTTCTCTTATTTATAAACGTGTTTTATACTATGAAAACTGAAAAGTCCGGCTAAAGATGTCTTTAACACTAAACTTACTACGACCGGTCGAATTACCATTTTTTATATTTTGTTTAACTAAACTAAAATAAAAATAACCACCATTAAATTTCATGACTTTTCTTAAAATATATATACAATTGTTTCTTTAATATTCTAACTACATTTTTTTATTATTAAATAATAATTATCACCATTCTATAATACGAGCTATAAATAATTTCAAGACAATTCACTGTAAGAAGAGTTATTTGACCGATCGTGGCAAGTTTAGTGTTAAATATTCGTGCATGCACTATGTCACCTATGTCAATTTTATGAAAAGAAGTTCGTTCTAGGAAATAATAAGTACGACACAACCCGGAAAACAAAGAATTTGTGTAATATACATTTTGTTTATTACCTGGTACTTGCACCACTTCTTCTCCAGCGCCAACTCATTCCGAAGTGGTGGTACAGATAGCTAATAATAATAGTGATATTAATTTTGATAATCCTTAGCCAGAAGCAACTGAGCGAGCCGAGATTCGGCCCGCTCGGGCACCTTCGAGTCAGACGCTCCCACAAAACAGGGTAACGGTCCAAGCCGAAGCTCCCTCTCGGGAGCCCTTGTGCTGGTTACTCACTAATAGAGGTCTCGACTGAACGAGCTCGGTCACCTTTCAACCCGGCGAAACTGTAAAAGCCCTCGGGCTAATAGCGGCCACCAACCCGAAAAAAAAGTAACATTCGTTTGTCATGTACGTAAATCAGCTCTGAAAAATTCAATTATGCTACTTAAATATCGCAACCGTGTTAAAAAGTAGGTTGACCCTTACTCCTATACTATAAATAGCAAGAATAGGTCGAGTAGAGTAGGACCAAGACCACGCTTTCACAGATTACCAATGTATAAAGATAGCTCAACGCTACTGTATTTCGGCTGGTGTCTGAATAATACAGGTAACAAGGCTTCATTCCATCTCACACCTCGTGAACATCTTGTATTGTGCTTGTACATCCTAATTCTTTGTTGGGGACGAATGTACATGTCATGGGTTGCAGTTATCACTTACCGTGATTTTAATTTATTAACAGTAAGGCGAACATATGGTTCAGCTGATGTCAAGTAATAAACGTCTCCGGATCCCTGCAATCGCCAGACGAAACACAGCAGCATTATACTGCTATTTTACGCTGGCATTCTGTGAGGGCGTGGTCCTAACCCGGTCGAGCTGATCGAATGGGTCAGCTAGAAACAAACTGCAGCGTAATGAGCTGTATGCTTGGAAATTACTCCTAATATTAGAAAAGACAAACTTCCTTATAATATTTCCGTTATATCCTTATTGCAGATATCTCTGTGTTATGGGCTGCCGGGGTAACAATAGAGAGTACAGACGCCATTAGGTGAACTGTATAGTAGTTCTTCATTCGCCAATATTATAAGAAATCGTTTTAAAAACATTAAATAAACATAGCGTCGTCGTCAACAAATAACTAGCTTAAATCCCGATATAAAAGTGTCCGAAACTACCAACACAAATCCCATAAGGAGAGTCATAGAAGATCGTGAGTAAGGGATCGTCCACACTTCACTGAATGCGACTATCCGTCTGATCCGGGAATCAATCTCGGACTTAGTTGCGCTTATCTCACTGACCCCGGCCAAGGGTGTCACGAAACACGGATTGCTTTTGAACTTTATAACTGATTTTTAACCGACTGTTAAAAGAGAAGAGGTTTTTGATTCGAAATTTATTTTTTATGCATCTAAGGCTATCTAATAACTCATAAATTTTTGAGCATTCTGTTTAATCTGTTGTTGTGGTCAGTTGATTTGGGCAGTTTTGTTTTAAATTCGAGTAAATTAGGAAATATTCGAGTTGGTCCCAAAAAAATTTCATTATTTTCGATTGAGTAGTTTTATCATTCCTCAAATCTAAAAAATATTGGCACTATATTTGAAGCTACAATGCAGTCTGTTTCTAGTTGCAGAATGAATGGGTCAGCCCGACCAGGGTAGGACTAAGCCCTCACAGAATACCAGCATAATGCTGCTGTGTTTCGGTCTGGTAAGTGTAGGGATCCGGAGACCTTTATTACTAGTGACGAGGCATTCCATTTCAGTCCTCAAGGGTAACAACGCATCTGCATTATGATTCCTTTTCAAGGATGAACGTAAATGTCATGGACCACAGGAATCCTTTGCTATCGGGTGAACTGTGTGCTCGTTTGTTACTATCAAGGTAATAATTTGTTTTTTAAAAAAATGTTTGTTCTTGTGTAGATTTAAATAAATTCGGTTTGTTTTAGTTAAACATGTTTTTTGTTTGTTAATTTTAAAATCGAGTGTTCTAAAGAAGTATTTTAATTAATTTAGTTTATAATTCCAATTACGTTATTGGAATAAAATTAAGTGCTAATAAGAAAATTGGTTCCTTAGACATCGTAATAAAAGTCAAATAAGGTATTAATAATAATAATACCGAGAATGAGAAACACGTGCATCACGCTACAGTCAAACAAATTTATAATACATCGTCTTATTTAAATGAGCGTTATTCGCCTATTTTATATTATGATTTTGAATTGTGTCGGGTTTCTGTAACTAGTACTGTACATAATATATTGAATTCCGAATGTCTATTGTTTAATTTAAGGTCTGTTTAATTTTTTCATTTTATAATCTGTAAAAATTTTAGAAGAATAATGAATTGTTGAAAAGTGTAATTTTTAACAACACAATTTTTTAAGTAAGCGAAAACAAATGTTAATCTAATACACAGACTGAAATATTTATATGTTAGATCTAAGTTTAGTAAGTGTCATCATTAATAATTAAATAATCATAAATATTCTGTAAAAAAATATCTAAACTATAAATTATGCGGATATATTTCAATGCCTGCGCCGTTGGACATCACACACTGCTCAAGTGAAGTGTGAACGGAGCTTTATTGTTATTGCATGATTTTATATCGAAGTGACCTTTATGGATAACGATAAACATTATTTGAATTGGACCTTTTGGTCTTAAGAAAATATGAGTTTACAAGAATTTTTCCGAGTCTACACTATTAAAGAATAAAAATAAAACATGGAAAAGACATGTGATATATAAACGACATCGTTAAGTACGAACATTTCGAGTCAATATAAGTCTATAATGACTCGAAATGTTCGTACTAATATTTATTTAAGTCTTTAAGTAAATTTAAACATGTAAGTTGAGTGTTCGTTTCTTTCTACAAATTCTTATAGAATATCCTCCTCAGATATTTCAAGAAAAACATATCTATAATTCATTATTTTATCTACTAATTGCTACTTTACCGAATTATATCGATACATTATCTGTTCACACAACGTCATGTATCGAATGACGAAGGTTTTCCACGAAATCTAAAACTATTAGTTATATAAAACATTGCATGCCGGTGTTATATAATTATTTTTTATTCATTACGCAAGCACATATTAACAGTTAACTCGTGGAATAAGCATAAAAGCCACAAGACTGTAAATTCGATCGTTAACAAAGTAATAAACACCGGTACCAGTCTCATCGCTGGCCGGTATTAAAGAATTCTGTTCTCGGAACTACTCCTATTAGATAACAGATAAAATATCGTTGAAGTTTTTGAAGACTTCTATAAAAAGGAAGGGAAGAAATGTGAAGATTTCGACACAACTTAAATACTTCTGTTGAAATTCTTTGGTGTTATTAAATTATTTAACAAGATGTCGTCAATAAATGAATATTAATATATATATAACATATTTTATATAAATTATTAACCTATAACTGAATATATAACCTATAAAGGTTAAGAATTTATATAAAATATATATTGTTATTATTTGATTTTACAAAATTTGAGAATATTAGCGTTCAAGTTTTAACTATGCTTAGAATCGAAATATTTATAATCTTATCATAGACCATATAGAATATTTTTATCTAATTATTTCGCCTTTTTATCAACGATTCTTCTAAGTTATCTTTAACATACTTATGATTCAAAATTCAGAAACAGAAATATTTTCTAGTATAAAATTGTACTAGAATACACATCGTTTATCAGCGAGTAGATTTGAATGTTTAAATTATTTAAATTCTAAATGACTAAACAAGTTAACGCGCGATCTGTAGATACATAAAATTCTAGAAATTATTGAAAAGAAAACGACGCGTTTCAACAATTTGAGCAGGAGATTCTTAAAGTACTTTTAATAAACGTAGAGAATTATTAGGTATATCAGGCGCCGCTTCTGAGCACAGCACAGGACCGGGTAGGGTCAATGAATTCCTGCAACCACAGAGGTAACCACTCGTTAATTTTTTCCCTAATCCGATAAAATGCATGGAGAATACGAATGGAGGAAGATACGGATGCAGTGTTTGGCGTACGGGATATCCACTAACATCCAATAAGCGAAAAATTGTGTATAGCATATTAGTTCCTCAGGAGTAAGGGATAAATCTAGTACATTAAGCTGTCATATCGAGATATCGAGATATATGGAGTTCTAGCAAAAGTATGCAAAGCAACCAAAAATAAGTTATGTTTACGTATCATTATAATTCCAGGTTAATGACACTTTAAAGCTCATCGTGAATACATACGTGTTGTATATATGAAGTCATCGTTTCACAACAAACAAGTGTATGGAGTATTGAATATCCGAAATGTAATTCCACTGAAACACCTGCCCAAACTTCCCCCCCCTGTTAACACTATAATATATACGAAGATCGGGCATTAATGCATTCGCCGGAAGGACTGACGTAATTATTATTTGGTGCAAACGTATTGAATATTAAGCCGAATATTGGGACAAAAAATCTTTTTGTTGGAGTAAAAGTATGCTAATTACCATGTGGCCTGATGTAACGGACTTCGTGAAACAAGGGACACGGGCAGGTGACCTGATAAAAAGTGACAGAGTGTTAATAAATGCGACACGAAAATGTTATAATGCGTCTTTTTAATGTTAAATACTGAATTGAAATTAGATGTAATTTATATTCAATATTTCTCATGGTTTCATTGGCGGAAAGGCCGAAGATCAACACAGTAGACGGATCAAATACTAGTAGAACTAATGCTATCGCAACGAACGGCAGAATGTTATATTGTGGAAGGCCAACGAAAGTAATTAAGATCACCTCACTATTTAGAACGATTGAAGAGAAAAATACCGTTTTGTGAAAAATAAAATAAATATTTGAATGCGGTATTGACATATGCAAATCTAAGGTAACTTAATTTCAAATTCAATTTAATTAAAATTTAATCAAAAATTTTCCTCAAAATAAAATATTTCTAGTTAAACAATACTTTTATATTGAGTGTTTTTGAAGCGTTTTTGATTTAGTCTTAATTTATTTTGAGAATAAGTGTAACAATCAAGCACTCTGAACACTCCGTCCCATAAATATTTACATCCATTCTTAATAAAACTTTTAGATCTCATTTGATGGTGACATGCATTGTCAACACCGAGCCTCGTAACAAGTAACTGGGACTAACTTATGATACAGCTAGAAACAAGCTCTGAGATAGTCGGGACCCGTTCACACTGCCGCTAGAAACTCGGTGGAACGTGGCTCTACCTTTTTTACCTTTCTACTATTGTGTCAAATCAAAAAGATCATGGGTTATATATATATAATTAGAATAAATAATACCTAAGTCTTTTGTCCTAATTTGTTGAAATTACCACTAGGCCTTTAATGTTACATTGAGTATTGCAGATATTTACAACTTAAAATATTTGTTTATAAAATCAAAGGTTTGTTCCTGCCAAGCAATACTAAAAATCGTGTTGGATAAATAACAGTAAACAATGTTGATAAAAAAAACGGAGAAAGTATTATATTTCTTTTTATGGTTTTTTTGTTCTCAATATGTTGGCAAACAAAATTATTCAAAAATTCAGTAGGTTCTATATTGAGGATAAGAATTAGCAAGTAAATATGGTATTTTTAAGCTGCATTATTTAAGTGTACATTTTTCATATGCTATCTTATTTTATCTGTTGGTATAAGTGATTTAGTAGATATAAACCAATTATTGTTCGGGTAAAGTGGTAAGTAAGTAAGAAAGTAGTGCTTAAATACGGGGACTGTCAGCCACCTGCCTAAAGCTGCAATTCACGCTCCACCTTTATTGCCCCTGATTGCGAACCCCTGGGATTCGACGGTCAAACGGACATTACGCAACGCACCTTTTAGCTGTTTTATAATTATAAGCTCGTTCAGCTCTCAATATATAGTTCTAAGAATTTAGTGAATAATTTTTAATGATTTTTGCACTCGTGATTATATACAAGTAACGTGACTTTAGAAATACTGCTAAGATTAAGTTAGTGTGTGTGATTTTTTTATTGAATTTTATTGTTGAATACATCAGTTTCACCGTATCAACAATAACTAAATATTGCAACAATCTATCAATTTTGAAATAAATATTGATTGATAAATAAATATTTAAGGATTGATTAATAAAACATTCTAGACTTCTGTGCACATATAATCTTATGGGCAGCCTTATGCCTCTGCAGAGGCTATTGGAACTAATTCTGGCCGAAGTGCTAAATAGAGAACCTGGCCTTCTTCGAAATGGTGCTAGCTGTATAAAACGCAGGTTCCCTTCCGATGTATTTCTTCACCGCCGAACACTACTTTACTTTCACAACTTTACCTAGTAATCATTTTACCTAGTAAAACAGTTAATTTTATTTAACGGTGATTTGTCACCGTTAAATAAAAATAATAAAAATATTAACGTCAACATTATTCAGTCTAAAAAAGGATAGAAAATGAAAACCTTGTTTTATTTAATCGATTTCAAGATTCGAAATAAATTAAATTAAATTATGTAGGTTTATATTAATATATATACAAAATTACAGAGGTAATACCTTAAAAAAATTGCGAATTTGTTTAGATATTTAATACATTGGCGAGTGTAGTTATAAGTTAGTTTGAGAACGATGAACACCCTTTAACCAGCTATCTCTATAAATTTATATTTAAGTTCAGTAACCATTATGATTTTTAGTATTTTATTACATTAGATAGTTACAGCACCTTTAAATATGCACCTGCAAATCTTTAAAAGCATAAAATCATTGTAAAAACAGACACAAACAAAATGCTGATATATAGGTACATTGGCCGCAAGGCCTTTATTTTATTATTAATGCCTTAGGGCACTATGTTTGCTTTTAATTAGGGCACGACGGAGAATCTAGGCTGGCAAGCATATGCAGCGCCGCTGCCCCTTTAGTTGATTATTTGATATTTTGTGCAATATGTGTGTTATGCGTAAAAGTATATATATGTATATGTTTTTTTATTATTTTCGCCGAAATAAGATATAGTCGCACTGCTGCGCCTTAAAGCCTCTTAAGCAGTAATTTAATTTTCGATTTTAAAATATCCCCACTCTCGAAACACATCAGTGGTAGACTGAAGGAGGTCGTTGGTATTCATATATAATTCATTTTGCCGTGATCTAGTTTAATTCTAATTTTATTATGGTAAATTTCAAACACTGTGATGCCTTTTGTGTAATCCAATTTCTTTTCAACATCTTCAACGATCAATATATTTTACCGTAGATTGACAAATTGTGGAAAGATTTTACATGGATGATAAAAAATGGCCAGAGATAAGCGTTTACTTAAAAGTAGATGATCAATAATTATGTTACATTTATATACTAACGATGTATTTAAAAATTCTTGTACCAAGTTGTTAATACATTAGACTGATCGTAAGTCGTTAGATCAATTTCCGTCATCACGAAAAGCAAGATTCGAACGTGTCGATATGCTTCTACGAGATGGTAGCAGTTAAACCAGTTCTCAATAACTATTCACAGAGAATTGGATGCAGATTGAATGATGCTTTATCTAAATCGCAAACTATTGAAGTTCACGCGTTATAGTTAATTGGATAGACACTGGAACACTTACATAAATCAAATAATTAGACACGTTGTATCATATCTTAATAAATATAATCAACTTTAGCGACAATAGCGATATTTTTCTTCAAATAATAAGTCGTTAAATATATATAGATATACATAGTATTAGCGCATATGTCTTAACGTTCGCTTCCGATATGATATGGAGGTAGATGCAGTTTCAAATATATAACCATAGTAGTGCAATAGTTTGGCTATGCTACAATTTGATTAGTGCATGAATTAAACATTGCTTATTGAAAAAAGAAATTTTTCGCAACAGATGTTTTCGCTGAACTCTCCACAGAGTCATTACTTTTTGATGCTAGAAAATATCAAAAAGCAAAAACTTACTAGATTGTGGAAACTATGTTTAGGTGTACATATCTAATTGTACATACATATATAAGTTGATTGATAGCAGATGAATTGCAAATTAATTCTAGTGACCCCTTTATGCCGGCCGCATCATTAGAATATTGCATATGTAAGAAAGATCGTCCTCATTAAGTAAATTAATTTGTAGGCATAACATATGCGTTTAATTGTAATGTTGTGTTAATTGTTTGCAATTTGCATATTTACCGTTAAATACCGCGTGACTCATATACCTAGACGTCATATTTAATAAAGCTTCGTATTGCAACTCGCAATAGAATCTGATGTTTTTGTAATTGTATAATAATCTCAATTAGTCTGGAGTGTTGCGTCCAAATAAAAAAAATACTCACAAAAGGAATGGCGGCTTTATATAACAGAAGTGAACAAAATACGCCACCAAAAACCAGTAGACGCCACAGGTAGATGGTGGAATAACTATGTTTGAATTACAGACAATAAATTGCGATACTAAAAAATGGCAGCAGCAGCGGTAAAGGTGCGACGTTGCTGTAAAAATTCTCTTGACAAATCATGTGATTTGGTTTGGCTTTGGATTAGGCATGGTAGCTTCAGCAAACAATCAAAACAATGTTAATAATCTCCGGCCGGTATTGGGCTACCATCAACGGTGGCACTACGTTCGGCATTATATAATGACAATTACAAAGGTGGAAGAAGTTAACAAGTTACGCTGGGATATTACAGGATTATCTATAGTCCAATGACAGGGGAAGGAGTAATTCGCGAATCCGGAAACTTGTTTATCCACCCGGACTAAGAAGGTATTGGATTTACTGGCCACAAGTCTGTCGTTAACAAAAACAAGAAAGTGAGTCACTGTGATTTATAGACTTTATATTCAGAATATCGACGCACATCGATGGAGAGGTTTCGGGTCATTATATCACTCACAGGCAATGAATTCATCCAAATTCACAACATGGTGTTAATGAAAGATTTCAACGCTAAACTTGGCTAAAGGAACGACTATAAGCAGTAAGTGCATAAGTTTCGAAATAGGGCAACGGAACTGTCGGGAATAGGTCGGAGGAGTTGAGTGCTCCGTTGCTTTTTCTCCTTATGTTGGCTACATTCATAAACTCTGCCAGTGCCACAGTTTTACATTAGAATACCATTGTTTTACACTTCCTCGAGTTTTAAGTAGGGATTATTTCCTTTTCTTTAGTTTTAACATTAGTCCTGAATTTCATCGATCAGAGGCAATGTCACACTTTAGTAAGGTGGTGGCCATATCACTAAAACTTTCTCTCCATCCAATCAATCACTGTGTGTACCATTATTAACATATTTTTATAACAGATTTATTATATATGTCAGCCATTAATAATTATTATTTTTATAATTGTACAACCGATACCAATTACCAATAAGATTTTATTTAATGAATTTCAAATACTTGAGACTATTCAAACTGTTCCATAATTATAAAAAGCACCTCATACCTCGTTATAAAATATATCAACTTAAATGCAGCAAAAGTAAATTACTGACATATAATCCTAACTCTTATCACTTTATATCATTTACTACCATAAAAAAAACATACATAAAAGGTTTGTAGCTCTGTCCGTCATTGGTTAAAATTTTGTTTCGATCTTTATCATTACTTTAGATTTTTAGTATCGATAATATACGAGTATATAATTCTGTATTGGTATTGCGTAAATACAAGGAGAACAAATTAAATATCTGCAACAAATCGGGATCAAGCCACTAGCCCTTTTGATCGTTTTAACTATTATATACTGTAACCAAGTGTGCTGAATATATTATATAAATATGAGCATTTGGTTAGTCATATGTATGTAGATATTTTTCATCCCTGACATTTGGTATAGAACAGGGTTTGAATGCGTACCATGAAATAAAATCGTAAAAAATTAAGCTTCGAAATTCTATATATATAGTATATGTAAATTATATATGTGTATAACCAAAGGGTCTTGATGACAACATGATCTGCTGTAACTGTAAAACTGATTCCTTGAAAACGCAAGAAGTTGTTTTCATAACAATTCAATTCGATTTATTTATTCAATTAGACAATAAACAATCCATAATTTGTTAGTAAAGTGCCTTAAAACTATGTTAGTATCACAATTCAAATGTTAGTAATTAATTTATAACTTTTACCTTATATATTATTAGTTAAATTAGCCCAAAGAGATGGACAGACCAGGTATCCAAACAACTGCAGATTCCTATCAGTACCACGTTTCATCAAGCTGCTGATCGCAACAAGTGGAACGATGTCATAGCCAAACAACGGAGTCTCATGAAATAGAAATCATCCACTCCTGTAAACATGCCCGACCCACAGCAAAGTCGCGGAAATTCAACAGCGTTCTGAAAATGTTGCTGTACTCGCGGAATATATGGGTTTTCTGAGAAAAGTAGGTGAATAGTGCACTTCTTTATAAAATGTTCCGTTCATATAAAGTGTTTGGAATGTATCTATTCATCTTCATTTTCGGCAATAAGTTAAATTAATGAGTTAATTGTGTATTGTTGTATATTGTCTTGTAACCGATAGATATAGTTGTTATTTATTATTTATAGTATATAATTTGGTTATTTACTGTTTTAATTCTTACATGCTGAGTGAGTATAAAAAAATATCCAACTTTTTCTGGGTATTTTATATTTATATTGTAAAAGTCAGTAAAAATATAGCTTTATAATAGGAAGTTTTATATATATCAACTATTTAAATAATTCAACAAGTGCAACCGAATGCTGAACTAGACGTGCTAGCTAGCTCGTACTTCAGACGTTCAATATACCGGACATAAAATCATTTTAGTTCATCCAAAGGTCCGCGTCGAACCCAGTGATTATTAATTTTATGACAGTCCTTGAGACACTTAGGGAGCACCTTGTTTAAACAAATACACCTGATCGATTTTGTTGCTTGCACCTTGCTCTGAACGTGGACGGCCTTACACCTGTCTCTATTCGACTTGTTATCGCCTGCGGATATGCCCGTAGGTATTTTGCTTGGTATTGTAGTATATTTCATTTATAAATATTAAAGCGGTAAATCAAATAATTATTCTGATAATAATATTCTTCACTATAGTGATATTAAATGAAATTTTGATCTAAACTTGTATTTACAAAAACATCAAATATCGTAGATTTTGAACGACGATGAAGAAAGATGAAATGTTATGTCATTTTTTTGTAATATCTCTTAATTAACTTAATTTGTAACTCTTTCCTCAAGGGTGTCAACGGCCTTTCAATTGAATATTTGTTGAGGATGGCTAGGTGTTTATAGGCCGCAGTTCTAAATTTACTGATTGCATCAAATTCTAAATTTAATTTCTATGATAATTTAATAAGTAGACATTCAAACCAATTTTATATGTATAGAATTGTCTATCCTTTTTAACACGTTAGTATCGACTAAAGTGATTATAGGGACTAGTGAATGTAAAATAGTCAGTTAGAGCCCGTGGCGATTTATGTGGAATTAACATAATGTAATATTATAATACTTTAAGGGTCGTACACTGTCCTAACTGCCGGATGCTTCAGTGGTCATAGTATCCGGTTACTAAGTTACTTTTGGGTTCAATGTAAAGGAAACATTTGGATTAGACGAGGTTTGGGACCTTGTATGATATCTGCACCAATAATAATGGAATTATATATAAAGTATGTCTAACGCAGCTTTCTAAGTAGCTAATCCAATTAGTTACTAAAGTTTATTTCTAAGATAGGAGGGAAAATGGATAACGGCACATATTATTATGTTAGTTTCGAAAGAAAACGTAACTTATCTTTTTCTCTCTTGCTTTCCATACAATTCTTCATTGCTTACCCATATTAACGTGTTTGACGTTTTTCTTGGCACGGGATTGAGTGAGAGACGCCTTCATTCAAAGATAACAAACCTGTTTCGTTATGTTTTACGATAAGTCGCAGGTTACGTGGCGCAAACTATTTCTTTTTTTAAATAGCAGATCTCAAAAGTGTTAAAGGACTATTCAAAAAGAAAAAAACTGTGCACGTACAGTTATAATCAAAGCATAATGCTTTGGTTAAAACTGTATACAGTTTTACAATCAATATGACGGACTCTTCCGCGTCACCTTCATCAGAGAACAATTGTGAAACGGGTTAATTCCGCCATTATAATTTATTTGTAAGGTGAAGACATGGAAAAGTAAACTACGTCTTCAAGTCATCCTTGCTTTAAGAAGTTGATACCGGCTGTTAACAACCGGTGAATGTCATCGTATCACAGCTGCTGAAAAGAACGTAATGATAAGGATCTGTCACCATCTTCATTATCAGCCCGTGCTGAATCTAGGTTCAGGCGTACTGTCCGATTATTAAAATAGTATAATCACAGTGGTAGAGTCACACTGCAGTTTTTTTCTATCTGTATCAAACCTTGAATGGATTGGATCAATCGGGGAAAGACAATGCCCCTACATCATCATGAATAATCCGCATAACGCTACTGTGTTTCGTCTGTAACAGTTGCTGCAACTAGATATATGAGTGAACTGAGTGACCTTTGTTACCCTTAGTTTCCGAAAAAGGGACCGTTTAGTAATACTGATTTAATTTACCTAACCATTTTTTAGTGTTCGGACGACAATGCCGCGAGTCTTTTGAGATAAAGCTATGACGTAGCTTAAAAGCTCTATGAGGAAAAAGGTATTTAGTACCTAGGTGATTTTTTAAGCAACTCCTGATTCTAGATACGATTCCAATACCGGGTTAATATTTTGTTTTGCATAAATTGTTGACATTCGGAACTTGGTGATTTTATCAGATTTCTCGTGTTACTGACACTGCGGCCGTAACCTCCACCGATCACATATGCCTTACATCGATCAACTTTATATCAATAGTGGTAAGGCCACGCTGCCAGTTTGTTTCTAGCCGCAGCATGAATGAATCGGGTCGACTTGGGAAGGACCATGGCCCTCATAGAATACGAGCGAGAAAAAGTAGCATAATACGGCTGTGTCGAAACAGTGTGGTGATATGAAGAGTCTTATTACTGGTGATGATTTCATCTTAGTCCTCAGGGATGAAAATGCTTGACTGCAATGATTCCTCATGGAGAGTGACTGTGGGTGTGATGGGTCGCAGGTTGCAGATAAACAATATTTTTTTTTGTAAATAGTTTCTGTATGCTTTTGTTAATATGTTTGCCATCATAATATATTCTGTACAGTAACATCTAGTATGGCTCAAATGTTTGAACAGAGATAATTTTGGAGCACCTTTAGATAGTGTATGTATTTTTAAATTCATGATATAGATCATACATTTTTTTTTATACTTTCTAAGCGATTGCTTGACCGTGAACCCACCTTATGTTAAGTGGAAATGTAGTCCTGTATGGTAAGGCGCACTAGCTCAATAAATGCCTATTCACTCTACTCTTGAAAACACCCACATTGTAATCGAAGGGAAAGACAGACGCGGGCAAACTATTCCTGTCCTTTGCTGTACGAATAAAATTATTGGCCTGGATGTCAGGATAATGCAAATAAAAGAATGCAAAATTAATAAAAACTTTCCTACGTTATTAGAATGGATCGATTCTGAACGAATTAAATATTTCTTTTCTAAGAGATTAAGATAACCGATTCTTAGATAAAACTCTACATATTTAACTTCGCTCGCATTTTGAGTTGTTTCACCTCATTACCTGCTTGAATGGTGCTAATATGAAGTAAGGAAAGCTTAGCTGGCGTTGAATAATAAACCCTAATTCAAATCATACATGGACGAATTTTATTCTAGTGTTTTCTTTAGGTCTACTTTCATTTCATAAAAAATGCATGCAAATATGAACTCAAGCTGCAAATATTTAGGTTTAAAGTTAAATGTTCAAGAAATTTCGAATATTGTGATAGCTTTTTAATGAAATTTGGAATCTATTACTGTTCAAATAGAGTCCTAACACTTTTACAAGTTTATGATCTTTTTCACTCGAGGTCGCAAGCCGTTCGGCGAATGCTGCGAATGCGACAATTCCGCTCATTGAAATACTGAAACTGGGACTAATGCCCACTATCCTTTATGTCTCCAATTAAAATAATTCTATACATGTACAGAACAATGTTTATTTTATTATTTTTACGCCAGAGTTTCCTGTATCGATACAATTATCATTCAATCTACGATTGCTGGGAAATAAAATGAAGCATTCTTTAAATATATTTTAACTTGCAAGAATATCTCTATTAAATAGAAGTGTTAAATACATATTGCAAATAAAGTTATTTAATTTGAGTAACTGTAATTTTAAATATCGTTCTCCTAAAAAAAAACTGTGTCACGCGTACTAAAAAGTTCATTCCACCCTTTAATTACGGGCTAAATTAAGTTTTTAATGCGTGCTGCTGTCACTAGCCTTAATTAATTAAGAAGTTTCAGTAGATGCGTGTAAAATTTGCATAAACACAGCATTCACTATCGCAAAACGAAAAAGCCGCGATTTCGAACTCGGGGATCACATGAGAAGAAATCGAATAAAAAATCGATTTTAAGCGTTCGATCTGCGCCAGAGTGGATGCAATTAAAGGGTTCCGAGAACCGATGCTCCGGGACTGCACGGAGCCTGCACGAATATACAGAGAGAAACACGGACTGAAACTGATTTAAAAAAATTAGAATGCCTCCAGATTAATATTGTGTATCTGTGTATACATATTTTCATATAATGACGTATTTGATTAATAGTTTTATGTACTTATACTCAATAATAATATTGTATACACTTTATAAAACGGTTGTTGATTTTTAAGCAAAATGAAAAACGCATTTGACTTATATAAATAGAAATATTTATAAATATACCATTACTATTCTTCTATTTTATATCTTGATGAATTCTTAAAATATAACACATTACAATTCATTATGGACTTTGTTCTGTATTAATTTTGCAATTGTTTAATAAGAAAATAGAGGTGAAAATTATGAACTTTTATGTCGAAGTCAAAAATATTTCTGTTTCATTCGAACTTTTATTGAGCTCCTATAAAATTAACAACAAAATATAAGATAAGTTTTTATTTATGATTCAATTAAGATTTAATTAATCTGTATCAATTTTCCTAATCATGCCCAAACCATTTCTAATATTTGCATTGATTGCATACCATCGTTAACAAAGAACAGGGGACAACTAAACAAGGTGTTTACGATCTCGATTGCGATCAAACAAAAAATCACAACAAAACGAAAAAGCTTTAGCGAATAAATTATAAGGAGAGAGTCTGTACATACGGTCGTCCGTGTCGTCGCTTTAATTGGGCCATGTTGCTTGGACGGAAAAAACTTAACATTTGTTAGGTATTCCGAGAATTATACACTTGTTGCTTTCGACGCGGGCCGGTTTTATTTTCACTCAATATACACACATCTAATGGTGGCGGATGTGTGCGTGTGTGTTTGATGTGTGCTTAGTTTATATTCGCCGAAATTGACTTTATCGTGAATTGCGCGTACTTGGGTGTGTGCATTTTTGCACTTTAACTGCGATCACTGCAAATGAAAAGTTATAAAATCTTAGATCATGTTATAAATGTTCGCAATTGAAAAGAATATCGGTCTTTGTAGACAATAAATATAAAAAAGTATATTAATTAAACACAGTGGTTAAATAATGTGTCTGCATCAGAAGTAATAGCTTCCGCTTTTTGGTTTTTCTATACATTGTACATCCTTATCCTTGACAAGGAATCGTGATGCGTTGTCACCCTTGAGGGTTCAGATGGAATGCCTCGTGACCAGTAATAAAGGTTTCCGCATCCCTACACACACCAGACGAAACGCAATAGCATTATACTGCTATTTTACGCTGGTATTCTGTGAGGGCGTGGTCCTAGCCCGGTCGAGCTGACCCATTAATTCTGCAGTTAGAAACAAACTGCAGCGTAGCTCTAACACGTAAAATCAGTTGGAATCCAAGCCATAGCCAATAATTGTGTAACTCCGAATATGTTTTTATAATTCCCGGATAGCGTCTTAGACGCATTATGTCGAACTTATGTCGAAACGGTGAGTAAAATAATGACAATACTTTAGTAACATATTGTAGCATACCACAGTTACTCGAGTATTATTTAAAGTATCAAGAAAACCTTAATACTGGTATTAATATATTCCATCTTGTTTGTCAGGGGTAACGGTTATAAAAATGATCATTTGTAGGAAATTAATGAAAAGTTATACACAGTATTTTAACGGTGGTATTTGGTTTTGTAGCGTCATCATAAGTACGCACAGCCATAAGTTGGTGGGCGACATAGATCATACGCGATTATTTATTTTTAAAAATCTATGAACCGAGGTGGTAATCTGGTTATCTTCAAATTTGAGCTGAATAATGGTCACCCATGCGTCAAGTTCGTGAACTTGTGCTATCAGTTGGGGCTGGCTAATATACGACTAAGGCACTCGGACGCACTACCACTGCATTCAAAAGTACGTTATAATTATTCGCTCTAATTGAAAAAAAACGTGATTCGGACTTAAAGTTTAATGACTAAATTAACTAAGCTAAAAATATTAAAAGATATTTTATATGCCAATATACAAAGAAGTCCTCAGTTTTAGATTTCTTTTTTGCTTAATGTATTTCTCTCTTTCTCCTTCTTACTTTTCTTACGCTGTCGAGCACGTGAAAACCAACAGTTAAAACTCTCCCCAAAAAGAAAATTGTTGCCACTCTGAAGCACAGAGCGTCCGGACTGGTCCGATTCAACTTACGGAGTCGTAATATATCCGCCGTAGACTACACTTCCTACAACTTCCTGTTTATCAGAAGTTGTTGCCACAATCGATATCATTTACAGGGAAAATTGACAGTTACAGTTGAAATTTTTTGGAATAAGGATAAAAAATGTACCTCTTTAAGCGTACGTATTCTGCGACCACTTCAATACGTATGTATTTGCGGAGAACTGTCGCAAGAACCTCTACAGCTTTATCTAATTGGACTAGCGAGCGGGAGGCCCGCTGAGTAGGGAGTTAACGACGATGCTGTGAAGCTGGCGCGAAGACTGCTGCTGCACCACCGCTGCACTCCGACCCCTGTCGACGAAGAACGACAACAGAGGGGGGCGATAATACGATCCGAGGAGCCCTTATAAGAAGGAACGAAAGCTAGACTCGGATCGCTATCTAAAGAGATCTGAGAGGGAATTTTCAAAAGAGTACTTACTGTATTGTAAATATGAAAATAAATTAAACCTGTTTATAAAATATTTACATATTACCGAACGTACTATTATATTGTGACTTAAGAATCTTCTTAGGTACAGAGCTCCAACGTTGTCAACCCAGTTTCAACAAAAATTTAAATATAAAGCTTTAAAGAAAATTGTGGCTTCATGTTAAGAAAAAAGTACGTGGCATGGGCGTCTTGATTGCAGACGAGCGAGAGGGAATCCAAGAGATTTCCCTCTGAAGAGCGTTCGTGTAAAAATCTCTGATGGCTAATACTTAACCGTAACGACGCGGGGCGCGCGTGTCGGGGAACGTAAATTGTTTATTATTTTTTATAGGATTTTCATGGGAGTGCTGCTTGCGCTCGTTAAGGTCGCTTTACTGCGATGCTTCATGGCCGATTTAAGCTCGCCGAACACGGGCGAAGCGAATTCGCGACGATTGCAGATATAATTTGAAGCATCACAGCTAAAGGTTTTGCTATGCTAAACATGTTTCTCGGTTATTATATCATTGTGCCACATTTTGATACATGATGATCATTTGACAACGTACGTTTTTTTTTAATTTTGAATGTGATACAATATAAGTTTACTTTATAGTGCACGTATGGTTAATTTAGCCTTATGGTTGACCTGGTATTACATTGTGATTACGATTAAAATAAGCTGACCTGGTATCGAAATTGTCAGACTGACTGCAGGCCTCCATCATGATCCAACGACTTCTATCTTAAACCACGTGCATACGCCTAAAGGTTTCCTCCGAAGCATGAAAGCCCTAACATATAAATGATTCAAGATGTCTCATCTAAATAGGAACTGAAACATTGTTTAACTAAGCAGATCAACTAAGAACGGTGACTGAACTACGCTATAAGCATTTAAGCAGCTTATAATAATTTGAGATTACATTTATTACATTGCATTGTTACATGTATCCCGTAATACATTTAATTTTACGTTTTAATTTAACTTCGCATTCGAGTGACTAGTGTTAAAAAATGTAATTTTCTTTGAAATCATACGTCTTTAAAATTTATATTATACATTTCTTGGGATATCACGAGGTAATCGCTAAGCTTTGCCAATGTCTAAAGATGAGGAACGAGCGGAATGGGAGGGGGAGGTGAAGGAGTTCGGTTCTCGGTGGGGGTTGTACTGTAAACACAATTACCACCCGCGCATCCCCCGGGGGCAACAAATGGCGGCTTAACGACCTATTCACCTGTGATTTGTTAGCAATATGCTTGAGATTTGGAACTTGAATGCTTCTTTAAAATGTTTTATGAATAAACTTAGAAAGTTTGTAATATTACAAAGGTCACAGCAAAGCAATCGAAAAATGTCAATTATCTCCAATGAAATTGAATATCCTAATTTTGAATTTCACATAACATAAGATTACTAATAGTATCTTGAAGCAAATATTTAGCTGATGTTTAAGAATATTCTGAAATTATTCAGAAATTTGTTAAGCAAACTTTTTAAGCAAAAACAAGGTTGGTTACGGGGAACGCATGATCGACGATTATTTCTTAATTTTTTCGTAAAAAGCTGAGTTTAAGCGGTTTCTACGGCCCAAGAACAGTTATTTCCGAAAGAAATTATAGCGTGGATGCATATCACCTGATGATGGAATGCCTCGACACTAGTAATTAGGTATTTTTCACCAGACGAAGCACAGCAGTGGTCAGCTAGCTATTTACTCACGTTCTCGGTCGAGCCCGGCTTTTCGTGCTACAGCGAGCTTATATCTACAGCGTGGGTCTACAATGCAATATAGTTCGGCACTACAAACTTTTAGTCATAACTATACATGCAATCACAATCACAATGGTAAGTCAAACTCAGATTCGAAAATTGCTATATTCCATTTGAATCGTCGAGTTTAAAAAAAGTTTATCACCGATTTATGATGAAAGGAAACTCAATTGCATCTTTTTTATCACCACATTGACAAAAATTATATTCGATTCTGTACAAAAAAATCACTAAAAGTTAAATGCCATGCCACATTTCATGACTACACGGACCATGCTTCCAAATACCAATGCAAAATAATGCAAAAAAAAACCGAAGGTTACCGCGGTCGCCTTCTTATGAGCACAACTCATGTCTATACCGCTGTACTCATTAAAAGCTTACAATATGTGTAACTTGATCGACTTATAACTGATAGGTTAACTCCAATACCACCGGAAATTACTGACCACTATTTTTACATCGAAATAAGTACGACAAGAAGTGGCAACACTCGTTAATCCATGCAGCGGGCGCCGCTGAGGGGCGGAGCGCCCGCGCCTCTCCCCGCTTATAAACAACTCGCCTACAACATTTAATTATCGCTCTTTATTAAACCAGACGCACCACGGACGGGTTACACCGATACCAATCGTTGTGAACCGATAAAGCATTGTTCCAATGAGGAGAGGAATTATCTTTAACACCTACTGATATGTCTGATTCGTGTTGTTGATGTTTGGAAAGTTTTAGCTGAATTGCCTTTTTTTTTAGATTTATTTAGTAGGTTAATACTATTTAGTTTATATTACTAGGGTTACACAAGTATGAGTGACAAGTGGCGCAGAGAAATGGAAGCAAAGAAAGGGTGGTAGGTGTTTATTCTATACTCAAACTAATGAGCAACACGGCTTCCAGTTTTGTTCTTTCAATTTTATACAGGTTCTGGAAAACCAGGTCTACCCCAGTGGACCTATTCTTGCTACAGATAGTAAATAACTGCACGGTGACTATGTAAAAGAAATGGTAGGTTCTTAAATATTGCTACGCGGTACGATCCTAAATCACCTATTATAGTCCATCGACTGTCTGTAAGTTATCAGTTGAGAGTCTCCAGATTCCTACACTGACCAAACGAATCGTTAAAACATTGCAACATATTCAATCCAGCATAGTACGCTTTACACGAAACTCTAACATACACAAATACTTCGTGGAATAAGCTGTCGCCAGCGCTATTTCAGAACCGATATGACTAAGGAACCTTCAAGAACACCTATCTTAAAGGCTGGCAGCGCACCTGCGATTCCTCTAGTTTTGTGGATGTTCATGGACAGCGATGAGCACTTACCACCAGATGAGCTGCTTGATCGTTTGCGACATATTATATATAAAAAATATTGCTATATTTATATATTATAAAAACTTTCCATTTACAAAAAGTTCCTATCAAACTTATGAAATCAGAAAGAAATAGTCTCCAGTTTCTTTTTTCTTTTGACTCTGGTCATGTCATCTTTTTGTTTAAAATTGTGGGCCTGTCTCACAGTTGTGCCTATGTAGTCATGCTACAGATAGTTTATAAGGAACGTGACTCCACCCTGTAAACATTTGGTACTTAAATAGTGTCATACAGTTATACCACGTGCATTAGGATAGCCTAAGCCATCTGCCGCCATCGATTTTCTATAAGCTGAGATCCAATGTATTGCGGACCATTCTAAACAACGTTTGCTAGTTCTAGAGTGCTTTTCGAAAAAGTCTCTTACCCAATGTTTACTAATTTTTCTTGCTAGGTTAATGGATCTTAACCTCAAATTACATAACTTCAACAGAACAGATCATGTGAATTATAAAAACAATTATAAGAAGTATTTCGAAACTGGATTTAAAGCTGTAGTTTTTTTATTAGTAGTTTTGTAGATATGCTGAGCGGAAGAGTCCAGTTAGTGTGGGATATAAAAACGATTTTATGTGTAATTTAGAGAGCTTGCAGCGTAGTTTCGTAGGTGCGCAAAGCCGTTTAAACGCCGGCGGGCGAGGTCCGAGCAGGCGTTATCGGCGCACGCGCATTCGACCCGCTCCACGCCCGCTGCCTGCAGCGACCAGCCTCCACGCCCTGCGCAGGCGCGGACTGGAAAACTGCCAAGTTAGCCACTATATTGGAACGTTATTTGCCAGATTCTGAATACGAATTTAAAATATAAATATAAAGAATTTGAATTTAATGTGTCTTGATGAAAGGCTCATACTGTGCATTCATCAAAGACTAGGGTCCAAACTATATCTCAATTTTATAGCCCCGATAGATATTATAAATTTTAGCGCTTTATAAAAACAAAATATATTTATCTATTTATATTCATAATCATTCTTATTTCTTTTCCGGACGACACAAAACAATATAAATCTGGCACAGTGAAAGAATCATTCATATAATTAGTTTATTAAACTTGAAATAAATATTTTGTGAGTAGATATGCATAAATAAGTAGATAATTAACAATTTACACAATATTACAAATTAATCTGATATACGTATGTAATGAATATTTGGAAATAAATATATATAAAAAAAATACTCTGATAGAAGCTGAGATAGACTAACAACCGTACCTAAGATGCTCTAAGAAGTTTGGAGCCTATGACCATACCTTGGATAGGTCCCACCATTACATGAGATTTGATAAGACACAAATTCTCGAAACCGTCCGTGGAAGCTTAGAAAGATACGCGAGGCTATTAAAAAAACATCTCAATTACTGAAGATATTTGAGTTACATCGGACTAAAAATAAATAATAATAGCTGAAGGTTGTTCGAATTAATTCTGAGGACGAATTATAAATTAAAAAAAAAAACGATAAATTCTGTAAAAATATTTTTAATACTTTAAAGTCAAAAAATCGCATCGGTTTTAATAAAATAACTTTAAATATTTTTTTTTCCACTATATTATTGTAAGTAAAATTTTGTAAAACAGTTTTGTTAAAGTGACTCCGATTTGCATTCCTTTGAAATTATTTTGCTTTCACGTTTTCATTCTTGGAAGTCTATGAGGAAGGCTTATGTTCAACTAGTCATGGATAAGACGTCTTCAAATATTTAAAGCAATCTTCAGTTTTCTAACATTCTATCATTCTAACTATGCTCCGATTACGTCCCTGTGATTCGCCCCTACATCTCCGAGTAGAGGGCGCGTGAAATACGGTACAGTGTACAAGCTCATTGCGGCCGCGAGCATCCATTATAATGAGACGTTATTTATTAAACGATACAGTAACTAATCACATCGGACAGTTCGCTTAGAGATAAACGAGTCGGCTCTAGGATTAATTCGATAAAAATTTCAATACTTAATATTTTTCTAAATAGTCCTTAGCAACTGGTTTTTCAAGTCTAGTCTATATAGAAATGTGGGTGTGATTGGAATAATAAATAAAGTGGCTTAAGTGGAACAAACTGGTATGTTATTAATGGAAAATTATAGTATGATAAAAGCGAAATTCACTAGTGGTTAACAACAATTGTTTTCATTGATAGATATTTTTGTGTAATGCTACTGATTTAAGATTAAATATCGAATTTAAATCTAATTAATTATTTATGGCCTAAATAATATTTTATATGATAAAACTGATTAGGAGTAATGTAGCTACCAATAACTGTACTGTACTCATAGACGATACAGCAAAAAATGCCTATCCTGATTTCGTATCTGTTATTATTACTAACCGTTTCTTTTAAAGCTACAAGTTCAGAACAATACTTAATTATACCATATAATTCTAATAAAATGTTTCATTGTTTACTGTAAACCGTCTTCCTCTAGAAGACTGAATTCCTTATTGGTGAACTACAAATATTTACGATCACATTATCGCTTAAAACGGTAAACCTACTTTAGTTGTAGGTAATATAGGTAGTATGAAGCTAGATATTAAAGTTGGATTAAACGTGTAAGCCGTGAATAGATGGTTAAATGCGAGTTTAGCGGGGCATTTGGCACGGAGCAGAACTCCGGGCGGAGTTGCTCAGACCCGGTACCTAGTGCTAACGAGTTCTGTATCCTTGATCGGGCGAAGCCGTTTATAACATTGCCACGCTACATCATTTTCACGATATCACACCTTTAACAGTAGACTATTTGCCAGAATTGTATACATTTATAATTTTAAATTCATTAGTTATGATAACTTTAAGTCGTACGTTATATCTAACATTTATATTTTATGGCGTATGACGCATATGGCGAGTGATTTTGCGTATGATGGTATAAAATCGAAGTACAGAAACTCCTCTTAGAAGGTTACTAATTTGTATATAGTTCACTTGAAGGTATGGAATGTATATATACACTACAACAAAGATACATGCAGATGCAATGTCACAAACACTCCACATCCCAAGACTGAGCTGAAATGTCTTATTATCAGATCACCAGTTGCCTGCATTTTACTTTACGAAACGCGCCAACGTTATACTGCTATTCTGTAAAGGCGTGATCCTTCGTAGAATCAACGATGTTAATTAAAAATTGTTTACTCGGTCTAAAGACGCATTTGCAACTCCTCTGGTGTTGCGCATGTTCATGAGTGGCGGTGATCACTTACCATCTATTGAGTTGCTTGCTACTTTGCCACCAATTCTTTCAAAAAAAAACATGTGAAAAGTCTTTTGAAAATATTTTAATTTAATAATTATTATCTGTCTCATGTGCATTACTAGTCCAACCTCTCCCAACTGGCTAAAGATACAAAGTGCAGTTTTGATATTAGTTTTAAATGACACAATAAATTCCTTTATTTCTTTAAGGATATACATGCAGAATATACACTACTACAAAGATACATGCAGATGCAATGTCACAAACACTCCACATCCCAAGACTGAGCTGAAATGTCTTGTTATCAGATCACCAGTTGCCTGCATTTTACTTTACGAAACGCGCCAACGTTATACTGCTATTCTGTAAAGGCGTGATCCTTCGTAGAATCAACGATGTTAATTAAAAATTGTTTACTCGGTCTAAAGACGCATTTGCAACTCCTCTGGTGTTGCGCATGTTCATGAGTGGCGGTGATCACTTACCATCTATTGAGTTGCTTGCTACTTTGCCACCAATTCTTTCAAAAAAAAACATGTGAAAAGTCTTTTGAAAATATTTTAATTTAATAATTATTATCTGTCTCATGTGCATTACTAGTCCAACCTCTCCCAACTGGCTAAAGATACAAAGTGCAGTTTTTGATATTAGTTTTAAATAACACAATAAATTCCTTTATTTCTTTAAGGAGATAAATAGTAGAAAGTAACATTTCCCTACGACCTAAAAACTTAATATTTAATAAACGTCTATTTTGTGTCATTAATGTCATGAAATTTTTAAATTTTCTTTGACTTTCATTTTTAACTCACATAAAAACATGGAGTTTTGTGAAGTTGATGCGTATTTACATAATATTGTTGAAAATACATGTATAAATACGTGTAACGAATATTTTTAAATATTAGTCTATGTGGACATCTGAATTGCTCTGAAATATCAAATTACATATATAAACTTTTCACCGAATTGCAATAATTGTTATTTTAATCGTTTTAATATCTTTCAATTTATAGAACAGATCAAAAAGTAGAACTTAAAATGATATTGATCGTGAAATATTCCAATCAGTTCAGTGATTTAGGTTCGTGTTTTACCTTCACACCCTTCTAAAAATGTTGTGATATTAAAAAAGAGTGCGTGCTACTCAATTCACACGGCAGAAATGAAACTTCTTTGGTGATCTAAATCACGATTTGTTAGTATATATAAACAGAGAAAATGGAAAGAGGAAAACAAAAGCTAGCCAAGAAACTCACTTTGACCATGAATCTATTTTCTGTCCTTTGAGCGTTAGAAACATTTCTTTTACGTTACATATTGAAAAATTACATTTAGAAACTTTGCAACCAAATCGGTCTTTTAAATTTTACTCTCATCGTGATAAAAGAAGTTTCATTAGAAAATTGTTTGAAGACGACATTATATTACATACATACATGTCAAGGAGGTTTAGTGCATCGCCTTCAATTCACTTCAATTTGTTTTATTTAAAGGAAAATATAGAAAATTTACAAAGAAAATTAATATAATGCAAACAACAAATCCCGTTTTGTTATAATGTAACTCGATTGTGGCTGTAATAAATCAGATTATATAGAAGTAATTATCCGTGGAAGAGTTATAAAAAGCATTAGTGGGTAGAATATATCTGTGGCACATAGATCAGACAATGATAAGTACATTTTTACTCAGTATGTCTTATTAATATATATTATATAGATGCTCTTTCATTTTGTCATATCAGGATAACTACATGCAAAATATTACTGGTGTATTGAATACTAATCAGATACTTTTATATTTTAACTTTTGGCGATTATACCTATATTAATAAGTCATTTATACATTCTATTGCCTTATATTTATTGCATCTTGCTTATACTATATTTGTGAACTGTATACTATATTGCTTTACGTATATCTAGATTCTGTTGATGTTGACGCATATGTAACCATGGCCTTTAAGCTTCATTCTGGTCATATCCCACTCAAGTGTTTTGCATATTTGATGGGAAAAGTCCCTTATGCAAATTGTACAGAATGCGGGAAAATTGAAGACGTTCCCGACATTATGTTGGAATGTGTGCGGAACGAGGCCAAAACACAACAATTTATAACTAGATTTAATATCAAGTGCCAATAGTCTAATGGTTTAGGGTACGGTCTGCGAAACTTAGGGTAGTAAGTTCAAATCTATCATCTCAGCATAAACATTTTTAGCTTAGTTGGAGTGGTTAACCGGAATATTAGTAATGTTAATAGTATTGCTAATAATAATTAAAAATATATTTATTAATTTATATGAAGTTGGTGCGCGTATTTACATTCTTTCCTTTCCGCAGTCAGATGAGGCTAGAATGCTATATTATATAGTTAAATCTGGACTGTATCGTAGATGACCTTATATTGTAAATTTATTAATGAGGGTGATATGATCATTCATGATGAGCTGAGATGTTGATAATTATTTAGTAGTAAATATTTATTTGATTTAATAAATTAGGTTTCACTTAAACAATCCACATAAATAAGCGAGTGGAACATTCAGACGCTTATTTTATGTAACATCATATGTACAATATTATTAATAAGATTGAGATTGAATTTTGTGTCACTTCTAGTAAATCTATTCGTTTGTTATTTATTAAACAAAATATGCACGTCACCATAATACACAAAAAGTAACGAGAATAACATAGAAATTAAATCAAGTCAATTAACAGTTGGATAAAATAAAATGTTTAGCAAGCTGCTTTGTGCGCTGGTGTAGCTGTGTCGCTGTGTACAGGATGTTTAGAAATTAAAGGCAAAAGAATATTATTATAAATTTACAAAAATAATTTAAAACTCCACAGTGCCTTTTTATACGGATAACACGACAGAGGCTTCGTAATTTTATAATAAGACTAATCTTCGTTATTTCACTTTGTAACAAGTTTACATGAGACGCAGGATTCACTTACCATCAGCTGAACCGCTCCTGCGTCACAGCTAATATTATAAAAAAGTGTACTTCGACCCGGATTGGGAATGCGTGGTTTACTATGATCTAGATAAGAAGACGTCTATAGGAGTAGGATCTTGATATATCGTCTTTTATTTTATTGTCACAAGTACCTTGTTCTTTTTTTTGTATCTGTATTTTATTTTGTGTTCCATGAACGTTCATCTTATAGAGTTATTTGTCGCATTACAAATTTGTTTAGTAAAGTACAGTAATTCGTACTGTATAGAGTGACACGTTAAATATCATAGTCATGAGTCAGCGTTTTGTGTTATTCTCGTGTGCTTGCTGACCAACGAAATTGTTTTGTTGTTAATAACACATTACATCTATTACCAATATTACAACGCCGAATGTTTTTGCCTTTTTCTTACATTAACTATTAGGGTGAGTACATCCCTGAGTCCTCGGAGTACCTTACAATATTACTGTTTAGGTATTACTCTTAGGTTTTTAAGGTCTTAACGGCTGCGTGGTGGCAGTTTGGTCTTACTACCGATTCACGTACAATACGTGTATTACAAATTGTCAGTATACGGCTCTGGGTTGGTTACATGTGCCGTGTGCTTAGCACTACATCTGAGAATTTCTCCGATGTTATTGCACACGCATTAAATAGACCTACGACTATTGGAAATAGACTATTCTCATAGTCAAATTGTTATAATAAGAAGATATCACAGTGGTCAAAATCGACCAGGACTTTTTGTTCATCGTTCTTTTTGGTGTTTTTTTTGTAAAAAAAAAATTAACAATGTTTTTAACTTTACTAATATTCCGGTTAACCATTCCAACTAAGCAGATCTTAAATATCTTCTCTTCTCTTCCATCTCCCAAATAACCAAATTCTTGTCCTAGCACAAGCATTTCATTTCACGACAATAGTCTAATAGAGGATTCGACTCTACGACCTCAAGTTTTGCCATAACTAACCATACCCTAAACCATAAGGCTGATAACGTTTCATTATCAGCTATTCACGCTTCTTTAAACCACAGGGTTTGCTTTTAAATTTTACGAGCCTTGTTTTTTTTCATGTTAAGGGTGTTTTACTACAACATCCATTGATCTTATATGTTTTTCATCAAATATATTTAATTATAATACATAAAAAAAACTATTATGAATAAACTATACTATTTTGTATTGATGATTGATGATGATACTACAAAGAAATAAACTGTATTATAAACAATAAATAAATTACAGCTAGTGTAAATATTTACAATAATACAATCTTATGTAAATGTATGTACTGAGGTTGTCCTTTATTGATTTTTCTATCTTCAATATTTTTCTTCATCGTATTATAGCCATTTAAATCAAAGTACATGATATTTAATTTTTAAATTTTGTCGTGGTAGTTTTATTTTGGTCATGGTAAGCAATTTTTAATTTTACTAAGAAGTTGTCCCTTGAGCCAATGTCCTGGTAATAGGTCAGCCGAAGTCTGTTAAAAGCAAACACTTAGTTTTGTTGATGCTTCCGTAGTGGTTTACTAAGTAAAGCAGGTATTAAAAGTTTATCTTTATTTCTGGTATTGAAATTATGTCTAACATTATTAACTGATTGTGGATTAGGAAAGGCAATATATAATATATTATTACCTGACCACAGAGCTCAATGACCTCAATAGTGTCTCCCAACGGGTACATCTTCAGATGAACATGGACAAGACAATGATCATTTCTAATGTGCATGTCACACCTATATCTGTTGTTGGGAGCAATACCCTCAAAATTTTTGACGAGTATACTTTATTACGTATGGTAAATAGTCCGGTTGGGTAAGACCAACTTTGACGTAAAGTTCGATCGATGGAACCAACTCAGATGGGCAGCGTTCGGGAAACTGCGTCACATCTTCTCGTCCAACATCCCTTGATGTCTTTAAGATAAATCATTCATATACTCTTTAACCACCGCGCGTTTCCAGTAATGAATTAGGGTAAAGAGACATGGTCTTTCACTGCTGGCCGTATGAGAAAGTTCAGAGTCACTCAGCGAGTTAGAGACCGGACTCTGCTCGGTTTTTCTCTACGTGATACAATACGCAATGTAGACATCTGCAGTAGAATGAGAGCTTTTTTATTATTACGTTGAGAGTAACAAACGAGCACACATTTCACCTGACGGTAAATGATGCGGTCCATGACATCTAAGACTGACTGAGATGGAATGCCTCGTCACCAGTAATAAAGGTCTCCGGATCCCTGTACTCACCAGACGAAACACATCACCATTATGCTGCTATTTTACGTTGGTATTTTGTGAGGGCGTGGTTCTACCCCGGTCCAGCTAACCCATTCATTCTGCAGCTAGAAATAAACTGCAGCGTAGTTCTACCACTGTTCGGATAGCTCAAATATTAGCAAGCTGGAATGGTAATGGGCTAGCTATATAGCCGATGGGGAAGAAAGGTTCTTGAGTGGTAACCTCGGCACAACTGGCAATCTCAGTTTAGGAGAACCCCGCATACGATGGAGTGACGACCTATGCAAATTTGCGGGAAGCTGATGGATGGAAGATCAGGATCGCGTCATCTATGGGGAGACCTATGTTCAGCAGTGGACTATGGCTAGGATATGGATGATGATGATAAAATGTAAATGTCTTTGTGTTCAGCAACACTTATAGCACTTTAAACTATTCTAGGCAGTGGATGATACCAAAACAATAAGTGGTAAGGTGGTACCTGGAGAGAACTGAATCGCAATGGAGATAGTGGTTAGCCTATTGTCATAAAATAAAAATCTGATAATTTACTTTACTAAAAGCTTTTAGGATGTGAGCCAACGATCTCTAGTTTATAAAAAGGACTTCCTAGCTACTACGCAATGACTGGTTTATAAGAAATTACAATTCTATAAAATGTGTATCCCATATTTTACAAGTTCCTACTGCCTATGTTAGTCAACAAATCCCATATTTATTAGAGTATAAACGATGTTACAACTAACAAAGTTACTTTGAACTACATTTGAATAAAACAGAATTTTAAAAATAGACGTCATATCAAGCGTTTCCGTAGTGTGGGAGCTGGTTATAGGAATAAACTAATTTGAATTTTAACATATAAAATTCCAAAACAAGTTTTTGGTTACTTGAATACTTAGCCGAAGTAGCTCAGAGCCCGGCGCGCTTTTAATATCTTTAAGTACCGTACCAACCCTAGCTTTCCGAGTTGGATCAGCAGTGCCGGTACGTGTCGAGTTATTAATTATAATTTTAAGTGTAAAATGACTGCTGTAAATATATACAACTTATGAAAAGGTACATGTCTAAAAATTAAATTAAGAATAATTATTTATTTTATTTTTACATTTTATTCTAAGTTGTAAACTCCGCCAATTAGCATTGGAGCCATGTGGAAGAATATACTCCCATACTTTATTTAGAATTCATGTTCATTTATTCATAAAAAAACTTGTATTAAGGGATTACAGATATTATTTTATTTTAGATCTAAAGTTTAGCCAATTAATGATAGCATGCGAATATCATACTGTGTAATAACAATTAAATTATATATTTATTTATTAATTTAATATTATATTAATATAAAATATAAAATAAATTTATTTTATTATTATATTAAACTTTAACCTGTATTATTTATATATAATTATCTTAATAGTATTAACGAATATAACACCATTGTTCAAAATTATTTGTCTAGAACAACGGTCGTTCGTTCGAAAGTTGTCCTTATCTATGAATTCTTTGACAGAATGATAAAGATGTAGGTGAAGCCATTTATATCATTTTATTTTTTTAAAAGATAACTCTCTTATTAACATTGGTATTTTGTTATACATATTAACCCCATCGAATTAGAATTATTTTTGTATAGTTGTAGGTCAATGCCCTGGCTGATACTTTACTTTTTCACTTTTTTTTTTTCGAATTTGAATCTTGTCTTTAGCTTTTGTATTTCTGCTCTAGATATTATAGGTGATAGTAGCGTTGTCGAATTAACATATGAAACCGAAGTGTGTTGATCCGAAACTATCTGTATCATTTTACCGAATTCGACATAAATGCCGTAGCTGACTTAGTCCATTCAATTGTTCTGAAACATCAGGAGCAAAAATAGGGGAAAATACAATGACTTAAAGGCGAATATACGATGTTTGAGGAAGTCACGTAATACTTGCAATGTACACCAAGACCAAAGATCCAGAAGACAAGCGATCACTACACCACGCAGTTGAAACATAACGTTTAAATGGCTATAGATATAATAGCGGCGCGAATCGATTCCCATAACAGCTCTACAGCGTTCAAAACAACAAACACAGAAAGCCAATCGCCATTCACAAAACCTATTATGTTAATTTAAAACACATCAGAGCGTTGATAGCATCTCGGCTCGTTCACACCACACCTCCCGAAACAATAGTTAATAAGATGATTTATATCGAGCCGAGATAGGTGCGTTCGACACGTCTAACATCGCTTTAGCATAATCTCCGGTTCTGATCGAGTGCTATATCGATTCGTACAGATGTTCCGAAATGAATATCGCTCGGTGCTGACGTGTGAACCATCCTTGATTTGTTTACTACTATCGGGAATGTGAAAAAGTATTAACCAAACCTAATTTTGTAATTAATTCAATAGAATTTAACCAATTCTTGCGGATTTTATCGCCTTCAATTAAAAAAAAATATCTCTGTGTTTACGGCACTCATTGTTACGTCTAGACGGGTGTTTGACGTCAAAAATAAGTTTTATTCGATGTACAAAACGCATGTAAATATAATTAAATTTTTTTATTTCCTGCTTTATAAAAAAAGGATCAAAAATTTTAATTATGTTCTTCATATCTAACATTTCATATTATAAAGATAGTTTCAAGGTACATTTAGGCATTAATTTATATCTGTGAAAGTTTAAGAAATTGAAATAGATGAAACTTCTCTCTTATTATTTATTTTTTGTATAGAATTATGTAAATTAAATGAAGATATGTAAATTGTTTTCGATGTTAACAAACATTTCGGATCGGTTTATCTTGAACATCAATCTCAGTTTATTGCATCAATCGCAAATTTTAATTAACCTTCTCCACTTTTCAGTGCTTCCTACAAAGGTGCAAAAACGAAGTGGATACTAGACAATGATCTCTAATTGTTATCAATCGGAGATCGGATGGTCGCAGAAATGACAATGAGCCGTTTGATGCGAGCCTAAGCTCTGACGAGTTACCGCCCAGAATGGGGCAATTAATTCGGGTAAGAGTTTAGTCATTTACCGTGGGCCCGTGTCTGGAGCATGACACGGACGTTTCTTCTTGCCCTCTATACGAGTTATTATAAAATAATGAGAGACTTGCCGCCCGCTGTGTTCCACAATTGCCCTGCTTAGTGCTATCGTAGCGGGGGAAGCCCGTTTAGCTATTTTAATTTTTAGTTTGTCTACTAACGGTCCAATCTTTCGTAAGCCATTATCGACGTAATCAACAACGGTTTCGGTACAGGGAAAGGATGTGTTTCGAGTACATTGGGATTTTTCGTAACATAAACATTTACATAATTCTTTCTTTATCAAATACCAACCAAATCGATTGCAATATAACTCTTATCTGTAAATAAAACGGTCTGATCGAGAAAACCTGGAAAATTTTGGGCATAACGTTTAGAAAACTTTTTGTACGAGCAATTAAAATTAAGTGAACAAAAAAGATTTGAGCAGAGTTTGCTAGTTCTGTCCACCATTAAAAATTGTTTTGACAATGTCTTAACAATCAAATTTAAATTTAGATATAGACCATTTACATTTAGGAGATGCTTAACCCTAGAAAAGCAAAAGAAATAAGGAAAGAAAAATGTTTAATTGCTATCACACACATCACGCATTTTGTCAAAATAAATTAAATAAGCAAAAAGGCCGATAGATCAACATGTTTACATTAATAACCGAAATAATGACGAAAATGGATAATCTGATTAGCTAAATGGTAAAGTAATAAAGTAAATGGTAAGGCAAATATTAAGAAAAATTTATAATTACAAAATAATCTAGCTCCATGAATGTTCAAACACCAATATAATTACAGACATCACTCGCAACAACCACGGAAAAAATAACACCCGGTCATCACAACTCTTGCATCAACACTTCATCGGTATTTCCATCGATCGAGGGCATCAACGTTGCGAATTAATTACTTCATAAAGCTGATTATACACTGGTGCGTAAGCAGAAAAAGTCACAATCAGTTTGTGCGATCGCGCACGCACGCTCGGCGCGCAGGCGCGTCATGTGGCGGGGCGGTTGGCTATCGCCGCATCTTCACGCGTGGTCGCGCCGTACCTACCCCTTACGGCAACATACGCGTACAGGACTGACTTGATTAGTTATTACCCTAAATGTTGCTTGCGACCGTCTCACCTTTAAATTTTATCTAATTATTTTCCTGCGGTTACTTGGCAGGGAAGTACGCTTACAAACAAATTATTTCGTCTGAGAAAAAATATTTCTTAAACTGCCCTCTACTATTGGTTTATAAATTGAACTATACACGTACGTAATTGTGAAGGTTTTGACTAACTTTTAGTAATTAGTGATGTCTGTTGTGATGACCTTCATTTGTTAGAAATTATGAATATATTTATGATATATCCGTATATATTTGTGTAAATGTTTATCATTGTAATCAATCAAAGTAAAAAGCTTTCCTGGCGATGTTTACCTTCGCCATTGAGCACATGGTGGATTAGCGCGTAAAATTGCAGTTAACTATTTCATCCATGATCGAAGATCCAAAATAGCATCCAATTGTTGTGTTTCTCCGTTATATCATTAGATATTTTTCTTCGTCGTTTCATGTAGCTAAGCAGAGACAGGTGAGTGAATTTACCTACATATTTCTAAGGCAGTATCGCCTACACCCTTAGACATGTAGGACTTAACCGGCGAAGGACTACGTTTATATAAATTAAAAGGTTAAGGTACCTAAGAAGTTGTCAGTTCAGTCATTGGCGGTGAGTGATGAGTGCGACCCATAAAAACCTGCATCCATCCCCAATAAAGATTCAAGATGCACTTCACTCATTAGGAATGAGATGGGATGGATGCCTCGTTAACATCGTTATTGGTGCCTCGGATTCGCACTTACCATAGAAATCAGCAACGTTATGCTGCTAGTTCAGGCTGGTACTCTGTGAGGACATGGTCCTTCCCTGGTTCGTTTATACCAACTCAAGAATTTATTACTGGTTATGGTGGAGGCCATTTTATCTTTGTCCTCAGGAGTGACGACGCATCTGGGTTCTATTTTTATATCGAGTATGAATAAATAATTGGTTGTTTGTCACTTATAATATTATAAAAAAAACATTCATTTTCGTCTCATCATCATCTCAGTCCGTCATCATAGGCAACAATACTTTAAGTAAACGTTGACGTGTTTTTATAGAAATATTAATTTATACTTTATTTTTAATTCAGAATACATAGTTTGTTCCTTCCCCATTCCTGTTTAGTTTGCTTGTTATTTTTTTTATTTTTAATAATAACTAAACACGATTAAATTGGTTATAAGAGCGTAATGTATGATGTCTTCCATTTCACCGAGTCGAGGGTTACTTAAGAAATAGTCAAGGCATTTCACAAATCGGAAACGTAAAAATAAGCATCGATCAACGTGCGCTTTAATCAATGAAGTTATGTCGGCCTCTTTGCGGCCTAACTAACCGCACCGAGCTTGGAGTTGTGTGCTTAAATGGAGGCGATATATAAAACAATTTAGATATTTTCAATCTATTTAAATGTCTACGGCTGAATGGGTGCTATGTTGCGAGTCCTGAGTTCGATTCCCATCCGAGGAGGAATATTTGTGGATTACAAATATATGAATTTTGTATCTGATGATACAGATCCTAATGACTAAGTGTTCTCAATTGAAAATGCTTACTGATAATTTGTTGTACTTATTCGAACTTTTATATGCATTTCAAGTGTTATTTCAAAGTTGTTTCGTAGATCCGCGTCACATACGGCTGACTAGCTACAAGGCATGGCCGAGAAGTTTCTTGCTGACTCAGCGTCGTCTCTTTAACTCTTTCCAGCGATTGTTACATTCAGCATTGTCATGTCAATGTCTCGCCGCCCCCTTCCTTCTTCCCCCCTGCCACGTCCATCAGTTAATTACTTTTCATTAGACAATAACCCTGCTATGTTAAGAATTGCTTGCCGTTGTGAAATCTGTTTTTAAAATGTAGCCGTTATTTTTAATGTTGACTACATCTACAGGGTCTATTTCAACAAAATTGTAACTTCTTGTATTACATTTTAAAAGACAAAGATCAGAGAACATCAGAATAATAACGTAATAAATATTCTCTAATACGAAACGTGTCACCGTTTACGGCTTCTCCATTCGCGGATAGCGAGCGCGAAACCCAAGTGAATTAAATATTTGGACAAAACGTTTATGTTAATAGGACAAACGGTAAATTCGACACTATCCACACGATTGGTAGGCTGCTTGGCAATCGCAGGACATAGGCTGGTTTAATTTATCTAGTGTAGTTAAGTAAGTCAGAGCTTTATTCTTGGATGCTAATAATACCGGGAATGATTGAATAGAAGATATAGTTTTTTTTCTTCTCCTACACATCATTACACATTTGGTATTTACTTTAAGCTAGATGAGATTTTTACATAATTTGTCTAAATTGCATGTAAGAATGAAAGTATGAATCTGTCTAGATAGCATGTAAGATGTACCAGTTGTGGAATAAAATAGCCTGAATATAAAGATGATGGGAATCAATCGTATTACATACAATATAATACATCACAAGTTGGTTTTTGAATATGGATGTATGGTATTATATCATGTAGCCCTAACACTGTATCTGATTTTTTCCCTAAACATATTGCAAATGCATTACATCGGAATAGAGAAGGGAGAGGACAACTGAGTGACACTGTTTGCACAAGCCTACGGGATAATCATGAATAAGATAAAGAAGTTATAGTTGTAATCGACAATCAATGATTGCACGCAACGCCGTATCGATGACAAGGAATATACAGTTCACCTTTAGTTCTATCATTTCCCTTCTATTCAATATATTAACAATACACACACACATATAGACGATTCTTTAAACACATTATAAAATTAATTACATAATAAATTGTAACAGCGGTATAGCTACGCTGCAGTTTATTTCTAATTGCAGAATGAATGGGTCAGCTCGATCGGGGTAGGACTACGCCCTCACAGGATACCATAGTAAAAAAGCAGCATAATGTTGCTGTGTTTCGTCTAGTGAGTGTAGGGACTTTTTTTTACTGGTGACGAGGTATTCCATCTCAGTCCTCTAAGGTGACAATGCATCTGCATTATGATTTTTAATCAAGGATGAATTTAGATGTCATGAGCCACAGAAATTACTTATCAACAGGTGAACTGTGTGCTCGTTTGTTACTTTCGATATAATTATATTATAAAGAATTAGATATTTTTTAAAATATATATATTTTGTCATCCTCTCAAACACAGACAATATTGAAGAGAGAAAAATCGTAGCTAATTAAGGATCAAGCATATTTCGTCCCTTTTGGTGCCCTAATGTATTTACGAATATGAATATCTCTTACTTTTACATTAGTAATAGTTGTAACCGTGCCGTCCGAAGTTCGATTTAATTATCCATTGTGTAAGTTTGTGTATGTAATCATTGTACCGGACGCCTCAGACCGGACGCAATACCTCAAGCCAACTAGCCTCCATTTCATTATTAAGTGAAGGTAAAAGTTTGTTGAATATTTAAAACGCGATCCAATTTCAATCTTATAAAGTGTAAGTAATTATATAATGTCTACATATTAATAAAACAGGGAGGTGGTTTCAAAATTGTTGGTTCAGAATTTAATTCCTCGGCAGAAACAAAGTTTATTGTATGTTATATGTTCCGTGTCTTGGATTTTTTTTATAATATTAGGAGGTAAGGCTGGTCAGCTGGTAGTGTGAAGACTTCGCCCCTTGGTATTTATATTCATCTTCCACAAATATTCAGGACACATACGCGTTATCCCTCCTGAAGAATGCGATGGAATGCTTCGTTACCTGTAGTTGGGTTCCCGGATTCCTACATTCATCATACGAAACACAGCATCGTTACGCTGTTACTTCACGTTGTTCATCGCTGGAAGCTAACTACAGCTTGCAGCTTTACCTCTCACAAACAGCTTTGTAAACTATTGTTGTATTATAATTTATATAGTTGTCTTCCTTAGTTATTAAACTAAAACTACTACTTGCAGAAAAAAAATCTTTCGCCTAATAGGAGAATTTATTTAGGTAAAGCCCCAAAAATTTTATCAGAGATCTAGGAAATCCAAATACAGGGCGATATATTTAGTTCATTCAAATTTAACAACAATTTAACTACTCTTTATAGCCGCTCGGTAACCCAAGAGTTAGTTAGCATGGATGATCGTGCCCGGTGGACATTACAAAGCAGTATTTGCATAGTAATCGCATCGGACGCGGTCAGCTTTTAATAACGCCCCTTCTGAGGGCGGTAAACTTCGCCATTAGGAAATTTGTATGAAAGCGTTATCTGGGCCTTGGTTTACTGTTTTTAACATTGTTTTACGAGCAGAAGTTTTGTCACGGTCCACTGATAAGGATATGTTTATCTGGTTTAAGGCACTTATGACAATTTTTGATTGAGTCGTTTTGGTTAAACAAACATGTCAAATCACCGAGTTTCCGAACTGATACGACTTAGGGACCTTCAAGAAAAGAGCCTACACATTTCTTAAAGACAAATAGTACATCTGCGACTCCTCTGGTATTGTGGATGTCCATGGGTGGCGGTAATCACTTACCAAACAATTAAGTTGCTTGCTCGTTTGCCACGAAATTCATTTTAAAAAATTGTTTAAAGATTACTTTATACTTTACTATTGTTTCTTGTCCGAAAATCCAGATAAGCAGATGTACTATTATTACTACTTATTAAGAGTGCTATAGTCATAAACACAACATAAAGCAAGGAGCTTAAAGTTAGTAATAAAATCTCTGGTTAAGATTTAGTAATCAATGCACATATTTACGCAATACGCGAACTACTGTTTTCGGGCGTAGGTATCATATACCGTCCCGTTCCTCTAATACTATATTTGATCTTTCTTTCGATCTCTTCTTTTTTAAACCTATAAAGATTTTTACGAGTCTATGCCTGACTGTGCTGATCCATATATGTAACAAAATCGTAAACAAACTGTTTGTCTGTATGTTAGTGCAGGTTAATCTCCACAATGGCTAAACCAATTTGGATCTGGTTATTTAACGGTATATTAGTTTATAAGGTGTTTACTTTTAAATCGGTAGATAAATGATATGTATAGAACGCAAATCGTACGCGCTCGACATGACGTGTACTCAAGTCGAAAAAAATACATATATGCATACCTGATACTACCCGGTTACTCTAAGCCTGCATCGCGCGTCGATAGCGTCATATTAACACTCTGCTACCAAAACGTAGTGAAGCGACGTGTCAAACACAGAGAAGCATCTCATTACAGCGATGTGAAAACTTCGCGTAACCGAGCTTATTGGAAGATATTATTACTATGTTTAATTTTAGCCCAAAATATGAAATTAATTTTAAATAAACCGTTGGAAGAAAAAAGCTTTGATAGTATGTAAGAGATGTGTTTGGCCTTTAACGGTATATTAAAAAAAATTATAAAAAAAAATTACCGATGTTACCATGTCAGATTTAGTCACGGCTGTACACACCGTCGCCTATTGCCCCTTATTTTATGATATTGTACTCCTTAGCTTTCATGCCACCTCGTCGTTTGTGCCGCGTCTTGACCCGGCCATAACAATTAATTAAAATACAACGTAAACTCCACCCGTAGGTACCACGAAAGCTCCACCGTCAAAATGTCACCCGGACGAAAAATATAGGACCTTAAACGGCGTAACAGCAGAACTTTAGCTCAAAGGAAAAGTAATAAAAGTCAACATGGTACACTAAAAGTGTATGGAAATTTAAGTGAACTGTTAGTAGAAGCTCCATGATATGTACATATATTAATTTTTTATTCGCATTACTTGGTGGTTTTTGCGTCATATATAAAAGTCAAACATTTTTGATATCAAAAAAGAATTTCATTCATTCTCCTTGTATATGCGAATGACGTTTTTTATGACAGGATTTTTTCATGTTAGTTAAGGTTGTAAATGAACACAAATTTCAGATATTGTAAAAAAACTAGACGCAGATGTATTGTCATTCCTAAACATGGTAGTCGAACATTACTGGTTTACTGCTTCATTACTGGTGACTGATTAGACACTACTGGTGACTGATTAGTCATTACTGGTGACTGATTAGTCATAACTGGTTATTGATTGATTAGTCATTGCTGGTAACTGCTTCTTGGACTTCATTATTCAGGCACGAAACACAAAATATTATCCTTATTTGTAAGCACTGATTTTAACGTAATCCTCCCCTGATCATGCTCCAGAAGCTTTTTCGCGAAATAAAGTTTAGATAGAATATTCGCTTAAAACTGGTATTTTAAATATCGAACTGATAAATATTATTATAGTGAGTAGGTACGTAGTAAGGTAGTAATATTATTATATTAACAATTTATTATTAAATCTACATTTATCCTAGAGAAGGAATCATACTGCAGATGCGTTGTCACCCTTGAGGACTGAGATAGAATGTCTCGTCACCAGTAAAGGTCTCCGGATCCGTGAACTCACCAGACGAAACACAGCAATATTAATTTGCGATTTTTTTTTATTATTGTTATTATATTGCTATTTTATGTTTAATGGTACTACCGATCGAGCTGACCCATTCAGTATGTAGCTAAAAACAAACTGCAGTGTAGCTCTAGCACTAAAAAGCAAACTAAGGCAGAATTGAAAAAGAAGAGAAAGTATATAATATTCTATATTTTTAGTGTAATAAGAATACATAAAAATAAAGAATAAGTTATTCGTAATAAGTATTATTGGATTATTATAAATAACAAAAGCAAATAACAAATAAAACCAATCACTCCGTGATGGTTAGTGCCCGGATGCTGCGTCGTAAGTTGTGGGTTCGATTCTCAGCCATTGAACAATATTTGTGTACCATAAGCTGTTGGCTCTTGGGATTACATCGGAACCTTTCTTAGAGCACAAGCACTACATCAGAGTAGAAAAAGGGAAGAGAAAGAGTGCCTCCGTATTAGCGCGACTGCTTACGGAACGGACGAGTATGTGTGGTTGAAGTTAACCTGTAATAATCAGAAGATATCATAAGTCCTGTTCAGTCCTAAAGTCCCCGGTTCATAAATTGGAGCTAACGTATCTCCTGTGTGTCTTCGAGTTCCTGGTGAGAGTGGGGGCTCTGCCATAAAAGTGAATTCGAAGAAAACGGCGACATGAAGTTGTCCCATGTTGTAGCATAAAGAATGTGATCGGGCTCAGTACAGATCCCCCGACGGTTTCGCGCTTTCTTGTGGCTTAGTTGTCGTGACTTGGCGGAGGAAGGAGGGATGAGGGAGGAAATGGTAGTGTGCGAGGTGCCGTTTACTCTGCCCTCCTAGTAGCCTTGGTGGAGTGTTGGGAGTGAGAAAGAGAGAAACGATGGGATTGCTTGTTTACCTCGTCGCCATGGACTCTAGGTGTTACTCATATGCAGATAAGGTAATGTAAGAAAATGCCTTGCTTGGAGAAGAAGAGATATTCCTCTCCCGAGACGGGGCAGCCAGCAGGCAGCCGGCACTATTGGGATATAGTTGTGTGATAGCGTTCCCGTGGCCCTGCCAATAGCGGCGAAGATTGAATATCACGGGGTTTTAGTCAGTGTATAAAACCCGGTCTTCCTCCCACGAGACCCAAAATATCATATCTTTAGAAGATTTCCCCTCGATACCAAAAAGATGGTACATTTCTTGTCACATTTGCGATTTTGTAACTACAAAGGGAAGTGTCAAGGACTTGTTATTTACATTAATACTATTTGAGTTAAATGAATTAAGCGCTTACTTTTTTAAAAACCACGGAACAAAATAAAAAATGAATTACTAAAAGAGTTATGTCAAAGATTCGTGAACCCATGTAACTACATAAATTACTGTTAAATTAACAAACAAATTGCATTTTTATTCAAATATAAATAAAAAACGGAACTACATGAAGAATACGCAAAATGTATGACAGTTGATTGATTTACAGGTAAAGGATTATTTAGAAATACCAACGGGCGTTGTAGTGTAAAGGTACGATAAGAGACAACGCAAAAACCCGTGACCGAAGCCCGAGTTACATATCGATACACAAGAATACACCATTTTATTGTATGCCTCAAATAGTTTGTAACTTGTTCGCATATCAATGTTACAAAAATATGATAGAAATTTAGTAACAAGAAACAGTTTGTATAAACTATGCATTTTAAATTCTTAACATCTTTGTGTTTGTAGCAAATAAATAAATAAATAAATTGGCCTGCATATTTTACTGCAATTTAGACGATTTCTTTTTGAACTAACACTAATTGCTCAGGGATGCTCAGAGTTTTTATTAAGTGTTATGTTATTTAAAGAGAAAGATACCTGCGCCTTTTCAAATAAGGTAAACAGATGTAAATACATACAAATAGTATATTTAAAGTCCATTTTTACTTTAAAATATTTCTATTCATCATTTTTTATGAAACTTAGGGTGACTAATAAGCACACAGTTCATATGGTGGTAAATGATGACTGCAGCCCATATACATCTAAGATCTAGATTTAACCCTAGCAGCAAAGAAACCGCACTCACAATATACTCCAGTACATACAGATAGAAGCGTCGCTGGAGTTTCTTGCGCCACTTCTTCTCCAGCGCCCACGCATTCCGAAATGGTGGTACAGGTAGTTTATAATAATAGCGATATTAATTTAGTTAATCCTCTGTCAGAATCCGAGCCGAGGTTCGGCCCTCTCGGGCACCCTTGAGTTAAACGCTCTCGCAAAACAGGGTAACGGTCCAAGCCGAGGCTCTCTGTCGGGAGCCCTTGTGTTAGTTACCCTTATATAGAGGTCTCGACTGAGTGCCATAAGCGCTCGGTCACCGCTCAACCCGGTGAAACTGTAGAAGCCCTCGGGCTAACAGCGGCCACCAGCCTGAAAAAAATAATAAAAAAATTAAAATATACCGATGCAGCATCGAATACCAACTGGCTAGTACCAATATGGTAACTTTTATCTAACAATTAATGTGGTTAATGTCTGCTTCGTACACGTGTGTGTAAAATATAAAGACTCGCCTTTATATGTGTATATTTTGTGTTTCAAATAATTATTGTTATGATATAATTTTTTAAAGAATGCTAGCAATGCTATTAAAATTACTAATATTCCGGTTAACCACTCCAACTAAGCTGAAAATGCTTGTGCTAGGAGATGGTTCACGAATAGTCGAATGACGGATTCGAACCTCCGACCCTAAGTTTCGGAGACTGCACCCATTAGGCTATTGACATTTCAAATGGCTACCATTAAAAGCTTTGTGATTAAATTCAAGAGATTTTCCTTCGTACGTTGTCTCTGAAATCATAAATACGTCATCGTTAAGATCAAATGTATCAGCAATAACAGAAGATATTATAATATACACACTAATCGGCAATAAATGATAATCCACGCTATCGTTAGATAGATATATTATTAATAGATATTATAATAGGTTATTTAAATTAATTATTTCATTAATAATTAGGACATCAAACGAAATAACAAACAAACAAGTATTCATTTTCGTAACGGTGCATAGATTTGGCACAGAGGGCGTAGTGGTGGCTGGCTGTCTCCCGTGAAAAATGCGAATTACTTTTGAGGATGGGCAGCGAGTCAGAAAGTCATTGTTGTGCCCGATAACGATATTCAGCGATGCGGCGCTCCTCCACGTACTGTCGAAGCGCCATTGCTCGTGAAATTATTATGGACGTGGAAAAATCGAGAATACTTTGAAATAATGGAAAACGTTCTTTTGTGTTACAAATGGTGAATCGTGTTACCTAAACTCTTTTTGTTTTATATTCTGTTTTATTTAGTTATAAATAAAAAATAAACCTGTTTAATGTAAAAGAAATTTGTGACAAGTTCGCTCTAAAACATGATACTAAAGTCGTTGTTTATTTTTATTGTACCATTTGGCTTGACGCGACGGAGAAACGAACTACGTTTATGAGAAGTCTATGGGTGTAGGTGTTTATCTTCAGTACAGAAATACATACAGCAGTAAACGAATGATATAATAAATTAAGCGGCGTTGATGAAATCTAGATTCTTCCATAAGATGAAATGAGATGATAATGAATTAAAAAAAAAGAATTGTGTGAGCTTTCTCATGTGATTAAAGAATACAATGGAGTTTAGAATCCATTTCTTTATATGAATGCTTGTCACAAGCTCACACCGCCCACCTTAGCAATGAGTAAAGCATGTGCGATAAGATTGGAAGGTTAGGAAGCAATGTGACCGGACATATACAACATATCTAGATCCAATAAATTATAATATATACTAGTCTCAGTAACGCTACGAACCCAGGATCTCATCTCTTGCTTTTTCATACTCTTCTTTTTACATCTTAATAATCTTTTCGATCGAGTATATCGATATCTATGCCATGTTATGTTTTTTTGATTTATAAATATATTAATTTTAATCAAGCGTCTCCATTTGAACGCATAATATATTATATATGGTAGCCTTTTATTTAAGCTCATATATTTATTCTGTATTGTAAATATATAACACATGTGAGCTCTCCGAATAAAACTTTATCGGTACTCTGTAATAGAGTCCAATCTTCAAAATTCTTTCAGGGCAGCCTTTCGAGTGCGTAGGATATTTTTCTTCGTCACTCTGTCCTGGTTCATTTTCTCTCTCGTCTTTGCCCAAGCCTCCGAATCATGCCTTTTTTCGCTGGTGTAACAACATCCACTTTCAAGACATACCTTTGCTATTACTCCTCATTCTTTTAATAATCATAATCATAATTGAAGTCACACTTCTTACTGACTTTTATGCCATTGATTTGTCTCTAATATTATTATATAATTGATCTCTTTTATTTTTTCTGCTATATCCATTAACGTAAATTAACATATGAATTGCTTGCATGATTCTTATTGTTAAACTTTCTTTATTCTTTCGTTATTAGTGTCCTTATTATAAGAATTTCTGATAAATTTACAGTCCACGTCTTTGCTCACCCTTTTCTCATTTTACTCTTGTGTTAACTAACTATTGTTTTACTTCACTCATATTTAAAAACCATCACGGTTATCGTAAGAAAATTACTAGGCTAAACCAATTGAATTCAAGACCACGATCGTTAGGTAGTGAGACTGTCGCCACAGCTACTAAAACAAGAGAAAACTCTATAAATATAATAACTGTGTTAATTTTCAGACATTCTGGTAAAGACATTGTAGAGCGTATCGTAGAAATAGTTAATATATTTAAGTAAATACGAATGTAATCATAATAAGGCTTCGAATTATTTTTGGTTTTTGGGATACTGTCAACATTTTAAGAAAACAGACGAGATGTGAAAGTTTGCACAACATTAAAATTATCATTTCACGTACTAAAGCTCTGATGTGTACTTCCTGTACCGAATTGCAAAAATTCGGGAGTCTGATAACGCACAGCGACCACGAGGCAACTGACTGAGACTGCGCGCCACTATAAAATTTACAGTACACTAAAATTTTTAAGATTAAGCCTTCTGAACCTACTCGTTTCTCATGATTTGTATAAGTAAATATCAGTTACTGTGAATCATCTTACTTTAATCTATAGATGGGGATAGTTTCATAAAATCTACACACATGTAGATTTTTTTTGCATAATACTTATCGATCCTATATTTCATTTCTGAAATCACAACTTACTCAAATGTAAGTTTTTAAAGTACATTAAGGACTTTATTAGGTAATTCAGAAAGATTTTTATAAAGAAACTAAAAAGTAAAAGTTATTCTTTATATATTAATAAATATTTTAATGAAAATTCTACATCTGAAGGTAATTTGCGCAAAGCCAAACCATAGCCGGAAGCCACTTCTGTTTATCTGTTAGGTAATTGGAGTCCATTGTCTAGTATAAATATTGTGACGAAAATATTGTTTTCTAAAAACTCTTTTGGAATGTATAACTTACCTGAAACTAAAAAAACAATAACCTGGATGAATGTATTTAGAAATAGATACATTATATTGGATATACCCGTAGTATGACAAAGGTTATTTCATGTTCATATATCGATGTTTGATATTTGTATAAAATAATATCGCTGACGAGTTAGATTAAATCCGATTACCTGAAAATGCCAAAATTGACATGAAATATTATAGATCAGAAATATAAACGCAAACACGAAAGCACTCTCTCCACTGTACGTACTCTAATCCGGTGTTGCACTAATGCGAGGACATTCCAACAAGATTGCGATATAGTACCTGAGTTAAATATAAGACTTACGTAAGTCAAGCTTCCGTCCTATTATTTTGTAAATAATATATAAATAAGGACGACAAACCGTACAGTTCACCTGATGTTAAACGATGGCTGCGGACCGTACACATCCATCCTGAACAAAATTTCAAGATTATGCGTTCTAACCTTGATAAATATTACGAAATGCCGTAATTGTGTCCCCGAATTCCACGTCCTCCATGCGAAACAGAGCAGCATTGCGCTACCACATGCAGTATGCATTGATGCTTATTAAGATATAGTAAGACTATTTACAGACGTAAACAATTTCTTAAACATATTGCCCAACATAGTTAAAAAAAATTGTACAATTAAAGACCAGGATAAAATTTATTGAACATACATGTATAGCAGTAATACGATCTTATTACGACCATTGTAAGAGCTACAACAAAAATACTTAACTGGCTTTAAGAGGACTATGATACAAATCGTAACGTACCAACAGAAGTATTATAATTTTTTAGACGTATGTTTTTGAATACCTAGAAGCTAAGTGCATCATTTAAAAATTTTATATATACTGCGTTATCTGTTGGTTCGGTTCCACGTGCCCGGCCCCCGCTCGTTAATTGACTTTTGGCTCCAAGTGTTTCGGCCAGTCATCGTTCTAGTTTTATATTTTGGCGCCTATTCCCGTCCTAACAGCCCTCTATATTTTTTACATGGCAGATCAATTATGATTTCGAATTGGTTTGATGAATCTGAATAAAATCCCATTGCTGTTGCTTAATTGCCTCTTTCGCTATATGAAAAATGGTTAAATCAATACAATAGTCGACGCTTTTGACATTCTTAAAATATTGTTTGATATTTTAATATGTTCCCTTCCGCCACTAGTGCGAAGAAGCTAAAAGCTTTTAAAATAAATAATCTTTATGAAACAGATATTTGATAAGTTTTCATTATTATTAATCTAGGCAATTTTTTTCTCTTTAGAGAGTTCAAACACTTCAAAAACCAAATTAAATAGTTACATATTTTCGCTATTAATAAAGATTCAGTTAAATTTTTCTTTATTTACAACAGTACCTATCTATACCGACAATATCTTAATACTTAAAATTAAATGAGTGGCAAAATATAAAAAGCTCTCCTTTGCAAGCCTTAATATTTTATTCCCCCTTTTCCATACTTTAATTTTAGTACTTTTTACAAAAAATTTTTTTCACTGTCCTAATTAGATATGCGTTCCAAACATGCGTGTACGCACATCATTAACGAACGCCCAGCGACCGTTAAAATCAATTTCAATGCAAATAACGACGAAAATTGCAATGCTACCAACATTTACCACGTCAAGCCTACGATGCGATCATATAATTGTCGTTTATCAGTTTATCATGTTGGTAAAAAACTAGCGTCGCATCCCGGTTGTGTCTGAGAAGGAACTGTATAGATATGGATTTTGATAAATAAAGTCGGGGGCGATGGCTACAAATTGTCCGGCAGAACTTACAAGGGCCGAGTGCCGATCGAATGCAATCTGGTCACGCGAAGCAGGGTTACCGTGTTCCTACAATTTCAACGAGCCTTTGTTTGCCTTTGACGTTTTAACTTTGAATTATGGTAGTTAGTTTTTTTAGTGTTTTTTTTAAATACTTTTTTTTTGGAATTTTAGCTATAGTATATATTATAGCTATAGTTTTGTATCATCAGATGTTTTTTCCAAAGCTTTTAGTTTTAATAAAACTACGACAAGGCATACATTTTTATTAATTCATGAAACATGATTGTTTTTAAGTTAAACCAGTGTAAGATAAAAGATTTTGAAATAAAAAGTTTGTTAGTTTTACTTACACTGTGCCTTAATAGACTAATTAAAAACATAAAATTATTTTTTTATCAGACTGAATTATCAAATACCAAATAAACGAGGACGTGATAATAACCTGGCAAAATTAATATTTCCTCCTATTCCTCCTTAATCCCGGCACTTCTAACAAACTGAAGCACACTCTTTACCTTCCCTCTGACTATTTTTTTTTCACAGCTTTCTTTTAATCGGACTTTTTATGTCTAATTCTTTTCACGGTGAAGCTATATGAATCCGGAACGCTCTCCCCACACCTGTTAAAAATTCAACCTCGTAAGATTGATTTAAATTTGTGATTTGAAAATAATACTTGATTCCATGAGGTGCAAATAATTTATTACATTAATACAAAATTATAACTTTGATATGTGCTTATTCTTTCTATCCTTAGAAAGAAAGAATAAGCACATATCCTTGTTCTTAACACTGATCTTATCACAGACAAAATAAATAAAATAAATGCATTCTAACAAGAAAATATATAAAAACATATTGTTATTATTGGAATCCATTTATTTTTATTTTCTACTCTACTTGACATATGTGGATATGTGTATATAAATAAAGGAATGTGTATGTATAGATATGTCTGTTTATATATTGATATATTATATATTCATATGATATGCAGGTGTTTCTTTTTCCATATTTTTTTTTTTCTCTTTAGAGTTCAAACACTTCAAAAACCAAATTAAATAGTTACATATTTTCGCTATTAATAAAGATTCAGTTAAATTTTTCTTTATTTACAACAGTACCTATCTATACCGACAATATCTTAATACTTAAAATTAAATGAGTGGCAAAATAAAAAAAAGCTCTCCTTTGCAAGCCTTAATATTTTATTCCCCCTTTTCCATACTTTAATTTTAGTACTTTTTACAAAAATTTTTTCACTGTCCTAATTAGATATGCGTTCCAAACATGCGTGTACGCACATCATTAACGAACGCCCCAGCGACCGTTAAAAATCAATTTCAATGCAAATAACGACGAAAATTGCAATGCTACCAACATTTACCACGTCAAGCCTACGATGCGATCATATAATTGTCGTTTATCAGTTTATCATGTTGGTAAAAAACTACCGTCGCATCCCGGTTGTGTCTGAGAAGGAACTGTATAGATATGGATTTTGATAAATAAAGTCGGGGGCGATGGCTACAAATTGTCCGGCAGAACTTACAAGGGCCGAGTGCCGATCGAATGCAATCTGGTCACGCGAAGCAGGGTTACCGTGTTCCTACAATTTCAACGAGCCTTTGTTTGCCTTTGACGTTTTAACTTTGAATTATGGTAGTAAGTTTTTTTAGTGTTTTTTTTTAAATACTTTTTTTTGGGAATATTAGCTATAGTATATATTACAGCTATAGTTTTGTATCATCAGATGTTTTTTCCAAAGCTTTTAGTTTTAATAAAACTACGACAAGGCATACATTTTTATTAATTCATGAAACATGATTGTTTTTAAGTTAAACCAGTGTAAGATAAAAGATTTTGAAATAAAAAGTTTGTTAGTTTTACTTACACTGTGCCTTAATAGACTAATTAAAAACATAAAATTATTTTTTTATCAGACTGAATTATCAAATACAAAATAAACGAGGACGTGATAATAACTGAAGCACACTCTTTACCTTCCCTCTGACTATTTTTTTTTCACAGCTTTCTTTTAATCGGAATTTTTTATGTCTAATTCTTTTCACGGTGAAGCTATATGAATCCGGAACTCTCTCCCCACACCTGTTAAAAATTCAACCTCGTAAGATTGATTTAAATTTGTGATTTGAAAATAATACTTGATTCCATGAGGTGCAAATAATTTATTACATTAATACAAAATTATAACTTTGATATGTGCTTATTCTTTCTATCCTTAGAAAGAAAGAATAAGCACATATCTAGAAAGAAAGAATAAGCACATATCCTTGTTCTTAACACTGATCTTATCACAGACAAAAATAAATAAAATAAATGCATTCTAACAAGAAAATATATAAAAACATATTGTTATTATTGGAATCCATTTATTTTTTCTACTCTGCTTGACATATGTGGATATGTGTATATAAATAAAGGAATGTGTATGTATAGATATGTCTGTTTATATATTGATATATTATATATTCATATGATATGCAGGTGTTTCTTTTTCCATATTTTTTTTTTTCTCTAGTATTGGTCGGGTTGCGCCTTGTAGTCTCTCTGTCTATATATCGGTTGGCCGGTAGACGTTAAGTTATAAAAGACGTAGACTTAACACGTCAAATCTGCCAGTATAAAATTATGAGTATAAAGTTTTTAATAAATAAACAAATAGGAAGCAATGAAATAATTTGTACCGTATATATTGAGCAACTCATATTCCCATAATAAGGTAGGTGGAAGTAAGTAGAGGCGAATTCATTAGCACATGAGCGTGTGTAGCGCCGCAACGGGACGCTACGTAGACGATGCAATCGCTTCTATTGGACGGTATAGTCAGAAAAACAAAACAAAATTATTAATTTAAAAATACAATCAATCATTGCCTCGCCATCCATAACTTAAAAAGCAAATTTCCTAATATAACATATATATTTATAGTGTACATACTCATTTAATTTATAAATATATATTATACCATAAATATATAACATAAATTAGCTAGAACTGCTTCTCTCACCTAGTACTTGTCGAGTACTGATTTCTCTTCCTCATATAATACATACAAATTATCATCGATGCCATCAAGCCCAAGCACTGTACTACCACACACTCAAGCTATACGCTCAACGTTAGTCTGTGACCATTTCCTGATAATTTTATGTTACCCCCACTAAATGGTATACAATGACGATGTCCGCCCAAGTCGATTTCGACCATTATTGCAATAATATGGGTATATTATAAATTAGTACATAAGTAGTTACACGAAAAGTGAATTAAGATATTCATATCCGACCGAGTGTGGCTTGCAATTTATCAATTTAATATGTTTAAATAATAAAAATATTATAGTTAGTATCAAAGTAAAATTGGATTTCAGTTCATAATTTCAGAGATCAATAAATAGTTAAATTATACAAGTTTTAATACATTTCAAATGTAGACGTCACAACCACGTATAGTTCAAAATCATTGAGAGATCAGATGACGGCGTCGGTTTGCATTTTGTGGTAAACAGGTGGTTGTGTCTTTGACTTACTTACTTACGTAGCAGTGTTTCAGAACTATTGATGTTAGTTTAGTTTATGACGGTAATATTATTTTTCAACCTTAGATTGAGTTTTTTCTGGAGTATAATATTTTTCTCTACAACAATGAATCAAAATTATATTACACAAAAAAATCTACGCGAAGATTGAGTAGATTTTATTTGCCGACTGTATTTTCACCGCAAAAAGACGGGCAAGTTCCGATCTTATCAGTAGCGTACGTAACTTGATTAATTAAAAACAATAATAAATATAATTACCCTACTGTTAATCGAACGAGTGCGAGTTGTCTATACGAACGAGATGTCTACCTTCATGTACTTAGTATGCTAATATTTATTCCATATCTATATACAGCCATTCATAAAAAGAGTTTTATCGATGCGTACTGTTGCTGTTAATTAAATTTGTCATAACTCTTACGATTTATAATATAAAACCTATAATGCAATGGTATTTAATTTGCATGACTGCAAATATTGTTGGTTAATCTATGTTTAATTAACGTCTTCATCAATAGTGAAGCAGGTGTTAGCACCCTATTCTATAAAAGATTTTATCACTTTATTAGCAAATAATTATGCTGCCGGTGTCAATTTGAGTGTAAATAATTTGTTATGTAACGTTGTTGTTACAACAGTAAAAAAAGAAATTATTCAACAAAAGTGTGACTCCTTAATCGACAATAAAATAGATATAATATCTCCATTACCATCGGTACAAATAGAGATAAGAAGTAGTTTGAAACATGAAAAGGCGTAAGGTCCGTCGCCGTATGCTAAGCAAAATTGTAAGCGATTTTTTATAATTGAAAAACGGAAATTCATTGATAGTTTGTAGGATTTGAATTCGTGGTTGACAGATCAAAAATCCGACTTCCTAGCACTGTACGATCACCGCGTGTAAAAGTACTTACAAGAAAAACGAATTTTTCCACATTAATACGTGCGTGATAAAGCTTTATTTCTTTTTATGGCTGGAGGCCACTGTTAGCCCGAGGGCTTTAACGGTAAAACCTGGTTGAAAGGTGGCCTAGCATTCAGGGCACTCAGCCAAGACCTTTATTCATGGGTAACCAGCACAAGACTTAAACCGGTACCCTGCGCGGGAAAGCAACTGGCTCGAGGGTGAGAGGGCCAAACCTTGGCTCGGTCAGTTTCTTCTAACTAAATTAATATCATTATTATTAACGACATTTACCGCCAATTCGGAATGCGTTGGTGCTGGAGAAGAAGTGGCACAAGGAACTCCAGCGACACTCCTATCTATACTAAGTAGTGAAAACTTTGTTTTGAGCCCTGATGGTTGCGTGGTAGACATGCCTCATTCTCCTTCGGTCGCGAGTGAAGTGATGGTTCGTGATGGGATCATAAGTGGTGGCACTCACGATCAGCGGATTTATTTGTGTGAAGTTATAGGCGGAAACTCAAAATTTAAATGCCGGTGCCCCTTGCTCATGGACCTTGCGCATGAAGTGATTCTGGATTACCAGAATTCAGGAAACCATCACCTAGTACAATCATTTAAATCTTACTGGGAGTGTTTATCCGGAATGTTAGTAATGTTTATATATATTTTAGGTTTATAGACTCAGAGTGTTTTAAATTTGTTGTAGTGTGTTTTTGTGTGTTGTAAACAAAACACAGTAGCACTAAGCTGGTATTCACGCACACATGTAAAAGGACCGTCTATTACGAATTTCATATTAATGGAAAAAGAAACAGCAGCCCAAGAAGATCGGTGGACACTGTTTCAATACGACCCTCAACTCATAGGAAACCATCGTGAAGTTGAAGTTGAATCACATCATTAACAACTAATTCAATTAACTGTCACAATATGATCACATTCAAATATTGCGTAGTGAGGCTAAAGAAATGTTAAATTTCTAAAAGTCTTCACTGTTGCTTTAAAAAAAAGCTTTTGATAATATATGGTGGCATTTATTTAGTACTCAACCTACAGATAATTCAAACTTTAATTTATAGTTCCAGAAAATTATAGTAACGTTATAGATAGTTTGATAAACATGTGTTGATACGTGCCAAAAGCCATAATTACAAATTAAAACGTATGAACAGTAGAAATCGATTTAATGCTACAAACTCTGTAAATTACTGGGTAGCTAGCCGACAAGTTGATTGCCTAACCAATTGTCTCCAACCACAAAGAAAGTTCGCGTGACTAACACTTCTGCGGTTTTTAAAAGTATGCCCTACCCGCTTGATGTTTTAAGCAATTTATCATGTTGATAGGCAGATATTTTCTGACCCTATAATTAAGCTTATATCTACAATGCGCGTTCATTGTTTTATAATAGCAACATTACAATTTTAATAACATTTTTATTCCATATCAAAGTATCATTACTTGGAATTTCAACATTATCTCGGATCTTATGACAAACGAACCTTATTTATCGACTTAAAAAAAAATAGGATATTCTGATGTTGACCTGAATGTATATAAAATTGAAATTGCGAAATGTTTGTGTATTATATGAAAAGCACAGTTATTTACAGAACGAAATCTGAACGCGATAAAGAATACTGCACGCTTTATGAAAATCTGTGTAGTACCTTAAATTATATGAGTGTTGTCTGTTACCAGCAAGGTTGAGTTTCGTGTCAGCGAAGAAATGTGAACGTGTTAGAAACATATTATATACTAAAAAATTTAAATGTCTCATAAAAAGTCTATTATAGTGTTACAAAAATAATATTCAAGCCTCCAGTTTAATTTTGCGATATTACTATTAATTTCAAATTAAAATATGCTTTAAGAATAATTTTATAGTAGTGGCAGAGGTTACATACCGGACCACATGTCCGGTATGCAACTGTAAGATAACGCAAGTTTTATTTCTTTAAATCTAGATTATTTTAGACTAACATACCTCAGTACCAAAACTATTGAAAATAATGTAGTTTGCTTTATGATTTATGGTTTATTATTCCTTTAAAGTGCTTATAAATATAACAAAAAACTCCAATATAAGTTAATTCTAAAAGTGAAAATCATTTTAGTAGAAAGTAGTTAGTTACGTAATCACACAATCGTAAGTCACATAATCTTTTGATGTTATTACAGCTGTCATAAGCTGAGATAAGAGTAAGAGGTAGAGTCACGCTTCTGCTAGCTTCTAGTTATATAATGAATAGATCAGCTCGACCAGGGGTGACCACGCCTTCGCAGAATATCAGCATAACGCTGCTGTGTAGCGCTTTGTGAGTGCAGAGATCCGGGGATCCATTTTTTAACGAGGCATTCGATCTCAGTCCTCAGGGATGACAGCGCATGGCATATCAGTCGGTTTACACCAAATAAACATAGATAGGAGCGTTGCTTGGTTACTTGCGCCACTTCTTCTCCAGCGACAACGCATCCCGAAGCGGTGGTAACTATCGTTAATAATAATTATGTTAATCCGTTAGAAGCAACCAATTAAGAAAAAACAAAAAGAGCCGAGGTTCGGCCGTCTCAGGCACTCTCGAGTCAGTTGCTTTCACGCGCAGGGTATCGTTCCAAGCCGAGGCCAACCCTTGTGCTGATAACCCTACATAAAGGTCTTGGGTATATTGGGTATAAAAACATGGATTTAGCATCAATCTTGTGGATGAATGTATATGTCATGGGCCAACATTTATGAGTGAGGGTTCCGCCATCCTCCATTGTCGTGAACCATCTCCTAGCACTCACAAGTTTTGATATTTTATTGTAGTGATTAACGGTAATATTAATAATGTTAAGAGAATTGCGAGTATTCTTTAACAAAACAATTAATAATGGTGTCTTTATATGTATATATGAATGTAATAAATAAAAAAAATAAAAAACTAAAAATAAAAATATGTATATATTTGAATTAATTTTTTTAGGGATGCTATTGCATTATATTAAAAATTTATTTATATTAAACTTTTTATCCCTTATTAATTCAGTTTTATTTAATTATTAATAAGTTAAAAAAATAACACCACTTTAAGTATTTTAATAATTCATACCGAAGACTCAACGGCGGAGCTTTTGAATCGCCACAGTCATCAAACAACACACCATCTAAACACAATTAAGGAACACGTAACTCATTCGCGAACATTTCCTTTCGCTCGTAAATAAAATTCTTGAAGAGTAACTATTTCGATACAGCATAAATTTAAATTTATGCTCGCGGAATGCATTTAAAGCGTGTAAAGGCAGGCTTCGAGCAAAAAACATCGAGTACAGGCGCGCCTAATCTCACGTGATCTCGACTCTCGCTCTTCCCTCAAACATATGGTGATGGAAGGCTACTTATGAATAACATATTGCGTTAGGGTCTTTACAGATGTGTGTTTTCTGCTAATTTATAGGTGCGATTTTTTTTAACAACGGGTTTATTTTTATTTTATTTTTTATTTCTATAAATAATAAAATAAAAATAAACCCGTTGTTAAAAAAAATCAAACGATGGCAAAACGGTGGCAAACGAACAAGCAGCTTACTTGATGGCCAGTGATCACCGTCGGCCATGAACGTCCGCAACATCAGAGGAGTCGCAAATACTTAGCCGGCCGTTTATACCATTAAATATAGGTAATATTAGAGAGTTACTAAAATTATAATAATCCATTAATTTACTTCATCCATCACCGTTGGACTTTCCCACAAAAACTTGTATCATTGCTACCTACCATCTAGAGCAGGGACATTCTCCAAACAAACCAAAAAGGGAATTTAAAATAATAAAGTCATCTTAGTCAGTAGAGACTCCGCTACGGGCCGTTCCTAGCTCAAATGCAGAATACAATACTCCTTGATACCGTCCGTACCGTCTGCCAGTTTCTTCTCCTTTCTCCCTAACCATCGGCCGTCTGGACTCCTCTCGCGAGTGTCTCCCCTTCGCTTGGTCTTTTGGATTATTTTTTTAATATAGATGTGTGGTATATAGTTGCAAAGAACCATTGGTCCAAACAAAGCTACTAAGCCTGTATATTGGGAGTCAGTGAAAATCTCCTAATGAATATTCACATTTATTATGAGTGCCAATAATAAAAATAAGACCACATTTTTATTAATATATTGAATAGAAAATTATTTTAATTAGTAAATATTATATACGTTTCTACAAACTATTGACATTGTAAAGGTCAACGAACTACATAATAGATTTGCTCGTCTAGTGCTTTTAATGTATCCAATTCATTATCATTCCGATCCAGATCTGCCTATGCGCTGATGACGAACGCTGCGACAAATATGATGCATTACTTCGATGAGCGATAGCCAGGGCCAACTGGAAAAAGGAAACGGATCTCAGCTAAAAACAACAAAAACATTGCAAAACGTGTCGTATCAACTACGTAATAAGGTTACGAAATTATAAATTCAACAGCAAACGTGTGTTGGACGTCAACTATTGCAATTAACAGAAGGGAAATCAATGAGGCCTCATTTTGTAGATTACTGTATACTCTACCATAATGAATGCTTTCATCTTTTACAGTGGAGTGATTGTATTTCATGACGACCAATTCAATCGTGCTCGCGAATTCAGAAACCAAATATTTTGTCAATCGTGACTGACTGTTTAGTGGTGTGTAGAAACAATTGCAATGCTTTATGCAAATTTAAATGAAAAATAATATATTTGTCAGGTCCGTTGATACTTGAAGTAATAGTGTTATTCAACTCATTCGTGTGAACGTGATAGAGTCATACAGAAGCAAGAATCTGGCTGCAATGTTAATGGGTCAGCTCACAAATTACCCGTGCAAAGTAGCAGTAGATTTGATGGTAACCGTTTTTTCTGTTAAATGAAAACAAGCGGACACCCAATAGATTAAGACGTTCTCCATATGATATTGCACTCAGAGTAGTCCTCAAGAATAACAACACACTCTTTTTTTATAGTATCACTCGCTCTTTATTGTCGATCTAATGGTTAATGTAAATAATAAATCGTAATCTTATACCAAACTATGTGCTAGTTTATTACCGGTAATTTTAATAAGATGATAAAGCATTCAACCCAGTTCCTGATAACAAGCAACTCAGGGTGACAATTCATAAGCTTCTTTAATCTTCATTGAGGATGGATGTGGAACACCCACATCCATGGGCTTCGGTCATCAATTAGCAGTAGACGAACTGTGTGCTCCTTTATCATTCAGGTTCCGTATAAAAAAGGAAAGAAACATTAAATAAATTCAATGAATTTAGTTCAACATTAAATTCGATTTGTAATCGTTTACGTATTGAAGGCAAATAGATATATATGTATTTCAAACGTTCTTTCGTTGTTAGATAGGAGTAATAATTGGCAAGCGAAATGTAAAGGTTGATTTCATGCTTATAGGAGGAATAGCATTTACAAAGATATATAATAAATTCTTACTTATTCAAAGTGCTTCATTATACATTGATAAAAGCGATAGAATCATTCTGTAGCTAGTTTCTGGACCGGGTAAAACCAAGTCTGCTTATAAATACATACTCCTTATTTTAAAAAAACATATTACCAATGCTTTTAACATCACTAATATTCCGATTAACCACTCCAATTCAGCTATTGTTTCTAGCTGCAGAATGAATGGGTCAGCTCAACCGGTGCAGGACCACGCCCCCATAGGATACCAACGTGAAATAGCAGCATAATGCTGCTATGTTTCGTCTGGTGAGTGTAGAGATCCGGAGACCTTTATTACTGGTGATGAGGCATTCCATGTCAGTCCTCAAGGATGACAACAGATCCGCATTATGATTCCTTTACGCCACCATTATAAAAAAATACTTACAACGGTAACACAACACGGAATCCACTCGGGTTTATCTATACTGCACATATATAACATATAGTATGATAATTATGACATATAGTTTATTATAATTATGGAGGTAAGTAAGGTGTTTATAAATTATTTATTTAATTTAAATAAGTAAGACTATAGCATAAGTTTACAATAATTATTGACTAAATCTCAAAAGGGCATCCTGGTTGATTTAGTAGGAAATAAGATTTAAGTTTTACTCGGTTTGGTCTCGCAGCTATAATAATGTTATATATTTCTTCCGGTAATTTATTAAGAATATTACGTTTTAATAAGTTGGATGTACCAGTACCGTGAACATTATTGTACCTAGGGAAGATACATATTTTTATATTAAGACACTTACGTTTATGTTGAGTTGATAAGTCTAGGTTTAAAGGATCCTTTATAAATAATAACTTAAATTTATCGTATACATTAATAACTTTATAGTAGTTAATATGCCTTTGTTGTCACCTTCTTATTTGATTCTAATTTTAGAAGGTATAATTGTTTTTAAAATTCTCTGTCTGTAGTCTGTAGTCTACAAATATCGTCTAAATATGTTTCATCTTTAGAGTTTGACAATGCCAATGGCAGATTCAAACTAATTGAAAATTATAAATATCAATCAAACTTATTAAAAAGTTATTTGAACAAGTCAAATGTGTCGTCAGATATGCTAAAGCGAGATATTCATTAGTTGCTATTTTTAAATACTTTTTGATTTCAGAAAGGCCTACGAATGAAAAACAATGTCCTGTAATTTCAAGCATTAGTATCACTACAGAATAGTAAGCGTTACTGAATAATATTTTTTTAATTAGCCTTTTTTTATTGAAATTTCACATCTTAAAGAAACCACGGAATCTAATTAAATGTATATAGCCTCGTGGAGACGAAATTTCGTTGTAAATTAAAAATTTGGCCGATGAAAGTAATTCTATTATAACTATTACTTTATATGGGAATTATGTAAATTACGCAAAAATAAAGGCTTCGATATGCATATTATGTACGTAACAATTATATGTTAGAAACGTGTTTTGACTAATATGATTTTTCGTTTGAAGGGTGTGTGGAATACTGCTGTCATATTTGGGCAGGCGCTGCAAAATATGAACATGCAAACTTGAACTCGGTGAAGAGGCGTGCTAAATTGCTAATCAGTGACCCAGATTTGCTCAAAGCCAACCTGCTTAGCTTTAAGCATTGGTGCAAGATTGCCAGCCAGTCGGTGTTTTACAGGATACATTTTGGAAAGTCTGCAAGAGGTGTCTTCAAGATAAGAATGAATAGGCATTTGCTGAGCTAGCGCTTAACCATTGGCGTATACATCACCAAGTAACAAGCAATGGCTTATAGTCAGCAAAAGATTTATGCCTGTCTTTACTTTCAAATTTCCAGATAATTTTCAATTCCTATTTTAGTTACATTATCTCTCTTTGTTCAAACAACTCCATTAGCAAGTGTAATACCAACGCACAATACGTCGATACGTACTCAAACAAGCATTCAAGTATAATACTTGGACCTACCCTAAGAGCAATTAAAAATAGAAATAGATCAGTGATGAAATATTCGAAACACTGTTTGCATAGTCAAGTTGGAGCGATGCGCGATAAGGGCGTGTCACACGGGCGCCGAGCAAACGAGCGTCGCCCGCACACGGCGCTCGCGCGCTTTGCATAACAAAGGGCGCAATTTGGAGGAAAAATGGGCGCAATCTGGTAACATCTCGAACGTTCCCGCGCCTTATCGGGCGATGCGCCCGCGCCTACCAATGCACGGATTCCGCTGTCGAACCTTAATACTTCCTAGAAGCAATTTCCTGTTTACTTTTTTTTTGCAATGAAACTAATTGATCGACATACCTATGATTTATTAAGGATATTTCTTTATCCGTCTATCTTTCCGTCTTTGGAGCAGTAAAAGAAAACAAATATTTACATCATACTGGCAAATTTTATTATTTTGAGGAATCTTCCCATGAATAATGTTTATTGCGATATATTTATTTATTTATTTACTTTATTAGGAAACTTCACAGCATACAAGAAACATTAAACATAAATACAATTAACAAAGATATTTTAGCAATCAAAGAAGTTACAACTATATACATTTTTTTTTAAATGTTTGTGCAACAGGCGTAACATACATTTTAATCTATAAGTCAAAGAGCATTTATCTACTTAGTAAACAGATTTAAATGTCAGTGTTTTGAATTAATATAAGGACAATTAATATAATGATTATTTTATTAACTATTACATATCAAGAATAAAAGAAAAGCTAACGAGCAATAATGAATACAAACATTTTTAATTTTTTTTTTCTAATTAATACAATAATTAAAAAAATTCAAAATTATTTCAATAGAAATTAATATAATATAAATTTCATTCATAAGGACACTAACTGTACAGTACATGTTATTAACAATTGTGCTCAGGAAAATATGGTGATAAATCCGAAGTCTGCCATGGATGCCGTTACGAAATGCAACAACACTCTGCTTAATGCTCTAAAAGTCATTCGTGCACTTCTCAACGAATCATAGAATATAGAATAATCATAGATGCACTACAAAATGCAGGATCGTGACTATTATTAAAAAACGAGGCAAACGATAAAAGTTTAAAGAAAATATTATTTAATGACATAGTTATTTCTACATATTAAAATTAATGCTGTGCACGTCTACACTGTTACAGATTAAAAATGACGATTGCTATCCAAACATTTATTATTCTGTACAACAACTGCACGACTTGCATTTCATCTAATGAATATTTTAAGATCATTCATATCGTCGGATAAATAATTTTGGTATAAACTTAACTAAGATATTTATGAGTTATATCCCAACTTTGTTACACGTAAGCGCGTTGTATTTAAATTAATTTGAATATGGCATTTTCCAATGCAAACTCAGTAGCTGCATTACATGTCTACACGGTTGCAACTCGTGTAGATATGCCAACTGGCCCCTACTTCCCGTAATATTACTAATTTATGTGAGCATTGTCATGCAACGTTTAAATTTCACATATATTACTTAGGCATTGATTGCACTAAATTGTGTTAATTTTATCAGTTTTAATGATACAATGAAAATAGAAACAGGCCCAAAGTTTGGTCTTTTCGGATACCTTTTAGTCAGATGCTTTCGTGAGTGGTAATGGCCTAAGCGAAAGCTTCCCTCTCGAGAACCCTTGAGCTGGTTATCCATAAATAAAGGTGCTGATGCCTCGGCTAAGCGCTCGGCTATGTTTCAACACAGTGAAGCTGTAAAACTCCTGAGGTTAAAAATGGCCATATTGATTATATATATATATATATATATATATATATATATCAGAGAGACAGTTCACCTCAAAGAAAGTGATCACAGCTGTCTATGACACCTGACGTCCCCTTAGTCAATTTCAAACAACGGTGACAACAACTGCGTTGGATATATTAGTGTCGAGGGTCTAATAAGTTACGGTTCACGTTTTTTTTTATTTTTTTTGTATTTACCCCTTGAAAATACCTAAGAGTTTCCACAGACTTTCTTTACCCCTTTTACTTGCATTTAAAATTATTTCCAGAAAAAGAAGCAATTGAAACTATTCAAACAAATGATGATATTCTAATATAATTTTATTCTTTTCTGGAAGAAGATATTTTTATAGAGAATATTTTGTCTGATTTAAAATTAATGCCAGCAACTTCAACAATTTTTCTTTTAACAGATTGTACTAACGTCTGCATTTTATTGGGACAGAAACGACAACGATTTCAAGTCATATCTATAGAGGCAAGATATATCTAGGAATCATAAATTTTGCAAAGAAATACCATTGTTATGAAAATACATAAAAGAAGTATTTAAATAACTTATTGTCAACTAATACTATTGTCCCACCAGCTGATACCAAGCGTTAATTAACAATGAATAAATGAGCGAGCCTCCGTGCAACTTGCATTGCTGCAAGCGTCGCATATGTTTTTCATAACAATCGTTAGTTTTTAGTACATTTGCATGTGCTAGACAGAACAATAGGAGGAGTCGTTAATATCACTGAGAATTAACCGAAGTGGATTGTCGCGCACTCGAACACAATAAACAATACAAAACGTAGCCGAGCAAAAACAGACTATAGAAACATTGCTGCAACAAGAAGAATAGGAAAATTGCTTTTGTTTGAAAAAAATCTATTTGTTGGCGTCTCGAGATGAACGCGACCGTAATGCGTGTAGTGGACCAATGGCGGTGCTGGTGTTTCCCGCCCCCGTGCGTCCGACCAATGGAGTCGTGCGCGCCGTCGCAAGAGCAGTTTCCTTTTTTAAAAGTTTCGCCCTCAACTTCCATCCGATTTCCCGCCTCGGATGCTTAAGTTACGGCTGTTGAAAAAATCTACTGATTTATTTATTAAGACACAAGTTTTTGAGGTGGTTAAATTATGATGTCGGTTGAACATCAAGTGAGGTCCCCCACTGTCCCGTCGGGCACCTTGTAGGGCGCTTTTTTGACACACTTCACGGTGTTCTGCGATAGGATCCGATATTATGATTTGATTGCATTTTTATTGAAAACGACGTGATTGTAATGGGCAAGTGTCGCGCGGTGGGTGTAAATTCGCCACTTTCTTAGCTGTGTTCCCACGTTGGCGGGTGTTCATCGGTAGTCTGCGCACACGCAGCTCGGTGGCGGCCATTGATACGCTGCTTTACTCGCCGACTTACTTGAACTCTTAATGAAACGTGTATACCTGCCAAACTATATTTATAATATAACCTTTGTAGTTAATTAAAATTATTATTAAAGTATTTTTTTTAAACTAAGACGGTGAATATTTTCAGCTTCTAATTTATATCTGGTTTAAAGTATTGTAAATAATAATTTAAGTGTTTACGTGTATTAATGACTTTATCACTAATTTCGAGGTCGTTTTTATTTTTCTTATAATTTAATTATTTGTATAAGTAAACTTTTGGCTTACTTTTTAAATAAACATGTTTAAATGTGTGGTTGATTATTACATTCAAAAGGAATATATTGGAATACTTAAGAGATTCAAACTTTTGAAGTTTAGTACGTAAGGTTTTTTACTTAATTAAACTATCCGATACTAAGCGGTAATACTATTTTTAACATTTTTACAACTCTATTTTAATTTACTTCGTAATTACTCCCTTAATTAGAATATTAAAAACTATATTTTACATTTATTGAGAAAACGTCTATCGTCCATTCGACTGTTTTTTTAGGTATGTTAACTCACATTGTATAATTGTGGAAATCATTTCCAAACAAAATATTTTCTCCCGCGTTTTTTCCCGCGACAGATTTAAATAATTATTTTGGAAATTTTGTTTAATTATTTTAATTAAATGGAAAAAGAAATGGGAAAGATTTGATAAATATTTATATATTTAGTTATTCCCTAACATTAATACGAACAAATTGAAATACTGAATTGGCCTTGTCAGTTGTTTTATAAATTGTATTGTAAGTCCCTGTTGAATTACCTAATAAATAAATAAATAAAATGAAATACACTATAGTGCAAAATTACACTAGTGTTGCAATAATATTTAATAATAATGAGATCTATAAGGTAATTCGCTTCTTCATTGCATAGCAGAATAGATTTTTCTAAATTCCTGAACAGACCAGACTGTCGTGAGAATTAAACATTAATTTACCTGGAACTAGGAATACTCATTAAAATGTAATTCCTTAAGCTGCCAACATCGCTCTCCACGCAGATTACCAACTAGCATCGTACAGTTTTTCTAAGATGTCAGTTTTGCACGATTCACTGCCGAGTCCGTTCAAACTGGATCTAAGTATTTCGATGAAAAAAAAAGGTTGAAATTGTCAGAATTAGCAATATCTACAACCTTAAATAAGGGTAATGAAACAGACCGCAGTTGTATATGTAATATATTTATATTAAAACTTACATTTTCATTTATTAGTCTTAAAATCAGATCTGTTTTCATATTGTATTTTCGATTTTCTCCATCCAACGGTTGTCTAGAGGAGTATGATTTGGTTGATTTTAGCAATAAGACCGTTAATTTTACTAACTCCTATTATATTTTAAAATATTATATAAGTATATAGCAGGTGCTAATTATATATGCTAAGACTTAGATCAATATCAAAACTTATTAATGTATTGTAAATTAATGTTCCGGCCATTCTTTTCATTTCATTAAATATTATATAAGAGATTATTGCATTTTAATATAATAAACAAATTTACGTTATTTGGCGTTGCTTTGTGTTTAAAAAGTGACAAAAAGTTAGAACTTTTGTATTGAAGTAATGGTGGGTAGGTTCAGGGTATAAAACACGCATATCTGAGTCTTAGTTATCTAATGAGAGATCGTGAGTTTGATTTCCAGGCCTATTTTTGTTTAATAAACAAATTACAATTTTTTTGTACTAGGGGTGACGAATGAGCAGAAATTTCTCCTGATGGTATTGATTGGTGATTCCTGTGGGTCAACTGCGTAGGATATCTTAGAGTGTCGAGGGTCTACTAAGCTACATGATGTTACGGTTCACATTTTTTTTTAGTTATTTCGTATTTATACCCTGAAAATACCTAAGAGTTTCCACAGTCTTTCTTTACCCCTTTACTTGCTTTGACATTATTTTCAGAAATAGAAGCAATTAATACTATTCAAACAAATGATGATATTCTAATATAATTTTATTCATATTCTGGTATAGCATGGAAGAAGATATTTCATATAGCTTCAACAATTTTGCTTTTAACCATTATTTAAGATTGTACTAACGTACGTATTTTATCTGGGCAGAAATAACAACGATATATATAAGACATATCTATATAGACAAGATTTATCTAGGAATCATAAATTTCAAAGTTCCAAATTTTCAAATTTCAAATATCACAAAGTTCTCCTGATGGTAATAGATTCCTGTGCCTCGCAGCACACATATCTGTCTATATGGTCTGATATATATAGTCGGTTCTGAGGATTAAGATGAAATGCCTCAACATCAGTAATAAGGGTTCTCCTACACTCATCAAACGTTACACGGTAATATATCAACTTTTTCTTTAAATGCTCAGCTCATATATATACACTCAAACCTTTGTTGATTTCAAGACATACGAATAAATTAAATGGACAATTCTAAGAGTCGCCCAGGAATTTTTATTATATATGATATTATAACTTTAATTGTTAATATTACTACTTAAATTGTGTCCAATTTATAACTAAATACAGTAGAGTATAACATAACCATTTGCTCGGTAGTTAATGAATACATCGTTATGGAATCTTCATTTGAATCAGCATAAAGCTGCTATGTTTCGGCTGGTGAGTGTAGTTATACGGAGATCCTTGCAACTGATGACGAGGCATTCCATCTTAATCGTCCAGGGTGACATTGCATCTGTCTTATGACACCTCCTTAACAAGCAACAATATTGATATCACGGGTGGCAGGAATCACTTAATCGGGTTTGTGTCTTAAACTGTGTTCTAGTTGTTATTATAATATTAAAAAAAAACATGGATATCAAGTGTTCGCACGTGCGGTTAATACTATTTCACTCTACTGTCACTACCCTTTGCTTAACGCTATGTTAAGCAAAGGGTAGTAGTGACATATAACAAGAAAGTTATCTAATAATCGTTTTGATCTTGCAATGTAACTATTGATCATTTTCACACTTGCAAGTAAAAGGTGAAGATAAATATTACGATTATACGTATTACTTCAGCTGTAGTTTTTACCATTGTTTCGGAGATCTTATTTATTTTTTAAATAAACACAAACCAGTGCATATCTATAACCCCACCTGGTGTTAAGTGGTTATGTGGACGTTAATGATAGAGCGCACTAGCTCAGCAAATATCTATTCACTCTTTACTTGAAGACACACATTATGCTCGGACGGAAGACTATTCTGTTTATTAATAGGTGATTATCAACTATGGAATATATAACAGTGACGTAAACATCTAAAAAATCTTTCTGACCATACTAAATCCGTAAAAGGATAAAAGGTAATTATAACTATAGGCAAATGGATATCAATTGATCAATACAATAATAAAAATAATAATTTTTCATTATTGTAGTCATAGATGAGTTTTATTTCTTGATAGGTATAGCATATGTATAGGTGTTAGTATTAATAGAAATCCCTTATGATCTACCTACCCTTAACATTGCAAATTTCTAAATTACATTATAAAATACAATTTATAAAATAATCATAGAAACTAATTCAGATAAAGGTCGCAATTATAATAATTAAATTTGAATGTCAAATAATTGAAGATAAAATACAATTTATAATAAGAGAAGAGTAATCAGGCATATGTTAAATCTTATGAAATTTATCATCGTATGAAGTCTTTAATAGAATAAAAAAGTTTTTGACTAATCTTGTATATATCTCTTAAAATCTTCAATTTATCTATCTTTTATTTCGTTCGATAATTTATTATATATTATAAGGGCAATTCCAAACATACTATTGCGTAACAGAGCTGTATTCCCCGGGAGATTAATAATCCTATAGTTACATATTTCATTTATTAATATTTTCTATATATTCATTGACCGATAATGACATGTATATATACCATAAATAGCATTTTAAAGCGACACTGAAAGTTAAAATGGCTAATGCTTTCAGAGAATACCTGTGTATAATAGAAGCTTTGTAATGCCGTGCTTTGTATAATAAATGAATGACACCGGAGATCTTGTTAACCGCATAGGGTGATAACGCATGTGGTATTTGATTTTTCATCAAGAATAGTATTAAGGATAGCGTGATTACTTACTATCCGGTGAACTGATGATCGATTTAGACTAATTAAAAAAAATGTGAATTGAAATAAAATTATATTATGAAGAGGAAGTTTATAAATGCTCATTTTCTCATTTTGTCATATTTGCGAATATATGCTATGAAATAATATAATGCATATAAAATTATTTGCGCCACGCGGCTTTATTGCTAATTGGCCGACTTGAAATGTCTTTTTTAGTTCATTTTTAAACATGCAATTGTCCCCAACACCGTAAAACACTAAAGCTGCACTAAATTTGCATTTAACAATGCCTCCGGTCCCTCTGACTGACCTAGGATCGAACTCGGGTTGTGTTTTAAAGTTAGCGCCTAGACACTTCGCTACCACGGCGCCACATATGTATTAGTATATTCATGTTTATTCGTATATAATTAACATTCCTTTGTTAATTATGTACGCTTCATTGCTTAATTAATGTCTGCTGCCTAATTTTAAATGAACATAATAAATAAATATTAAAGTTATAGAAGACTGCTTCGATTGCGACTAAGAGAACGTTAGTATTATTTTTATTAAACATATTATAACTACCTAATAACAAGAATGAAATGAAAAAACGTTAAAGTAATTTAATTCGACAGTACAGTTTCAACGCACGTAGATCCCACACTTAGGCCAAACCACACATTTTGTTACATAGATTTTATTTCGGTGAACGCTGAGGGTCACCCAAATTATCTTCGATGAGATATTAATATACAAACCGATTAGCATTAGTAACTTCATCTACCATCACAAAAGTGCGCTGCACTGCCTTGTTACACTGGAAGAAATTCAAAATGTATAGAGACGTACGATTAGATTCGATATGAATTTAAACAAGTTTACAGTCAACGGTCTTTTGCTACATTAACGATATTTAGATAAAACTTCTATGCATGTAGTAATATAAAGTTTTGCTGCTAGTTAAGGCGATATTCTGTGCGGGCGTGGGTCTTCCCTGGTCGGGTCGACCTATTTATGTTGAAGCTAGAATCTAGCTGCAGCGTAGCTCTATATAAAATAACACGTATTCCAAATTCCAAATAAATAGGAACCTATTCTATAGATAGCCCATCTAAGATTAATAAAAGTACTTATTTCAATGTTTGTGTATCTGTGCAAAGAACTTTCTAAATAAAAAATATCTATGAAACGTATAGAATAAACAATTTAAAAAATAGAAATACACTATTAACTTGATACGTCGTATCACAAAAAAGGACCATTGGCTTATAATGTTCTATTAGAAATCAATCAATAAATAGAGCGAGGCCAATCAAATATCGATCTTTGACCGTAAACACATATCATTTGCCTAATTAGATTGGGCGTTAAATCGCCAAACAACCATTTATAATCTGTTCATTTAAAAATAATGCCGCATAAAAAACTCGTCAAAGATATTGTCAGGAGATACCGGCCACAGTCTGTTCGCAGGCTTCGGTCGAAAAAACTAAAAAAAAAAACCCACTCGAGGCGATCCGTGACTCCTATTTTTTTGTTTTATTATTTTTAATTCATATTATCGTACGGCTATCCCCTTTAATTTTGTTTTTAAGTATGGCCCTCGGTATGCTGGCAGCTATGGTTATGGATATTCAGAATTCCGTGGTGTATCGTACACGGGGCGATTTCGTTTTATGTAAATGCGAGCCAAAGGACTGCAGGTGTGTTTTAATAATTGTGACAGATGTACCCGCTTTTTTCCTAACTACCAATTCCCGGTAACTACCCTTTGCGGATCAGGAAATTCGAAACTTTTATGCCCGTTTCTTGGAGGTCGTTGACTTACAAAATATTAAACGAACTTGAAATTTTTATGGGGAACAACTTTTTAAAAATTGTAACAAAAAAGTTGTTAGGTAACTTATTTCATTACGATAACATACTTTATTGTAATAACGAGTAAATGAAACAAGAGGAAAGTCTGAATATATAGGCATATCCCTATTTTTTATATTTATTGCTACACTACGTGTAATATTAAATCATTTTATACTGTCAAGTGGTTCCTAATTGATATATTAAGATTTATTTAGATTATCCAGTCATTATCCGTGTCTATATAATAAAAAAATATATCTTTAAGTCTAAATTATCATGTTAGTATCTAGAATATTATGATGATTTTTGTTATGCCAAAAGTAAGCAATATTGAGTATGACTGGCACCGTAAAAGTAAAAAATAAATTAATGTAAAAATAGTTGTCATAATGACACATGTTTATCGTGTCATTTTGACAACTATGTTATCTTCATCATCATCATCACCATCTCTTCCTCATGTCTCTGCATCTGAAAGTAGGTCTCCCCCACAGACTGCCATGAAGCATGATCCAGTACAACATGAATCCATTGACTTCCCGCACACTTGCATAGGTCGTCATTACAACTAGTGAAGGTTCATCCTGTTCCCACAAATTTATCTTAAACAGCATAAACTATGAACTTTCATCTGATTGATGTACTTCTGGTTTTCCTATTGGTTTAGTCTAGTCCTTATGATACATGACATCTACTGCTCAAGATATCTATCAATATATCCATAAGGCATTTATTCGTTGATTAATTTCCCGCGTCCGATGTAATGCATGTGGAATAATATTGGAAGAAGGTTCAAGTGCCGTGTCAAGGATATTGGACATTTAGCATTTAACCAAAAATGAACGAACCGATTACATTATGATAAACAAATATTATTTCTCGGCTGGAAGCTACTAATGACATATCTGGCTACTGCACTTCGGCAGTAGTCAGATATGCTTACGTCATGCGGCCATCATGCGAATAAACATTAAAGACATTTAAAGTCCTCCAATCAGTAATGAAGCCGCGTGGCGGAGCATACTCCAATGCCCTCGTCGTAAGAGAAGACAAATAGTAGAATAATATTTGCTAATCGAATATTAACTTTGTCACGCTAACAAACACCACTAATAATACCTTAATTTATTCAATACATCACATTCATTGGCACATTGTTCGATTCTCGAACATAAAACAAACATCTAGGGATTAGTGCACCATTATTTTTAGGATCGCGTCGTGCAATGATCATTGCTTCCGAATTGCTTATCCTGGTTTCGATTCCTGACCGAGGAATAAATTCAACACATTATTTGTTTTTCGAGACAGGATTTGTAGTATATCCCATACCCAAGGCACTGCATTCAAAGTGCCCTTCGATATTTATGCACATCGGACTAAGGAAGAGGGTTCCTTTGTAGTTATGCATTCGTGGGAATGCTTACGACTCTATGCTTACATACTCTTTACGACCGAATACTTACGACTCTATGCTAATATACTCTTTTCGTGAGGATGATTTCGACTCAATGCTTACATACTCTTTTCCTACGAATGCATACGACTCTATGCTAATACACTCTTTTCGTGGAAATGATTTCGACTCAATGCTTACATACTCTTTACGAGCGAATACTTACGACTCTATGCTAATATACTCTTTTCCTACGAATGCTTACGACTCTATGCTTACATACTCTTTACGTGCGAATATTTACGACTCTTTGCTAATATACTCTTTTCGTGGATATGAATTCGACTCAATGCTCAAATATTCTTTTCCTTCGAATGCTTACGACTCTATGCTAATATACTCTTTACGTGCGAATATTTACGACTCTATTCTAATATACTCTTTTCGTGGATATGAATTCGACTCAATGCTCACATATTCTTTTCCTTCAAATGCTTACGAATCTATGCTTATATGCGAATGCTTACGACTCCATGCTTATAGTATACTCTTTTCGTTAGAAGGCTTACATACTCTTTTCGCGGTAATGCTTACGACTCTATGTTTACTCTTACTCAGTATAAGCGAACGAATGTATTAAGGAGTCGTGCACATAGTAAAATAACCATTTCAAATAAGTCACAATACCAAATCCATAATGGTTAGAACTAGAAATGTTTCTATCTGATAATAGCAGCTAGTCAATGATAATAACTTCTATATTTTACAAGAGAACTTTATATTTAGCTTAAAATTAATACTTTTTATTAAATTAATTACACAAAATAACTTATTTCCTATCTTTATCTAATCTAAAAACTCTCTTCTCTAAAAACAAGGTTGTAACTAATTCTAACTTAATAAAAACAAGCATTCCCCCTCCCCGCGATCTCAATCTAAGTCGAGATCGTTAAAGTTACGTAGGTATGCTACGTGTATTCCTATTACATTAGTATTATTGCGGCCCAATCAAAGGAAATTACAACTAGACCAGTATTAAACATGGTTTACTCTCATAGACGCAATTAATTGAATCTAATAGAGAAACTAAACGAGTGAAAAAGCTTGTTAGAGTTCATACAAGATGAATCATCGTTATGGAGGATCGAAGCGCGCAAAATCACGGACGCAATCAACCGCCCCGCCCAACGTCAGTATAGCAGGGTCTCTTTTTGTTGGATTATTTTTAAAGTAAGGGATTATGATAGAATTAGTCGAATACTACAAGTGATAACCATTAGTATATTTCGAATTACTGGGTGTTATAAGTTCAGTACATTTATTTACGGGCTAGAATCGCACCACAGTTTTTATCTAGTTGCATCATAAATGGATCGGCTCGACTGGGGTAAAGATCGCGCTCTCACAGATTACCAACGTAAAATACCAGCATAACACTGTTGCGTTTCATCCGGTGAGTATAGGTATTATGGGCCTCTATCAGTCCATATTTACTTTAAACTTTTGTATTTGCTTAAAATATACCAAAGTGTTAATGTCACGGCAAACTTTGGTATGGTAATATGGTAATGCATATTATATATTTCGATATTACAACCCATTTATTAGTATCACGGTTGATATCTCGAAAAGTTACCCTACCTCTTGGACGTAAAACAGGGTACTGTAGGATTTCAACCCAGTAAAACCCCTTTGGTGGCCATCCTCAGTGCGTCGGGAGGGGTTGCGAGACTTCACACGTAATTAACGGGTGCCCGAATTTGTAGTTGAACACGTTCCTGAGGCGGCCACTCCTCGCCTAGCACACATCACATTGCTGCATCAACACAAGAACACACTGTATTGCTGTCCACGCTGAATTCACTTCGGCGGACGGTCAAGTACTCTTTTAGTCACCTTATACGACAGGCGGTTCTATAGGCCTGGGATGATCAAAGGAAGACAACATTACAACCTAGGGATATAATAGCTTAACAATATCTTCGTACAAATATACAAGAATAAAAAGAAACGTTACTATACCAAAGAAGTAAGAATATTGAACCGAGGGATAAAATAAAAAAACAATAAAACGTAATCATATAGAATAATGCTAATGAAACGTTTTTTTTTTCGACCTCCGTTTATAGGGATCTCGACAGCCCTAATTGCTTATGCAGCATCATTTAATTCTATAGAATAACACTAGGTAAATAAAATTTTCACTTTTTTTATTGTCTGTCCGGCCTAGAATTAGATTCTTTATGAATTCATTAATGCAATATAAGCGAGATCCGCCTAAGTATAGATGTAATATTATTCGACAATAGTGCGCCTTATCAAATACACAACAAATTTTACGATGGATTTAGTTTTTATGGGCCTCAGTCTTCACTTATGTCATAAGGCGAACTGTTTGTTTGTCACCATAAGATTCATAAAAAAAAAACAACTCATGGCACTTAACAGTTTAACAATGTCTTTACACAAATATACCAATATAAAAAGAAACGCAACTTTACCAAAGAAAAAGGACCCTCCAACCGGCGGATAAAATAACGAAACAATAAAACGATGATCTTATAATATATTGGTAATGCAATGTTAACGAGATCCGCTTATGTAAAGATGTAATATTTTGCATTTAATAAGGGCCGTACATAACGTGAGGCGCGTGGCCGTTGGCGGAGATGGACGTTCAGATACGGTGGTTCTTCGATCGGGACTCGTTGAGTATGAAATTATTGGAAAACTCCGGTTCGTGCCCGATGCATCTGCCCGAGAAATGAGACGGCTCACCCTGATGCTTGCAAACGACCCGAGAAATCCGAGTAGGTTTCAAGAGATAAATCTGCGAGATAGTGGGAATACTTTGACTTTGGCTCAGCTTTTCGCGTACTCTTACAATTTGCGGGGAGTTTATGCTATCTAAAATGATAATGTGCGGCTTAATGTTCAAATTAGAGCAGTTTTGGAGGCTGCGTTGGACTTGTTAACAACTTTTTTTCGTAAATGAATTTCGGATTAGGTACCTTACGTTAAATTTAAGTAAAGTTTGCACATAACATTATTCATATAATGGACATGCTTACATCTACATAAATTAGCTTACCGAAACATATAATTTTAAAATGCTGACTGTTTATTGAGAAATGACTTCTACAATACTCGCGGGATTTCTGTATGCGAGTATATTCCGGCGAACCTATGGAGTCAAAACTAGACTAAAAATAATTTTAATTAATCGGTTTCGTTTAAATAACAATATGTAATATTGTTGTTGTAGTTTTAAAGCACTTTATAAATTCAATTTAACGGAACTGAAAATTTTCAGACAATTTCTGTAATTTTTGTTTTATTGTATCTACGGTGCCAAACAAGAACACAGTTCACCTGATGGCAAGTGACACCTGCAGCCCAAGACATGTGGGTGACATCCTCGATAAGGAATCTTAGTCGTATGCGTTGTCGCCTACGAGGACTAAAATCAAATGCCTCGGCAACAGTAGTATTGGTCTCCCGATCCTTAGACTCACCAAATTAAACACAGTACCGTTACGTTGCTACTTTTTCCAGATATTAATCGGTTCGCTTGACCGGCTAAGTGTCGCCTTAGCCGGTCAAGCGAACCGATTCATTGTGTAATTAGGAACAAAGTGTAGCGAGGCGCTACTACTGTTAAAATATGTCATGTTTCCATAAAAAATTAGATTCGAAATAATATAAATATTGAAAACATACCCGCAAGTCCAAACGCAGATTATAACTGACATTCGATTAATAACATATATTACGAATAAATTTATGGGAGCATATTGAACATTGCACTTTAGAAGTGTAGGGGCCCGCGGGCGGGGCGGTCCCCGCCACCTGTACCGTGCGTTTGAATATTCTTCCAAATCGATATTTTATGTGATCGTGTGTGTAATTAAGTAACGATTGAACACCGTTTTTTTAACAATCGAATGTTCAAGCCTAGGCGTTGCCATCGACACTTTGTTGCTTTCTTTTGTTGTTTTATTTATTGTGTTGCCATTTTTTTATTGTAAGTTATATATTAACAAGGTCTTATTATAAACATTTATTCTGCTAAAATAGTAATCATTGTAGTATATTATAAAAAAAATACTACAATGATACAATGAATTAATAAACTAATAATTACTTGATAAAATGTAGTGCCTTACTTGTGCTATTATCGAACGAGGCTAGGATCTTAATTAGATCTAGTTTGTAAAAAGAAACCGAGCAATTACTTAGGTAAATATGATATATTAGAAGTGAGTTTTAATATAACATTGACAAATGTAAAATATTATAAGATTAAGTACGAAATAAGAATATAATAATTGAGAACGCCAATTGTATTTTACTTAGTTTAGTATATATAACACTATTATTGATTTTGTGGTCTAGTGGTTATACACGTGTCTGTTGTGTAAGTGTTCTAGGCTTCGTTTCCAGCCGAGGAGCAATATTTGTGCATCAGGAATGTTTACGCGATTACTTAAGGCACTATAATGTTTTATCTTTTTTCTTTTATCTTTTTTCTTAGTCGAATATTAAGTTTAAGTTAAATATTAAATAATAAAATAGGTAGTAAAGTGTAGATCTAGCAGTCGATTAAGAAGTCCTAGTTTTAATAGGAAGCTAATAATGATGTGACTACATGTGGTAGAGCTACACTGCAGTTTGTTTCTAGCTGCATAATGAATAGGCCACCTCAACCAGGGTAGGGCCACATCCTCACAGAATACCATAAATAGCAGCATAATGCTGCCGGAGACCTTTATTACTAGTGACGAAGCATTCCATCTAAGTCCTCAAGGGTAACAACGCATTTGCTTTATGATTCCTTGTCAAGGATGAATGTAGATGTCATGGGCTACAGGAAGCCTTTGCCATCAGATGAACTGTAAGCTCGTTTGTTACTGTCAATGTAATAAAAAAAAATACTAACAACTGTAAGAGCTTATTTTTATTCGGACTTATATTTAATCTTATTACGCATTTTTGAAAAATATCTATATGCAAATAATGCAGCATTCCCAAATTGTATAAGTCCGTAAATAAATAAGATCGAACTTAATAACAAGGTTGCTCCTAAGTAATGGGCGCCAGAAGGCAGCGTTACATTTATTACAGACGCCGACGTCGCCTTAAACTTTTACGGACGTTTCACAGCGTTATATTGAAAAAAACTTAAAGACTATAATTTGGAGGGAATCAAAGCCTTTCTTGATATCGAGGAACCCACGTTGAGTTCGGAACATAGCATGGGTTAGTGGCTTCAAATAAATCGTGAATTCTGATGTAAATAAATTGAGACCGAAAAAGAAATAACATTTAATTTAAAATACTAAGAGCAAGCAATGACTCGAGCAGCAAACGGCATACCGTGGTAGTGAGACATGGATATCGAGTATTCGAGTATTGACACTATATCTAATAATGAATGGATTGATGATAGAAACCGCCTCAATGGAAAAATAGGAAACACCTGTGACGATGTTTAGTCTGGCAAAGACTGTTCCAATGCTAAATAACTATTCGAGACGGTGGCAGTTAGTTTAAGTTTCAGAGAGTTGAAAGATTCCTTAACTTTGTAGCTTAGAAACAATCGACTATGAAATTCGGACCGCTTAATGATTGCGTGCGCTCATCAAAAGCGATTTTAAAATAAAAATGAAATAATTACACGGCATTAACAGATTGTATCTGTTACATTCACACGAGTATCGGTTTCATAAATTGCAATACAAACGAGCATTAAGACCGCAATACGTATCACGTTAATTATAATTGTGTGTCCCGAAAGACTAATGTGTGGTCGACCAAGTTAATTATTGCAGAAAAAGCAAGGAATCCGCATTATTATTATGTAAGGTGAGCACTGACACCACTGCATGTGGCGAATCCGACGCCGCTGGTGACGAAACTCACAACGCATAAAAAACCTTAATAGCATTCCGATAAAACAAATTGGGTTTATTTATTCTCCCGTCGTACACTTTGTGACAGATTTTCGACAGCCAATGGACCCGCGGTCGATCAGCGACTATACTAGTTTTTGCACTCCACTTGGGAAGTATGAAAAAGAATCCAGTTCGGGAATCTAATTAGGTAACCATTTTTCATCATTAAAGTCAATGTGAATTCATGACAAACTAAAAACACGACCTAATGAATCGACGTACAATCATTCATGATGGGGAAAAAGACTGAAGGTGAGCGTTGAATAGTAATGATCATTTTGCTTTACGAGGGCAAAAAGAACGCATGCGTCGCAGATTTCTTGTTGTAGTATCTAGGATGCCTTCACGAGCGCCGGCGCGGGCGGCACTGGCGAATAGAGTTCTTCAAAGGCATACCTCGTACGGGTGCGCATGTCGCCTGTGAAGACTTTATCCGTCGAGGGTATGTCTTTGGTGCGCCAACGCCGCGATCTAGATCAGGCGGCGCCGCCGGCCCGCGGCACGATGCTATCGCCAAGGGTTCTCCGCGCGACAATTGCCAACAGCGGCGCCGGACAACAAGAATTATTCAAAGCTCAATAAGCAACAACCCCGTTCACAATCACATACCAATTTCTAGACTACTAAATTAAATATCCCTCCTAGTCGTCTGTCACGTACGGTAATGCAATTCTCGGTTAGGTTAAAGGAAGCTGGAATCTAGGCAAGATAAACAAGCGGTGTATCTCCGAAACGACTCACGCGCGTCCCATTCCGAGTTGACGTCGCTAGCTAGCGTGTGGATGCAAACGTGGAGACACGCAGTGGTTGAGGAGATGCTGTCCCGTTTCTGGGAAGGCAGCAGAGGGCGGAGCGTGGGGGGCGGGGCGGGATGCCGTCACGTGCGTCTGCGCATCTGATAAGCAGCGACGCCGACGACGCCGTCAGGGAATGTAGCGCTCGCAAGCTCACTTCGACACGCAAACGAGCTGTTCACGTAAGAACTTAATGCTCGAAATAGGTAGTAGCCTCTTTCGCGATTACGTGGATTAACATTGACTATCAGAGATATATGTACGTCTATGCCAGCCAGTTTTGGATTGACGGCACCATTTTAATTAGAGAAGGATGTAAGAAGGAAATATTACATTATGTCACAAGTGTCAAAAAAGGATTTAGAGAATGATATTCAAAAGAAAAATGATTAAAGTTCCTTTCACGTGATGGTACTCGTACGTCTCAATGTTAATAATCGATTCTCTGGTTCTCTGATTCTTAAAAATACAATGATGTTTTATTATCAACAAAGGCTTTGATACAAATTTTATATATATTGTAAAACCAAAAACCTTATATTACCTTTGTACTTCTGTTGACTACGATTCTAACCCTGAAATCGAAGCTCATGATATATAGATATAAGTACTATAGGTTTACCTGCTGAGCTGCGAAGACATCACAACACAAACATAAATAAGTTCATCGTATTCGCTGTATGCACTATGCATATATAGTGCATTTTAACAAGTCCAAATATCGATATTAAATTATGTTCTGAATAAAGAAAAAGCGTCACGATACGAATACGCATGCGCGGCGGAGACCGCCGGGCGCGCCGAATCGCGCATTCCCGCCTTTTTGCCTGTCACCGGGACGTATTTATTGCATGGTGACGTGATGGCCGATGCCCGAGACACAGATACCAGATTTGACAATGATCCTGCGCACGTTGATATCGATGCGCCTATTGTATCCACGCACGTTTTTTGGCTTCATCTTTGATTTTCGTTCGCGCGAAAATATAATAAAGGTTTGTAGTTTCACTTTTATCTGATTGAACATCACTTTGAAAGTATTTTTTTTGTAACGTGTCTATAATGTTTTTTTAACGATTATAGCCCTGGATATACCATCGTCCTAATATTAAAGATACGATCAATTAAACAATTGGTGTTTATGTTGGATTTATGGTTTTAATTCATAAAGTATAAAAATATCAAATTAAATATTCGTACTTATGGGTAATATGGGTTGATGATCAAAGTTGTAATTTTTAACTTATGTCTAAAAAGCTTTTTAAGACTGGGTATTTATTTATTTTATTAAAATAGATTTCCTTGACGCTAGACTTTTAACTTTTAACTTGATTTATATTATTGTACTCTTTACTGAGGTACATATCTATATTGCGTAAATCGTACTTTTGGACATTCGGCATAAATATGAATAAATTGCATAAATATTTATCAGCGCGCATAATACCACCGCACCACCGGCGTCTGCTGCGAACAAAGCCAGTGACACAAAGACAAGGTTCTGGATCGACATAATTGTTTTTGCTGATACGCGGGAATGATATCAGACGGGGCGCACACCACTAGTGCCAGTTATGAGAGGCTCGATGATTTATGCAGCCACGAATTTTGTGTTCAGTTTTTATTCCTATTACACTCATTTTGATTTAAAATTAATGCGCAAGCCAAAACAGACCTTTATACCTATGCTATAACTGCGAAATAGCATCTGATATGTATATTTCCTCTTGGTGTTGGTGTATTTATGTGTATATATATATATATATATATATATTAATATATTGTTATATATGTTTGTTATTTTATTGGTGTATGTATAATTTGATATTTTTATCTAATGAACCTTTTTTTATTTTTATGCCTACCAACATATTCTCTTGAACTCCCAGGGTTGACTGGTAGAGAATGCCACTGGGCATTATGTCCGCCCTTGTAAACCTGTTGTTTAAGGAACATAAAGAATAAATAAATAAATAACTTGTAATAATTTTAGACGTATGTAAGTAGTCTATAGGAAACATTTAATATCAGAATATTGACGGTAAACCATCAATCATAAAATCAAAGCAATTAAAAGAAGCTTCATTCAAGTAATATTTTAACAATTATACATATCCAGGTGGAAAAAAATTACGAAGTTAGATAAACAGGCCATTGAAGAGGGAGTTGGGATGGTGGTTCTTCCTTTTTACACAGATTTCATTAGATTAGTGATAGAGAGGCGTAGAGCGATATGACAAGAATAATTTGACGAGGGATCAAAAGAGAGAGATACCAATGGATAGATGTAGCCACATTTAAGATTGCATACCAGTGATATTCCTTCAAATAAGTTTAAGTTTTTGTTGAAGAAACTCCATCAACTGTGATGAATGTGGTATGGTTGAGGACCTACGACACATTTTGTTAGAATGTGTCCAGGACGAGAATGTCAGAGTAACATGTTTTGATCGATGTGCTTCCAGACGTAGGTCACTCAAACGTTACCTTGTCCTATCCAATGTCAGACGCGGCCAATAAAATATTTAACTTAGATTTTAGTAAATAGATAATTTTGCATGTGTACTATGTCTCTTTGTAGTTTTGACGGGGCGGTGTGGTATGATATAACAGCGAATAAGCCCTTCTTTATAAATAAATAAATTTAAAAAAGCATTTAAACAAAATACTTTTAAATCGTCGAGATAGGTAATAGGACCACCACTTCAGAAGCTAGCTGCTAGTGAGAAGAAACAGCAATAAACTCTACCAGTTGCTCCTTATTTTTTATTTAAATAATATCTTATTAAAAAGTTTACGAGTTGTCCAGTATTGAACCCAGAGCTCAAAACTTTTATCCGAACATAATTTTTCTTTTATCAGACATATATTCTGACTAAACTAGTAAATACACCCTTCTACATTACAACATTTCCGTATCGATAAAAGTAAAGTAAAATACTAACTTACACATAAACCTCATTGTTTGGTATATGCTTCCACTCAAGATGTCGTTTCATATCAAACGACACCAATTGCCAACCAACCAAACGAAACACAGTAGTGCTATTTCATGCTTATATTCTGTGAGGGCGTGGCTCTTCCACGGTCAAGCCACATATACATGACGGAGCTGGAAACTAACTTTAGCGGGGCTCTATCACTGATAAACATTAGTTTATGCAACATGCCAACATTAACCATTTAAGTTACACAATAAAAAAAAGAATGAAATGAATGGTTTTTCCTTAGGAGATGGTTAGCGATATTAGTCGGACGGTGGATATGAACCTACGGCCTCAAACTTCGCTGACCGTACCCTATACCACTAGGCGATTGTTTTTTCGCGGAACTGCTGTCTGGGAAACGAACTTGGGACCCACTGCACAGTAGCTAGATCTGTCAACTTGCATTGACAAGGTATAAGATTATAATCACTTATTTGTGATATAATTTATGAAGTTTATGCCTTTTACGTACACGCACTTCTACTAATGACAGGTAATTTTAGAGATCCAAAAACGCATCTATCTTCAATGAGATATCACAACAATTCATAACTGTATACCAGTAATTAGATTTCTATTGTTACTTTACGCCCGAGGCATTGACCTTCCCCAGACGAACCAATTCATTTCCGCTACAGCTAGTTTCTAGTTACATGCTAGCTTTATCACGTTAAAAATTCTTCTATTATCCTTATAACATTATATAAGTTATGCACGCAGTTTCGTTTTGTGGGAAACATTTTAGTATGCAGAATAAAGTTACACACTATGCAGAAATGTTAGCAAGGAGTTAGCCGTCCAAAGGATTTAACTCGACTAAATAATATTATAAACTAAACATGTTGTGTTATTTTGCTCATAAAATTATTTACTTAGATACTTCTATAAAGTAAAATTAATACGTTCATTTTCGCGCATTCGTTTTTTTTTTGCGCGACTGAGAACAAATGGAAAACTTGTATAATAATAATGATCACGATGATGTAACGTATTTTATAAAAATGGGTACTTTGAATATTTTATACATGAAGTATTTTTATTATTAGAATTACCTGAACTAATTATATATTTTGCGGAAGAACTGTCGCGTCGTCACCAATCAGCGACCGCGAAATATGAATGACCCTATTACAGTTTCTGTACAAAGAAATTCGATACAAAAGCCGAAGCATTTGCCGCTTCTCTGGCTTACCGTCTAGCTTGATGGGAGATCTACTGGTTATCCTTCATGCCACTCATCGTCCTCTAATCGTCCCTTCGCTCTCGATCTTTAGTTCCTGTCTCTGTCTCAAATCACGCCGCCATCACTCGCAGACATCAACCGTCTTCATCGCGTCTCATTATCGTAGTGGTCATGAATAGGACATTTTTGGCACTTGTATCATAGAAACGGTAAATTGTTAACACCAGATACAGGCAAGCTTGTATGTTTTCGCATCAGTACTCCGACATGATTGAAATTTCCAGCACCATTGATACCCAGTATGAACAGGAAAATCGTGTGGGTACGCTGTTGCATCAGGCACAATGACCTCTCTGAATTCTGTTGACGTTAGTGCTGTTAGCCTACACGGCTCTTACAGCTTCGTCTGATTCAGGGCTCGAGGACCAGAGGTCCGTGAGCTAGTTATTTGTAGTTCTACTTAACATAAAATGCTCGTTCTCAGAGCATGTCTGTCTGCGCAGCTATCTCTCAATGTTCTGTTGTGTGAAGTTCTAACTATCAAAGAAATCTCTAGAGTGTGTGAGAATGGATATCTATTTACCGTCCCAGGTTAGGTATACCGTCGTAGTCTCTGACAGGCGTCACCTGTTTTTAATGTTATAGGAATCAGAGACCGCGATGCCTAAATCACTATATTACAGTTTCCAAACGCTGTTTTATATTACAGCGTAAACTATTTCATCTTCATTTTTCTCCTTGCATAATGCCTTATGCACGTATGTCAAGGACGGGACCAATGGACGTAGATTGTTTAAAGTGAGCAACATAGCAACTACATATAAACTCATTGTGGTGCTAATGGGCTAAACTGAATCCATGTAAACTTTATTACTGATGACGAGGCAATCTTAGTCACCAGGGGTGCCAATCCATTAGCTTTAAGATTCCTCATCGAAGACCAATGTGCTGCAGGCAAGAATCACTTTTCATTAGGGGGACTGCACCAACTTTATCATAAAAAAAGAATACGAAGAAATAAATCCTAACTCAAAATTCCATATCAACTAGTCTACAAGTAAGAACAAACAAATTAAAGTGACCGACTTGAGGCGTTATTTGATTCAAAATTTTCCAGACTTTCTTATTATATCATATTTTGTCTTCTTATTATAACTTATTATATACACGTTCGTGAACTACACGGACAACCACCGAAAGCATTGTCTCACCAATTGATACCGAATACAAATACGTGAAGCATTGTCATCGTTGGACGGCGATAAATCAAAGCAATGCTCTATCCGTCGCGCACTCCAATACGGGCGTCCTGCTGTTAAACCGCACAAATTTACGGCCGCCCCCGAACGTTCCCGGGTACACGAGATGCCGATCGTATTCCCGAGTTATTTCAACAAAATATCGTGATTTATACAAAACTTTCGCGAGGGCTCCGTACTTTCGCGAGGCTAATATCTCTTAAAGTGAAGGCAATAAATTATAAAATAGCGTATTCACGTTGTATAAAGATAGAATGCGCTGTTACTGGTATGGGGTGATCTTATTAGATTCAAAAGGAAAGGACTGGTCTCTGAGTAAACCGTTGTTAAGGATTTATGTATTCGTTCAAAGTGGATAAGCCCTTTTAAGAAATACCAAAGAAAGTACTCGAATACTTTTGAAGGCCATATTAGATAATTTGCAACGAGTCCATCTGTCCTCAGCGGTGATATCGCATCTGCAACTTGAACCTTTTTTGTGGATGGATTTATATAGAGATGTATTTTATTATATTATTAGATATATATGTTATGGGTATATTTCATATAAGTCTTCATACTCAAGTCAATAAAGAAACATCTAGGAAGTATGGTAGGCAAAAAATTAACAAACTCATTAGTACCCAATATTGTTCTTATAAACCTCTTGGCTCCCTAAGCGTTCTCATATGCTGCGAAAGACTTTATTTAAGTTTCTCTACCTATCCAATAAACGAATATACTTGTAAGTTTAAGTACGTATTATAAGTTATGTAAATATGTGAAAAAAGCTTCTTTTTATAGTTGCGATTGTATGTTTCACGATATATCATTAATATGAATAAGAGTAGAATTACTCGGCTTACTTACTAGGTGTACCGTGTCATATCTAACTTGACAATAACAGGAAGGGTATTATGTTGTGTTGATATTTTGCTATCTAATTTAGTCAGTATAAATATACTTATATATTCTATGGTATAAATATTCGTTTGGCTAATGTCCTTGACCTCCATGATCTAACAACTTGCCAAACAACCAAAGGTCAGGTGATAGACCAACCATAAACGTCTCGCAAATCGCGCTATCCAGCTTTTTTATAGATACATAAAACGGGCATACTACAATAAAGTTGAATAAGATCCCCAATGTCCTTGTACTTATATGAAAATAAATAGTCGTCCAAACCGCTATTACATTATAAACTTGATTTGAATGCAATGTGCCTTATAGGTACATCGGTACTTTCCGAGTAAACTACCAAGAATTACAAAATACAAAACATCTGTAAAATGACATCAGCGTACGTACGACGTAAAGCAAAGGGCATCGACAATAAGAGATCCACCACAAGCCGAGATTTCGCGAAGCCAACACGAATAAATATTCCTTTTATTCCAATTTGTCAGCTAAGCCACTCTCAACGGCGACTTATCTCCGTTCGGAACGGTAAGCTCCCGCCAAAACAATACGGCAGTATCGTTAAAAAACGTGCTCGAATGCGGCATTTATCATAGTTGATTAAATACCATTGTTTTGTATCGGACGGAGACGCAGCGGCGACTTGCTCCTTTTGCCTTACCCCGAGTCTCGCATTATGGCTGCGTGGAGACAATAAGTCTGTTAAATTGGCCTCCTATGCCCGCTGTAGCCGCTATACTGTTTGTATGTATGTTTGTACGGCCGCTTGTTCGACGTTTGTTCACCGTCGCGTTGTAAATTCTTGGCGGAGACGACAAAAATTTGTTTTGTGACGTTCGCGATTTATGCTTGTCTATAAATGAGCTTATTGATTTTGTAATTCTGAATGGTAAGTTGTATGTTTTAAGTATTTTATTTTAACAGCTGAGTACTTTCTATTTATTTGCAAGTCATAAACTCATACGATCCGGTTCTCGCTGTTTGTTATTTGGAATTTGAGTGCTGTATTACCGTTTTCTGCGATATAGTAAATGTAACGAAATATGCATGTATGCCACTGTTTGTGTTTATTTCATTTATGTTGACATTGGTGGTCAATGGGTGAATATAGGCTATTCAGATCGAATTCATTGAATATATGACATTCTTCATGATTATTATAATTTTGGTGCTATCGGCACTTTGTATTTACCTTGCAATTACTTGTTTAAGATAAAAAAAGTGAGTAATGCAAGAGAAAAACGAAAGAAAAATATGGATGTGAAATTAACCGAAAAATTTAATGAACAGAAGCACGAGACATATTTTGACATTTCCTTGAAATATTAGCTAAGCGTAACTGATTAAAATATCTGCCTCTTTTATAACAGTCGTGGAGCTACACTGCAGTATGTTCCCAGGCGCAGAATGAATGGGTCAGCTCGACCAGGTAAGGACTACGCCCGACAGACCATCGTTAAATAGCATTATAGCTCTGTTGTGTTTTCTATGGTTAGGGTTAATGCAATAAAGAGTAAATAAATAAATAAATAAAATTTCTTTACCAAATACAAAGTAACATCGAAAATTTGCTATCGTATGCAAATTTACTATTCAAGGTTATTTATTTTACAATGGTATAGCCACGCTGTAGTTTCTTTCTAGATACGGAAGGAATGGGTCGGCTGGACCAGGTAAGGACTACGCCCGACAGACCATCGTTAAATAGCATTATAGCTCTGTTGTGTTTTCTATGGTTAGGGTTAATGCAATAAAGAGTAAATAAATAAATAAATAAAATTTCTTTACCAAATACAAAGTAACATCGAAAAATTTGTTTTGTGACGTTCGCGATTTATGCTTGTCTATAAATGAGCTTATTGATTTTGTAATTCTGAATGGTAAGTTGTATGTTTTAAGTATTTTATTTTAACAGCTGAGTACTTTCTATTTATTTGCAAGTCATAAACTCATACGATCCGGTTCTCGGTGTTTGTTATTTGGAATTTGAGTGCTGTATTACCGTTTTCTGCGATATAGTAAATGTAACGAAATATGCATGTATGCCACTGTTTGTGTTTATTTCATTTATGTTGACATTGGTGGTCAATGGGTGAATATAGGCTATTCAGATCGAATTCATTGAATATATGACATTCTTCATGATTATTATAATTTTGGTGCTATCGGCACTTTGTATTTACTTTGCAATTACTTGTTTCAGATAAAAAATGTGAGTAATGCAAGAGAAAAACGAAAGAAAAATATGGATGTGAAATTAACCGAAAAATTTAATGAACAGAAGCACGAGACATATTTTGACATTTCCTTGAAATATTAGCTAAGCGTAACTGATTAAAATATCTGCCTCTTTTATAACAGTCGTGGAGCTACACTGCAGTATGTTCCCAGGCGCAGAATGAATGGGTCAGCTCGAGCGGGGTAGGACCACGCCCTCACAGAATGGCAGCGTAAAATAGCATGATGGACATAGCAGCATAATGCGACATCCGTCTGGTGAGTGAAGGGATCCGGAGACCTTTATTACAGGTGACGAGGCATTCCATCTCAGTCCTCAAGGGTGACAACGCATCTGCATTATGATTCCTTGGCAAAAATCACTTAGAATCAGGTAATGTATGAAAAAGGTATGTGGTCTTTGTTACCCTCAAAGTAATAAAAAATAATAATAATAAGCCCATATTGTAGTAGTAGTAATGCGTAATATATTAGTGCATTTACACAATACTGCCTTCTCAAGTCCCTAGTAAAGGTTAAGAAGCAATGTCAGGGACAATGAATATATACAAAACACGTACAAAAACCAATAAAGTCAAATAAAATTCAAAATCAAATAAAGTAAAATTATTCCTCGGCTTGAAATAGAGGGCAAGTTATTTTTTTACATTTCTTTGGTTTTTTTTTCATTTTTGTTTCATTTTTATTTTAGTGAATATCGGCATGTTACATGTCAATGTACTCTACAGTGGCGGTGATGAAAATCAGCTGGTTTAATTAATGCTTAATTATTTCTCGATTAAAATTCTGCTAGTAAAGTACTTCGAGTTCCATACTAGTTGCTAGCGACTAGGCTCCGCCGAGAAGGACCTCAATCACAGAACACCAGAGTGAATAGGAAGGGCTAAGCTGTGTTACGTATGGTGAACGTAAGAAGTCGGGATCCTACGTACAGGTAACTAAAGGTATTCCACGTTTAATAAAGGTTATCCATCAATAAAGGTCTCGGCCGAGTGCCCTAAGCGCTTGAGTTCGCAATCATAGTTCTCAGGGTGATTACAAAACATGCAACTTGAATTGTTGGGGATGTTGCGCGCAAGCAGTAATTACAATGAGCTTTGTGTGCAACACAATCTGGATCCATTTTCAACTAGTGTGTCTTCGGCAAGGAGATTTTTGAGTTCTTTAAATACATAATTTTTTTTATTTTTAGTTTACAATATCTCACCACATCTTGGGTTGACTGGTAGAGAATGCCTTTGGAATCAAGTCCGCACTTCGTGAACTTTTAACTATGTTAGGGTTAATGCAATAAAGAGTAAATAAATAAATAAAATAAAATTTCTTTACCAAATACAAAAGTAACATCGAAAATTTGCTATCGTATGCAAATTTACTAGTCAAGGTTATTTATTTTACAATGGTATAGCCACGCTGCAGTTTCTTTCTAGATACGGAAGGAATGGGTCGGCTGGACCAGGTAAGGACTACGCCCGACAGACCATCGTTAAATAGCATTATAGCTCTGTTGTGTTTTCTATGGTTAGGGTAGGGATTCGGGGACACTATTACAGATAACGATTTAGTGATTTCATCTCTGTCTACAGGGGTCGCATATGCATGTCGAAACTTTGTTGAGAATAGATGAAGGTGACATGAGCCGCAGTCCTCAATTACCATCAGGTAAACAGTTTGTTGTTTGCCAACCTTATTTAAAAAGAAGATTATTTTTCACAATTCACGTTCTAGTTGTAGTTTCCAACTGTAGCGTGTCTCTAGCACCGACTAAATCATTTAAACGGTGTAACGAACGTATTCAAAAATAACGACGTTGTATTATTTGCTCGTTTGTTACTCTCAAAGTAATAAAAAAAAAGTTATGTTTTTAAAATATATTTTAAACATAACTTAGCAAGATTTTAACATTTAAAAGTAGCCAACGCAAACTTTAACTGCAAAAGATAAAAGATAAAAACAAGATCTTTAACAAGACACGCGATTCCTATATCTAGATCGTGGGGCAAGTGGACGCTGTGTTTCAAAATATTTGAGCACTTTTAGGAAACACACGCATCCAAGTACCTACGTGACGGCTTACTCTTAAATTGCGTCGGCGCGACTTCAATGGAGAGGACATGGTACGTACGTATACTACTTTTGTCCCTCTTTCAAAGAAAGCCAATGTTTTTACGTGACAACATTTGTCATATGCCATCGAAGATACCTAAGATTTTTTCTCGAAGACAGCTAAGTATTTCTATTGTAATAAAAATACTAATCTGTTGAAAATTATGGCCACTTGAGTGAAAATCAAAACTATTGCGGAGATATCTCCCGGTTATTACCAGTTTAGTTAAATTCCCAGGATATTTTTTTTATCGTTATCATTTGTGCAAATAGAGACACTGACGCATCACTAATCTTTGGATCCCAATAATCGGAAGGAGAGTCAGATGTAATGTCAAAGTACATACAATAAAAACAGACCTCACAACAATAAATAGTGGTATACGAATATTGTTCTTCGGTTAGGAATCGAAGCCAGGACGCGCGACGCGGCAGGCATCTACTTTAATCAGCAACCACAGTGGCGTGTCCGTACCACTTGTTTCCGTCAGTATCGAAAGAGAGATCTAGTAGCGCATGCATTACATTAGAATAAAAAATAAGGAACTAGCAAAAGGAAATGACAGAGTATTTAACAGTGGTATAGCCACGCTGCAGTTAGTTACTAGCTTTAGCATTATTGAGTCGGCTTGACCAGAGAATACCTCGTTATAGGTAACGCGACATTCCATCTCATTTCCCAGAGGTGATAACGCATGTCTCTCTCTTTTTTTAATCACATTGAGAGTAACTAACGAGCACACAGTTCACCTGATGGTAAGTGATTCCTGCGGCCCATGACGACATCTACATTCATTCTTGACAAGGCATCATAACGCAGATGCGTTGTTACCCTTGAAGACTGAGATGGAATATCTCATCACCAGTAAAAAAGGTCTCTGGATCCCAACACTCGCCAGAGAAAAGACACGGCTATTTTACGCTGGTATTCTGTGAAGGTGTGGCCCTACCCGGTCGTGATGACCCATTCATTCTGCGGCTAGAAACAAACTGCAGCGTGGCTCTACCACATTTAATACTATGTCATTTCCCTATGCTCGGTTAATATCTAATCAAATCAACTTCATCTTGAATCTTTGTTGAGGATGGATGAGTTTATGAGTCACGGCATCACTTACAGTCAGGTGAAGTGTGTGCCCATCTGTCACCCTTAGTTTTATAAAAAAAAGGAAACACTCATTCCTTCGCGACCAATGTGAAGATAACAAACTTAACTATGATGAACCAATAAAAAAGAGATGATTAATTAGCATTTGAAATTATAACTAAAAAAATAATTTTCATTTTCCGGAAATAGAACTCTTTTACTCTTGTACAGTGAAACTCGATGAGATCTTGTCTGTGCTGCCATTATTTACCCTATTTTTTAAGGAATTATTGCAGTGCTATTAACATCACTAAAATTCCCATTATCCTACGACCTTAATTTTCGCAGACCGCATCTAACCGTACCCAAGCTTTTACATAAATTAGAAGTGTGAGTAAAAACAATGTGTAACAAAACACATACCGCCCGCGTGATCTAGTTTAAGAACCTGCCCGCTACATGCTGGAGTCAAATATAGAGTGCCGAGAAACAATATTTGCTTATCTGAAAGTGTTTGTTGTAAGATATTACTTACATATCTCACAACGAACACTTTACTATAGGTACTTACCTATGTCCCATTTTTCCCTACTCAGCGGGCCCCCGCTCGCGAGTCTATTTAGTTAAAACTGCAAAGGACTTACTTAGGACCAACAGCATCACACAAAACACAAAAAAATATCCCGTTTACCCTAACACTGCATCTAAAGCATCAAACTTAGCCCGCATTCATTCGATTGGATTAAACTAAATAAAGTGACGCCGAATGACGTCTGTCTGCATGAATGCTTAAAAGCCTAGAATAGGTCCTGCGCCGTAGAAGACAAAACCAACCAGATCATAAACTGATATAAATAGATTACGCTTAACGATTTAAAATCCTTTATATTTTGAACATTAACCGGCATTACTCTCCAACTAGCCAACGAACACCATTAATTTGTTGCATACAACACTGTCGCGTATGAAATTGAAATAAGTAATGAAATATACATTAAACTTCCCGAAGCTGATTGGATAATCTCTTACTTCCATAAGAAAGATCGTCCTGAACGAGTTGTAAGAAGCAAACGTTGAACTCGTCGCTTATCTCAAATATATAAGCGGACCGAACAAAACCTCATTCAAAACGCGCCTCCCATTAATAAATTACATTGAAAACATAATGCGAAAATATGACATAAATAATAACCGATGGCATTCAATCGCTTCGGTATGAATGAGCCACATAACGGAAACTTAATTACGCAGTCCGTGAGGTACAGACATACATACATCTCGAACCTGATATTGGTTTTAATAAATTTCGTAGAAAACTCGGGCCAGTAAATATAAAGGCAAAGCAACGCAAACGAAATATTAAAGTCAAAATGTTTTCCATATTACTCTCAACATTATTATTTCCTAATGTATTATCATTTCCTTCTAGGAGATTATCAGAATTCCTCTCCGTCCTTAATTCGGCGATCTAATCTAATCTAATACGTTTGCAATAGGATCGGAGATTCATTTTTCCCTATAAAACGTATTATATACACGTACACTAAACTTGCTTTTCCAACATATTGTTTCGCACTGATTACGGTTCGGCAAGGTTTAATTATGTGTTTGCTTATTTTATGTACAACGCATTGTCTTTTATTGCCTCAGGTCGCGAAATATGAAATGGATGCCGGGCGCACAGCCCGACATTCCCAGCCCGCGTTACAAAAACCAAGAATGCTGCCATAATAAAAATGTAGTTCAGACAAATACGTACGTGGCAGAGGAAAAACCGGAGTCGCTGAAGCGTCGTATTAACATGGTTAATTAATTTATTAATTAGCATCAATTAATCGTAATATGGCGGCGGAACGGGCCCACGATACGCCTGGATAGTTTTTCCAACGAAGTTCAGTTTTAAACAGACTATTAGCATGATTCTCGATTATTACTAAAAAAATATTTTAAGGATGCAGACGTGATTTATTTTGTAATGAAAATATGAACTCAGTGTATGATGGTGATTAGACGAGACAGGATTGCGATGAACGGGGAAAGCAAAAAAAGTCTAAAGCCAATCCGAAGTTTTTGATAGTGCTCTAGTGCTATGTTCTTCAATAGGTAGAGAACAGTGTAAGAGTGTGAAAGTGTTAACCATGATAATTTAATAGGATTATTAGTATGTTTTATAAATATTTCTTCACTATCGCTAGCCTTCCTAGATCCTGTATCTAACAGGGGTTGGGTCCATTATACGTCGTGTCCTTTAATTCATTTTATTTTTTTACAGAATAGGTAGCAAACGACGATCATCATCGAATCATCGATTGTCACTGCCGCCCGTGAAAATCCGCAACATCACAGTTGCACGTGCGATGCCAGCCTTTAAGAAAGAAGGCCTCTTTTCTTTAAGATCACTTAATCACTTAGTTCGTATATATAATAGTATAGTTGTGCGTGGCAAAAAACTTCGTGTAAGCGCACATTAGTAGATTGCCTAACATCGATATGATGAGGAAGAAATTTCGATTTTTGTCGCGTTTTTTGTTGTTTAAATTCAGCGGCTGGAATTAGTCCGTTAAACGTCGCAGAGCTTTCACTAGCTTTGCAAATTTTGCGAACTTGCAATGTTCAAGCAAATCAGAAAGTGTCATTGCCGAATCGAGCCGCTCTTCGTTGAATGTGAACTAATGGAAAGAGCTGGTACTGAGAAGCTCCGGCCCAGAGATGAGACCAGCGTTCCATTTGTCAGCTTGTCGAATTCAAGGTACATAAATCATCAAAAATAACGATTCAATATAGTAATTTATTTGTAGAAGAAATAAGATAATGGAATTAATGATTATTCATTGATCAATTATTGATCGATCATATATTTAAAGTTTGTTATAAATTGTGAAACAATAAGTTTGTACAAAACGTAATGAAAACGATCGGTTCTTTTCCGTTCGTTCATCCGGTAGCCTCGTGCGATTGACTGAGCCATTGGCGCTGGACAGACGACTGACGAACAACAAGGAAGCAGAACGGGATCAGAAATATAGTTTTGTATTGATTGTGAAGTAGAAATAAGGAGTAAAGAAATTAGTGGACAGTTGAAGAATTAAACTCTAAATAACTCCAAACATAACATAAAAACAATGTTTGGAGAGTTGTCTAACACATGTAAGGCCGAACGTGCTCCTTGTAATGATGAAAGCGATGGGCTGACATGGAATACTGTCGAGCTCTACTGGCACGCAAACTCATCTTCTTGGAATTAAATTTAGTCGGCCCAAATTCGAGAAAAAACTATTAAACAAAACCTCAACTTCAGGCCTAAGTTAGTTCCGGAAGTCGTATCGCCTGTGCTGCCGTCTGCACAGCTATGAGATTTACTAATTTGCAACATATCATTGACATGCAGAAGAAACAGAGAACAAAACCTGATGACATACTTTTATAATTTCTCGGTAAACCAATATGAAGGAAGCTTCGGTTCATCCAGGCTAACGCCATGATGAATCAAATAGACTAGAAGATCATTAGCTGAGCGACCCCAATGGAAGCTGAACTGCCGGTCAACAATCGGCTGGTTACTCTTAGGTACCTCATTAACTGGCAGGTCATAATGGACTCCATTGTTATCAAGAACAAAAAGGTAATGGCACATTCATCTCTTCTCTCCATCAGGTGCATATCTACTTCGGCTACTTACATGCTCATTCCTTCGATCATTTCATTGGTCTTCCTCGCTCATTAGCGCAAACGCTTTGTTTTTTTTGTTTGATGTGGTTTATTGAGTGGTATTATATATTAGTTCATGAGCCTATTTAATTTCTAGAGACTCAGGTCAGGTTAATAGGTATGTTCTTTTATGTGGCTGAGGATCGTATTTCATAGTTATAATATAGATAACTATGAAGTACGATCCTCATCCACAAAACATTAAATACTTTAAAATTCCGACAGATTGTCACTTCATCTAGAATGGGATTATTGTTAAATGAGTTGATCCCCGAAAATTTTTATTTTTCCAAACAACCATCTTAATTACACCAGAACTAAGATAAAAAATAGCAATATAGTACTATGATTGTAAATCAGTCTGCCTAGCATTACTGGTATCCTATAAATTTATATAATTATATGAGAACACTATTACCTTAATGGACAGTAACGGGTTTAGGCTCGAATGACCACGGTAGAGGTTATTTTCAGCGTGGAATTTGTTATCTTTATAAATAATATTGATATAGCAGCAAGATATAGTACGTAGAGTTGACTTTGGGATCCAATAGAACAACTTAGAACCAGGTGCAAAAATTTTGGGACTTCTTATTTGTATGTTTAAGTTGTGGGGATTATTAATATCATAATGTATTCTTAAAATTTATTTTTTAAATAATTTAATGTATCACCTAGTATTAGAAATGTGTTATTTATGATACAATGTCTGTTTAGTACATTTTACCTTAATCTTTTTTGCAAAGTATCTTCTTCAAAAACTTCGTTACAATTTTATATCAAGAAACTAATTCAATAAAGTTATTACTTGATGATATGGAGATATCCCTGATCAATTTAGACGCTGGTGGTATATTCTAGTTATTACCAGATGAAATCAACGTGACAGATATATTATAGTATTTATATAAGCATATTTTCTATATTCTTTTGTATTTAAAATATAAAAACTAAAAAATATACTGTTGAAGAAAACTACGAATAAGAAAAAATATAGATGCCCAAGTAAGAGAGGTAGATAAATTAAACAATAAACAAGATAAGGTTAAACGTACTATAAAAGTTTTGCCTAAGAAAATTTTATATAAATTATTAAATAAACCTATGGCGATTTTGGAAGACACCGAAAACAAAAATCTGCCAACTAGAATAATTTTTTTTGTCTATACTTAATTTTGACCAATGGAAAAATATCCATATATAATATATACAGTAATATAAGATTATAATTTTTTATACATAAATTACAATCATAAAAATTGTAGATTCCTTTAATTATTATAATAAATACAAAGCACTCAGTCATACAATTTGTAACTGTCGTAAAATATTAAAATTTCTTTTAAATCAAGATACCAATATCAAAATAATTATATTATATCATTAAAATCACTACAAAGCATAAAACGAAATCCATCTGTATAACACTGCTTCTTGTTCAGGTCTTCACCTGAAGTTTTATTTTAAAGAATGCTAGTTACTCTATTAAAATTCTCGTTAACTTCCGCAGATCGTATTCCCAAGCAAATATGCTATTGACGATTTTCACTATTCATGATGAATGTAAGGGGGATTTAGTGGAAGTGCATGGAATTTAATTAAAACATCCTCACCATCAATAAAAAAAGTTTCGGCTGAGCGCCCTAAGGGCTCGGTCACCTTTCAACCCGGAAAAGCTGAAAAAGCTCTCCGGCTAATAGTAGCCACCAGCCCGAAAAAAAAATCTTGATTAATTAATATGACTGGCTGATGATGACTGGATTTTAATTATTATAAAATACGTCCTGAACCTTACACGATGGTTCGGAATAAGCTCTAAGAGGGTGTGCAAGTTAAAAATTAAAATAAATAATCTTGAAATGACTGTATGGTCATAAAATTGAAATCCTAAATCGTTTAGTTAGCAGTGCATGCATCACTTTCACAGGTAAGATATTAAAAAAAATCTAAAGTTATACATATGAATATTGTCGTAAATACTATACGTAATACGTATCGTCCTACCGACAGAATATTATCATAACACCGTGTTATAACAGAAACACCGTGTTATAACAGAATGTTATAACACGGTGTTATGATAATATTCAAATATGTGTAGTGAATTATATATTTTATTTTGTTTATATTTTCTCAATTGTCTTATGCGCTTTTTATTTGATTCCACGTTGTTTTTTTTATATTATGCACAGAGCCGTACTGAGCCGTTTTTTCGTTTGATTCAATACTGGCAACATAGTTTTATATACCACTCTCTCTCGTTCCGTTTATCTTTCATCAGAAATATTTCGTTTGAAGTATTCAGTTTCGATACTTATTCTGCGACTAATTCATTAACGAAATTTTGTATAAATAAGAATAAATATGTTTTGTATGTGTTCCAAAATATTCCGACGAGTAAGTCTTGAAGGTAAGAATATATTGATATACAAATTAAATAAACTTAAACTACAAAGGAAGACCGACCGGAAAACTAATAAAACAATAAGTGTCTAGTTTTTGCAATTTAATTAATACTGAATAAGTTATTTATATCTAATCTAAATGAGATTAGATATATTTCAATTGATAACAATTAAATATCCGTGACATTTCATTTTTAACACGATATATTTAGCTCACAAGCGTTCTTTTGACATTTCTTTTTTTATTTTGTTCGCTTAACATGATTTTCGTTTAAGCCGAGCAAGACGTGCGAATTATTATATTTTTATAAAAGATTAACATAAACTTTTGAGTTGAACACAATTAAGTTTTATTGTGTTATTTAATACGGAACGTTGCAAACATCGGCAGTTTGTACCCGTGGGTATCAATGCGACGATTAGGGCCCCGATGTCGGCGTTTTGCGGACTCTTTTATGGATCGTATACTTGGTTTACAGGCGTCGTTGTAGATAACGGTATATTGATGTGTTTTAGATTAGACACAGGCAGCACACCGTTTTAAGGCGTTTAAATCTTCGTACAATTAGCGCTAGCTGTAAAAACAATGCAATGGACAATTTGTTGCTTCCATTTATGACGTTTTGATTTGAAATTTTTATTCATTCATTCAGTTCATTGCATTTTGTGACAAATACTTGTCGTAATTAATATTACAATATACCTATGTAATTTAAACGTTTTTAATCATAAAAGTGTAATATGGATATAAGACCCGAAGACCTCTATTTATTTATATCCGTGATAATCTAGCTTAACTTATATTGTATAATTTGCTTATATTACTTAACTTACCGCTCCATACTTACTTTGACTGAGGAATAGCTCAGTTGGAGTTGGTAAGAGTCAAGCATGTGACGTTATTTACTGTCACATGTCGACTGCCTACTTTATCTGCCTTATCGTATCTCAGGTGTTTCTGCCTTGTATCGTACTTACGTCCCGTGTTCCTAACACTGCATATAAAACTTCTTTCAATTTTGTTACACTCTCATTACATCGAAGGCGACGACTAGTGAATTAATGTGTTTGTGCGAATGCTTTCACTATAATATGTAAAGTAGATGTCAACCAAAAGATATCCCTGTTCGGCATACTCCTGCTCCAAATAAGTAGGACAACGTATGAATGGAATCTTTAAACTCGATTGAATAACGGGAAACAAATTAAAATCCATTTACAACATTACATTACCGACGGACGCAATGACAATAAAATCTCGTAAAATGTTGGTTATTAAAAATATTTTATACAAAGTCTGATATGAAACCGATCACTTTTGTACGAACGCTTTTGTACCCTCTCTTCATGTATGTAAGTAATGCAGTGAACAAACATACCGCTGCAAAACCTCGAGATACTAGTGAGTTCTTTTTGCGTAGTATGGACCACAAATTAATAATTTTATGCTAAAGGTAGACCAGGTTACATATGACATTTGGAAGCCAAGAGTCCTCACGTGATAAATGGATGCTGTAAAGCATTAGTGATGTCAGGATTTTTTTTATTACATCTAGAGTAACAAACGAGCACACAGTTCATCTGATAGTAAGTGATTCCAGGGGGCCATGACATCTACATTCATCCTAGCTAAGGAATCATAATGCAGATGCGTTGTCACCCTTGACAACTTAAATGGAATGCCTCGTCACCAGTACAAAGATATCCGGATCCCTACACGCACCAGACGAAACACGGCAATATTATGCTGCTACTTCACGCTGGTATTTTGTGAGAGTGGCGTGGTCTTACCCCTGTCGACCTGACCTATTCATTCTGAAGCTAGAAACAAACTACACTGTAGCTCTACCACTGTATAAAGTAATAAAAAGTATAAAACAAACACTATTAAATCCTTGGTTAATAAAACCGCAATTATCATCATAATCATTATTATTTTGGATTATTTATACTTTAATAGGCAGCTTTATTATGAAGTTGGGGAGACAAACAGACAGTTCACCTGACGATTAAATGATTTTGAGCCAAAGATACATTATCGACATTCAATCAAGATGCACATATCACATTGCGACAATGTCATAATTCGCCATCAGCAGATTTAAATTTTATTTACTGTCAGTAATCTGAAACCGTGTAGGATAGTTTCCTTATTTAAGATCTGTGAATAGTTAAAACAGAAACTGAAACATTAATAAAACATCTAATGTTGGAAACAAATATATAAATCACGAATTGAATTTGTAACTATATGCGTTACAATTTAAAAATTAAAAGTTCTTTGCACTTGTTTTCTCTTCAACAAATGTCAGTACTGTATCAAACAAATATTGCAGCCCTTTGGATCAAATTCTGGATAGGATGTAGCTCCTCGTAATGTGCAAATACATTCTATTATTTTCGGTACGTCTGCATCAGATAAGACAATATCTACCATTAAACTAAAGCATGGCGAATAGCCATTTTTTTATAATATTACATATGACTATAAGAACACCGTTTACCTAATGATAAGTGATTCCAGCGTCCCGTGACAACCACATTCATCCTCGATAAGTAATATGAGGATCTATTTATGTTAGAATATATGCCAATAATAATGTCCTCGAACAATTTGACGTTAGTACTATGATGCACACAGTTTATGATTCCGGTGTGAATTTAGTTACTCTACCACGAAAAACATGCTCTTGATATATTTAACCTCGATAAGGAACCAATACGTATATTCATCACCAATGACTAAGATATAACTGGCAACTGTCTATTTATCTAACCTATTACAATAGTATTTATTTTTACATTATTCTATTAAAAAATAATTCGAAGACGCCATTTAAGGCTTATTGCACAATCACTAGATAAATGATTTAAGAGTTCGTATATAAAAGGTTAAGAATCAAACGACATTCCCAAATAGCATATTACATGACAACTGGGGGCTTATTAAAATGGAATTCGATAAATGGACAGACGTAGAGCAGTGCTACTGTGGTGTATCAGATCCAGTAGCTTTCTATCGCGGCCATTACTTTATCATATTTTATCGCCGGAGCTGTCCCCGATATATCTGTCGATACTTCAAAGTAGGTAGTTGAGGTTTTTATGGCCCGACGCCAAAACTCGACTATCGTACAATCTATTAGTCTGTAATATTAGAATTTAAAAACTCTGAACAAAAAATATATGGTTATTAAAGAGGTACTTTGTTTATTCTTTGCTTGATATTTAAGTTTCAAATTTATTTATTTTTTGACAGATTTTTAATTTTTTTTAAAAAACTATATTTCGCGTTATTTATAATAATGGTCACGGGGAGACTGAGATGTTTCACCTACTGATGACTTAGTTAACTCGGCTACCTTTTAATTTGATCTAAGAAGTAACTCAGTACTAGCAGTGGTAAGTTAGTGGCTTAGGACGTAATCTGATTAATCACAGGATCCCACACTGATGATAGTACCCAGCCATATTCTCTATTGAAATTAGGATGTTATTTTATCTAATTTTAACGGTTTGCGCGCACATTTCGTTTACCAAATGCGATCTGTGCTGTTTTTATTACAACTTGTAACTCCATTCTAACTTAATTGGTTTCAATTTTCCACTCAATTTTCTATGCATTTTTTGATAAGGACTAACAATTTGTATAATAAATATAGTTTATAAAACTTGGGTGTACTACGCGCTAAAAGTGATATAGAGCGTACTAGAAAAGATAGATTTTCGTATAGTTGTTAATTTTTCGGAATGGAGCTTTTTAGAGAATTATTAGTGTCTGTTAGGTAGAAACAGTCATTTGCTTCAGTAACCTATGCCTATGAGAATTAAAGAAATTTAGAAACTCAAGGAATATTAGCAGTGAATATATTTCACGTTCTTTGAATTCAATAGAGAATTTGTTTATTATTACGTACCAAATTCAAGAAGCTCATGAGAAGAACTGAATCATAGTAAAATCAATTTTATTTGAATCTTAAATTAACTTAACTTTACTTTTACTTTACTTTATTAAATTAACTTTATTAATAATAAGCTCGTCAAAGTTAAAAATTTACTTTGAGGGGTTGTGTAACACAAGAAAAATCACATCATTTTGTTATCATCATATATATCAAATACAAGAATTTTATAATATTATTAATTTTTACTAAATTTATTGTGGACCGAGCGGAGATAGTTTTGATAATTCGAAATGACATTGTTTTGTCTTTAATGTTGGAATAACATTAATGCTTCTAGGATTTATGGATGGTAGTGTATCTCTGCGGGGGCCGGGAGAGTTGGGAGATCCGGGCTCCGGTAGCGGCCCCAGCCACCCGTCGTTCCCTTGTCACTTGCTATTACCCTATTAGGGACCCAGCTTATATAAGTACCTAATTAACGAATGTTTCTTTTATGTATTTAATTAAAACTAATATCTTTGCCGCATTATGGATATTATTTTTATAAGTGAATCAGTTTGGAATGAAAAAAGGCTTTTTGAATTTTACATGGTTTTAAGATTTTTTTTATTTGTTGTTGCTACATTCTTCTTTGAACAAAAACCACACTTTACTGAAGTCACATATAGTCAATCTGTTCAATGATCAGAATGAACTTCAAAATCATTAAATAAGCACACTAAACTATATAACACGGAAGACTGCTCGGTTTGGGAAATACTAAGCTTTCAAAAATATTATCTTTGTTCTCACAGTTGATAATGCATAACCGACAGTTTAAGCCATCAATAGCCAATATATCAATCCTCCGCCAGTCAGTCGACTATTGTCCTGAACATTCTGCTAGCACAAGCATTTTTGCCTTTGTCCTAAATAAGTGGAGACGATAAACTTATCAACAAACAAAAACTAAAGTGGTGTTTTCAATGTAAGAAAGGGCAAACGTGTAGGACTTGCTCTTTCTTAGATTACAATAAACCTTCACTTTGACTCTTCGCCAATAACCAATATTGTTGTCATGGATCGAATTGATTACTTAGCGTCAAATTAACAACATGACTTCGATAGGGACCTATGTACATCATCTTTCCTAAGGACAAAGACGGAACTCATGCATATGCAGTATGCACTGTAATTGTAATCTTACTTACTATACAAAACACATCAACGCTGAGCGCCTTTTCTAAGCTGGTAATTTTGAAAGTATGGTGATTTCCTGACAGAACTGCCCTATAAATGTACCATGCAAGTTTTAGACTACAGCGCGACTCTACGACGTTTAAAATAACAAAACGCAAACACATATGTGATGGTGATACCAGATCGGTTTCGACCACGTGGTCGAACTGGCATCTATGTAAACTAATGATTATTACAACTGCGAAGTGTTTTGGATATGGATATGGATATACTAATATATAATATAATATATATTAGTTAATAATTAGTAATGTACGAGTACTAATATTATCCCTGAAATCGAACCCAGGACCCACGACACATCAATCGGTTACATGGACCACTATGCTACGCTGACTGCGAATCAACATAGTACTATACTATAGTATAGTACAATATAGTAGTAATAAAATCAAGATGTAGAGAAGTTGTGTAAAGAGTTATGTATATTTAATTATTAATAACTTTACGTTTGATATTATATGAATAATGCACACGAATAGCATAGCTTACAGCCACCTACGCTTCCAATTTCCTAGAAGCAGCTAAGCCTTCCACGGCGAGTCGAAGCGAGAATCATCAGTCAAGCCATTTCACTTATAATGATGTCAAAAACGTTACCTAACAGCCGTTCTTGTCCACCCATTGTACCACTGCTCGGTGCCCAAACAACAAAAAAAGAGTCCAACTTTAAAAAATGACTTCCAATTTATTTGAAGCACAAAAAGGCACATTTCCCATGACACCGGCCTGGGCGTTCTGTGTGCCTACCGAGCGCCATCCTTCTTTATATTATTTCTTGCTCGTTTTTTATTTGAATGGCTTTGACATTTGGAAGTCGGGCCACTTATTAAATTAGCCTTTGTATTTAAATGTACAAATGTAATTATGTATCACGCAACTAGTGAAGTATTCGTCGTTTTATCTGTATGAGAAATAGTTGTGTCGCTGAGTAGCCATTGCCTTTATTTTTAGGTTGGTGTCTTTTTTTTTGTACAAAGGGTGACAAATGAGCACATTTTTCACCTGATGTTACGTAATGACTGCGACCTATAAACACTCGCATCTGTCATCAGCAAAGATTCAACATGCATAATATACGTTGTTACCCTCAAGACTAATATAGAATGCCTCGTTAAATGTCATCGGGTGCTGGTTCCTTACACTCGCCAAAAGGTACGCAGTAACGTTATTCTGCTATTTTACGTTGGTACTCTGTTACCCCCCTACCTAGCATTAGCCGACCCATTCATAATATACCTAAAAACCTATCTACAACGTGATCCTAAAAATAAATACATTCAAAAATTTAAAGACACAAATCAAGAACTTTATTAATTAATATATTAATAATCTGGAAATATCACAAATTCTGGCCATGTACCTCCAATTAAGCTGAATGGTGTCTGCCTAAAGGTTGTAAAGGAAACGAAATACCTAGGACATATTGTTAATTACAAACTTAGAGACGTTGCCGATATTGAAAGGGAGCGCAGGGGGTTGGCAGTAAGGGGTAACATGTTGGCACGCAGGTTTGTTGGATGTTTGAAAGAAGTAAAAATACACCTGTTCAAAGCATTTTGTCAGGTGTTTTACACTAGTAGCCTATGGTGTGATTTAACCCGTTCTGCATATAACGCTCTGCGAATCCAATACAACAACATATTTTGGATTCTATTGGGGCTTCTACGGTACTGCAGTGCTTCAAGCATGTTTGTAGAGGCGTATACAGATAGACTTTCACGCAGTGGTCAGAAAGAAAGTAGCTTCACTCGTACATCGTACTAAGGCAGCCTCTAATAGTCTCTTAAGGGTGTTTGCCAATAGGAGCGATAGTTTCCTGATTATAAAGCTGCATGTCTTCAACGTAACAGAACGCTGATTAAAATTAGTTTATTTGTATTATAAAAAAATAACAATTAATAATTTATTAATTCATACAAGGCGATGACTTCTTCCTATTTTCAAATACAAGATTTAAAACAAAATAGCAAAAAAAATAACACAAATGTCGAAATAATTGTGTCAAATACAATATACAATCTTATACAAAAATTGTAATAGAAAAATACGAAATACACGAAAATGAAGAATCGTCGTTTACGTAAAAGGAGCACAAAGGGTTAGCTCTTTGTATATAGTCAAGTATTAATCTAAATCGTTATCAAAGCTTTAGTCATACCCGGTAGCATCGGATACCGCGTCGTAACTCGACGACATCCATCAAACAGGACGTATCTTTTCCTAGTATCGAATTAGGAATGTAAGTTACAAGTAGCATGTGGATCTAACAAAAAGTCAATGCGGTATTTAAGATAAACTTGGATAGTCATTTGAAAAAATTATCGTATTTACGCTTTTCTTGACTATCGTATGTAAGCTACATAGAGATGATATGCTGGAAATATAAGACATTCTAAAATTTAATGTTTAACTGACTAATAAATGAAATAAAATAAATTAACTTAACAGGGAATTGGACAAGTCAAGACCACCACGACCAATGGAGGTTTAGGAGAGTGGCTAACAATGGGATAATTAAGTTATTATTTTATAAATAAAATAAAAAGTAAACTGAAAAAAAACTATTTATTCACTATACATAGTGTAAACTCTTCATAAAGTTATATAACAATAAACTCTCTATAACGTAGAAAAGAGCACAATTTGGTTAGTTTACCTTAAACATATATATATATATGTATATATATATATATATGTATATGTATATATCTATCTTCACTACATATAACGGTAACTCTCTATAACGATAAAAAATCGGTCCCTTGAGTTTCGTTATAAAGAGTTTGGACAGTTTATATTGAAAGAATGCTTCACATTCCACATTCCGGTTAACCATTCCAACTCGGCGAAAACTTGTGCCAGGAGATAGTTCACGACAATACTCGAATGGCGGGTTCGATCCTACGACGTTTAAGTTTTACAGAAGCGTACCATAAACCATTAGGCTGTTACGACATGTGTATACTAAAAGTATTCGTACAGAATTTTCCCAATCTTGTTCGGTCACCGATTACGATCGCACATTTTTCTAGTTAACGATCTGAAATGACTTTTTACGCAGGATATATTTTATTTAAATAATTAGCGGTGACGAGAATCTTTATATTCTCATAGGCATTCTTCTAGCGTTTTGATCACAGCATCACTATTTTTTTTGTGTGAAACTCAGTTTCAGATCACAAACGAGCGCACAGTGCAGGCGATGGTAAACGTGGTCTACGACTCCTAGACAACAATATCCAATCCTAATCCTGTATAAAGATTCAAGAGGAACATCCGTTGTCACCACTGAGTACTAGAGATGGAAAGCCTCGCACTCAAAAATGTATCTTGCTGCTTTTATTTGACATTCCATGCTGGCATTCTCTTCGACCGTGGTCCTTCCCACTGAGGAACTTGACTGCAAGCCGGCCCATTCTTCATCATGCTACTAGATTCAAGCCGCAGCGTGGTTTGTCATTGCTGTGGCTCTGTCAGAAAGCGAGACTTATTATCCAACCACGACTTTTCAATGGCAACATTAAAAACGCAAACACAGGCATCCCGTCCCGTCTTCAAACCGGCAACACTCGATAGACAAGTACAAATCAACAGAATGATCATCGATTATATATATTCATACCCGGTAGCATCGGATAGCGGACAGCGAGGTCGTCCATCAACCGGCGAGATATATCAATCGATCTCCGTCCAGGTAGGATTCCCGAAACGAGTCGATCGGTGGCATTCCGATAATGTACAGTAATGAACTAAGTGATGAACGATTTCACTATCACGAACGTGCCTCTTGTTTATAGAACCAGTATTGTTTCACTGTGCATAGATTACTTAACGGTACCCGCGATATGGCAACCGAGAGTCGACACAAACTGACTTATGGCTGCAGCAAAATGTGTACTTATCAAACGATATCGGCATCGAAGTGAATATAGACCCAAATAGAGGGAAAATACGTCGATTGTTGGACAAATTACTTGACGGATCACAATTTTGAGGTTCTAAGTTATAAACCCATAATAGGTTCAAGGAGAGGAGAAATACGTTTCCATTTCCATTTCAACTCATTTCCAATTAGATTAGTTAAATATTTTTACAAAAAATGTTTGAATCGACTGTCATTAGTTAGGTATATGAACATACATTCGATACACAAAGCAGCGTTCTAATACAACATCCACTCCCTATACACACAAAGTATCAGATAACAATTGAAGAATTCGATTCAACGACAGCTCGAGGGTCTATCTGGCGATGCGACGAGACAAACGGGTAAATGATGTTCGACATTAATCCTAATGTACCAGCCTACTGACTAAACGTCGTTTAATCTAAACAAAAATATTTCAATGCGCCCAATAAAACTATGGAGCGGAGAAAAAACCCCGGTCAAATGGTGCACGGTGCTCGTAAGGTATTCGATGAGTATGACTTCTGGGAAGCTGTACCTTCCACTGTCATATCACGACTGTTAGTGATGTCCTTAATATGCAACGATTTTAAATATCGAGATCGCTAGTAAATGCAGACATTATTAAATGATCTTTATACGTTATTTTATATAAATAAATTTACCTTACACTATAGTTAAATTTTAACATTAACTAACAAACTTTACAACGAAACCATTATATCTATATAAAACATTTTGTTATACGCTGGGTCATCTTTTCAAACTCTTGGTTTAATTGTAGATTTGCATCAATAAATCTTCTACAATAAAAACAACACGATTATAAACGGCAGTGGGATATACTACATGCTTTTATTTGTAATAATGAATCGTAATATAATAGCTTCTACAACTAATCGTTTTATTGATTATTATTACTAATACTTACATGAAAATATACATGCATATTCCGGTGTGCTTTAAATTTAATTAAATACAATACTATTATCGATAAGTTAAATAACTTACGCAGTTCTCGACACTATTGTTGAGCAGGCGCGGGCGCACGACAGATGATCAGTCATGCGCCAGATGCTGCGCGATAAGCCCGCGGTAGCCGCTCATTAATCTACCCACTCCCCACCACCTACAGTACCACTACAATAATTAAGCAGACACAAGCGATACATAGGCACAGATTCTATGAATTTTAACCAATAGATACAATTACTCCAACTTTAAAACATCATTAAGTACTATGGACATTTTTGAGTTTAAAACAATTTGTAGTATTTCCTTTAAATTTTAATTTGGAATACGCTAATCCTTAAACATTGCGAAGATTATTAATCATAATATATAAATATATATATATATATATATATATATACATATATATATATATATATACATATATATATATATATATATATATATATATATAATATAAAAAGGAATATTGTTCTACTTTAAGAAAATCAATACAAGAATAATTCTAAAATGATTTCTACATTATAAAAAAGTTTCAATAGTACTTAATTTATAAAAGCCCTTTTTATTAAACCAGTTGAAAACTTACAAAAATGTGTAAAAGACGTTAACGCGTCGGATACTACGCCAAGCGAAATACACTCGAATATTTGCTTTGTGCTCGGTGCACGTCTCGTTCATTTTACAACTTTAAAATCACCTGACAACAATCGCCAAACAGGTTCCGTCCAGTCAACATAACATCGCCAACTTACTGATATTGCCAAACGTTAAGTGGCCTACTTAGTAACGCCTGCATTAAACGCCAAAAAGCTGCGCTTTTAGAAGCTTTCAGTAGCGGACATGACTAAGTTGACCATACATGGAAATTAACTGAGACAAAATAATTAATGTAGGAAAAAATTAATTATTTTGTCTATGGCTGACTCGGAACAAGGAAACTCGCGGATGTTACCCGATGGTCAATTTACATTGTAATATATACGATGCAGATGCAGATGCATTATGCCGCAAGCTTTATTTTGTGCGAGCACATAGTTCACCCGATGGTAAGCGTTTTCTGCGGTTATGAACACCTTTTTTTTTTTTTAGCGTGGGGAAATGCCTACGCCTACCTGCCCTCTAGGGGGCGAGGACGGGTTATGTCGGACTCGCACCAACTAAAACCCCACGGTGGTCACCACCAACGCTCGCGAAGGGGCGCGGGATCTCCGTAAGGAACGCAACCGCAACCCCCCTGCGCTTCGCTAGGATAGCCCGTCCCGGGGGCGTGCGTGAAGATCGCACCCCCAGAGCGGTTATGAACACCTACCACCTATCCATAACGCCATGAAAGAGCATTTTTTGGCGATTTTACCTATATTAATAAGCCATACTGTGAAAAAAATGTACTTATCTTTGTCTGATCTATGACCACAGATATATATGTTTTTTACCCCAGAACACTAACATGGAATGCCTCGTTGTCAGTAAAAAGGTCTCTGGTATTTTAAATCGCCAAACAATATTAATAGCACTAAGCTACTATATTACTCTGGTTTTACGAGGTTGACGCATGGACGTTCCGAAATCGAGTACAGTGATATGGTTAATTTGCTAAACATAACCAATAATTTACCCGTTGCACAAACTATAGCTTTGCCTGGAAATCAAAATCACCAACCGCTACCTTAACCTATAGCCAGGAACTGGGATGCACTATCACAAGATTCGCAACAATTGCAATGAGCCATTTCCTAACATATAATACTTAGACAACATTACAATTTCGTTATTATAGACATTTGTACTTCTATGTTCATTATACTTACTTCTTTATAATAGAAATATAATAAATTCTTTTTTGCTAGAAATATATTCGATAGGTACAATCAAGTAAAAACATATATTATATAAATTCGGTATTAATAATAAATTGTTAGTAAAAAAATACTTCAAGTAGAAGTAATTAACAAGAAGAGTGAAGTCGGGTGACTATCTTTCGCATTAAAAATACCTTTCATAACTCCCGTTTCGGTTCAAATAATTATGGTTATCCTATTTATAAAGAGAGCATCGCACCGGTAACACATGCAATTCCCGTGCAGACACAGGTTTATCAATCAAGAGACGAGTTTATGAGTGCCATCAGAACACTGTCAGCATAATATGTCCGCAATAAACTGGGCATTTGTTTTAATGGCGTCCCAACGTATGGCTAATTGAATGAATTTAAGGCTCCACGGGCGGCCGCTGCCGAGTTCAACCCTAAACTGTTTTACGGTCTTATTGGATTGCTCAACAAATGTGCTCTAAGATTTATTTAATTATATATTAACAGTATCTACAAAACACACAATTAACAGTTGGAATCTAATAACACTCTAATATTATATTAAAGTTATAATAAGTAATAAAGAATTATATTTTTTTTTTCAACTAGCAGCAAGTTTATTGTGATGTATGCATGTTAATAAAATTTTTAACGTTTAGAAGAAAGCTGGTTCTGTAATCATAGCGCTTCTAACTATCCGAGCACCTTAGCCGTTACGGACGTAAAAAATTGTTTAACCTCCAACCTTCAGATCTCGCGATACGCGACTTTAGATCAAAACGGGCTGCTCTTGATGAAAACGTGATTTTAAGAATGCAAGAAATATGCGCGTTCTTTTTTTAAAATTACGCAGAACGCTAAAAGTGACCATCTCGCAAGTTTTACGACCTATAAAGATTTTTAAAATAAAATCTCCCTGATGACATCAATTCCAGGCCCGCGTCACGAGCGGTCACATACAACTAATTTAATTTAGACAATTTACCGTTTTTAGAATAGCGCTGCATCGTGCCTTACCTCTGCTCTTTCTCGGAAATCGTAAAGGACTCCGTGGCCGGCGCGAGCGCATCGTTTGTACATATCATCCCACTTTCTACATAAGGACGTGCATACATATAACAACGAACATTGAACGCGTATCTGCAATTTACTTAGCTTAACAGACATTTAACATTTACAACATTACATGTTATGTATAAAAATTATGAGTAAAATGAATATCATTGCGCGATTTTGAGCCACATCATATGAAATTGAATAAAAAATGCCTAACATTAGTAACTTTTGATATAAAATAACCTTTTAGTTTCAATATTTATATCATCCATAATATTTCACCGAGTCTACATCAATAATATTGAATATATTTCTATATAAAAAATAGCAATCAATTAAATATTATAGTACCAAAAGTACTGTTTATATATATGTGCTATAGAAGAAACATAAACAACCAACTTTAATTTTGTGCCAAACCAAACTTTCGGCATCAAAGTCAACACACAGCATAAATAACATTACAGCGGGCAACGAAAACAAAGGTTTATGTTTTATTCATAAGCTCCAGTAATGTACATCAACGTATATTGTGGATCACCTTTTGCAAGATACTACAAAAACTCTAGCTCATGCAGCGAAATAATTGATGCCGCCTATTTACCGACAGACGTTGGTAGAGCTTAGACGATTCACAAGTTACCCATTTTCTATATAAATTAACAGTTAATGTTGTATATTAATTACATTTAGAGTTACAAACGAGCACCCAGTTCACCTGATGTTAAGTGATTCCTGCGGTCCATGATATCTACATTCATCCTTGACAACGAATCATAATGTGTATGCGTTGTCACCCTTGAGGACTGAGATGGAATGCCTCGTCACCAGTAACAAAGGTCTCCGGATCCTTGCACTGACCAGACGCAACACAGCAGCATTATGCTGCCATTTTACGCAGGTATTCTGCGAGGGCGTGGTCCTACCCAGGTCGAGCTGACCCATTCATTCTGCAGCTAGAAACAAACTGCAAAGTAACTCTCATAGAATATTGAATACTTTACAAAGCTGTCAAACACTCTATATCCATCAGACTCCTTCACTATAAGTTTTAAAGTCCTAAACATGATTATTTAAGTCCATATCGTATAATCATATTACCATACGACAGAAAAGGGTCCGAAAAGCAGGCACCAAGTTTTGTCCACTTGGAGCCGATACCGCCTAGCCGCAAGTTCAAGTCCAGAAGGCGAGTGGAATAAACCTTAGTACGGAGAACAAAAAATTCTATCCGATAAATTACAATTATAATAACACGAATATATACATATATATCTTGTTTCCTAGTTCAGACGCATACGTCATCGGCCGTAGGGAATAGTTACCATCAGATATATTATGGATTTTTTTGAACCAACCTGACGTAAAAAGAAAATAAAGACTTGCCACCTTATATGCCCTAACATGAACAATAGGTTATTCTGTTCTGATTATGTCAAAACATAGGAAAGCAAAGCGTAATAACAGGAAGTTGTAGACGTCATTTAACACTGGTTTTCTTTGATAGCATGGTCTTTTCTCGATTGACAACTATCAAATAAACACCGCAGCCAAAATCTAGCTACAATGTTGCACACATAAAATCGTCGTCGAAGCTCTGTCGATTAATGATTACCATGGGTGCGTACTTTGGTAAAATTACCTGCACCTTAATATATTTTACCAAATATATTCCACATTTTGAAAAACTTTCGAGATAACCCGAAGTTATAATTAATAAAAAAAATACTTTTACTATTTTTTATTGCTTTATGGTAACAATTTAATTAGAATAAAAGTATATACTATAAGGGACCAAAGAATTAAAATTCATCTTATTCTTTTGAAATTAATTTCATCAGATATAAATTATGAATATGCGTATATCTAATAATACCTCTACATACAAGTACTACAATATACATCCTTTTAAGTAACAAATTATGCATAGAATAATCAAAATTATAATTCCTTAACAATTGATTGAAATGTCAATCATCGAATCAAATAAAATGTCGCAGTTTGAAGTGCAAACTTCTCAAATAAATCAATTGGCTTACATAAAAAAAAAAAAATTCGTCCAGATAAGATGGTCCTTCTATTGTCTCTTTAAAAAGGGGAACACGTTTTCAATCTACAAATAAACACAGTCCATTGAAGTCCATAAATCAACACAGCAATAGCGACAGGCGTTCGAGAGCAGCCTATTTCCATGCCATTAAAGGAGTGCAAGCGAGCAGTGTTGAATGGACAGCTTATTAATATCGTACAGCGGTCAAAAGTTAATCGGGTTTAAGTCGCTCGTATCGCCCACGAAGATTCATCACAATCGTCATTATTCACACACAAATTATGTAATTTCAATAAATGGAACTTATTGAATAGTGATGAGCGTCGGTAGGCCGCCGCGGAACCCCTGCAGGGAGCCTCGCGCACGTTACCATTATTAATATTCTTTATTGATCTCGGTCTTTACTTACAATATTTCATCCATTCCCATTTTGTTCACATCGTTGCGGACAACACTGTATGATAAACCAGCAATGAATGTCTCGTTCGTGTAAACATTTGAAATTTGTTTATTAGTAACAGTAATTCTACCAACAAGCGATTAGTTTCTTATTGGTCTAAAATAAATGCATTTGTTTTTTATAATTGGAATTATTGCTAGTCGAAGTTGCGATTGGTGTTAATGAACTGAAATATAATTGAGGGAAAACATACCTATAGTATTCTATATTCAGTCCGTAGTTATCAGAATATAGAAAAAGTATTCAATACAATTAGGTATCCAATTTAAAGTTCGTTAAGAAGAGTTCAAAGTTTACGTCTAGCTCCATATTGCATTATTTATCATTACCAATAAAGAAAGGAGCTCCATTATATATCGAATGTACGCCCAACACGTCCGTAATTGATTTATAGGCAAATATTAAATCTGTTCTCACCGGGCCTCTCGTAACTAATGACCGTGTGCCCAATGATGTTTGAGGTTTTGTTAGAAACACTGCTTCAATCAATACAAGTGATTGAAGCTTCATACATCTACATTGTTATGAAATAATTGAAATAAAAAAGGTGTCCGCTAAGGTTTATCAATCACATGTGTAAGTTGTCAACAATGCACGAGTGCAACGCGATCGAAGTTATCAAAACAATACAAAACGCGGTATGTACCGATAGTGATCGCGGCCTCGACAAGTCTCTAAGTCCATTTTTTGTCGGTTGACATCGCGCTAATAATACTTATGAGAAAAATGTGCGCCGGACCCCCGTCATCCTCCTTTTGTTTTTAATTTCTACCTCAGTGGCACCGATTTAATTGGGCTCAACTCGAACCAGCGCACCTTCGTATTTCACCTGGGCTCGCTTCATTTGAATATTTAAAGCATTTGGGTCCGTTGAGTCCCAATCGCATTATTTTCTTTATTTACACAAATACAATATTTATATATTTATTTCAGGGCCGGTGTCATTTATTTGGTGACGTGACTTACCGATGTCGCGTCCTTCCCAGTATCGGCATAGTTAACGCAGTGAATTCTCTCGCGTTCCATTTAAAAGTTTTAGGTTGTTCGTTTGTTTTGTCTTTTTGTCGCTGCCGCGTGTGGCGAGCTGTGCTCTTCGTTGTTTTCTCGCCAGCCCTTATCTCCGACAAGATTGCTCGTTTTTAAATGAAGTTATATCGTCCCGATTGAACACCGGCCACGGAGGCGCGGCGAATTTTTAATTAGTTTCCGAAGATAGAGAATTTTAAGGAGGAATGCAGGAGTCGTGTTGCGTGTGCGCGGATTTCTTAATTGAGACGTGGACACCGTTGCGACGAGGGCGATTTGTTAAATGCAAACCGATTAATTATGAATTAAAGACTGAAATACGTCCGCATATTGGGCTGTTCGCCGGCGGACTCCTTTGCTATTTACTAACGAAGGGAATTAACGAACGCACCTTCGCGTAGCGCAGTGTTGAAGGATTGCGTGATATCGCGACGCAATGGAGTCACGTTATCGTCGAGTTGTTATTTCATTAAAGGGTGAATGCGGCGCCACTTGCTTGTCTACCGTAGCTAGAAAAATCCATTACCGTACAAATTAGAAGAACAGTAGATGACTTCCAAAATATTTGTTATTAATCTTTTCTTTAGAAAAGAAGATAGGAGTTCAAAATGCTACGTGTATTTACACGATATGTCCGTAATTGTACCGATTTTTTTCTATCTTTGATTTAACTTTATTAACTTCTCGCAAATCTAAATTGTTCGTCCTGCCATCTATGGCTCGGAGTAGTTTGTTCTCCAAATGCTACCGAATATATAGGTTATGCGCTCTATTACAACTTAAGTTAAGCCTAAGGACCTTTCCGATATCTCCTAATCTTGTTACTATGGATATACTTGCTTAGGATTCGGTGCTTAGATGTCCACGGCTCATAGTGATTTTGAGCTTCTATATGCGTCAGTAAGGCTTAACATCTCGGTCGCGTATGTCATTAAATATATAATAACTTTGAAATATTTATTTTGAACGAGAAGGCAATTCGATTTCCCGAACGGTTGATTTATTTACACATTAGATTGTTGTACGTAGGAGCTGTCGTAGAAAGTTCGTCGACAATTTCCATCGAAATCAATATTTAGCAATGCGGTACTGTATCTTGAAAAATCTAACAATAATAATTATAATTACGTTTACAATATAGAAATACTGGAAGTCAGTATTTAGAAAAATGTGCATCACTATTTGTAATATTCGTTTATTTAAATAATAAATTAAAACATTAAGCCCACCTCTATAATCCTTAACTAAAGGTGTTTGTAACGAACATGTAATAGATTATATATATATATATATATATATATATATATATATGTATATATAATTTTTTTTTTAAATCATTGGTCTGATACAAGTGCCATAACATTAAAACATATATTATCGGCTTCAAGAGCGATCAAGGCGCGAACAATCTTCGCTGCATCTTCCAGGAAGCTTTCCTCGTTTGTAGGACCATGGTCGATCGGAAACAATTTCCTCCCATCCAGCTCATATAACGTACCATCTTTGTGTATAAAAGTAACAAAGTGATTACTTACAGTATCGGGAGTGGCAACGTCGTCGTGGTTACCAATTGTTCCGATATCCCTGTACGCCTCTAGTAAAGCGGCCGAGTTTTCAAGAAGGGCTCCTTTAGCAGCCGCATCCAAACCTTCGGCGTCATTCAGATAATTCTTCAACAAGCCGTCCTCTATAGCAATATGATTGTTGTTGTTCGCTACGCTGTGCACAAGCGCTATGGTTCCGCATACATTACTCAGAACTTGTCTCAAATGAAATACATCCTTCGGAGCCTGATAGCCTTTCTTCAGCATATCTTTCTCCTGAGCAGTTCTCAGGTCTTCGTAGGTGTTTGAAAGTGGAAACAGAAGCAGTAAAGCTAGCACTGGACGCGGTACCCAATGCAATGCATCCTCATCGAGACTAATGACATCAACCATACGCCATTTATCGGAAACTCCTAACCTTTTTAAATACTTGTTCATTGTTTCAGGGTTTGATTCCAGAGCTACAACAGCAGACATTATAGCAATTTAATAATTTAATTTGGGCTAATAATAACAATAAAATGATTTCGGTGACAATTTATTTTAAGACAAATTTAATTTTCTTTACTTAATGGCAGAGAGAAAATTGAAAGAGGTCGGAAATTTATAGATGGCTATAAAAAGCAGTAAGCCTCAAAAAATACCATATTATTGAAAAGCATATAACCGCAGTAACTATTAAATAATGCAAAATAATAAGAGGCAAATTTAAATTAGAGAGCAAAATTTTATTTATTTTTGAATACTTTTTATTTGGTGTCAAATTAAAGTAGCATAAAAAATATTTTCAAGGGATTACTTAAATGACGGCTTACATACAAAAAAAGGTATAATGAATGCATAAATATGTTTTCAGTCGTGTTTGTGTACAATTTTATTCATAAACAGACATCCTTTAATTATAAATATCGCTAAACTTGGATGAAGATTAAGGTTAAACGTGTTTCGTAGCGTACATATTTCATATAATATAGCCTGCGTAGTTAATATCGTCGGTTAACAATAACCAGAAGATGTCTTCGCGGTCAAATGTCGACGGCATCTTCATAACGAGTCCAAAATGCTATTACAGATTTATTATATGTTTATTACAGATACATTGTATGTTTTAGTTACTTTTATCTTATAGATACTTTGTAAATTACAATTATTGGTAACGAGGCATTCCATCTTACCTTCAAAATGACAACTGTGCATCTTGAATCTTTGTTGGGGAAGGTCGTGGGCCATAGTAATCACTTACCATCAGTTGAACTATGTCAGCCCTAGCTTTGATGCACTAAACGAAATCCATCAATTAGCAATATAGGTTACATACATATAGTAAATCGATTAAGAAAATATAATAGCTACTAGACTTAGCAGGGCACAATTCCTAGTCAACTAGTAATGCTAAGTTTAAGATTTAAGTACAAAAAAGCAGTTGCTTAAATTTGTATGGTAATAGCTTAACCTTCTGTAATATTAGGAACGTAATACGCCTCACCTAAAATTTGTATAGCCTCTCGCGCTTTTGTCTTAATTTTTTTAATGTTTTTTTTGCTGAGATTCATGCATCAAGCCCAGTTCATCTGACGGTCAGTGATTCCAGCAGCCTTAATAAGGAATCAGAATGTAGATGCGTTGTCACCCTTGAGGACTGATATGGAATGCCTCGTCACCAGCAATAAAGGTCTCCGGATCCCTACACTCAGCGGACGAAACACAGAAACATCATGGTGCTATTTTACGATGGTATTCTGTGAGGGCGTGGTCCTACTGATTCATTCTACAGCTAGAATCAAAATATATTATTAAACTATATTTTATTTATATTCTTTAATTTAGCCCAGCCGTTATAAGAGATGTTATGAAAGGCTTCAATAGTCTAATTGCTTAGGATACGGTCTGAGAAACACAAGGTTGTAGTTTCGAATCCGCCATTCGAATATTATCGTGGTTAGTCGGAGAGGTTAAACGGAATGTTAGTAATCTCAATAACGCTATCTTTCTTTTATACAAAAAAAAATATAATGAATGGTCTTAAATCATACACAAGTATAACAAAACATAACATAAAAACCGCAACAAAACGCACGCCACCATTATCTAGTTTAAGGAATAGCGATAGACAGACAGACGGTTTTTAACCTTTTATAATATGTACTGAACATTTTATACAGTTTACAAATTTTATTCCCCAGACTTGTATTTATACCGGCAACAATCATGATATCGTTAAAAACGCGGGGTTTTTTTTACAGCATGTATTATGGAATGAAAAATAAGCATCGCTTTACGATATAAGGACAATAATAAACAGGTTTATAATTTACCCTAGATGTTACTTAGTCAACAAGGGGTGATTATATCGATGGAAATTTAATTGCCGTGTAAAATGAAATTGATATTAATTGCGATGAACTTATGACTAATATGACTAGTTGGTTACTCAAAAATTACCTTGAGTGCTTAGTGTTTTTTTTTTAATATTTCTTTATCCGTTTCTTTCAATGACGTTCTCTTTATAAATCCACCTCTTTCATGACGTACTCAAGGTCGATTTCCGACACCGATACGATTTAACCTCACTCCGTAGTATGTACCTTATCCATGGAAGACTTCCGAGAAGGCCGAGGATTACATATATATATATTTATACATATATATATATTCATAAGCCAAAGTTCATTTAATTATTAAGACAGACCATTTCTGAATTTCTGAACTAGACACCGTGGTACAAGAATGTAATATAGATATTGTCGTCATCTTCATCAAGCCGTTCAAAGCATATTTATCAATGATTATTCTGCCCTACGGATAGTGAAAATCACAAAATATTTCTGCGCACTTTTTCAAAAATCGTTTCCTACACCAACAAGGCAATGTTTTTATTATTTATTGTTGATTGATCCAGCACATGATATTTTTTTACAAACCAACTGTAAAAAACAGCGTACATCACGTGGTGTTCATTGTTTCATTAATCTTTCCTAGATACTCTACCAAAAAGTATATCTGCTATTACGGAATATATAATAAGGAAGAATTCAAGTGAAAATTATTTTTTTAATAACTCACAATGTCAATGGCCGTCAATTCATATAAGGATTGAAGCACTATAAGACTATAATTTATTGTACGGTTATTTTCATCGCTTAACGTTTGGTGATAAAATTAATAATTAATATAATAAATAATGTAATAATAAATTAAATAACTTTAGTTATTTAATAATTAAAATTCTATTTTTGGTCTATTAATGTGCATTCCCGCAGACCGACTTGGTCGCCAATCCTTAAGGCATAATATAAAAATATAAAAATTTGATGAACAAAAATATTATAAAGTAAATCTCATATAAATATATTATAATACAATGACTCCTAATTGCTACCGTACCTAGTTATTGTTTAGTTACAGTTTGTTTTACCGATACCTTATATAAAAAGGTCGGCAGTCTACATACTCGTATATACACAATACACGCCTATGAGCTTTTCCAAATCCTTATACATTCACTGGCCGCTTTGGCTATGGAATATTTGTAATAAAATGAAATATTTACAAAAATCTCAGATTATTTTTTTACTTTCAAACTTAATTATCTAGCCAATAATATATTATTTGATTTTAATTCGAGAAGACAAAAGGTGACTTCGATTTGTGAAAAAAAATAATTTAGCCCCCGAGGCGACCCTCGGTAATAATGACCCATTCATTTATTCATTCATCATTAAGTTAAACAGTGACAAGTTAATCCTTGCTAAACGGATACATTAATTACATTTACAAAGAACTAGAGACAGAAGAAAACAGCCAAAGAGCTAGTTTATAAGACATTCCATGAAATCCTAAGGGGATAATAATAGAACTAGATCTCGATTCTTAATCGATACTTATCGGTAAGTAAACTTTTAACACGTCATACGTCATAAAAATGATTTGGTTCGACGAGGAAGCACACAAAACTGGTACACTGATCAAAGAAATATTTCCCACAGGAGACGGTAAGTGATTGCTGCAGCCCAAGACAACCGCGTGGTGCGAGATTGAATCCATCGTCATCAATAACGAGTTGTCATGTGTCTCTCATTTACCAGCCTACCGAAACAACACCGAGTCATATCTATTTGAATATTGCTATTCAGTGAAAGCGTGGTTCTTGTCTGGTGCTGAGATCATTTTACAAATGCGCAGTAGTTCTACCACGCACACACACACATACATCATCAGCCTGTATCAGGCCACTGCTGGACATAGGGCTTCCATGTCCCATGAGTTTCCATGAGTCTCTGCCCGCTGCCCTGCCTACGAATATCATATACCACACAAACTAGTACATTCATGAAAGATTTTCCTGTAGTCACAACGATGGGCCCAACACGAGTGCAGTAATGACAGACACTAATAAAGCTTGTCAATATCAATTTCAAAACTTATTGCACTAATATCAATATAAGACGTTAACAGTAGATGAATACATTTAAAAGTAAAACTGTCCTTGTACCTAAATAAGTAAACCTTGTGCTAACATATGAAAAGTAAAGTGTTAATAGCTTATCCGAACTGCAGCCATCGGCGACGTGTTGTCGTGCGAATCGATTATTGTATTTATGGAGCAGATTTCAAAATAATGAGCGCCTCTTAGGCCGTAATTGAACGTAGTCAGCGAAGACATTCGTCCACGCCCCACCGCCTCATCGTCACGTGAGTGGATTCGATGACATGTTCGACGATTATTTATCTCATTGATAATTTTAATACAAATTGTTTTATAATATTATAATTGTTATATGATGCGTTATACGATATTTAAGATACTATGTATACGTATGCGTTTAACGGGAAAATTATGGTTAATCTTAAATTTCCCAAATTCGATAAAATATAAATACATAAAATATCTTTAATTTCATATAAGTTTGTAAGCATAAATTATATTATAATACTAAAAAAGACACTGAGCTTGCAAAGTATTAAAGTATATCATCCCAAGACTGATCTTCAGATCTGTATCACTCGTGCGCCCCCACCGGTTACTTTTCGCCCCGCCTCCTCCGGTATCCTTAATGGATGCTGAGAATGTTTGACAAAATTTGACACCTTAATGAGAGGGAAGCAGCCTCTTGAAAATGTTACATGGTCATCGGCAGAACCAAGCGCTTTTGTAACACTTAACCTACAATACTAATAGATGATAGTATAGAGTTATAATCGAAAACGATGTTGCCAATCGTTATGTAGGCCATCGATTTTTAATAACAATAATATAAGAGACTTTATAAATGATCGTTTCTTCGCGTAAAATTTTAAGGAGTTGTTTCTACAAGCAAATTGCAGTTATGTTTGTGTTATAACATTTACTTGATATATAAATATCGTTGCAATATATCTAATTTCATACAGGGATGATGAGAGTCAGCAAAACTTTAATGTATACTCAAAAAAAAACAGATGGTAAAAAGATTTAGGTGGACCTTGTATTTATTTAAAATCAAACTTAGCCGGAGATGCCGTGGGCCTAGCTTAAATGTCCGGATGGTCGCTTTTCATACGAGAGCAAACCAAGCTCAACCTCCGGTAGCGGCACCGAAAAAATAGTTGGGTCTCGTAGACGACATGCACCTTATGCATATATTTATTTCGTTTTCTTTTTGTTATATTAGGATCGGTTCAACTTAATAAAATCAAAAAATATATTGAAGAAACTGTTAATATATGCTACAATTAATATATTATAACCATTTTTTTTGGTGAGAAAGAGATAAAAAAATACGAGATTTCATCTAAATATTTATTTCGCACGTATGCATACAAGTAATGATTAGAAATGATTACACATTTGCGATGTTCAAGTCTCCACTAAATCCCTACTTTTTGTACTGGACAATTTCAAATGATGGCCCTGTATGTTAACTCTAAACAGCTCAGACGTTATTTACATATCCACTACCAGGTAAACGCCCGTCGAGATATAAAGTACATAAATTCATTAAATTATTTAAATTACCAAAAACCTAATATAACTAAAATATAATAAAATAAAAGAAACAGATACTGTGTACAATGTAAAATGCCCTGATTTTTTTAAAATTTTTAACACCATTGTCCAATACTAGATGTACCCAAGTAACATATAAGAGACGGGCGCACATTAAACCAGCAACGGTTTTAGTTTACATATATATATAGTTCTAGTATGCACATAACAGTAAAAATCATTCAATCCTCGGTAAATGATTATCGTAAAATAAGACACCATTTCAGTTACTATTGATAATTTTAATACAAATTGTTTTATAATATTATAATTGTTATATGATGCGTTATACGATATTTAAGATACTATGTATACGTATGCGTTTAACGGGAAAATTATGGTTAATCTTAAATTTCCCAAATTCGATAAAATATAAATACATAAAATATCTTTAATTTCATATAAGTTTGTAAGCATAAATTATATTATAATACTAAAAAAGACACTGAGCTTGCAAAGTATTAAAGTATATCATCCCAAGACTGATCTTCAGATCTGTATCACTCGTGCGCCCCCACCGGTTACTTTTCGCCCCGCCTCCTCCGGTATCCTTAATGGATGCTGAGAATGTTTGACAAAATTTGACACCTTAATGAGAGGGAAGCAGCCTCTTGAAAATGTTACATGGTCATCGGCAGAACCAAGCGCTTTTGTAACACTTAACCTACAATACTAATAGATGATAGTATAGAGTTATAATCGAAAACGATGTTGCCAATCGTTATGTAGGCCATCGATTTTTAATAACAATAATATAAGAGACTTTATAAATGATCGTTTCTTCGCGTAAAATTTTAAGGAGTTGTTTCTACAAGCAAATTGCAGTTATGTTTGTGTTATAACATTTACTTGATATATAAATATCGTTGCAATATATCTAATTTCATACAGGGATGATGAGAGTCAGCAAAACTTTAATGTATACTCAAAAAAAAACAGATGGTAAAAAGATTTAGGTGGACCTTGTATTTATTTAAAATCAAACTTAGCCGGAGATGCCGTGGGCCTAGCTTAAATGTCCGGACGGGCGCTTTTCATACGAGAGCAAACCAAGCTCAACCTCCGGTAGCGGCACCGAAAAAATAGTTGGATCTCGTAGACGACATGCACCTGCATATATTTATTTCGTTTTCTTTTTGTTATATTAGGATCGGTTCAACTTAATAAAATCAAAAAATATATTGAAGAAATGGTTATTAAATGCTACAATTAATGATTAGAAATGATTACACATTTGCGATGTTCAAGTCTCCACTAAATCCCTACTTTTTGTACTGGACAATTTCAAATGATGGCCCTGTATGTTAACTCTAAACAGCTCAGACGTTATTTACATATCGACTACCAGGTAAACGCCCGTCGAGATAAAAAGTACATAAATTCATTAAATGATTTAAATTACCAAAAACCTAATATAACTAAAATATAATAAAATAAAAGAAACAGATACTGTGTACAATGTAAAATGCCCTGATTTTTTTTAAATTTTTAACACCATTGTCCAATACTAGATGTACATACACCCAAGTAACATATAAGAGACGGGCGCACATTAAACCAGCAACGGTTTTAGTTTACATATATATATATATATATATATATATATATATATATATATATATATATATATATATATATATATATATATATATATATATATATATATATATAGTTCTAGTATGCACATAACAGTAAAAATCATTCAATCCTCGGTAAATGATTATCGTAAAATAAGACACCATTTCAGTTACTATTGATAATTTTTTCACTCACGAATAGAATTACATTTGCAAAAACGTTTTCATAATTTATAAGATTTTGTAATTTATAACAGTAAGATAAGACTCGAAAACATTAATAATGGACCGCAAACTTTTTAGCCTTTCAATGTTGAAAAGTAAAATTAACAAAAACCTCTTTAGAGCAAATTTATATTGTGGGGCTACGGACACAGCGAAATAATTTTATATCATTAGAAACATTTACGTCATCGAAATACACCTCATTAGATTTAAATAAACATATATCAGTAGAAACCGTAGGAAATAAAACATCAAAATTGTTTAAAAAAAATCGAACACGAAGGCAAATTTTAGTCACTTAATAGTGTCTTAGCTTCGTCAACACGTAACTACAACATATAATATTAAAATACAAATGTATTCAAGTCCAATAAACATTAGTCACAAATCGAGTAATACGGGTAAACACGTCACTTAAAAAATACAAGTATAAACTTTTATGAAATTGTTCGTTGGAAAGTGGACTTAAAAGCTACCGCTTAAGAGCTATAGTTACAAAAGCTACTGTAGTGTATAGTATGAAAATATCACTTGGTTATTGGAAAGACTTGGATAAAAGGCAGTCGCCCACAATAAAATCTTATTCGGTACTGACCAATAATGCTAATAAATTATGCCTTATTTTTGTGCATTAGACATAGTCTTGAATTTCGACATTTTAAAAATTAATTAGTTCTTTATATATATGTCCACCAAAGCATCTTTAACGTGACAAATATAATGTCTACCATAGATTCTTATTTTTTATCTCAAAATAAAACATCCGACTGTAACAAGTTACAATATAAGACAACGTAAACGTGTGATTTGTTTGATATCAACCATTTTCCACATATACTTAAACAGAAGCAAAAATACGTAAGTGGGCACATTCATACATATAGTAAAATTCATAATTTCATAATTAGAGATCTTCATAACTCCAAACCGACAGCTTTGGTTGTTTCATGATACATGCTATTTTCTCACACAGATTAAAAATTTTATCTATATCACAAAAATTAAGCCGTTCATTCGTATAACTGTTATATAAATTTGTATAGAAATTGTATTTAAAATAGTCGAAACATGCTAAATATTGATTTAACTAAGCTAAGATTGCACAGTTCATGGAAGATAATATGACGCAAGAAAACCTGCACCATACCTCATATTGGCTTTTTTGTATCGTAAGCTATATTAATATTTAAAACTGATTAATATTTTTATAAAAACGTAATATATGTATAAAAATAAAAAGGATAAAGTACTCATTAGATTACTACATTTTGTATAACGATATTCCGTCACATTTAAACTATGCATTAAGCAAATATATTATCATAACAAAATAAAACATCCGACTGTAACAAGTTGCAATATAAGACACCATTTCAGTTACTATTGATAATTTTTTCACTCACGAATAGAATTACATTTGCAAAAACGTTTTCATAATTTATAAGATTTTGTAATTTATAACAGTAAGATAAGACTCGAAAACATTAATAATGGACCGCAAACTTTTTAGCCTTTCAATTTTGAAAAGTAAAATTAACAAAAACCTCTTTAGAGCAAATTTATATTGTGGGGCTACGGACACAGCGAAATAATTTTATATCATTAGAAACATTTACGTCATCAAAATACACCTCATTAGATTTAAATAAACATATATCAGTAGAAACCGTAGGAAATAAAACATCAAAATTGTTTAAAAAAAATCGAACACGAAGGCAAATTTTAGTCACTTAATAGTGTCTTAGCTTCGTCAACACGTAACTACAACATACAATATTAAAATACAAATGTATTCAAGTCCAATAAACATTAGTAACAAATCGAGTAATACGGGTAAACACGTCACTTAAAAAATACAAGTATAAACTTTTATGAAATTGTTCGTTGGAAAGTGGACTTAAAGACTACCGCTTAAGAGCTATAGTTACAAAAGCTACTGTAGTGTATAGTATGAAAATATCACTTGGTTATTGGAAAGACTTGGATAAAAGGCAGTCGCCCACAATAAAATCTTATTCGGTACTGACCAATAATGCTAATAAATTATGCCTTATTTTTGTGCATTAGACATAGTCTTGAATTTCGACATTTTAAAAATTAATTAGTTCTTTATATATATGTCCACCAAAGCATCTTTAACGTGACAAATATAATGTCTACCATAGATTCTTATTTTTTTTTATCTCAAAAATAAAACATCCGACTGTAACAAGTTGCAATATAAGACAACGTAAACGTGTGATTTGTTTGATATCAACCATTTTCCACATACACTTAAACAGAAGCAAAAATACGTAAGTGGGCACATTCATACATATAGTAAAATTCATAATTTCATAATTAGAGATCTTCATAACTCCAAACCGACAGCTTTGGTTGTTTCATGATACATGCTATTTTCTCACACAGATTAAAAATTTTATCTATATCACAAAAATTAAGCCGTTCATTCGTATAACTGTTATATAAATTTGTATAGAAATTGTATTTAAAATAGTCGAAACATGCTAAATATTGATTTAACTAAGCTAAGATTGCACAGTTCATGGAAGATAATATGACGCAAGAAAACCTGCACCATACCTCATATTGGCTTTTTTGTATCGTAAGCTATATTAATATTTAAAACTGATTAATATTTTTATAAAAACGTAATATATGTATAAAAATAAAAAGGATAAAGTACTCATTAGATTACTACATTTTGTATAACGATATTCCGTCACATTTAAACTATGCATTAAGCAAATATATTATCATAACAAAATAAAAACATGTTACGTTTGTTACTGTAGACAAAAGAAAATCCTGCCTGAATTACTATGGTACCTTGTAGATATACAATGCATTTGTTGCAAAATTAAAAAAATATATAATTGAGCAAAGTGTTGATTATGGATTAAGTTATACATTACCATTATAATTAACAAATAAATGACACAATTCGAATGAACTAATTATAATAATAAATTAGATATAAAAAATAAAATTCAATTCAGTTATTTCATTGAAAAAATGTTATTTTCTAAAACGACATATCCCGAAGAGCAGTGTTTTATTTTATATATATTTATTTTTCACCAAAAAAAATGTCGATTTCATAAATAATTTTAATAGGAATGACTTATGTATGTTATATACCAATATCACAAATTTAATATCCAGAAAAATTACATTACAATACTGATTCAAAGGACATTATAATTTCAAATAATATTTTGGTTATAATTTTGTATTTAGTTGAAAATTTATTGGTTCTACATGAGACTATCTACGACTACATATATTTGGTAATGGGATTATTTAAAAATTAAAACTATAAAAAATAAAATCACGATATTTCCTTAAAACATCTAATTATACTATAAAAAAAAATTGAGACCTACAAATATCAGGTTACCACAAACTATTACTGCTACTATGGTGTTATTTGACATTAAATAATACCGTTGTATAAATTAAATTCAATACATATTAAAAGCTATTATATGGCATGACGAACAAATAAATGCAAATTATAATCCGAATGTACTATAATCATATCATATGCACCAATGTAAATTGAAGAAACTTAATAAAATTTAAAGTTACCAGTAAATATTTCTTTTTGAAAAATAAAACTCTTAAATATACTAATTAAGAAGAAATTTTGTGCGTGGTTTGTAAAAAAAAACCACTGTAAATTTGTGTCTGGCTATGGTTTAACATGTTTTACTACATTAGACTAAAAAAAATAATTATTCTTTATTCTCAGAGACAAGCATTTCTATAGTGGCTTTTTTTTAACATATATCAAATATATATCATCTCAATGTTAGAATGCTTTTTATCTACCAAACACTTAAAGCTTAAAGTCTAAGCTGAGATTAACATGAATTCTATAATTACTAATTATGTCTACAATGGCTGATCATCCAATGGTGGCCCAACCATCTCTGAAGTGCGAATAAATGCGATAAATGTTTTTATGTTGTTGGTATTGTTACAGAAACTGATGAAGTCTGATCTGATAGGGAGTACTACCAAACAAGAATATAAAATAAAAACAGGCAGGTATTGTGGAGACCCAACACAAACGAAGCTTCTTACGTATTGTTTGCTAAAATCGAATCTTTCAGTTATAAAACTTAACTAATCGAAAAGAAAATATTTATATAGGATATAGTTTAGTAAGTATCGCTATACTTATAATTCCCTTGAACTATATCCCGCTCACTCATGCTGCCCAGCCAATGAGGTGCGTTGCATCAGCGCGTTCGCTCGTTTCATTTTGCGTGAGCTGGGTCCCGACTCCGAACGTGCGATAAGAAGCTTCGCTTTGATAAGATAAAGACGTCTCGTCAATAGAGATGCACCGGTCATGGTCATGCGCGTTTACTTGTGTAAAGTGATATTTTTGGTCAGTTTAGCAGATCAAGGTAAGACGCAAGGGCGGTGTGAATATGTTTGTTGCGATTCCTCCAAACTTGATACGTTTTATATTCGTTCTGTTTTATAAACTTTACAGCTTTTGCCCATCAATTATCACAATAAATAAAACCGTCGCAACTCTTTCTTCTGATTACTATGAATTTAAGTTGATAACAAAAGTTTTGTAAAACACCAGCGGAACATTTATTAAACGGTTACGGAGCACCACGGTTGAATAAGGTTGGGAGAACCATCGGATTGCATTGTAACATTAGCAAAAAATACTGGTCCGTTAGCAATGCGACTCTCCATTTTCATGGTGACCAGAGTCAAAGCTGCTGAGGTGTCCGAGACCCTTCGGCGGGATGGGGGGCGGCATTTCTTCCTCATCAACGCGCAAGGGCTCCGACATCATAGAGATTATTTCCTCATAGCGTAACGATTCAACTGTTAAGTCGAGATCTGGAATAGAAAATGATAAAATTCAGTACATTTGTTTTTAAATTATTCTGACAAGATAGATATACGAGCACCTTTTGTTCAATTTCACATTTTTCACAGACCGGCCGGCGCAGATACCGAAATTGCGCATGCGCATGTGATAATTGAATGTGCATATTACCGTTGTGGTGCAGACGGTGGTCGTCCGCATTGGTGTAAGCGTGTGCGTCGACGCTGACGCCGGAGTCGCGTTCGTCGCCTGCTTCGCTGCGTGCGGTTCGCCTCGGCACCGCTGGCGCCTCTCCCCAAGACCGCTTGTCGCCTGACCATAGTTACAGATATAATAACTCATTGATGTACATAGTTCTTTTAATAAATAATAATGTGATGATATTGGGCAACTTAGGTGGCACTATCAGATAGGTAAGTAATATAATAATATTGATAAAAAAATTGTTATATATAACATAATGCCCTATGTGAATGTTAAAATTTACATACCTTCGCTATAAGTCGTAATTTGTGTAGTTTGACTATAACAATTTGATGTGAAAATATAATTACATTCTTGGTATTTTTAGATTCATAATATTATAATTCATTCTACACGATTAACAATGAAAATGTTAAGGAGCCTGAAGAAATAAATTAGCAAACTCACTATTGGACATTTCAGGTGAATATTTTTTGAATAAAATATAATGACGCCTTTTATTTACATCTAATAAATCTAAAAATATAGTTCGGTTTTCACAGCGATTAAAACATACTATGAATCGCTTAGGCCGTTTTTATTCCGACATCTACCCATACAAAAAAAGTCATAATCCTTTTTTCACAATATATACTTATCATATAAATAAAATTAAAGCCCGTAGACATCCACACAGATAAAACGATATATATATATATATATATATATATATATATATATATTATATATAAATATATATATATATATATATATATATATATATAATATAATTAATAAATTGGTTTTCTTCACCCCCTGCTGAAAAAACAGTTATAAACTGCCATCTAATACGTAGGTAGGTATTCAAGGCAATGTACCTCTAGTTGTTTGAATCTTCGCATGGTTGCTCATACCAGTTTAAGTAAATATGGTAAGGAACGAAAAGTCACCTGACACCCTGGGCGGCAGTGGCGGCGCGTCTCCCGGTTCGCTCCAAGAAGTCCTGCTGTGACGGCGGGTTTCTACCTCTTCGTCCAATGAATCACTGAAATTAATTAATGTACTATTTTTCGGGAGCATAGTGTAGTATGCAGATCTATTGATCCCGTGATTTAATTGATTCGAAATTAGGTGAAAAAGGTTCAGGGGACTATAATATAATAGTATAATAACTTTAAAATGTATGCTACATAATTTTAGATATATCAGATATACCGCAGAATTAAATTTATGTTAAATGTAAATGACATGATTTTAAAAATAGGGCGCCAACAAATACAATATTTTGGATTATAACAATAATAGACGGTTAGAATAGTTTTGGGTATATATATACCTCAATATTGTAGAAGTGTGGTTAAAGGGAAATTATTCTTGCTGGTAAAAGAATTTAGTAGTAAAGTTAAAAAAAAAGCATTGATAGAGGTTCACTGCAACCAGTTTCTAGAATATCATGCCCTCACAGGTGACCAGCATGGTTAAACATCATAAGGTTGCCATGTCTCGTATGATGAATGTAGGGGGATTCGGGAACCCAATTACAGGTATATAATTATTAAGTAAGGTAAATATTCTATAATAGTCCTCAATGTTTTTTTATAGAATATTTGGCAAACAAGCAAGCAGCTCACTAATGGTTAGTGAATACCACCGCCCATGGACATCCGCAACACCAGAGGGCAAATCTCGCAAATACACTGCCGGCCTTTATGAAAGGTGTAGGCTCTTTTCTTGAAGGTCCCTAAGTCGTATCGGTCGGAAAACACCGCTGGCGACAGTTGATTCTACAGAGTGGTTGTGTGTTGCAAGAAATTTCGTATACATGCATCTTGAATAATTGAGTATGGGTGAAGATGTCATGGGTGGCATTGATCGAGTGCCATCAGATGAACAATTGGCTTGTTTGTCACCACTAATTATAAAAAACAAAAACACTTACCGATAGGTCTCTAGCGGTGGTCTGGTGGGGCTCCTAGGGTCACCGGATTTAGGCCGGCTGGGTAGAGGCGGTGCTGACTTCGCCATACTGCTCGCATCAACACACTCTTTGTTATCGTTCACTGGTAAACTGCTCGACATTACACTCTGTTGCTCCGAGTCTTCAAGTGTATACTAGAATAATGGAAATTATATAATATATTAAATTGCAAAAATATACAGCCGTTACCAAGAAAACGTTAAAAAGAAATAACAAACTACCACAAAATGACCACCGCTTCGGAAAACAGCTGATGGCGTGCAGAAACGGCAAGAAACTCGACCGGTTGCTCTTTTTTTTAATAATTATTAACAAAATGTCCAAGGGTTGTCCAATATTGAATCCAGAGCCCAAAGCTTATATCCAAACACATTTGTCAGACAAATAATCTGACAAATAATAATACTTTTGATTAATTGGTTTTTTTAACAAAATTTTAAATCTGATTAATGGCAAATCGACTATCATTTGCGGAATTTTATTAAATATGCGTATTAATAACTTATCACCATTGTTTAGATTAAGATTTAAAAAAAATCAACGGTATGGTCTGCCCATGAGAGGAACGAAAGGAAAATGTCATACAATCACAAGTGTTCTCCGATGAAATAGAAATTCGCAGCAAAAGCTCAGGGTCTAGTATAGCAACACCAACTTAAGTTTAAATTAAAGCAGTATATTGATTTTGTTTTAACAATAAAAGCAATATAATTTTTTTTATAACATTGAGAGCAATAAACGAGCACACAGCCTGATGGCAAGATGATCTCTGACATCTACATTCATCCTTGACATAATGTAGATGCTTTCACCTTTGAGGACTGAGATGGAATGCCTCGTCACCAGTAATAAAGATCCCTCCGGATCCCTACGACGGGCGAAACGCAGATATTTCAAGTGTCAATAGCATTTTAAGCTTAGTTTGAGTGGTTAACGGGAATAATGTTTGTAATTTAAGCACTGCTATAGTCGACGCATTATGAGCTGAGGCTTCGGGTCATAAATCATATTTATCTGTCTGTCTCGCTCACACTTACAGGACTTATGGAGAGGTGTAGTGATGTGCGTAAGAATTGTAGAGGTGCATATCGATGACGGGATAGGTACGATCGATATGCTAAATTATGTTAAGTATTAATAGGAATAACTTTTCGCTATCTGAAAATATTTTATCAAAACCACGTTAGAAAATAAATTCTCCATTGTGCGTATTGCGTAACGAAGCTTAAGTAATGTAATGAGTGTCATAACAAAAAATCTTATATTTATAGAAAAACAACAACCCTTACTCGTAACGACCAATCAGGAGTCGGAGTGCTAATGAAGGTCACGATGACGCATCGGCCCCGCGTGCGCAGGCAGCTAAGTATCGATAACGGGTTGCATTGCGTGCACATTCCTACTGTCAGTGACATTTATTGCCCGACGACTCAGTTTAAAATGCGTCGACTATAGCATTCCTCTAAAATACAAATTTGGCGCTGGTATTCTTTAAGGCCATGGTCCTACCCCGGTCGAACGGACCGATTTATTCTGTAGCTAGCTAGAAACAAACTGCAGTGCAGCTCTAACGCTGTATAAAGCTTGTAATTGATTAGGTTTGAAGTATTTAATAGGTCGGCACTTACAATTGGTCTGTTGTAGAGATGTCCTTCCTCATAATAATTGTCGCTTTGTTGTATACTTTGAGATCTTTTGTCCAGAGCTGGCACTGGTGGTAGTGGAGTACTGCAATCGATGAAGGAATAAAAAAAATGTTTTATTAAATATATTTATATATCTACCGTTTGATGGTTTTTTTCATCACAATCCACTAACATAAATGAAAAATAAATAGTGTAATGTATTTTTTTGTACAAAACGAGTTACTGTGTTTCGTCTGGTGAGTGTAGGAATCCGGAGACCTTTATTACCCGATGACGAGGCATTCCATCTCAGTCCTCAAGGGTGACAGCGCATATGAATTATGATTCCATGTCAAGGATGAATGTAGATGTTATAGGCCCCAGTTAATGTTTACCATGAACTGGTGAACTGTGTGGTCGTTTGTAATCAAAAGTAATAAAAAAAGGTCTTACCTTTTTAAGGCTGTCTAACGAACAAACAGTTCACCCAACGGATAACTATGACTGAGGCCTGTTAACACCTACGTGTAAAGATTCAATTTTAATGGAATGGAATGCCATATTACCAATTCCCTGTTCCCTGCACTCGCCATATGAAACACCAGTGTTATGCTATTATTGTGCGCTGGTATTCCGTGAAGGTCGAGCCTATCAATTCGTGAAACAGCTGGTTTTTAACTGAAGCGTGGCTCTATCACATATTAAAAAGTTAATTATTATAAATTCTATTTGATACAATACTCACTTGACTATACTTTCGGATAACTGCCGTCTAGCACGAGCTAACCCCGGACCAAGATTTTGTCGTAGCTGGTTAAACCTCTCTACTAGACGTCTGGAATCAAGAATTGTTAATTAATATTTTATTTTCGCTACTCTCGACATGTGGCAGTCAAATGTCCGCATGCTTCTTTTAAGTTTTCATACAACGCAAGGAAACACAGTTGGTTCACTGGCGTTGGTATCCATTAATGCCCTCTAGCACAAGGTATCTTCTCGAGAGCCTTATGTACTTAAAACTTACGAGTATCTTATTTTGTTAATCAATATTTAATTGATTATAACAAACTGTTATAATCCAGTTATACATCATGGACCACACAGCGAGCCTATATTTCTGCCTACACAATAATTCATAAACATCCACACCCGAAAAAGTGCTGGCAAATGACTCAGGATACACAGAACACCAAATGCCGGCGTCAATATAGAGGACCACCAACAAATACCATTGTCATCAATTTTACACCTTAGAATTTAAGCCTCGATACCTTTCGGCAGTCTGTCATCAGCCACATACTAAATTGTATTCTCTCTCGTGTATAATTAAATCATTTTTAATTTAATTGTACTTTTAAAAAGCTCCTCATACATCGTCGAAATTTGACTATCTTTATTTTTCTCTATTATTATTGATTTTGAAACGAATCTAAAAATATTACTTTTTTATTTTTTACTTTGACGGTGAAGGAACACAACGTGAAGAATCGTGCATGTCAAAGAAATAAATTAAGAACAATCGAAGATAGGCCAAATCTACCATTACACAGAGGAGCTGCTTGGAGGACTGTGCTCCAACCAGACTAGAGACATAGAAGTTAATACACACATATTAATGCAGATCATTTTACTGTTACATACAATATAAACATTTATACTACAAGGTTGATTATATTTATATTTTATATATAAGAATAATAGATAAAAAAACATAGATAATAATTTTTCTTAGATAACGGCATTTAAGAGAAGTAGAGAGTAAAAGAGCTCAATTTAACTCACCGATGCAACGGTTTCACCTCTTCCGGAGCCAAGCGGCCATGTAAGGTCAAGCCTGCGTCCACGACCGCCAGTTGCGAAGCTATCAACCTCCTTAATTTAGCGGCTGCAGCCAATTCCCTAGGCGTAGCGTTTCTAGCAAACTCCGCGGTGAGAAAGGCTTGTTCGTATTTAGTGATGCCCCCTTGGACGTTGGCGTCGATTGTTCCTTGTAATCTCATAGAGAATGGGTTGATGTTTTGAGTGGGATCCGCCGTGTACTGGGATATGAGGCTGCGGAGTTCACGTTCGGTAGCTTCCATTGTTTCACATGCGAACTGTTGTAAAAAAGTAACAGCAATATATAATATTTGTGTCAATTAAACTATACTAATTTAATATTCCAATTGAATCATGAAGCACAGTGCCTAAGCGCTTGATTTTAATTTCAGGGTATGAAGAGGCCCAACTTTTTTACTTTTTCTTACTCCCAATATAACATGTAGTTTTGTTATTCCTTAATTTTATTATTATTACATTAGTACCCGATTCAAACACAAATTTCTTTACATTGTTAATATATAGAGCAAAGTGTAGCGTACATTATATAACAGTACCGTTAATATTCGTCGTAAATATAAATTGCCATGATCATTCGGTAAACCAAGTAAGATTCAAATGGAATATCTCGGCGTTACGGGACAGTTATCCAGATTTAAAAAAATCATTTATGTGTAGAGTATATAGATATTAATGGTTTAAAAAAATTTATTTATAAGGAGCATATAGCCATACAATAAAGTCAGATAACTGTGGTCAACTTATGTGTGCACTGATAGAAGGCTACAACTTAATTATTGTTAATGAACCGTGAAAATCTTTGCCAGCAATGATGACAATGCATCCAAGTCTTGGCCACCTTCGACACAAAACTATAACTTGATTTAGACTTAATTGTTCTTTTTCTGAACTTCGTTATTAAAGACAGCATTACCTTAAGGTATTTTTGTGTTATTATTATGGGTTAAATCAAATATAAACAGAATACCTCAACCGGTGGGATTTCTTCTACGGATCTTGATATAACTTCCGACCATCTTAGGATTCCAGGTAATGTATTTTCTGTCACCAATGTTGTACGTTCAATCCAAAGGCTCTGAAATAATAATATGAAATGAAAATATATTAACCGTTTACAGATCTTTGCAAGTAAATTGTTAGATTTTATATGACAATTATTGATTTAAGATTGATGCTTCTCCTACTCTTCGAAAACTTTTAGTTATTACGTGTTTATATCAACTGCACAGGATATATTATAGTGCAAGTAAGCTTTTACGCAAATACATAGGTACTCGTTCCTTTTAATAATACTGGTTAAATAATAATAATAATAATGAAATAACTTTATTCGCCTTAAATATACATAACATCGAAACAAAAGAAAAACATGTTGGGTAATAAACAATAATTAAATTTAAAAATAAAACTAAACGTAACAACAACAAATTTAGAGAGAGCAAATAATGGAAAAACGTAATAAACTCAGTTAACTTTGAGAAAACTCCTCAATGTTGATTTTCAGCTTATCCCTAAATTATAAGTTTATGTTAAGCTATAATAGAGTATAAGAATAGAAGTAGAAGTATAAGAAGCAAAAACAATAGAAAACAGAAGGGCTAATTGTTGACTTACTTCGTATATTCAGTATATATTCATGCTGTTAAGAAAAATAAACTTTGTAGGTTTATATTTCAAAAATAAAAAAAAACAAATTATTATAACACAAACCTGACATGTAAAAAAATTATTACATAAAATAGAATTTTTTCTTTTTTATAATGATGTTATACGTTCAAGTGTTCAATGAGATTGGAGGCAGTATTGTGTGTATCTTGTGTTGTGTGTGTGTGTTATATAACATACTAAGACCTAAAAATTAACAATGTGTGATGCACAAATTTTGTTTCTAAAACACGAAAAGTATAAGAGGATGGTATTATTATTTATTATTAATTGCTAATTCTTGAGCTAAAAAGAAAAACTAATTATAATTTAAAGAGGTATAAGAGGCCTACGCCCGAAAAACATTTTTTTTGACTCCCAATGTAATATGTAGTTTTGTTATTTCTTAGTTTTATTACTATTACATTAGTAGCCGATTTAATTGCTTTATATTAAAAATATATAAAGTATAGTGTGCATTATACATATATTACAGTTTTGTTAATATTCGTCGAAAATATAAAATGCCATGATCATTTTTTATATAAATAAATATAATTTTAATATATATTTAAATTCTTAGTATTAATAATAATAAATAATTATACAACCAATACAAATGAAAAAAATATCACGTTTAGATATTAATTCGGCTTCTTCAAGTGAATTTGAAAATTTATCACGTCAATGGTTAATAATTAATTACTACAATTCACATGTAAAATTCTGTTGGTCCTTTTTTTATTTAATTACACTATAGAGGTGCAGTGTAACTACAGTACTTCTTTACTGGATGTTGCATAAACGTATTCTATACGACGAAGGATCAAGCTTTCACAAGGTTAAAGCGTAAAATATGTTGTGTTTTGTATGGTGAGTGTTGGAGAACCAAACTACAAATGTTGCATAAACGTATTCTATACGACGAAGGATCAGCTTTCATAGGGTTAAATATGTTGTTTTGTATGGCGAGTGTTGGAGAATAAAAAAAACAAATTTCCTATCATGCTATCTTGATTCTCATGAATGACAATGCATATGAAAATTAATAGTTTATAGAGAAAGCATGTAGGTACACAATGGGACGATGTGATCACTTGACATGAGGTGAAACGGGTGCTCGTTTGTGAAACTATTAATAATAATAATAATTCCCTGAATATTAAACAGGATCACGACATTCACACAAAGTCTAGACGAAACAATGCATGTTACATAACACAGTGTAGAATCACCTTGAACTCGTTGTCCTTATCGATAGGCGGTTTATGCAGTGGGCGGTCGCAGAGGAAGGTATCGACGTCATTACAAGCGTAGTAGCGTCGCACAGCCTCCGCTGCACCAGGCGCCACCGTTCGCCCGCACACCGGTTTCACGTTGCAGATCTGGATGTCTGGCAGAACATAGCACAACATTCATATACATTGTAGATTTACATGTGCCTATATGAAATATGAACCCATTCACACTCTCCTCCCTTTAGATAGCGATCCGAGTCGAGGTTTCGTACCTCCTTATGAGGGGCCCTCGGATCGTATTATCATTGCCCCACTCCTCTGTTGCCAACGACGTTCTTCGTCCACAGCGGTCGTGGAACGGCACTCTTCGCGCCAGCTTCGCAGCGTCGTCGTTGCATCTACCCACTCAGCTAGCGCTCGCGAGTCTAATTAGATAAAGCTGTAGTGGTCTCTGGACCAACAGCAATGCTCACACATACACAAGAAAAAAAAATCCATTCACACTCGTTTCATGTTTCTAATCTCTGCAGCTATTCTATGATCAGCTATTGAACACTAGTTAATTTTTTAAACAACCGTTTTAATTTGTATTGAGCATGGGGCTTAGATCAAAAGATGTAATTTGATTTCCTTTCTATATGAATTTAAAGTCTGATATTAATGAATAATTTAACTATATTTGACATTTAATAATTTTATAATCTTAGTGGAGCAGACCTAATTGTTTATTGTTATTCTTTGTTTGTTTTATTTTCTCTGTTCATTTTATGTTTTTGTCTATGTGTGTTGTGTAATAATTGTAATTTATTTAAATGTATAAATGTAAATGTCTTAATGGACCATTGTTATCCGATAATAAATGAATTGAATTGAATATTTATAGATTAGAATAGTACAACCGATGATGCGGTAGTACTGCTCTTTAACGTTCTATTATGTTGTTTTATAGTATCAATATTTTCATACTCACATTGCCCATCGGCCGCTATAATAGAATCATCTGGAGGAGTGTTCCTCATGAGGACGTGCGCAGCAACGTACTCGGCTTGTAATCTTTGTGTGAAGGCACCGATACGCTCGTAGTCTTGACCGCGGTATACAAACTGTTTGTTCTGAAGAGAAGATAATTGTTGTTAGTCTCGTTCTTACGTATATAAGTGAAGATAAATAGGAGTAAAATTAGTATTTGATTTGTGTTGTATACATTTTGAAATTAGTAAATTTCTAAAATCTGCGAAAAATAGATACAGACGACGACCCATGACATTTATCATCATCTAGATAGATTCGAATATGTAAATGCATTGCCGTCCATCGAGGACTTAAACGGAACACCACGTTACCAGGGTAATTGGGTCTCCGGCGCTGTACACTCACCGAAACGAAACAGCATAATGCTGCCGATTCACGCTGGTATTCTGTTAGGGTGTGGTACTTCACTGGTCGAAACTAGCGGCAGCATGGCTCTAACACTATAAAAATATAGCTCAAATTGCTCAATATTTGTCACATTTTATGGCATCACTCACTCCTACGAACAAAGTATAGCGCAGTATTCCGGCACGGAACTCAGCCGTCGAGCCCGGGATCAAAGACGGCCGCGTGGCGTGCATCACGTAAACGAAAGGAGATTGGCCCGGCTTAAAAAGCCTAAACTTTTGCGGGCCTCGAGAAAACTTCCTCATTACCCGCAAATTAACTCGGGAGGGGTGCACATCTCCCGGGAATTTTATTTTGCTGCGGATTAGTGAAGCATTCTAAGAGTACAATACTCACATCACGTACTCGTTCATTTGGATGGGATCGCGCGCAGTAGAGTATCCCATTGCTTATTTTAAACATATTGCGTTCACTCACTCTGACGAATAGCGGGCATCCCTTGCCGTAGAAGCCGACGCGGAAGTACTCGGGCTCGGGTCGCAGCTGCGCAAGCGCGGCGTCGAGGAAGGCAGCGTGACGACGCAGCACGTGTGCCAGACGCGCGTACTCGCATTGCGCTTCGTGAAGTGTGCCCAACTCGCGGAGGAGAGGGAGACCTTTCTCCCAACACTGAACAACGAATGTCTTTTCATTATGTATTCAGGCGGGGCCACGCCCACATTCATTCTGAATAAGGACCATAATTCAGATGGTAGTGTAATACACGATACTTAAAACAATGTAGAGAAATCAATCAATGGTTTACTTTAAAAAGTTCAAAAGGTTGTGATAACGATAACTTCAACAGAAAAGGAAGACACAGAATATTATTTATAATGGAAATTATATAAATTTACAAGGAATTCATCGGAGAAATTTTACATGAACATTTGCATCTGGAAAAAAGTGAGTTCATGTATCATTCATGAATGTCTTAATAAAATTATCTAATTTCTTCTACATTTTTCATTATAGAAGTACACTACAGTAAAATTACCTTTCCGCGGTCAAAATACTCGAGCACTTGATTATATAGAGTTTCTTTACGTTTCCATTCCGGTACGTCGGGATGTTCAGGGTCCACGCCTATTTGGTCGCTGTCCCAACTTAAGGTTTCCGCATATAGCTGTAACGCAAAACATTTAGTTCCTAAAAGCTTCTTAAAATCTCGTAAAAACAAATGACTATCAAAAATATTTAAATATATGTAAGAACGATACAGTCATCAAATTTGCCAGCCGCTTTTAAAGTAGGTCATGTTCAGATAACACATGCATGCTCCCGTTTTTTTTAATTACAACTTCTTACTCCTAGACCTTTCCTATCCTGATCCCTCCCATCCTCAATACATCCGAACCCATTTACTCGCAGGAGGGGGCTACCTGTCGTAAATGTGAAAGCACAGGATGTCCTAAAGTGACTATCGAGGCATCATAAAGATCTCAAAGAAGATCACCTCAATAATAACAGCACAAAACCGTGCTACATATAGAATACGGATATATATATATATATATATATATATATATATATATATATACACATATATACATATATACATATATAGATACATACATACATACATACATACACATACCTACCTACATACATATACATAAATATAGATACATATATATATAATTGTTATAAGTGACTATCACTAACAAACCGAAGGCACTCAAGAGGTCTATTTTTTAATTATTTTTTAATTACAGCGATCGCAATTTTACAGAGAACTGGTGAGTACGGATGCTGCGTAAGAATTTGTTAAAATGAAATCTTACCAACAACGTGCACCCTGCCTCTACAAAGTTATCAGATGCGATGTGAAGATCGTGCAGTTTGTATACGTAACGCAGGTACATCTCTTTGCGATCGATCTCGTTTTTGTAGAAATTCTGAAAAACAAATTGAAACATTGTTGATATCATTTAAATTTAAACAAACATTCGTAAGTATAGTATAGCTAGATTTCTTTTTCGTATATTTTCGTGTTGTCGTCATGGGTCCGAGACTTAAAACGTAAAGGCTTCTAAAGATTATAACTTGCTTATTTGTTTGAAAAGTATTATTCCTTTATTATTTTAACTTTAGCCTTGTTCCTTATAATAGCAATTCCAGAATTTATTGAGTGTTAAATTTAGTTACGATTTTAATCCTGTAACAACTAGGTTTATTGCCTTTATTAATTTTAAAAACACTGTTACTTACAAGCAAATTAACAGTAGCTGCCATTCTCTTATCCCTATGTTCGGCACCCTGCATAACGGCACGGTAGTCCAACAGCCTCTCCAGCAAACGAGTGACGCAGCCCACAAACGCCGCGCCTGCTTCCCGCCAACCCTCCGTCGATACGCGTTCCATGAGTCTGAAATACAAAACACAAACAAATTTAGATATATATATTTCTTGATAATATAGATTTCTTCAAGTAGGCGTCGGGATATAATTGCATGTTATGTAGGCTGTATTCTTTAATTATATAGATCTATAACATGAGTTACATAAACACAATTACAAGTTATATAAATAGATACATATTTAGGACATTTTTTCTGCATATTTGGTCTGATTTTAATAAATCGTAATATAAATTATATAATTTGTAATAAATCGTTCGTAAAATTTTCATTATGTTAATGTAAAAGATTGAAAGTATAATAGATATCTTAAAAACATACTTACACCGAACTTAAATGCTCCCTGCCAATTAGTAGCGAAAACAGTAAAAATGTATTTATCATATGTAAATAACATTGAGAAATATTTCGCATATAGCAGTACATACAATATTTTTTTTGAATTATTTAAATACGAAAAACCGAAAATCACATCAAATTATAACCTGAAACGTTTTATTTGTAGGTGATTTCTCGTCTTTTTTATGACAGACATTAATGATTTGTTTACTTATTAAAGAGTGTGTTTGTGACCTTAATTTTAAACTTAACGTTTTACCACACATACTGTTGCACCATATCTGATTCACCATCTCATTTCAATTTATTTCTATAAGTATATAAGGGCTATACTTTTTCATGTATTCTTATATTTTTTATTACATCTCTTTCATAACTTGTAGGCATTCAAAGAGCTAATATAACTATAATAGACTGAACAATATTTAATGCGAAAGGTTAAGTAATGCGCATTGGCGATGGCTTCCTAATCTACGACCACATTATCTTCTGAATATTAACAGTTGACGACACCCAGGCTATATTTTAATGTCGCAGTTTCTGGTTCGTTGTGAAAGGTGAGCCCAAAGTGAGTGGAAATAAGTTAAGATACAGTCTAAATATATCCAATACAGTCGTCATTCGATAATAGCCAAAAGATGTCACCGTGTAGTAAAAATGTTTATATCGTGTGAATAAACGATCAACATGAATATGTGTGTATTAACTTCTATGTAGACCTATCTAGTCTGGTTGGAGCGCAGTCCTCCAAGCAGCTCCTCTGTGAAGTCGTACACTTGACATGTATTCGATATTTTGAAATTTATTTCTTAAATCCCTGAATTGACATGTCTTCGATTTTTTTAAATTTATTTCTTAGGTTCTTGAATTGACATATCTATGATTTTTTAAATTTATTTCTTGGGTTCCTGCATTGACGTCTTTGATTTTTTTTAATTTATTTCTTTGGTTCCTGAATTGACATGTCTTCGATTTTTTTAAATTTATTTCTTAGGTTCTTGCATTGACATGTCTTTGATTTTTTTAAATTTATTTCTTAGGTTCCTGAATTGAAATATCATCGATTTTTTTTTATTTATTTCTTAGGTTCCTGAATTGAAATATCATCGATTTTTTTTTATTTATTTCTTAGGTTCCTGAGTTGACGTCTTTGATTTTTTAAATTTATTTATTAGGTTCCTGCATTGACATGTCTTTGATTTTTTTTAATTTATTTCTTAGGTTCTGGAATTGAAATATCATCGATTTTTTTTTATTTATTTCTTAGGTTCCTGAATTGAAATATCATCGATTTTTCTTTATTTATTTCTTGGGTTCCTGAATTGACATGTCTTTGATTTTTTTTAATTTATTTCTTTGGTTCCTGCATTGACATGTCTTTGAATTTTTTAAATTTATTTCTTTGGTTCCTGAATTGAAATATCATCGTTTTTTTTTATTTATTTCTTAGGTTCCTGAATTGAAATATCATCGATTTTTTTTATTTATTTCTTAGGTTCCTGAATTGACATGTCTTTGATTTTTTAATTTATTTCTTAGGTTCCTGAATTGACATGTCTTTGAATTTTTAATTTATTTCTTTGGTTCCTGAATTGAAATATCATCGTTATTTTTTATTTATTTCTTAGGTTCCTGAATTGAAATATCATCGATTTTTTTTATTTATTTCTTAGGTTCCTGAATTGACATGTCTTTGATTTTTTTTAATTTATTTCTTAGACATACACGGTACTTGAACCTGAGATCGAAATCAACTAGGAGATCGTTATTCTGAACGTAGTAATCGCGATGATGTCCTTTTGCTCTGAATAGATACTCACACTGTGTCGAACAGACGCCGATAGTGTTCGTCGGCCTTGTTGTCCGCTACGAGCGAGTCCAGTTTGTCGACTAGGGCGGCCTCGGTGCGCCTTGCGGAGCCGGTGGCGGCGCGCTCGGCAGCCATTAACGCTACTAGCGCACCCAGCGCTGCGCGACGCAGTGCGGCCACTAGTGTCACCTCCAGCAGTGCGCCCACTGCCACTCCTATAAGATGGAGTTGTGCCGGTCCTGGGGAGACAAAATAAAAATATTTTTACGTAAATCAGGATAGCAGCAAGCCAATAAACATAAGCTACACAAACAAAGAGTAATCTTCGAGGAGATAAGCATAACCGACAAGTGAATAGCTAACTTATACAATAACTGTAAAATAAAAAATATTGTAAAATATCTTTGTACAATTATTGTTCAATACTTAGTTGGCTTTTTAACTATAGAAATTGAAATGCATATAATTTTAAGCCTATCCTTGTGTAGTCAATTATCAATTTGAAGTTCACTAGGCAAGGGGTGCCATCCTCCCGAAGAGTGCTCCCTCTCGTGGCTCAGTAGCCGTGGTTTAAGGTCAGCCGGGGTCGCGGATATGTACGAAACCGTTCCCGTTACCCCGCTATACGCGACTATGGAGGAACACCATGGGGTTTTGTTCGGTGCGAGTCCGACACAACACATCCCTGCCCCCGTAGGGATGGGTATGCGTAGGCATTTCCTCATATAAAGAAAAAGAGAAGGGATGCTGGTAGTTGCTTACGCACCAAGGCGGCTCCAGACAGCGAGCACCTGCAGCCCAGCAGCGGCGCGCATGCGCGGACGGTCGGGACCGCGCCCCGCACACCGCTCCCATTGCAGTGCACGGCACGTCACCAGCGCCACGCCCAGCTCTAGGTAACCTGACCACAGCTGCAACATAAGTTTACAAACTATAATTATCATATAAATATTAAGTTATATAAATTTACATACCATAGTTTCACGTTATTATCGTTATCGCATTAATATAGTTTTTTCTTTTTTTTCGGGCTTTGAGGGCTTTTACAGTTTCGCCGAGTTGAGAGGTGACACAAGGGCTCCCAAGAGGGAGCCAGGGCTTTAACTGTCACCCTGTTCCGCGTGAGCGTCTGACTCGAGGGTGCCCATGAGGTCCGAATCTCAGCTCGGTCAGTTGCTTCTGAATTATTATTATAGATAGTATTGTTATAAAATGTAAATAACAAGTTAGATACTTAATAATAATTTTCATTGTACATTGTTTTCGCATCGATGAACATTAAGACAAAACTTACCTGTGTGTCAAATTGCGGCGGTTCGTCGCCCATGAACCTCTCAAGCAACGGTTTCGCCAAATCTTGTAGTGCCGAAAGCAGCACTTTACAACTCTGCACTCGTAACACCATCCAATCAGACGGGAAAACCTGAAGACAAAATAAAATAAATCGTAAAATCTCATAAAAATATCTGTGAAGACGGAGGGGAAATTGATTGAGAGTTTAAAGAAATATATGAAAAATTAGTAACAACCCGCCTTCAATACTCACATCTTGTTCGATCAGATGCCTGAAGACCAGAAAGGCACGCATGAGGAAATCCTTCAACGGCTTGCGGTCGTGTGGATGTGGAGCCAGGTGACTCCATAGCCTCTGGTAATGAGCTGGTTTCAGTAACTCCATTGTGCCAAGTAAACCGGCTACCATCGAACCCTTATAAGAAATAACAATGTTTCATAAATAAGAGGTCTTAAACAGGATTACAGTTTTTTTGAATTATGCTTCTTATGGTGTGTTTGGGGAAAATGATTGTAGAATTACCATGTATTATACAGCATAATACCTTTGACCATATACTGAATTATAATGTACAGTCGCCTCGCCAACGCACCATCGCACAGACTGACCGCTCCCTTTTTGTATATGTGAAAATTGCTCAAGATTCCTTTTCGGTTGTCGGGTGTTGTCTTTGGGTTGCTGTAACCACTTTTTTTACTAGAACATGCAAACATGGTTTTCATGTAATAACTTCACAATCTAACTATTAAGTCAATCCGTGATTAGAATTCATGAAATTGTCCAATTAATTTAGATAGTTTTGCCCACCAATCGTTCAATATCTAGAAAACTAAAAAAAAATACTAGTTGGTGAAGCTTGAAAAGTGAAGGTTGAAGGTGCGCGAACAGATGAGCCACTACACTCACCAACACCGGGGAGTTGCCGCCTATGAGATGCAGCACAGTCTCCACCAGCACATCGAGCGTGTTCAGACACAGCACGTCCACATCGGGGTCCATATCGTCTTCTGCCACTATACGATCGGGCTCGTCCTTTCTCCATAGCAAGGTGACCAGCTCGCCTAGCATATCTGCACACTGGGACAGATCGTCTCTCCGAGCGAGATGAACACGTAGATGGTGGCACGCGGTTGTTAACACAATGTTGCGGGCCTCTGAATTTATAATAAAAGGTGATTTATTAAAACTATTGCTACGATAATTCGAGAGGAAAGTTTTAATTCGAATGATATGTGAAATCTACATTTGATTTCTACATTTTCATATCTTATCTTATAATCCCTTTCGGGCTAGACATTTACTTCGAAGGTTTTATGAGAGAGAGACTATTTCGCCACAAATCTCAAACATATTTTTGTATTTTAGAAATAGAAAAACCAAAACTGATCGATTGAAACTAGGCATAATAAATTTTCGGATTTTATTTTGGCGTAAAGAAAGATATCAATTATCAAATTCACCAGGGTCATGTCCAAGCGGCCCCTTGAGTATCTCCTGGGCCGCGACGAGCCTCGCCTTGGCTAAAGCGGGCGGGGCGTTTGCGGCTGCGGCGTCCAACATTGAGGCCGTCACACGTGCCGCTTCTACTGGACCTAAGGCTGACGCTACTTCCTTTGCCACGCTCGCCCATGACGTCATCAGCGCCACCTGACAGAAACACAAATCTTTTTAATATTTCATTTCGTTTCCGCTTCCTTGTTTGTTTCGCTATGAACGCGTAAACTGCTGTTCATCACAGCCCATCCATATTACCCAGCTCACGGACCCCTCAGTACCGTGAGCCCTGGGTCCGATGAAGCTGTAAGAGCCGCATAGGCTAACAGCGTCAACATCAACAGAATCTAGATCCATAGTCTCATACGGCGAGTACCAGCCCATCTTAAAAGTTTACTATCATATTAAATAAACTTGATGTTTAAAGTTGTAATTGTATCATGAATATTAAAAAAAAAACCAATGAGAGAGCCTCTGCAGTTTCGTTAATTATAAATACTTACCCATAAAAAAATGGCATAAAGGTACAACATATGTTAAGTTTTGGGTGCAATATAATATATAATAAGTTGACACTTTTATGTTTCTTTAATATATTTTGAGCTTTATTACAATGCTGAAGTGTTGGAGTCAGGAGATTATATACCGTGAGCTATAGCAGAGCATAAACAAGTCATCTCTTCAGAGAATTACGAAGACTAACTAAATAAAAGAACATTTAAGGTTTCTGTGCCAACAGTTAAAACAGCTTTTGCGCAGAATTTTAAACCATTTCTTTTCCCATTCATATACAACAAGCTCATTAAAATATTTGACTTTAAAAAATTCTTTCCGCTTCACTATTGTACTGGTCCTACAGTGAATCAGAAGATCTAGTTGCTGTAAAATAGGAAAAATTTGATCGCTTCATATTGATATGAGATCACTAGTTGTTGATTGTTACTCGCACTTACACAAACACACACACACCTAAACACACTCCATACTCACACACACCCAACCACAAGTCTTACGTACACACACATACTACACTCTCACATAGTTTTTTTTTTTTTTTGAGCTAATGTTACGTTGTTTCGTGTAATTTTTGTCTTAATTTCAATTAATTTTCAATTATTTCTTAATGTAATATTGTCTTCTTTGCTACAATGAACCCAAATTACTAGGAAATCGACAAGTTGTCCTCTCCCACAGGACAGGCTTAGCCTAGTGTGGGGGCCAGACAGAACTGAAATTGTATATAGGATTACAGCAAATAAACTTTATTATTATTATTATGATACCAATGTTATTCTTCATTAATTTTAAATTCTTTATAGCATAGTGTGATATGGGATGCAAGTACATTATTATATTACCACAACGCCAATGACTCTACATATAATTATAGCGTCAATAGCCTAATGGCTTAGGGTATGGTCTGCCAAACTTAAAGTCGTAGGTTCAAATCCAATCAAAAATGTCGTGAACCATCTCCTAGCACAAGCATTTTAAGCTTAGTTGGATTGGTTAACCAGTATGTTAGTGATGTTGCTAACACATTTTTACAAAAAAGAAAAATAGAGCCAAGTCAATATATTTATTCTAACCTGAGCAGGAGCCAAATGTTCTCTATGTGGATGCTGAGCAAGCGCCTTCAGGGCATGAAGAGCAGCTCTAACGTCTCTCCTGAAACTGTCCTCGTACTGTCCGCCCGTGGCCCTTGCGAAGAGACGTCGCGAGCGCACAGCTAGTCGGAACACGGCGCCCAACGAGCGGAGACACTTGCGGATAGGCTCTTGACCGTCTGCACCGGCTGCCCATTCCGCGCAGTGCTGCACCGAGGAGAGGAGACCCCTGGGAAGGTATTTGATGTTATACACACATGGTTTAACGTCTTAATGTCATCACAGCGGCCAAATATCAAAGCGAGTGCTAAAGTGTGTGTGCTTGTTAACAATAGGATAATAACTGCTCGTGGGCTTAAATATTTATTAGGTAATACAACATCGACTTACAAAACAGCTGATTACAATAAATAAGGCCAAATTATACAATTGCTTCAAAGCCTTTTATGTAATTTTGTGTATTTTACAGCTGATTACACTAAATACGGCCAAATTTTACAATTGCTTCAAAGCCTTTTTTGTAATTTTGTGTATTTTTTTCGTCGTAGCTGGGAGTCCGCCGTTCGTCTATTGTCGTGTATAGGTCGCGGCATATAAGTCTAGCTGTGAACGAAACGTGGAGGGGATAGCTCGCGATAGTCGCGAAAGCAATAGTTAATTTCTATAAATTGATAACGAATAAATTGTTCGTTTTTGTACTTTTTTATGTCAAAGCTAGTCCGCTTAAGTTATATAATAAATCATCATCTCACTAATATCATAAACGCGAAAGTTTGGATGTTTATATGGATGAAATTTATGACGAACTTAGATTATAGTCTGGATGGCTACTTTTTAGAACGAAGTTGCGGGCGGAAGTTAGTTGATTTTTTTTTATTAATTACAAATGTACTGAATGTAAATTACAATGTACCAGTTTCCACAAAAATAAAAGTGTGACAATTTTTATTTAATAAAAAGAATTTAGAAAGCCACTGTACACCAGGAGCGAGCGGGGTGTCGCTTACGCACGTCCCCTTGACTCCCCGGGGATACCTTATTTTATATATACGCTATACTTATTTGCCACAACTTATAGATGGGACATAGAAGCACACTAGCACAAGCATTAAAACCTATAGTTAGAGTGGTTAACGAGAATTTTAGTGATTTTATTAGCATTACTAGAATTCGCTAAAAATGTGATTTGACAATATCGAGTCAATCTGGGACTGAATATAAAAGACGCAATACATCTATATGTCATTATATCATGATACTACGAAGAAATCACTATAAATCCAATAGCTCTAAAGATAAAGATAAATAAATAAAAATACGTACTTGTACACTAAAGCAGCAGAAAAATGTTCCTCGATGTACACGTCTAGGACAGGTCGAAAGTGCTGGAAACGACTTTCATCCAGCAGACTGCAAATTGACACTAGCACCAGGAACACAGTCCCTGAGTGTGGTGTGCTGAAAACAATTTATTTTTCACTTGTTTACAAGAACGTTACATCAGAAATGCAATGTTAAAGAGCTTCACATAGTGTGTGATAAAATCAGTCATAAGTCGTGCCTTGTTTCATTGATTGGTATCCTGGTCGACCTAGACCACAGCGATATCTTTCTAGTTATTACCAGAAATATATAGACATGAACTGCCCAGGATATATGGTATCATAGTGTCGTATGCAACTTTACAAACAGTGGCTCTGTTCACTCACTTGTCATGGCGTCATTTCCCTTTTCCTAGACGGATGTTATGCGTGTGCAAAAAAACCAGGGGAAGAGTCAGGGATATGGAACATTCAGGGTTGATTAGCAGACAATCCCACTGGGCATAAAGTCTACCCTAAGTAAACCTTATTTAAGGGACAAAAAGAATGACTAAATAAATAAACACCCAACACAAACAATATGTGTTGCAGGTGTTCCTCGGCTGGTGGTAATCAAACCCAGGACTCTGACGTCACACAACCGTCTTTAGCGATAAGACCGCCTTGTTGTACCTACTCAGTAACATTATTTATTTTTCCAATTTCCCGTTTTGTGATTAGTTTTAATTTTATTTTTGTGGTGTACAATAAAGTGTAATTAAATAAATAAATAAACCGTCAGCAATAAACTTACTTTAATTGTAAAAATAATTACATGTATAAGCCACAGCAACTTCATACCAACAAGTGACAGATGATTGGTTTACGCACTATAATATACACTAGATGGCGGGACGATATATGGAAGTTATGGATGCCAATGCCACTGCATCGTGTTTGGCAACACTTTTTGCGGAAAGACATTATGACATTCTGGACCAATGAAACGATCCTTATTTAACAAATTAATATAATTAACAAGACAACATATAATACCAAGTTGCCTGTAATCCATTAATCTTAATCTGAACATAATAGCAATAAGTGCTTAAAATATACAAGCTCACCTATTCCCGTCTTCTGTAGAGAACAGAGCAAACAACGCGTCCAGCACATCCCTCAAGAACTTGATCAGCTCCTCGCAACTCAGCCCGTCGCCTAGCCGCAGCACTCGAAGGAGCGTTTCTTGCACTTTTTCAGGCCGAGCCCGCCATTGAAGCAATGCCAACAGATCCTCTGCGAAAATATACTTTAATGCTTTTTTTTTATATATTTAAGTTGATTGTAACAAAAAAGCACACAGTTCACCTGATGGTAAGTGATTCCGGCGACCCGTGACATCTACATACATCCTTGACAAGGGATCATAATGCAGATGGGTTGTCACTCTTGAGGACTGATATGGAATGCCTCGTCACCAGTAATAAATGTCTGCGGATCCACACACTCATCAGACGAAACACAACAGTATTATTGTACTTGTGTACTGCACTATCTTTGAACCTATTGGTTGGGGGAAGGAAGGCGCCGGTGTCATCCTATGACTGACACCATCGTTATCTCTATCTATTTCTATGACAATATAAAACAGTGTACAAGTAATTCTTATGGTAGATAATAGACAAATTGTATTCATACTAGAAATCAATTAATAAATAAAAAAAAAAAAATACATAAATGTGCACGTCATGTGTTGCATGAACGACGTACTTACTATCAACTCCAAAAGGGTGCACGATTTTCACTTTTGATTCGAAACGAATCCGACTATAAACAGTGTTGGCTACACTGCGGTTTATTTCTAGCTGCAGAATGAATGGGTCAGCTGGAACGGTATAGGACCACACCCTCAAAGGATATCAGCGTGAAATGGCACAGTAACACTGCTGTTTCGTATGTTAAGTGGAGGCAACCATAGATCCAATTACTAGTAACGAAACTATCCATTCTTTCTCAGCCCTCAAACGCATGCGTATCTTGAATCATTGTTTAAGTGTCACTATGCGGTCCAGATGAAACGGAAATAATGTGATTATGGTCCGCAGTAATCACTAGCAACCAGGTGAACAGTGTGCTCGTTTGTCACACACAGTTTCATGAAAAAGTACAGATTTTTCTTTGTATGAACATCACTTCAAGTGCATAGCATATATATTGGTATCAATAATAACAGGCTTTTGATAAGCTAATGCGATTTATCATCCACCACTTTTAGCGTCAATATAAATCAAATCAAAATCAAACGTCTTTATTCAATATTTTTTAGAAGTATTACACTAATTCATTTCAGTATATTATCAAAATAGTAAATAATAACTAATCATATAATACCTTTACAACAAAATTTCTTCACTATTTTCTTATATTTTGTAAATAGTTTTAATTTTATTTTTGTGGTGTACAATAAAGTGTAATTAAATAAATAAATAAACCGTCAGCAATAAACTTACTTTAATTGTAAAAATAATTACATGTATAAGCCACAGCAACTTCATACCAACAAGTGACAGATGATTGGTTTACGCACTATAATATACACTAGATGGCGGGACGATATATGGAAGTTATGGATGCCAAAGCCACTGCATCGTGTTTGGCAACACTTTTTGCGGAAAGACATTATGACATTCTGGACCAATGATACTGAAACGACCCTTATTTAACAAATTAATATAATTAACAAGACAACATATAATACCAAGTTGCCTGTAATCCATTAATCTTAATCTGAACATAATAGCAATAAGTGCTTAAAATATACAAGCTCACCTATTCCCGTCTTCTGTAGAGAACAGAGCAAACAACGCGTCCAGCACATCCCTCAAGAACTTGATCAGCTCCTCGCAACTCAGCCCGTCGCCTAGCCGCAGCACTCGAAGGAGCGTTTCTTGCACTTTTTCAGGCCGAGCCCGCCATTGAAGCAATGCCAACAGATCCTCTGCGAAAATATACTTTAATGCTTTTTTTTTATATTATTAAGTTGATTGTAACAAAAAAGCACACAGTTCACCTGATGGTAAGTGATTCCGGCGACCCGTGACATCTACATACATCCTTGACAAGGAATCATAATGCAGATGGGTTGTCACTCTTGAGGACTGATATGGAATGCCTCGTCACCAGTAATAAATGTCTGCGGATCCACATACTCATCAGACGAAACACAACAGTATTATTGTACTTGTGTACTGCACTATCTTTAAACCTATTGGTTGGGGGAAGGAAGGCGCCGGTGTCATCCTATGACTGACACCATCGTTATCTCTATCTATTTCTATGACAATATAAAACAGTGTACAAGTAATTCTTATGGTAGATAATAGACAAATTGTATTCATACTAGAAATCAATAAATAAATAAAAAAAAAAAAATACATAAATGTGCACGTCATGTGTTGCATGAACGACGTACTTACTATCAACTCCAAAAGGGTGCACGATTTTCACTTTTGATTCGAAACGAATCCGACTTTAAACATTGTTGGCTACACTGCGGTTTATTTCTAGCTGCAGAATGAATGGGTCAGCTGGAACGGTATAGGACCACACCCTCAAAGGAAGGAAAGGAAATGGCACAGTAACACTGCTGTTTCGTATGTTAAGTGGAGGCAACCATAGATCCAATTACTAGTAACGAAACTATCCATTCTTTCTCAGCCCTCAAACGCATGCGTATCTTGAATCATTGTTTAAGTGTCACTATGCGGTCCAGATGAAACGGAAATAATGTGATTATGGTCCGCAGTAATCACTAGCAACCAGGTGAACAGTGTGCTCGTTTGTCACACACAGTTTTATGAAAAAGTACAGATTTTTCTTTGTATGAACATTACTTCAAGTGCATAGCATATACATTGGTATCAATAATAACAGGCTTTTGATAAGCTAGTGCGATTTATCATCCACCACTTTTACCATCAATATAAATCAAATCAAAATCAAACGTCTTTATTCAATATTTTTTAGAAGTATTACACTAATTCATTTCAATACATTATCAACAAAACCTTTACAACAAAATTTCTTCACTATTTTCTTATATTTTGTAAATAGTCCTTTTTGAAAGTTTTCTGGGATTTTGTTGTAACAATGCAAACATTGTCCCATATTAGCTGCTTATCATAATTTTGTCACCACTTAGAACTAAGACATGCGTCATACGTTAGGGTCTCGAGTTAGATAATCTATTCACTATGGAATTAATTGGTAGCCTTCGTTGTTGTATACAGACAAGACAATCCATCCAAACAATAAATATTGTTGCGCATCGTTGCATAATTTACTCATAATTAAACATAACAGTTAATTCCGCCCCGTAATATATATTCCATTGATATAAATTATTCCACGTACAACTTAAACTATTCAACTCTGTGGTAGGCTTTTATTTCCTAATATTTTGTCTTAAATGCTCCTGCGATCTCTTTATGAATCGCGTACATACTATAAGCGGTCGCTTTTAATTCACGGCACGCGAAACCAAGTTTCATCCCTATGCCGGCACCAATTTAATTGTTGAAGGTCATTTTAAATGATGGTTTACCACGTGCTCGGTGGTGAAGGAAATTGAACGGCTCACCGACTGGGGTAGGACAACGCCCTCATAGAATACCAGCGTAAAATAGCAGCATCCGAAGACGTTTATTACCGATGACGAGGGATTCCATCTCAGTCCTCAAGGTTGACGCATCTAAATTATGATACCTTGTCAAGGATGAATGTAGATGTCATGGGCCGCAGGAATCATTAACCATCAGGTGAACTGTTTGCTCGTTTGTTAATGACAATATATAATACCAAGTTGCCTGTAATCCATTAATCTTAATCTGAACATAATAGCAATAAGTGCTTAAAATATACAAGCTCACCTATTCCCGTCTTCTGTAGAGAACAGAGCAAACAACGCGTCCAGCACATCCCTCAAGAACTTGATCAGCTCCTCTGAAAGGACGGTATTACGCCGTTCGTGGGTGGGGTACGCGCAGTATCGTTAGGGCACGACGGCAGGGACAGGTAACTGGCAGTTTGCAATCTATAAAAACACACATCCACACAAATATTATTGACGTATATCGTAGTAATCTAGAGAATCAAGTAAACTTAAAATATCTATATCTTCTACTCTAGACAATAATTTTGCAAAACTTTAGTGCCGGACTGAGAGCACTTTAGATGTACATATATCGGTGACTTTAGTTCTGCAACTTTTTTTTTTAACAATGTATCTGTGTGATAAATGAAATACGGTTCATTCGACGATAAGCGACTCTTACGATCTAAGACATCTACATTCACCCTAGATATGGTATCATAATTTTGTCACCACTTAGAACTAAGACATGCGTCATACGTTAGGGTCTAGAGTTAGATAATCTATTCACTATGGAATTAATTGGTAGCCTTCGTTGTTGTATACAGACAAGACAATCCATCCAAACAATAAATATTTTTGCGCATCGTTGCATAATTTACTCATAATTAAACATAACAGTTAATTCCGCCCCGTATTATATATTCCATTGATATAAATTATTCCACGTACAACTTAAACTATTCAACTCTGTGGTAGGCTTTTATTTCCTAATATTTTGTCTTAAATGCTCCTGCGATCTCTTTATGAATCGCGTACATACTATAAGCGGTCGCTTTTAATTCACGGCACGCGAGGAAACCAAGTTTCATCCCCTATGCCGGCACCAATGTAATTGTTGAAGGTCATTTTAAATGATGGTTTACCACGTGCTCGGTGGTGAAGGAAATTGAACGGCTCAGCTCGACCGGGGTAGGACAACGCCCTCATAGAATACCAGCGTAAAATAGCAGCATCCGAAGACGTTTATTACTGATGACGAGGGATTCCATCTCAGTCCTCAAGGGTGGCATTATGATTCCTTGTCAAGGATGAATGTAGATGTCATGGGTCGCAGGAATCACTTGCCATCAGGTGAACTGTTTGCTCGTTTGTTAATGACAATGTAGTAATAATAAAAAAATGAACATCGTGAGAGAAGCTGCATGTTTGAGAATTATAAAAAAAAGCAAATACAAACTAGCATCGACGAGAATAAAATGCGTCTGTCGGAAGAGATTTCCGCAGAAGTAGGCAGAGCATATATATTATTTTTCTGTTTATATATAACTTAATGTTTTTATTCTGTATGTACATGAATAAATTTATATAAATATAAAATATTTACTTTAAATATAATGAAACAAATTAATTCCATTCGTAGCCGATACGGCAAACTCTCTCAGGAATGATCACGTTTAGGAATTGGCTTAGGTGCTTAAAAGGGACATAAAATATTATGCAATTATATATAATGCGAATGTAAATTGATCAAAGTTTTGTAGTTATCATTAATGAGATAACCTTATTTATACAAGTAAATACATCGAATACAGCGTGTGCGGTATTGATTAACGCATACATTAATTACGGAGAGTAAAGATGAAACGTTTAGTAAAATCTTCGTGTCGCGATTGAACTTTGGTTGGAAAGTTTAAAGTTTTGTTGCATTAGAAATTAGCTAACGCTTTGACGATTGCGCCACCTAGTTGGTCAGAGTAACTTCTGAGTGGTAAATTGATTTCCGAACCCATGCGTGTTTGTAAATATGGAATCTTCCTCCAACTTTATTGTCCTCATTTTACATCGGATCAGGGTAGGGGACGGCAAGACAGTGATTATCTCCTGAGTATTAAATTGATTTTCGAACCCATGTGTGTTTGTTAATACGGAATCTTCCTCCAACTTTATTGTCCCAATTTTACATCGGATCAGAGTACCCTACTCACGGCAAGAGAGTGCGAACCCATGTGTGTTTGTTAATATGGAATCTTCCTCCAACTTTATTGTCCTGATTTTACATCGGATCAGGGTAGGGGACGGCAAGAGAGTGATTTAAAGTAATTTAATAACATTCACCCTAAATAAAGCATTTTATGATGCACAAGCTTTATCACCCCTGAACACTAGGATGGAATGCCTAGTTACCTGTAATTGAGACACCGTATATTTTCCTGTAACGTCGTACTACACTGTTAAACTAACTGTGTTGGTGCCAACGCTTATAGCCTATACCCTACTAACAACCAGAAGATATATAGACAATACATCATTCTAGTTGTTTTTGCACAAATGCTTACTTCGATGGGTCGTCGCACTTGTAAACGTAGAGCTCGTGAGCGCCATCTCTAAGCGTCGCTCCGCTTGCTTCCATAAGTCTGGCGAATGCAAACCCGAAGAGTTTCCTTTCATTTTTGTCTCGAGCTGAAAAATAGATAAGAAGTTTGGGGATGACTAATTTAAAGTACTTAGTATTTATTTATTATTGTAGTCTTATTAATATAGGCCTATTAATGAGTTAAGGTATCAACCGCTTATTTCAAAAACAAATGTATATATATATAAACATATATATATATTTGTTTTTGACAAATGTATATATATATACATATATATATATATTTGTTTTTGAAATGGTATGCCAACCGAAATTATTCCTATAGTCGTATCTGCGAACGGGTTAATCCCAACCAGTCTCTCGATTTACTTGAGGTGGTTGGGGCTCCGGGACGGGCAGCTCCGGGCTCAAATGCAGAAGGCGCTGCTCCTTGACACCGCTCGTATAGTCCGCAGGTTTCTTTCCCTTTCGCCCTGACACTCGACCGTTTAGACTCCCCTGTCGAGGATTCCCGTCTGGTCGGTTTTTATAAATGTACTATATTATATTGTATATATATGTTTCTTTATATGTTTATAGTTTTTATTTATTTATTGACCAATCAGTCGGAGAGGCAACAAAAAGAAAATATCCCCTACAATAATAATAATAGTGTAAATGAAACAACTCACTGGAGCAATGTCTGAACTCTATTCGCACATGTGCGTGCGTGAATGTGTCCAAAGGCACGGTGAGTCGCAGCTGCTCACCCCACGCCGGGCTGTTGTTGTGGTACAGAACCAAAGACTCGTACCACGACGACCCGGCACCGCTCGCGCCCCATACGCACTCCTAATTATTATTCAAACAAGCAGATAAAAAAATTAACAGTCCATCTCTGTCCTATGGGATAACAACACCACGCATAAGCAACTAAGAGTTCTATAAAGATATAATAATAATAATAAAATAAAATATTTTCTGATTCGTATCCTTTGGTTATATATATATATATATATATATATATATACATATATATATATATATATATACATATATATATATATACATATATATATATATATATATATAATATATTTTTCATATTCATATTTATATATATTCATCTTGATTTGGTAATTGTTTACTGAGGATTGGTAGAGCTGCCTTATCCTATATCTTTTACTATAAAGTAGAGAAAAAAATAAGATAAGAATTATAATATATTTGTCGAAGATCTTACATCGATTAGCTGGCCAGTATTATCATGAACGTTAACTGTGGCCATTACATTCTTGGCGGTACTCTTGCCTCCCCGTTCGAACTCGGCTCTCTCCAATGTCAAGTAAAGGTCATTGCGCACGTCGCCCGGCATTATGATGTCGGGGAATCCACGTTTCGGCGTAATCGTCGCCCCGGAAGCCACAGCTTCGGTTATGCTTGCTGTATTGGCCAACAATCTTAATGCTACGACGATACCTGCAGAAAAATATGACGATGTTAGGTTTATTTTCGCACTGGCGATACACAGCTAGCTATGTACCCTAGGCTTTACAGTCTAACATCGGAGTGTTTGTAAATCGTCCTCCGAAGCCTCCCCACTCTCCCTCTCCAACACGGAGCGTGCCTCACTTAACGGCCCTCATCTACGCATCCTCACTCCAATGAAACTTTCAATTCCACAACCTAACTGAACTGTGATGTACTAATATAAAACCTATCATATTTAATTACTCGGAACAAAAACGTCTAGTTTAGTGTAGCACGCAGATAAAGTACGCCTGCTGAGTAGGGTTCAGCAGGTCACTTAGAACGTTGTTTTAACACAATACTAGAAATACACTTAGCCATTGGCGCCATAGTCTAAGAGTCTAAGGGATACAAATGAGATGAGTCCTCACCGTAATTAGGCTGTCCGGGCAGTATATTGCACTTGTTTGTTTGCTTTCGTATAAGCATGTCGTGTAACTGATGGAAATCTTTTTCTTCACATTGATAAACCTGAAATTAAACATAAATCGTGTTTATTTATTGTATTAAATTCAATTATTGTCGAAATGGTAACACTGAATCGTTAGCGTTACCGATTATTCTTTAAGATGTATATTATTTATTATATATGTATTTAAAATGTCTACTATTCACTACACTGCACGTAAGTTCTTTGATTATAAGAGAAGTCTCGTATTGTTTTGATCTCTTTCACATGTACATCAACATTATCTTTATTGCCTATGATTAATAATGTTACTAATAAAAAAAATTCTTATGTTAAATAAGTGTTATACTTTTCTTTTTATTATATATAAATAGTATAGCAGGTGTTTCTTTGGTTAACTTCACTCATCATACGAAACACAGCAGATTTATACTGCTATTTCACGCTGTTATTCCGTGAGGGCGTGGCCGACACGCGGTCGAACCGACACATTCATGCTGCAGTTTATAGGAAGCCAATAGATGTGTCATCAATTTCAAACAAAAATTATCTTATTAGACTGTACCGGTGGGCTTGACTTGCCATTTTAACTGTGGGTTTGCCCAATACTTATCCAGATGCATGGTCTGGGTATTATAGATTAAGCCTTCAGTACATATCAATCCTAGCTGTTAAAGTGGCCCGAGCGTGGCGCTTGCTCTCTTTTTATTAGCCTCATCTCACGAGATATTAATCGCTGAACACTTACCTAGATACATAAGGCGAGATGTATCGATGTTGCCACACTATATGACACGTGTAGCGGTTAAGTTAAGTTAACCTACCTTAAAGGTGTATTCATAAATCCTAGCTGTTAAAGTGCCCCAAGCAAGCGTCACGGCTTTTTGTATTAGCCTCGTCTCACGAGATATTAATCGTTGGACACTTACTTATATAAGACGAGACGTATCGATGTTGCCATACTATATGACACGTGTAGCGGTAAAGTTAACCTACCTTAAAGGTGTACTCTCGCTCGGAGGGCTGGTGGGGTGTCCGCAGGAAGTCGGCGAGCGGCAGCACACCGGCGCCGAGCGGTCGACGGGCGATGGGCCCGCGCCGCTCCGCCGTGCCGCCCGCGCCCGCCCATCGCCCCACGCGCACCACCCACGCCACCAGCCACAGCTCGCGTGACAGGTCGGTGTTTGATAAGTCCTGAGGAGTATTTTTTTAACTTATTATCTGCAACTTAGATAGGGCAGCTCTCTCTTACTTTAATTATATAATAAATACTGTATAGTATATATTCATTGTTTGAGAGAATTCGATTTGTAACAACGAAATGAGAAATATAGTTTTAGTTTTTGTATTGATTTAGCAATCCCTTAATTGTTTTATCCATGCAAAAGAAGAGGTATTTCTCTGTTGCATTCGATGTCGCTTCTCTTTCTCTTCGCTGTCGATTCGATGGCCACTGTTAGCCCAGGGCTTTTACAGCTTCACCGAGTTTTTTTTTCTTTATTTATACGTAGCAAGCACAAGGGTTTCCGAGAGGGGGCCTCGGCTTGGTCTGTTACCTTGCGCGTGAAAGCGACTGCCTTTTGGGTGCCCGAAAGCGCCTAACCTCGGGTCGATCAGTTGTTTCTAACGGATTAACTTAATTATATCAGTATTATTACATTTACAAACAATGTATCGACATTAAAAATGTTATAACAAGTACGTATTATATGCAGTGGAACCACGCTGCAGATAAAAACCAACTAAAGCATGTATAGTTCGGTTCAACCGCGGAATGACCATATTTTCAAAAATTTTAAAAGCTTGGCAGTTTAAAAAAATTTTTGTTGCTTAGTGCTGTGTTTCGACTAGTAATTTTATAATTGACTTATTCAACGGAGATTTCTTTCTGATAATGGAGAACAATCCTTATGGGTGTGAGCGAAACTGAATTGCAATAATAATTATTATTATTTAGTTGCCATTATACAAGGTATTAATTAGTATGGTATAAATTTCAAATAATGCAATGGTTTCCCTTGTATAGCCATCTACACATAGCATGCAAATGAATAATAATGCATTAAATAAAAAAAAAAAAAAAAAATGTCCGATATCTCAAAATCCTCTATAATATTAGTGGTATACACAATAATCATATTAGGTTGATAATTTTATAAAAAAAATCATCAATCACTTTTTTTATAATGATCACTTATTGAGGATTAATGTAACTGTAACGTAACGAGTGTAAACTGATCTTTTATTACTCCTTACTTACGTAAATCATACGTACAAATTTTGTCCATGGTAATATATACATAGGATTTCATGAATCTACAAGACCACTACCGTTGGGGGAAATAAACGAAAATAAATATTGCCTTGTATTGAAGATTCAGAAAACGACTCTCACTGTATTCGTGGTCCTATAGCATCATTTTTTTATGATAATATTGTGCTTTACGTGATACTCGCCCAGTTCATAAAGACGGCATGCTCATATGATGTTCCAAACAAGAAATATTGATTAAAAATCACAACTATCAGAACAAATAATATATATCTCATTCGTTAGTGATATGCTTACCCCACAAACAGCATTTAATTTTTATTTATATAGATAATATAGACCGGGTAATTAGCCAACAAAATATCTCGTACTCGTAATGATGTATTATCAACAAACCTGACCTAAATAAACGTATTTTATATGTCAATGTCAGAGGACTTAAATTTTTGTAATAATTGTGCTCATGCAATAACACGTGATTACACTGATTCACGTTCTGACCTTTTTTAAGTCCCGATAACAAATATTTTACATCAAAGGAAATGCAAATGATAAAACAATTATGATGCATCCGCGAAATGTCCGAAAACCGAATATCCGGTTCTTCTTACTGACCATTGAGTGGGCAGGACCTATTTTATACAGCTTTACCACCTACAAACAGGTCCGGATCCATCCAAATGTATCTTCGATATTATTGCCTGCAACCAGTACTCGTTATTTATTTATTTATTTATTTATTTTATTTATTTATTTTCACCACAACTAAAATACATAGAATAATTTTTACATAATAGAAACATGTTCTCCTTAATAAAAACATTAGTACATAGTCGTGGCTCACTGATGCCTGCAGTAGGTATTAAAAAACCTGTAAATCACAGGACATCAGGTCACCATTCCGCAGAACTTACGTATACAAAGAGTTCAGTAAAGTTTGCCAAATATTCCATGAAAATTAAATTATAAGTAAAATAAACAATCAATTAACATTAGGAAGCAATAACTAGTTATAAGACTTATGATAAATAGGCTTATTACCTTATTAAAATATGTGAAAATTTTTAATAAATCTAAAATATACATAATTAAAATATATTAAATAATTAACAATCTAATTAACTTAATTTAAAAAGAGCGCCCAAACACTTGTTGTGTTTTGAAATACTCGCTCACGTATTGAAGCGTACATGTGTTTGCGAGTGTAATAGTGTCTCATGTTTGTGATATAATATATACTTTAACATAAAATTATTAAAAACTATTAAGAGATCACTTCTAGGAATTTCTCAACGTCAATGTAAGTTTGTTCAAGCAGCCATTCGCGAAGAACACGTTTTAAGTTGAACTTGTTTAAAGCATACAATGACAATTTCTTATTAAGTTTGCTGTATAAGTAAGGACCTAAAAATATAAAGAAGCTATGACTAAAACAAGTTCTTAGTTTTACAGTTCTAGCAACAACTTTACTTCGGGTCAATAAGACATTTGAGTAATGCATTAACCTATGCTGATTGAGAATTGTGTCCTCTACAAAAAGCTGCCTGACCGTAAACAAGCGACAGTCTTTATAAAGCGCATCTGTAGGATAAAGCCGAGGTTTGGAGAAACAAACCTTAAGCAATGCTCTTTGTGCTCTTTCAATTTGTATAAGATTTGACTTAGCAACTCCACCCACGTAGATATACAATATTTAAGAATTGATTGGCACAGAGAGATAAACCATTTTAATATGTCAGCATTTGCTGAATAGCGAAGTATTTTAAAAATGTAGATAAGTTTACGCACCTTGTTTGATAAATATACTATGTGTTTTTTAAAATTAAGATTTCTGTCAATGACAACTCCGAGATAAACCGTAGAAGTGGTCGTTTCAATGTGAGGTACATTCTCATTCAAAGCACTTAATGTGTCATTTAAATTTACGTTTAACGGTTTCACGACAATTTGATGGTTGACGTCCATTTGGTTTATTGAGTCACGTATAGCAAAGTTGACGATTTTACTTTTACTAATATTAAGAGTCAATAAATTACCATGCAGCCAACGACAAACCGAATCAAAGCCAATTTGAGCACACTGGTAAGTCTCTGACCATGTACGTCTCGTTATAAGTGAACTGTCCGTTTCTCTCGACACAGCGGAGCAGTCCTTCCCGATCGTGAAGACATTCATGCCGTTGACAATTAAATATATTGTATTTGTCTATCGGGCGCAGTAATTATCATCTAGGTCATTTGTCAACGCATTACATGAATAAGAAAATATTTTTTGATAAATTATGTAATGGAAATTTTTTTAATATAATTAATGCCATGTACACAATTTTTCTGGCACATATACACTTAATTATCGGAGATCGGTTTGATATCAATTAAAAAAAACATATTTGTTTTTTTTAATTGATATCAAACCGAATTTTGGATTATTATGAATCCATAATCTTCGTATTTGCTAAGATGACATTCTAAGACAAGATAGACAGGGTAGGTGGATACAAATAGATGATAATTTTTATTAAAAAAATTAGTTACGAGATAAAGTGTTCTCATCTTTTCAATAAGATCCCCCTTTTTATGTACAGCTGTCGCACTTTTACAACTTGATTTGCGTCAAAGATGACGCACTAGAAAAATGATCTACAAAACAAAACCTAACTATTGCCTGTGTGTTTGTTTATGCATTCTAATCTCCGCAATGACCGAGCCAACTTTTAATGGTGTAGAGATAATTTTGGATTAACATCTCACCTCCACTAATATAAACTTTTCAAGTCTTCGGTTTGTTGTTTATCTATTTTATCTATCTCTCAGACATGCTACCTGCATTTCAATATTTTCCTTCGTAGAAGGAACACGTGATAAATCAGTGCTTACCAAAATTCAATTAACAATTTAATTGATGCCGGCACGGATTGCTTGCGTACCGTGAAATTCGTCCGATGTGGTGGTACAGATAGCTAATAATAATAGCGATATTAATTTAGATAATTCCTTTGTCAGAAGCAACTGACCGAGCCGAGGTTCGGCCCTCTCGAGCACCCTCGAGTCAGAACGCTCTCGGGAGCCCTTGTGCTGTTTACCCATATATGACTGAGTGCCATAAGCGCTCGGTCACCTCTCAACCTGGTAAAACTGTAAAAGCCCTTGGGATAACAGCGGTTATCAGACCAAAAACACCGAAAACAAAACCGTGAAATTAACAACTATCACTAGGACACTGAGCTACCACAGCAATGTACAAAGCATTATTATTATTATTATATATTTATGTTAAAATTAAGTATAAGTAATTATATTTAATCAATCAAGATACTTACGGAAAACAGTGTACTATTCGCGTGCAACCGATCCACGTAGTTCGAGAAGCCATCTCTCGCTATTCTGACCCTGAAACGTTCAGACAAGGGCTGCGCTCGCCTCGCGTCGTGTAACCATAGCAATAGCTCCGCCTCGTCACCGCCGGCTGTGTGACCGAAGTCTCGCATACTGCACATTAGGTGGTGAGATTGGACGGTAGTCGTTGCAGTGTTGGTATTGCTCGTAAGGGTCCCCGAATTGAAACTGCTGCTGGAACCACCAGCGCGTCGTAGTGTACCACGCCACTGAAACAAATTACGTGTTTGTTAATACTCTTTAAATAATATATTCGCTCATACCATTGTACTTTCTGTAAACTCAGGAGCGATAAAGATGTCGAAAGAAAACAGCCTGGAGGCTAGGATCGATAGGGACAAAAATTGAAAACACTGTTGACCAATAATCTCAGCCTTTCCTACCGTAAATAGTATCCTTGTGTTATAGGTAAAAGACTAAACCCAACGGTTTGGTGATGCACTAATTTTCATCCTCGACTGGTAATCGAAACCAGAACTTTTAAATTTCCTGTCACGCACGACTACTCTGTGGAATCAGCTGTCGCCATCGGTGTTTCCGAACCGATACGACTTAGTGATCTTCTAGAAAAGAACCTACACCTTCCTTAAAAGCCGGCAACGCATTTGCAACTCTTCTGGTGTTGCGGATGTTCATGGGAGGCGGTGATTACTTGCCATCAGGTGGGCTGCATGCCGCCTTCACTCATCATCATTTGCCGCCTATACTATAAAAAAACTCGCGACACAGCAACCTGGTACACTAACCAGTACGTCACGCAACACGGCGCTACCTTATACTGGCTTACTAAAAACTTCTTTCTTTGTCCAATCTATTCTTCTGTAGAATGAGCTACCTCTTGGAGTCAGAATGGCTGAGAATCGTTTTGTGTTTAAAAGAAAGGCGCGTTAGTGTGTCTTGATTAAACTGTCAGCAGATTGATAACACCATCATGTTATAAAGTATGTATTATATATATTTATTTATTGTATTATATATTATAATGCATATTAATTTGGGTATCCTATACATTTATTGTAATTATATATATATTTTTAAGTATATTTAGTATATTATTAGAAAATATATATTATATTTTGCAGAGGAACTGTTATTTTTACCATTTTTATACTATATGTACCTACCTACCCTAGCTTCTCAATACCACCCTCAGGTCGACTGGTAGAAATGCTATTAGCATAAGTCCGCCTATGTAATTTACTTTGTGCATAAAGTTTAAAATAAATAAATAAATAAAAACCTCACATACTCCAAATCTTTTATATTATGAGAATGATGTCCCATATAGTGAGACAGAAAACTCTTAAATGTAGTGGACAGACATATATTAGAAGAATATAAGGATGAGTACGAAGTAGGGAGTAGGGTTTCCGACTACACCCTCTAATGTAAAGCAACACAAATAAATTGGAACGTTGGCATGAGACATCACGTTAGGAATATATCCTGACGCGATACTAACGGAACTATCCTGCCAAACACAACGGGAAAAATTTTCAAAGTACTGAAAACACGGAAACTCGTCCTTGTCGCCACGCGGCCAGGATGTAACTGCCTGTAAGTGGAGTTATGTGTATTTAGCATCCTATGACCATTCTTTTCGACAAATCAAGTTACATGTTATAATTATAATTCTGTTGGAGGTTCTATTAAAATAAAAAAAATAACGCCTAATCGAAATTGTAATTCAGCGGCGATATAGAATGATCCAACATTTTCTTGTTTTTAGAACGACCACCGTACAGTATGTGGGTGATAGCAAGCTATAATATACATAGTAAGTCGTCAGCAACAGGTACCGATGCATTCCATTCTAGACATCGGAGGTGGCCAACGCATGTACTTGGACCGTTACCCGGATCGCGTAAGTAAGCTGACTCGAGGGTTACCGAGAGGACCGAACCACTGCTCGATCAGTTGCCTCTAACGGAATAATCTTAATAGTATTGTTTATAAGTGTACACATGTTCTACCACCACTTCGGAATGGGTCTTCGTGAGTCAGTCCTAATATTATAAGAAATAATAGATGGAAGACAATTGTAACTACAGGCAATGTATAGAGCATGTCCATGTTAAGTAATAGGACTAATGATAAGCCACAATAATAATGACAAATAATGTTATTATAATCACAGTATTTCACGATCAACACTGAAGCTGTTAGTTGCGTTACGAAATTTTATACAATCATCTATAATACACAACGAGACAATCTGCGCCAACGACTTCCCGTATTTAATAGAACGATTGCTATAATCGAAGGAAGTTTCAGATAGATACACAGAAGCAATCATTGCTTATCTAAACTCAAAATACAACCTGATGAGAGAACTAATATTATTCATTCATGCAAAACAAGGACAATAGGTTGTTTAAACTAATTTATTTATTAGTTTTTAACTGCATGAATGATAGACGGAAACGACGCTATAGCAAATTATTTATTTAATAAAACAGAACATGACATACAGGAAACACAGCACAGTTCGTCTGGTGATAATTTTTGCAGTGATAGACCCACGCTGCATTTCTTGCCTACATCATAACTGACGGACCACGTCCTGACAGAACCAACGTGAAATAGCATGTCAAAAGAAGGACAAGAGAGCACACAGTAAATCTTATGTAAATTTTACAGTGGTAGACCTACGCTTTAGTTTGTTTCTAGCTGCAGAGTTAATGGGCCAGCTCTACCGGAGTAAGACCACACCCTCGCAGAATACCAGCGTAAAATAGCAGCATAATACTGCTATGTTTCGTCTGGTGAGTGTGGGGATCCGGAGACCTTTATTACTGGAGACGAGGCATTCGATCTCAGTCCTCAAGGGTGACAACGCATCTGCATTATGATTTCTTGTCAAGTATGAATGTAGATGTCATGGGCCGCAGGAATCACTTACCATCAGGTGAGCTGTGTGCTCGTTTGTTACTCTTAATGCTATAAAAAAAAAAAAATATATCGCCGCTGAATTACAATTTCGATTAGGCATTCCATCTCAGTCCTCAAGGTTGACGCATCTAAATTATGATACCTTGTCAAGGATGAATGTAGATGTCATGGGCCGCAGGAATCATTAACCATCAGGTGAACTGTGTACTCGTATGTTACTCAATGCAATAAAAAAAATAAAGCTGCTATGTTTCGTATGATGTGTGTGTGGCGTGGCAATCATATTCAGTCCTCGGTGGTGATAACGCACCAACTGCACTCCTTGATTCTTTGTTGAGGATGGATATAGATGACATGGATCATAATCTAAACGGTGTGCTCGTTTGTCACACCTAATATTATTAAAAAAATCTAGGACGAATAGGTGTAAGTACACTTTTCTATATACTTAATATGGAGGTGCCGTAATGACTGGCAAGAAAAAAAAACCTATTGTGTTGAATTTACTCATGTAATTCTAAGTATTATATATTGCTAAAATCTCAGTCAAAACAGGAAAGTTCTGAACGAATTAATTAATACTATACGTCATCGATGACTTGCATAACCATTTAAATAAGTTATAGTAAAAAAATAACGAAACAGGCGTTTTTACGGTCGCCTACGATAGGACATGATTTTCATACAAAATCTTTAAAAGCATATAATATAACGTCGACGTAACATTTGTTGTGCAAGCTAGTTGCTTAATTTGGCTTTTTTGAATATTTGCTTGTAATTTTGCTCGATTATATATTATGTACTCACTAAACTAAACGGGGGACGTTAGGCAAGTAGAAAAACTATGCTACATTTAAATTCTTACTATGCATGAATAAGGCCAACTTTATAAAGAAAATGTTGTTTAATTTATTATGGTGTTAAATTTATTATTTTAAACCAGTATACGGTCCACAAGAGGCCATAGGCCATAAGCCGACATTCATATTTCTTCACTTATCTTTTCCTTCACTTTTTTTGTCTGTACTTTTTTTCATATTCTTTTTAATACTAAGAGAAAATTTCCGCTCATATTTTTGTGTTAATCCCACAAACTTGTAATCTCCTCGAAAGCGGAACATATGCTATTACATAAAATAAACTACATGTGGCAAGTAGAAACCAGATCTGCAGTATGTCACAACTTCTCCATAAATGGTCCAGCTAAGATGACCGAGTTTCGGAAAACATTTCGCAGTGCTGATTCAATGAAATATGTTTTAAAAATAATCAATTCGACGGTAAAGGTGAAGCAAGGACTGCTATACCTACGTAGGCTGATAATTATAGCAATTGTTTTTAAATCAACACTACTAGAACTTTTAAAATGTTACCAAAAATTTTAATACACAACAACGACGCTGTTATTTGCAGTACGAATTGGTGGTTGGACTGAGGAAAGCCATTCGACGCTCAGCAGTCGCCGAGAACGGTCGCCCGGCTCCCCGCCACGATCGTCCCGAGCTACCTGCCCCCGAGCAAGCCACCTGCGCACCCATTGTTCCGAGAACAATACACCGAGCAATTTTTATTGCTGTTGCTATTGTGATCGGAATTTAGTTTCCAAGAAAGCTATTGTAAAGCCACCTGGGTGGTTATACTAGTGGATACCTTGCGGTGTTAACTAAGCTAGTGTAGGGCAAGCCCCGTGCGCCCGCGGTTCCCCTTCTGGGAAACGCAAGATAGCAGAAGGAGTCAACGTAAACTTGGCCTTGGGTAGTGCCCTAGCCAAGGTTGACCAACCCGCTAGACTTATAATTGTCTCACGCGTATTTTTAGTTAGCTCTAAGCACACCCAAGTGCACAAATAAGATTGGCACTCGGACGCACTAGGGCTACACAACTAGGCACTCATCCTCCTGCCTATACCCGGCAGGGAGGAAGTAAACTACTCACCCCGGCACCCCACCGGAGGCCACATCCCGCGTAATAGTAGTAATATTATTAATAATTTGTGTACAATGGAGAATCCAACAATGGATTTCCTTGTACACTTGGTCAGCTGCCTGAAGAGTAAATACCCCGATGTCTTCGAAGACATTATAAAGAGCAACCCTACCGGAGGCAAAATCACCCTCAAGGTCCTCCTCAAGGGCCTCTGCCTCATCGTCCTCCTCGGTCTCCGAAATGGAGCTAGATAGCCCTTCGTCCCCGAGGACCTCCCGCAAGACACCAGCAACTTCACGCTGGTGGAAAGAAACGAAAAAGCGAGCTTCACCCGCCCCGACGCCGCCACCCAAGGCGAAAAACGGGAAAGCGATGTCCCCTCTCCCCGGCCATCGACATCTGTGGCCCAACCCCATGGCACCCCTCTGCAGCCTCACAGCAAGCCCCGCCGCTCCTCAACGCGCCCCTACTGGCTCCCACCAAACTTCGGCTGTCTCACAGCCATCGAAACGCCCGCCGCCTGTCTTCATACAGGCACAAGATAAATGGCCGATTGTCGTATCGGCCCTTTCCAATCGCTACAAATATCAAGCGATCCCCACCGCTGTAGGCATTAAACTGCAGCTAGAAACCACGGATGACCATAGAGCGGTCACCCGCTACTTACAAGACAAAGGTGTATTCTTTCACACCTACACCCTGGCAGAAGAGCGCCAACTTAGAGTGGTTATTAAAAACCTTCCGCGGGAAATCCCCGCAGACCTCATCAAAGAGGACCTCCAGGCTCAGAATTTACCCGTCCTATCCGTGCATAGGATGTACAGTGGGCATAACAAAAAGCCATTCAACATGGTAATTGTGGCCCTCGAAAGGTCCGAGGCAGGGAAGCAGGTATTTAACCTGAAAACGTGCTGCCACCTTTCTGGGCTCTCAGTAGAGCGCCCTCATAAAAATGGCCCTCCGGGCCAGTGCCACAAATGCCAGTTATATGGCCACTCTGCTCGCAACTGCTTCGGTAAACCCAGATGCGTAAAGTGCCTGGGTGACCATGGCACCACCGACTGTCCGAGACCCAAGGACAAGGCCCTTTGGCTGCTTTCGGGCCCCGCATGTGTCCTGTGCAACTCAGAGGGACACACAGCCAATTACCTTGGCTGCCCAAAGGCTCCCAAGCCGAAACGCCCGGCACTTAAAGTCGCACCTAAGGTAGCTACACCGATCGCCGCTCCCGCGCCTATTCTCGCTCCTGTTCGTCCTCTACGTCCCGCATGGAAACCTCCTACTGGCGTAGTGACCGTCGCTCAACCGGTTGAGCAGCCCCCTCCATCAGCCGGACGGCCGGTTAACGAAAGCGACCTCGACCTTGTGTGTCGCTTCGCCGCCGTTTTCAACGGCGCCGACGTCTCAGCCCTTGCAAAGCCCTAAGGGACTCCAATGGCAAGCCCGAAATCAGGATTGCTGCCACAATGCGCTACCAACATGTAGTGTCAGCCATCGTCAATTTTCAAGCATAGAGGGCCTTTATAACGGCAGAGTAAAACCGCGTTCCCTTAACGTCGCATTTTTAACGCGAACGGTATTAATAATCAACGCGACGAAATCTTCAATTTTGTTCGCGATCACCAAGTCGACGTGCTCCTAGTGCAAGAGACATTCCTCAAACCGCACACTCGCAATCCCAACATCGCGAATTATAACATCATTAGAATGATAGAACTTCCGCCGCTAATGGCGGAACTCTCATCTACTATAAAAAGTCCTTGCACTGCGTGCCCGTCGATACGCCAACCCTAACCTTCCTAGAAGCCTCGGTCTGTCAGCTAGCCATGACCGGCCACGCCCCCATCACAATCGCGTCCGTCTACCTGCCTTGCAGACGTGACGCACAAGTATTACGAAGCGACTTCGTGGCGCTCCTTTCCTTGGAAACTCAGTCATTTTGGCAGGAGATTTCAATAGCAAGCACACTCGGTGGAATGCAACTAAAATCAACCCCGGGGTTGGCTTTAGACTCGCTAAGCGACGCACTCGACTTCGACGTCGTAGCGCCTACTACGCCTACCCATTTTCCATACATATTGGGTCACGCACCGGACGTGCTTGATATTGCCATCTGTAAGAACATCAATCTCGCCTTCCAAGGCATAGAGGTAATCCATGAGCTCGCTTCCGATCATCGCCCCGTTCTTCTTCGGTTAGGGCCCTCCGCCCCAACCTCACCCTCCACCAAAACCATTGTAGACTGGCACCGACTCAGGAACGCCCTGAGGGAAGCCACATCACCGCACCTAGATGCTATTCCTAGGAACATATCTTCAGTCAACGACACGAACCTCGCAGTTCATGCCCTCACTAGGCACATCCAGACCGTAATCGTGGATTGTTCGAGGCAGGTTCCCTCGGTGGAAGACCACCGATGGACCCTGCCAAGCGACATAAAGGACCTAATGAGGCGCAAGAATGCGGCGACTCGTGCCCACGACTTATATCCCACTGAAAGTAACCGGCTGGTGCTACGTACCCTTCAGCGTGAAGTCCGATCACGCATAGCCCAGTATAGGAACGATCGGTGGGATAATCCTCTCAACATCGAACCTTCCCATCTCGCCTACTGGCGACTTCCCAAATCCCTAAAAGGGGGCACCGCCCAAACAATGCCTCCCTTAGCGCGTCCTAATAAACCACCCGCCTTCTTAGACGAAGAGAAAGCCGAATGTCTGGCTGACAATCTCGAGCTCCAATGCTCACCGAGCACCCTACCGATCGACGCCGCTCACCTTGAAATGGTTAACAGCGAGGTCGACCGGAGGAGTAAGGAACCACCTCGCGATTCCGTCACTCAAGTTACATGCACCGAAGTTGAGTCCATAATTAAAACCTGCGACCACGCAAGGCTCCGGCCCCGACGGTATCACCAACAAAGTGATGAAACTCCTACCCATGTCCATTTTACACCTACTGGTGATAATCTACAACGCGGCCATATCCAAAGGCACCTTCCCGAACACCTGGAAGGAAGCCGATGTCATAGGGATTCTCAAGCCCTCAAAACATCCAACCGATCCATCAGCCTATCGACCCATAAGCCTACTCAAAGTCTTGGGTAAGGTGTATGAAAGGCTCATCCTCACCCGCCTCAAGGACTTCATGCTGTCCCGAGGGCTGCCAATCAATGAGCAGTTCGGGTTTCGCACCCAACACTCATGCACACATCAAGTGCACCGCATCACGGAGCACATCCTCAGTAAATTTCTTCAGGGCTACCAAACTGGGGCACTTTTTCTCGACGTGGCGAAAGCTTTCGACAAGGTCTGGCACAACGGGCTCATATACAAACTATATGAGCTCGGTGTGCCAGATCGACTCGTACTTATCATACGAGATTTTCTCCGCAATCGAACCTTTCGCTACCGCGTCGAGGGAACGCGTTCCGAGGTTCACCCCATTTGTGCCGGAGTACCACAAGGCTCTGTCCTAGGTCCTACTTTATACACACTCTACACCAACGACATACCGCGCACTCGCGGTGTAGAGCTAGCCCTTTTCGCCGATGACACCGGCCTCTACGCGTCTGGATTTAAGCCAGACGCTATTTGTAAACGCCTCCAATCTGCAGCCAACACCTTAGGGAAATGGTTTCGGAAATGGAGGATCGAGGTTAACCCACCAAAAGTGCAGCCATTTACTTCTCTCGGCGCAACAAAACGCCGCACCTCCAAACTATAGAGTTATTTGATCGTCCAACTCTGGGAAAAGACAGTCAAATACTTAGGCGTCACATTAGATGAAAGACTCACCTTCGGTCCGCATGTCAACCGCGTACGGAATCGAGCAGCGTTCGTCCTAGGTCGTTTGCACCCGTTACTTAATAAAATAGCAAAATGTCCCTGCGTAATAAAATTACACTTTACAAAGCGTGCATCCGACCCATAATGACATACGCAAGCCCCGTCTTTGCGCATGCCTCCCCGCGTCACATTCACCGACTTCAGGTAATACAAAATCGGTTCATGCGCAAGGCCACCGGTGCGCCGTGGTTCTTGCGTAACGAAAATCTACACATAGATCTTGAGCTGCCGACCATAGCTCAGTACCTGAAGCAGGCTTCTCGCCGATATTTCGACTCTGCCGTCACACACCGAAACCCTTTGATTGTAAGTGCCGCCACTTACAATCCCATCGCGAATCACAGATTTACCCGCGTCCGTAGGAGACCGAGGCACGCCCTCGACGACCCTGACGACGCAACCACCAGGGCCCAAGCCCTTCATAAAACACAACACACAAACATTGCACCCTCATATCGCCCCGCCGACGGCGAGGGCGTCGCAACAAAGTTATTCGCGATACCGCCATGTCACTGGCCGGTTCTCTCCAGTCCATACAGATAGAAGCGTTGCTGGAGTTTCTTGCGCCACTTCTTCTCCAGCGCCCACGCATTCTGAAGTGGTGGTACAGGTAGTTAATAATAATAGTGATATTAATTAAGATAATCCTCTGTCAGAAGCAACTGACCGAGCCGAGGTTCGGCCCTCTTGGGCACCCTCGAGTCAGACGCTCTCGCGAAACAGGGTAACGGTCTATTACATTCACATAGGGACCGTTTCAAGATCAGATGTATATATGGTGAACCAACTTACGGCTGCTGCTCTCTCTGCGCTTTCCACATGCACCCTGTACAGTTCCACGAGGCTAATGTCCTCCGGCTCCACCGCCTCCGCGCCTCGCCGTGGGACCAGCTCTAAACCGAGCTTTCTGTAAGGAATACAAAAGTTCATATTAAATACATCCATCCGTAAGCTTATGGTTTAGGGTTCGGTGAAAGTTATAGCGGTATTGTTCAAGTGCCCTATTAGATTAATGTAAATCGTCTAGTAGACCATTATTTAAGCATATGTAAAGAGGTTAGTAGAAATATTAGTATAACTGAGGTTTTGAATAATCCAAATGATGTTAAGAGATCATACAATGTGCGATTATTAGGAACATCTGTACCGTACGTTTAAACATTATTGCTACAACAAGTTATAAAACGTAATGGCAGCTAGCTTTTCATTTTACGGTGTATAATCTGATCTTGATCCCGGGGTGGGTCCTGATGAAGAGCAATTTTGACTGCTGATTAAACATGTCAGCGATCAAGGAGATAATGTCGTCATGAAAATCCGCATAAGCAATCTAGTAAACATGTGCAATCAAATAATCAACAGTGTAACCATGTGGACTATTCCTCTTATGTAGGTATATCCTAATAATATAAATCGATTCATATTATATATATTGTATTTACTTAATTTTATATAAGTGAGCCGAATACATGACACCCAATTCATCCTTAATAAGGTAACCATAAAGCAGATGTATTTAACGCCTGGGAGATTAAAAGAAGAAATCACCAGTCAGCGGTAAAAATAGCTCTTTAATCCATTTAAAGTTTATAATTTTACAAATGCATTTCCTTAATAGAATCTATGACATTGATTAATGTCTGTCGTGATTAATTACATAAAATATATAATATATTACATAATTGGTCGAAGGGCATGGGAAGAAGTGATGTTCATATTTTGTCTCAACTCGTTGATTTATTAATACTAGCTAAATACAAGGTCCAAAAAGTGATTCAGTATGTATCTATGTCATTTTGTAATGAGTCGTGTTAAAATTAAAGTTCACAGATAACGTGACCGACCTTCCGACCATACATCGATCGCACATTATTGTAGTAACTCAAATACTGCAATAATACTGCAAGTAATAACTCAAACAGATCATATGATGGCAAATAACGGTAAGTGATTACTGTTCTAAGTTGACCTTACCCCCCCGCCGGAGGACTGAGATGAATTGCTAAATTACCAATTAATAGGCCTTCAGTTTAAAATAAAGCAAAATAAATTACAGAAAAATATTATAAATTTAATAAATACGAAGCTTGTAACGGTCCATTACATTCACATAGGGACCGTTTCAAGATCAGATGTATATATGGTGAACCAACTTACGGCTGCTGCTCTCTCTGCGCTTTCCACATGCACCCTGTACAGTTCCACGAGGCTAATGTCCTCCGGCTCCACCGCCTCCGCGCCTCGCCGTGGGACCAGCTCTAAACCGAGCTTTCTGTAAGGAATACAAAAGTTCATATTAAATACATCCATCCGTAAGCTTATGGTTTAGGGTTCGGTGAAAGTTATAGCGGTATTGTTCAAGTGCCCTATTAGATTAATGTAAATCGTCTAGTAGACCATTATTTAAGCATATGTAAAGAGGTTAGTAGAAATATTAGTATAACTGAGGTTTTGAATAATCCAAATGATGTTAAGAGATCATACAATGTGCGATTATTAGGAACATCTGTACCGTACGTTTAAACATTATTGCTACAACAAGTTATAAAAACGTACGGCAGCTAGCTTTTCATTTTACGGTGTGTGAGCAATCTGATCTTGATCCCGGGGTGGGTCCCGATGAAGAGCAATTTTGACTGCTGATTAAACACGTGGTCAGCGATCAAGGAGATAATGTCGTCATGAGAAAATCCGCATAAGCAATCTAGTAAACATGTGCAATCAGCCAATCAACAGTGTAACCGCTACGTGGACTATTCCTCTTATGTAGGTATATCCAATAACATAAATCGATTCATATTATATATATTACTACTTTACCTATATAAGTATTTTCTATAATACATGACACCCAATTCATCCTTAATAAGGAATCATAAAGCAGATGTGTTTTAACGCCCGAGGATAAAGAAGAACTACTCAGTCAGCGGTAAAAAAAATAGTTTCTTTTACTTCGACGAAAACCATCAAAGCCAAGCTATAATTTTACACTACTACAGCTATCTTAAGCTGACTCGTGTCGTATAATGTCATTAAGTGCGATCACGAAAAAAATAAAGCCTAATACATGACAACTTCTTATGGAACTGAGAGTGCAATAAGCACACAGTTTACATGATAGTAGGTGATGGCTGCGGGCCATAAATCCTTAACAAAGAGTCAACTGTGTGGTCATAAGTATAATTGTTTTTAAACAGCTCGAGAACTTCTCTCTTTGTGAACTGCGACATACCGCGGCATCAGTAACCGGTGGTCCACAACAGTGGATGCTGCTATTACACAGCTGTTGTAAGACGTGGTGTGGTGGAATGACGTGGTCTTTTCTCAGTAGAGCCGACCCATTTATTATTATTTACATATACCGCGTTTCGTTTGGTTAGTGTCGTGATCCGGAGATCATTATTATTGGTGACGAGGCATTCCAACCCACTCTTCAAGGGTAACAACGCATCTGCATTATGATTCCGTGTCAAGAATGAATGTAGACATCATGGGCCGCAGGAATCACTTCCATCTGGTGAAGTGTGTGCTCGTTTGTTACTCAAATGCAATAATACTGCAAGTAATAACTCAAACAGATCATATGATGGCAAATAACGGTAAGTGATTACTGTTCTAAGTTGACCTTACCCCCCCGCCGGAGGACTGAGATGAATTGCTAAATTACCAATTAATAGGCCTTCAGTTTAAAATAAAGCAAAATAAATTACAGAAAAATATTATAAATTTAATAAATACGAAGCTTGTAACGGTCCATTACATTCACATAGGGACCGTTTCAAGATCAGATGTATATATGGTGAACCAACTTACGGCTGCTGCTCTCTCTGCGCTTTCCACATGCACCCTGTACAGTTCCACGAGGCTAATGTCCTCCGGCTCCACCGCCTCCGCGCCTCGCCGTGGGACCAGCTCTAAACCGAGCTTTCTGTAAGGAATACAAAAGTTCATATTAAATACATCCATCCGTAAGCTTATGGTTTAGGGTTCGGTGAAAGTTATAGCGGTATTGTTCAAGTGCCCTATTAGATTAATGTAAATCGTCTAGTAGACCATTATTTAAGCATATGTAAAGAGGTTAGTAGAAATATTAGTATAACTGAGGTTTTGAATAATCCAAATGATGTTAAGAGATCATACAATGTGCGATTATTAGGAACATCTGTACCGTACGTTTAAACATTATTGCTACAACAAGTTATAAAAACGTACGGCAGCTAGCTTTTCATTTTACGGTGTGTGAGCAATCTGATCTTGATCCCGGGGTGGGTCCCGATGAAGAGCAATTTTGACTGCTGATTAAACACGTGGTCAGCGATCAAGGAGATAATGTCGTCATGAGAAAATCCGCATAAGCAATCTAGTAAACATGTGCAATCAGCCAATCAACAGTGTAACCGCTACGTGGACTATTCCTCTTATGTAGGTATATCCAATAACATAAATCGATTCATATTATATATATTACTACTTTACCTATATAAGTATTTTCTATAATACATGACACCCAATTCATCCTTAATAAGGAATCATAAAGCAGATGTGTTTTAACGCCCGAGGATAAAGAAGAACTACTCAGTCAGCGGTAAAAAAAATAGTTTCTTTTACTTCGACGAAAACCATCAAAGCCAAGCTATAATTTTACACTACTACAGCTATCTTAAGCTGACTCGTGTCGTATAATGTCATTAAGTGCGATCACGAAAAAAATAAAGCCTAATACATGACAACTTCTTATGGAACTGAGAGTGCAATAAGCACACAGTTTACATGATAGTAGGTGATGGCTGCGGGCCATAAATCCTTAACAAAGAGTCAACTGTGTGGTCATAAGTATAATTGTTTTTAAACAGCTCGAGAACTTCTCTCTTTGTGAACTGCGACATACCGCGGCATCAGTAACCGGTGGTCCACAACAGTGGATGCTGCTATTACACAGCTGTTGTAAGACGTGGTGTGGTGGAATGACGTGGTCTTTTCTCAGTAGAGCCGACCCATTTATTATTATTTACATATACCGCGTTTCGTTTGGTTAGTGTCGTGATCCGGAGATCATTATTATTGGTGACGAGGCATTCCAACCCACTCTTCAAGGGTAACAACGCATCTGCATTATGATTCCGTGTCAAGAATGAATGTAGACATCATGGGCCGCAGGAATCACTTCCATCTGGTGAAGTGTGTGCTCGTTTGTTACTCTCGAGGTAAAGAAAAAAATTAACTCAACAATTGAAATAACCAAGTATATCAAGCGCCAGGTATGAAACAATGTACGATGTAATGGTACGCATTATACATAATAATTCGACTTGTTCGACCGCGCTCAGCAAACGCGAATGTTAAACATCGACCGAAAGTAGTTCTACGTAAAACTGTCCAATGTCTGTCTGTCTTGAATGGCAGTGCCGTGTGAATATTGTGAATCACTTAGTAGGATTTCGAGGAATTGTAAGATAAAATATTTGCCAGATAGAAGAAGATTGCTAAGTTTGAAGATGACATTGAGTATTTTATAAACCTTAAACATACTTTAGCCCCTACCAAGTGTTATTTATTTTATTTATTTATTTACTCTTTATTGCATTAACCTTAACAAAGTTAAAAGTTCGCAAAAAGCGGACTTAATGCCAAAGGCATTCTCTACCAGTCAATCCAAGGTGTAGTGAGATATGTGTATGATAGGTGTAGCAATAAACTAATTAATAAGAGAAGAAGAAAAAGAAAAAGAAAAGAAATATGTTATGTGGTGATGTAAACTTTGTTGAATGATAGGCGCTGTTACAAATTCACGAGGTCAGAGGAGTTAGCCGAATTAGGATTAGCCCTTATCCAAAACCTTAATAAAAAGGGTAACTGGCACAAGGGTGGCCGACAGGAAGCCTCGGTTGGACCATAATCCCAAACGAGATAGAAAACCGCCACGATGTTGCCCTAGAGGGACGAACCACATCTCGATCGATTACCACGATGTAGACGTTGATGGCATGGCGCTATATCTCAGCAAATACCTATTCGCTCCCCTCTAAAAGTCAGCGTAGAGCATTGTTTACGGTTCCTTGCTCTAAAACTCTTTAGACTTTTATCTTATTTTGATCCTTCCAAGAATTCGACAAGGGTTTTTTTTAAACAGACCGGCAATAAACCTAGTCGTTTAGTTATGGTAGTCCGGGTAAATAATAGTGAATAAAAGAATTAACAGCTTCTACGCCCCACCGCTATGCACTGGTTATTGCACAGCACTATTTAAAAATCTGCATTTCGAAGAATTAAATAAATAAAACATTTCGAAGATGTGAAATTTGTCCAAACTCAATTGAGCCGTGTAGCGGACAATGCTCCAACCACTTTTCAAAAGAGGAGGCTTATACCCTGCAGTGAGATCTATATGTAAAGAGTTTATTATCTTAAATATCTGTATCTATCTGTAAAAACAAAACCAACTACTCTGTTAATATAATATCAATACTACTTTCTATGCGGTCTATTTCTCCTCATGCATAAGCATTAGAATATACACAGTTAAACTTCGCATAGCAACAATGAGTAAACAAAAAAATATAACGTCCAGACTTCAATTTATTTGAATAACACTTATCTAATCATGTCGATCTCGGACCAAATACTGAGTCTCGAATACAGCACAGATATAATACGCTTGTGAAAAATCCACTTTGAAATCCAAATTAGATGATAAAAGGATAATCGGTCACGTAACCGCCATTGTCGAACTAGCTTTCAATCAAGCCACGTAGCTTGTGTGCTTGCATGTTATTTTAGTATTATAAACAATCAAAAATCAACTTTAAAGACACATCACAAAAAGTTCATAATATATAAACAAAAGGCAGATATACCACAAGACGTATAAACGAACACATCGTTTAAAATGGAAACAATGTGTGTAAAAGCACGACTTTTTGTATAATGAATAGGAATTGTTATCAATGTTTAGTAATACTCCCTAGAACTTATTTCTTTTATTTGATGTCGACCGCGTGGTGCTGTGGTCAATGTATCTGGCTGCTGCGTCATTGGTTTCGGGTTCGATTACCAGAAGAAAAATGCTCAGCACAAATTGTTAGTTTTCAGATCGGGGCGTATTGTATCCCTGACACTCACTGCACACGAAATTTCCTCCATACTTATTACGCATGCATTACCTTAAACTAGGGAAGGAGAGAAATAATGAATGCTTGCGAGTTTGCACAAATGCTAGCGGCACACTAAATATATTCTGGAAAGATGTCATGTCATAATAGACGCGATCAAAATCGATCAGGTAGACATCAATGAATTATTTTAATGCAAGCCGGTTCTATATTACAAACATTGAGGGGCCCCAAGTAAAATAAATTTTAAATTTAATAGTTAGTAGTAAATAGTAATAATGTGAATATATCTAAGTTCAGTCAATGAGCGATGGATCCCGAATTCATGGGAATCCGAACAATCAACTTCCACGGACTACGACAACGGCAATGTTCGGCTTATTATTTGACCATCCGGCTTACAGGGCCATTTTAACAATATCCGACAAAACAACTACCGGTTTCATCTCTAATAAATACACTGTCGCAGGTGCGAGACCTCTTAAATCTAGATCGAAAATCTTTATTGATCATGACATGATATTTGTCATGAGTAAAGATGTTATAAATACATAAAAAAATAAAAGTAATTATAATTCGCTTACTACGAATAATGCTACAACAATAATTGATTTATCGCTGATTTACAAGTAATGCGCGCAAGTGTGACTCAAAGAGTTTGTTTGAAGAAAAACACGTTAACTTGAAACTGGAAGAGTTACGTTGCAGTTTGTTTCTAGCTGCAGAAGGAATGGCTCAGCTCGAGCGGGGTCCTTCCACGCCCTCATAGAATACCCGCGTAAAATAGCAGAATAATGCTACTGTGTTTCGTCTGATGAGTGCAGGGATCCGGAGATCTTTATTACTGGTGATTCCATCTCAGTCCTCAAGGGTGACAACGCATGTGTATTATGATTCCTTGTCAAGGATGAATGTAGATGTCAAGGTCGCGGGAATCACTTGCCATCAGGTGAACTTTTTTATCTTTTGTCTCTCTCAATTAAATTAAAAAAAAAACTTGACACAATAATCAAAAATATATATGGGTCCGAACAAGAATCCAGCCAAGCAAGTAATCACGGGTACTCCTGGCAAATTGGGATAGTTTTTCCAGCGATGGACACGCTTTACTACATAGACGCATATAGAACATTTATTACCAACATATTAAATCCTCCAAATTATTGGATCTATGATGGTAATCAAGTGATTAACACGAAGACTTACTTATTTGTTTCAACAGATATATACGAAAGTGAATCGGTAATAATATGCTAATGAACCATCAGCGGTAATGTAAGAATCGATTTCGACATTTTTCTGATGCAACACTCACGGACTGGATAACAGAATCTAATTTTGAATCCAAAGTAACGGTAAAGACAATATATAGATCTCATCTGTTAAAAAATATATTTCTAAGAACACTTTTTTAACATCGTTGAATGGTTATGGAACTCCTAGTCATAATACCTAAGGTTCTTTATATATATTTAAATAATAATATTATAGAAAAGTGGGCCAACGAGACATGGGACTTACTAAATGGTGGCAGGCCATGTACCACGAGAATCTTTTATACTGCACACCTTACCAGTTTGTAAAAATTAAGACGAATATTTGCATCACAAGCTCCACATTTTTTAGAATTTGTATAGTGTGCCAACCAGGGTGCAGTATAAATTGAGTAACTTCATAAGCATTCAAAATATTATTTATTTCTTTTCTTTTTTTTTATTACATTGAGTGTTCCAAACGGACAAACAGTTCACTTGATGGCAAGTGATTCCTTCGGCCCATGACATCTACATTCATGCGTTTTTACCCTTGAGGACTGAATGCCTCGTACCAATAATAGAGATCTCCGGACCGCAACATTATGCTATTATTTTACGCTGATATTCTGTGAGTCTTTTGGAAGTCTGTGAGTGTGGCGTGGTCCTACCCCATTCGAGATGACCCATTCATTTCTTTAGTTAGAAAAACTACAGTGTAGCTCTACCACTTTTCTCAGGAATCATTTCATCACGTTGTATTCTTTCATTGAACAGCACGCGGTTATCCAGCACTGACACTTTAAAATTATCATTTTAATTTGTGCCAATCTGATCACTAAGGTAATAAAATCCTACCATAACAGCCTTTGTAAAAAAAATTACAATGAGGTCGTTTTTGAATTCATACGAAAAGTGAATGTCAAAAAGATCAAGGTTTTTTTATGAATGTGAATTTGATGAATGGGTGACCAGCAAGTTGAAAGACCACGCTTATGCACAATACCTGTCTAAAAGAGCAGCTTAGCGCTTCTGTGTTTCATAAATAGAGTGAAAGAAATCCGATAGATCTGATTTCCGATGATTCACACCATTTTATGCGTTTGGGATGCTGCTAATGCTATTTAGCAATGTATTAGCAGGATCTTAACTGAAATTAATGGAAATTCCAAGAGCGACACTATTAAAATAAAGTAAGGCTATACGGTCACGGTTTGTCGTCCTTATATATGTAAACTAAACATACACATTAGGCCAGTAATGTTTGTTTCATTGAAAGCATGAAGTTATTTTATATACAAATATTTTATTAATACAATTTGTAAACATATGTTTAATACACATTTTAATGGACTGCAGTCATCACTTGCCATAAGTTGAAATGTGCGTTCGTTTATGCATCCCATAATATAATAAAAATATATTAAACATTAAACCCATCTTTGTGACTTTTTCCAAGTACTGATTCTTTTCAGTTTGGATACTGAACATAATGGTGATTGAGCAATGCTGTAGCTTGTTTCTTGCTGTAGCATGGATGGGTCAGCTCAGTAGAGTGGGGACCACTGATGTAAGTGCTCGATTTTCATAATTACTTTAAAGAAAAAAAAATTATATACAGACTAGAACTAATCTTCGTCATTATAGATAAGGTATTAGACTGATTTTAGCCTAAATATATCTGCTTATTCCTATAAATAAGCTAGCGCATTACTAAAATTCGACCGACTCTTAAGTGGCAATGTAGCCATTACTTAACGATGATAATTATGATGATGTCGTCCTGATCGATTTGGACCACGGCGATGTCTTCTGGTTATTGCCACATTAAATCGACAGCACAAAAACCTTTATAGTGCCGTAAGCATTTGCAAATATGCAATAAGATCGGAGGATGCAGTGGCAGAGACACGGGATATACATACAACACACACAAACTAGAAAACTAATAATTAGTGATGTACAAATATTGTTCCTGGGCTGGGAATCAAACCCAAGCCCGCGACGCAGCCAGGCTACTCTACACGCCCCACGCGCGGCCATTATTACTTAATAATTCAATCATCTCTTAAAAACTCCCGCGTTATGTTTTGGCGTCAAATTATTGCAGTCGTTTCTCGTAAACAGTAACAGCGATGAACATAATCGTAATAATCCATAATCCGCATAATACATTTTCCATGGAATTGTCAATCATTTATGTCGCCGATACCAAAAGAGTTGGCGGTTATGACATTTCGTAACGGTAAAAGCAATCACAGGATCGGTTTCTTTCGACGTGCAACAGAAAGGTCGCCAAACCAGTTATTCAAGTAACAACTTGTCGGGAGACCCGTAACGTTAAAACAAGCGGATTACTTGTGGCCTATAGATCTTAACTTGTATTATATATTATCGCAATATAAGTAAAATGTCATTAAGACGGCCTGGTATAAATATTTTATATATTAACCATTTTACTGCACATCCTGTTAAAAAACTTCTCTCTATTATACTCAGATAACGTCAATAGCACATAATATATTATAGTACAGCGAGAATTCGTGCGAAACATATGCAATAATATGGACTATATATCGATATAACTCGTACGAGAATCCAGACGTTTAACCGCGATGCAGCCAGATACTTAAACCACTACATAGGGTAGGAGACCCTGTACACACTACAGGCTATATATACCCGGTTAACAAGAGACGATGAATGATATGAAACTTAATTGATCGAAGTCATTTCTATATATTAGACATGGGTTCATACTATATACAACCTAAATTTATTGTTATCCAAGAAAACACCTTTGGACGTACGACAGACCCCCGCGTCACATTCACCGACTTCAGGTAATACAAAATCGTTTCATGCGCAAGGCCACCGGGGCGCCGTGGTTCTTGCGTAACGAAAATCTACACATAGATCTTGAGCTGCCGACCATAGCTCAGTACCTGAAGCAGGCTTCTCGCCGATATTTCGACTCTGCCGTCACACACCGAAACCCTTTGATTGTAAGTGCCGCCACTTACAATCCCATCGCGAATCACAGATTTACCCGCGTCCGTAGGAGACCGAGGCACGCCCTCGACGACCCTGACGACGCAACCACCAGGGCCCAAGCCCTTCATAAAACACAACACACATACATTGCACCCTCATATCGCCCCCGCCGACGGCGAGGGCGTCGCAAACAAAGTTATTCGCGATACCGCCATGTCACTGGCCGGTTCTCTCCAGTCCATACAGATAGAAGCGTTGCTGGAGTTTCTTGCGCCACTTCTTCTCCAGCGCCCACGCATTCTGAAGTGGTGGTACAGGTAGTTAATAATAATAGTGATATTAATTAAGGTAATCCTCTGTCAGAAGCAACTGACCGAGCCGAGGTTCGGCCCTCTCGGGCACCCTCGAATCTTAATTTTTGATATCATAAGTATTGAAATTATTGTGTGTTTTCGTGTACTCATTTGCGATTAAAGGGGAAATGAAACCGAACCGTTTTTGAAAAGATTTATCCCTGGTGATTAGAAGTGGATTACCTACGACAAGAACATGGAAAAAATCATGTCCAAAGGGCAGTCAAGCTCCACAGACTGTAGCGCCACCTGTATTAACTCGCAATAAGGTGATGCTGTATGGTGGGATTGGAAGAGCATCGTTCATTATGAGCTTTTACTGCCGGGAAAAACCATCGATTCGGATCTCTACCGCCTACAGACTCAAGCAAGGAAAACGAGAAAATACGGACGGAATTGACCAACAGAAAGGGGGTGTTTTTTCATTATGATAACGCCAGACCACACACATATTTAGCCACTCGGCAAATATTGCGTGATATTGGTGGGAATTGGGGAAGTGTAAATGCATCCACCATATAGCCCTGACCTTGCACCCTCAGATTTACACCTGTTTCGCTCTCTTCAGTCATTCTTATCAAATGTAAATAAACTATGATAAAAAATATCTTGAATTTTTATAATATGAAATACGGAAAAACTTTTTCCCCGACAGATTATTCAACCAATAGTAATAATTGTGATCCAAGTTTAAATTTATACAATTTATATTATAAAATAAATATTTTTTGTGTTAAAAGGCCAAGAAAGCCATTTTCTTCTTTTGATTTTGTTTATTTTTACTATGTACAAGACAGTGATGTATTTCAATTACACCACACGGCTTAGTGGTCAGCTACCTGATTGCGATATAGTAACAATATTCGAGTAACACAAATTGTTGGTTTTCGGGTATCTATCGGTTATATTGCATACCCGGACCCATTCCTGACACCGGACTATAGTCGACGCATTATGTACTGAGGCCTCGGGTCATAAATCATATTTAACTGTCTGTCTCGCTCGCACTTACAGGTCTTATGGAGAGGTGTAGTGATGTGCGTAAGAATTGTAGAGGTGCATATCGATAACGGGAGAGATACGATCGATATGCTAAATTATGTTAAGTATTAATAGGAATAATATTTCGCTATCTGAGTTTTTAATTTGTAAGATAAAATGTTTGTTTGGACGTAATCATAGAGAAACTGTATAGATCGTAATGTGACCCTGAAAAGGGCCGTTTTTATCTTTTCTAGGGATGACGCATCGACCCCTCGTGCGCAGGTAGCTAAGTATCGATAACGGATTGCATTGCGTGCACATTCCTACTGTCAGTGACATTTATTGCCCGACGACTCAGTTTAAAATGCGTCGACTATAGGTAAGGGGACGAAGAGTGAGTGGTCTGTATATATGAGCGAATGCTTGCTGCAAGTTTCAAGCTAATTCTGAATGTTAGGAATCACCATCTCAGACCTCCACTGCTGACCATAACATGCAGACTGGCACGTAGCTCAATCTAGTGGTTGGTATACTCGCGGTGCCAATACGAGGTTGCCATTCGAGAACATTTCTTCTCCACTGGCTATCGATTTTACCCTCTCCCTAATTTATTTTTACTTTATCATACCCCAGTACACTTACTTAAATTGCATTTTTTTTCAAGCGTTTGTTTCAAGCTGCAGAATGCATGGGTCAGCTCGACCGGGCTAGGACCACGTCCTCACAGAATATCAGCATAATGCTGCTGTGTTTCGTCTCGTGAGTGTAGTGATTTGAAACCGTATTCCTCTACACTGAGCCCATTAAATCGTGTAAGCATTAATAGTAAGAAACTAAAATAAAATAATCCACGGCTATAAGACTAAAGATCTCATGCACGAAGCCACAGAATAGAAAGTGATATTCGTCCACCCGTATCAACAAGTTTCATATTTATTACATTAGAAGTATTATTCTGAACAAAATTCTAAGAAAGTTGATTGAGGTAGTTGTGAAATTATTAAGAAATAGTTAACTGAAAACCATTCTGAAATAAATATACAATATATTAAGCTATAATTACGAGAACAAATTACGTTTGCCACAAAACTAAAGTCAAATATAATTGTTAACGTCCTTACAAAGATTTATATTATTTTTTATATTATTATTCATAAGCGTAAAAAAACGCACGTAAGAAAATAAAAAGCATGCAATTATAGGCATTAATTAAATGCAGTTAATTGCCACATAAATGAGACAAATTTCAATTACTTTTATTGTGTTATAGTAACCACACTTTCACAATTTCGAAAAACTTGCTCCATATGGCTGTAGTAAGTAATTGAACATATCCTAAGTAAAATTGTAGAATATAATTCAGACGTCTAGACGGCACCCGAAACCGCCGTGTCTCGGCACTCGCAAATCAAGTTTAACTAGTATTTTGGAGCACCGAACTTTATTTCATTTGTTACGTATCATTATGTATGTTTGAATGTTATTAGGCGCATAAAACTCAGACAGCCGTCCTGGGCAAAAATGATGCACATGCGTTGTAACTCCTGACTATGATGAAACCCTCACGTACCAAAAGAAACACAGCGATGTTATACGTTTATTTCATGATGAAATTCTGTGAAGGCACAGACAACTCGACCTAATCATACAAGTCCCTTTCCACCATTATGTTGAGTAAACAGACTTAAAGGAGTCAGTGATTGGGAGAAGTCAAAGATAGGTTTAATGCTTAATCAAGCGCGGAATACATACACCAAAACAACGAACTGTACTGACGACGAATGAATGAATATTTGCTAGCATAAAAATTGTGAATATTTCAGTAAATTAATAGAAATTAAACTCGAAAATTATGTTAATATTATTATTTAATTTCTGTTGTAGGTAGGAATATATTTTTAATAGACAAAATGTGACGTACTCGGCACCATTGCAGTACACGCTACTCCATATACTGGTGGTGCCGAATCCAATTTCACGTAGTCGTAAATAGTTTTTTTTATTATTCATTGAGAGTTATTAACGAGCACACAGTTCACCTGATGGTATTCCTGCGGCCCGTGACATCTACATTCATTATTGACAAGAAATCCTAATGCAAATGCATTGTCACCCTTGAGGACTGATATGGAATGCCTCGTCACCAGTCATAAAGGTCTCATGATCCCTTATGTTGCTATTTCACGCTGGTATTCTATATTCTGTGAGGGCGTGGTCCTAACACCGGTCGAAATGATCCATTCATTCTGCAGTTAGAAAGAAAATGCAGCTGGATGTCGTGTTTTAATAAAAACAGTGTGTTACAACATTACCGCTGGTCTATTTCGACAAGTGCGATATCGTCTGCTTATTGTCAGATGACATCAAATGCGCGGTATAATTTATAGTGGTATTTTGCTCAAATGCACATACACAGAGGCACTCTACGTCTCCTTCCCTATTCCGATTACGTAAGGATATATATATATATATATATATATATATACATATATATATATACCTATATATAATAAAGTGAATAACTTTAATAAAGTGAATAAGTACACGACGGAGTACATACTAGGATACAGAAAAAAAATATTGAGTATAAGATAAAATAACATGAGCGCAATTGAAAACGATTATTTGTACACACACAAACACAAAAAAACTGATTGAATTTCTCTTTTCTTTTATTAAGTATATTTTAATTCATGAATTAAGGTATAAGATATTTTTTTAATTTCCTTGCAATGTAAGCTTACAAGGGACCTTCCATAAATTGTGAACACTACCACTATACTACGCGGCCGTCATTGGAATAGATATTATTTCATTATTCACTCTCTGCCACTCACCGAATCTTATTGCAGTTCAGAGAGAAATGCAAGCTTAAAGTCAAATCTCAATCGCGTATCAGTCATGTCCAATTGAATACAAATATAATTAAATTCTAATTAATGTAAAATATATGTTGCATAGAATATAACTTGAGCACTGAAAGGTCATAAGTACGCAACTCTATAACATTACGCTGATCGTTCATTATCCTTGAGCCAGATCCAAGCTCAATACAAAAAGCTATAAACGTAAGTAGCCATTCATGTCAGCTCTAGCATGGTGATATATGAACAATAGTTTGCCACTTCATCTATAAAAAAAACAGAATTCAAACCACAAAATTTATACGCACAAGTATATGGTGTTCTCCTGAAGGATTTCTGCCACGGCGATATCTTCTGGTTATTACCAGATCAATATTGCAGAAACCTGCGACGTAGTGGCCGTACAAGAATAGACTTAAGGGGGTGACAAATTTAATGTTATGTGATCAATTATGTAAGCTAGTCTGATGTAATGTGTGTATAATATGAATCGAACAGAGATACATCACACCCTGATCCAAAAACTAACAATTTGTGATGACAAACTCTTACTTCGCGGCTGTGAATCAAGGCCAATATGATTGGAGTCACCCTGTCTCATAAACCCATAGATCCATCGTTGAGGACAAATTTAGAACACTATCATCCCCAAAAGGTAAAATGGATCACCTCTTAACCAGGGTGCCTTCGAAAACTTCTTTCTTGATGATAAGTAATTTGGTTATGTAACGTTATTGAAACAAAGCACAGTTCACACGACTACTGTAACCCATAAACTCCTACATCCGTTTCATAAGAAGATTACGCACGCCAAGATTAAAGTCACATATCACCCTGAGGACTGAAATATAGAATAGTATGGTTAAATGCTCAGCATTAGATTCCTATATACTCTATATGAAAACGACTGCTATTTGGCACTAATTTGTGCAGACGATAGAACGTAAATCACAAGTAATATGGTATTTTAAACCTTTATTCTCTTGATAAGAGATACACTTTCTCATTCAAGCTTAATTATTATGATACCCGAAGAACTTTTATTAAGTGCATTTTGACTACATCAAGAATACTTGATACACAAGATAATGTAGTATCTCTCGTTAATTATTATGGGAGATGTAACATACTTATTTTTCTGTAACGGTTACAACATGATAGACTTCTGTCTGAACAAATTTTTGATTTACACATTATATAATTAAAAAAAAATGTTATCTCGCGTAGTTTGTACAATAAAAGTAGTGAGCGTATCGAACATACATAAATCAGTACGGTTACTACATTCATAATCACTCACACAATTGGTAGGTTTTCGGTTTTGGGGTCAAAGTTTTTTTGTATTTTATATACAAATTCAAGATATTTTTTATCATATTTTACATTTGATTATAATATATACTACATGTGCTATTTTGTTCGGTAAATTGTTGCCATTTTTAGGTAGTGTATATCACTAATCGCATTGCTGTAGAAATTTTGGGACTTCTGATCAAAAAACTGCGGTACGTAGTTACTCTCTTGATGTTAACATGTAGCTACCTAAAGAATTCTGAAGAGGCCGAAACAGTTGAAAATCTGAGGTTAACCTGAGAGGAAAAAAAGGATCAGGGCTATATGGTGCATTAACACTTCCCACCAAGCTCACAATATTTGCTGAGTGGCTTAAGATGCGTGTGGTCTGGCGGAACCATTTCTGCTGATCAATTCCGGCCGTTTTTTCTCTATTTCTTGCTTGAGTTTCATCAACTGTAGGCAGTAGAGATTCGAATCGATGGTTTTGCTACATAAATACATAAAAGCTCATAATGAACGCCTTTTCAATCCCACCAAAACACAGCGTCACCTTAATGCGAGTTAATCCAGGAGGCGCTATAGTCTGTGGAGCTTGACTGCCCTTTGACCATAATCTTAGTCCCACGTTCCTGGTAATCCACTTTTCATCAATCGTTTCAAAAACGGTTGGGCTTCATTACGTTTCAATAGAGAATCGCAAATGGGAACATCAAATACACAATATTATTGATATTTATGATATCGAAGATTGAGATTCGAGATTTATGATGGAGTACGCCAAAATATCTAGCTTTTTTTTATATCATGACTTTTTAATATGGGTCAAAACTATTTTATGGTCAACCCCTAGATCGTTAGCTATGTCGTAACTACTAATATGCAGATATTGCTCCAATTTTCAAAAATGACCTACCAGAGTAAGCTTTATCTTTGACACCAAAATTCCCGGACTGAAAACACTTGAATCAATTTTGTGCTACTTTTACTGACACCGGGGTAAATCCATAAACGTTTGGTCGCCGCTTGCGTCGCATTTTTCAACAACTTTATTATGAATAGAATTTTTTCATTACATTTGCTCAATTTGGCGGACAGAAAACAATAGAAAAATATCGGGCATCGTTAGGGTATCGTTGTTTACTTCTTATTTTTCGGTTTTTATAATGTCGTCTATTTAATGGTATCAAAACAAGCCAGATACTAACAGACAACAAAAGAGATTTTACTGCAACTTTTTACTTGTAAAATACGTAAAATCTTTTTTTTAAAGATTCGCTGTAAATTATAAAATGGCATTTAAAACTAGGTAAAGTACTTCAGTCGGCGAAAAGAGTTATCAATAGTAGCACTATAGTATCGGCAGCTGCTTCCGACATGGAACAAGTGTGTGTTGATTAAAATGATTCACAATAATTCTGGGATTACCGATATTTTAATATTAAAATCCTATAAGTCCATTTGCTGTTTTTTTTTTTGTGTGTAAGTATTGCTGTTGGTCCAGACCTCTACAGCTTTGTCTAATATATCACATGAGTCACATCATCTTTATATGCGAACAGGATTTGAAATAAAGTACTTAGCATATTGGGTTTATACGTTAGATGATGGCACGCGCTGAACTAGAAGCCCTATTACCCTATGAAATGTCGTAGTTATTTAGGAGATAATTTTAGAAACTTGCATAACATCGTATACTCTTCTACATAGCGGCATAATAATCTGTAATATTATTCATTTTTATACAATAAGGAAAGATATATCTAAACAGAGTTTGAAATTACACGGTTAATATCATGAATGCCAAATTCACGACCATGAACAAAAATAATCAAGTATACAAGGGTTTAAATGACTTTAAATTAAAGAAAGCCGTGCAAAACTATGAGGAAAACCAGTTTTGATGTGGTTTAACTCAACGGGACGCGCAGTTTGCCACTGTGTAAATTCTGATGTGGCATGGCATCCCTTACTCATATTATTGGAAAATAAAATGGGAATTCCTAAAACTCATGACAATAAATAGCATACAAAAATTATAAAGTATATTATTATTTAAAATGTTTAAGGTTAGTTTAGGCACATTTAGGCACATTCACTAAAAAACACAAGTGATAGTTTTGATTTCCTTATATGTTCGGAAATTAAGTCAGGTGAAACGGTATCACTGAAACTTAAAAATAATAGCAAAATAACAACCATAATGATCCATAGATCCTAACGCTAGGCATAAGCCTCCTCTCCAATACCTTTTGTATTGGAGCTAGTATTGGAGGGACTGGCGAATTTCACAAGTCAATCTATAAGAAATGCAGTTTTAATCACGAATTTTCGTTTACCGTCGAGGTTAACCGGTACTTAATTTTTTGCAATTATTTTAAATTAATATAAAAAAACAAAAACACCTAAAAATCACAGAAACAGATTTCCTTTCTGTATCCTTAATATGGGCAAGAATGGTTTTTGAGTGGCAACATCGGGCTGGAAATTTATAGATGCAGGTAGCTTAGGATCGTGCATAGTGGCAATCTATTGAGTAGTAGAGATTCTGTTTCTAGCTGCAGAATGAATGGGGTCAGCTCGACCGGAGTAGAACCACGCACTCACAGAATAGCAGCATAATGCTGCTATTTTTCGTCTGCTGAGTTTAGGGATCCGAAGACCTTTATTACTGGTGACGAAGCATTCCATCTCAGTCCTCAAGGGTGACAACGCATCTGCATTATGATTCCTTGTCAAGGATGAATGTAGACGTCATGGGCCGCAGGAATCATTTGCCATCGGGTGAACTGTGTGTTCGTTTGTTACTCTCAATGTAATAAGAAAAAGGGCCTATGGGTTAGCAGTGGACTATTAATAGACTGTGATGATGATGATGGATCTTGCCCTCTGGTTCTTCATTTATTTATCTATTTAAGCTTCATATACAGTATGTATAAAGGCGGACTTAATGCCTTAGGCATTCTCTACCAGTCAACTATAGGGCAATGCAGAGATAAAATGAGGTACAGGGTACATGGTGAATGCTAAAGAACTTGTCGTATACTGTTATATTATATAAATAAACAATATATGCGTAATTATAAAATACATATATAACTAGACATATATAAAAAATAAAAATACACATACATAAATATGATATATTTATATAAATACGTAATCATTTAATATTGTGATGATTCTGTCAATCTGTTGAGAAATTGCTCCCGAACCTTTATCTTAAACGCGTAACGATTTGCAAGCCGCCCTGACTTCAGGAGGGAGAGTATTCCAGAGAAGAACAGATTGAACAAAGAAGGGGGAGTGGATAAAGTTAAACTTTACCAAAACTATTAGAATTACAGAGCGAATTTTTCTAGAGGTTCTTCAGGAGGGAAGTCAGGCAAACAAACTAGTGAATGTCACTGTCAGGTATATGTCAAGTGGTTGCTTCCAATGAAAAATGAATCAAGAATCCCCTGGGGAGCAAACACCGCACCGGACATAAAAGCTCAGCACCTTTGTTGTATACACTGTTAGATCGTAGAACATTTGCACCGTGTCCCAAACCTTCGTAAGATACATTCAATACATTCTCAATCATATCTATTATCCATAAAAATATTTCTGTATTAGATTAAATTTATTTTATTTTATTAGACAGCATAAACTTTATGTTTTACAAGTTTATGCTGTCGAAATTATTTAAAAAAAATTACTTCTATATATATATAAACTAACATTCAATTGTTATAAATATTTGTTACGCAATAACGCAAGACTCTGTTATTATGCCATCGTTTGCAATTATCTCCCTTATTTATTATTATCTGCAAGTAACTGCGAAACCATTTCCCAAAAAAAAAAACAATAAGCATGAAGAGCAATTTATACATGGCATACGATTTCGCACTTCCAGTAATTAAGAAAAAACCAACATGTGCTGAACCGATATTTTTCGTTCAGTTCAAACAAAGGAACAATTTAAGGAATCCGCTTATTTTTACAAAGAAACTGACAAACTTTATTCCCAGTTTGAAAGTTATCTGATAATTACAAATAAGCTGAAAAGGAATTTTAAAAAGTTATTAGTTTAAGAAATTTTAAATCTCATTTTTACGAATAGTATCCACTTATGTGTGTTAATTACCCTAGATTAACCACTTTGATATTTTTTATAGGAGTTTAACAGGAACCAATAGAAATTCGCAAAGGCAAAGTACCAAAGATGAATACGTCCACGGAACCGATGAAATGAAACCTGTCTATTCCTCGTAATTTATTCCTTTATTTCTAAGGACCGAGCCGGGGAACAGGTAGATGGCCCGCATGCCTAGCCAATGATGACAGAGCTCTGCTCGCCCTAGTTGACCTCAGCCCAGACATTTAACTTAGCCTCTATATGACTGATATTAATTATTATTAACTTTTGCATATGGTGACATCGAAGTCGAGAGAATCATATTGAACTTACAAACATTAGCAAGATATAAAATGATTATATAATCTTACACTCTTAGTATATTCCAAAATAATTAAAATAGTTACAATAATTATTAAATGGACGACGTTTGTGAATGGTAATAAAGATTTTATAATTATACTTTTTACCTCAAACCTTTCTATCATTAAAATTCAAAGCAAACAATGATTAATATTAATGCCGCCTGTTCTGATATTAACGCATTAGACAACGTGGTTTATAAACGAAGGAAGCGATTTTCACTCGTATAAACCGGTATTCATATGCGCATTGAAAAAAAATTGCCAAACGAAATTTCAAAGCACCGCTAACGGAGAAAAGGAGTCAGTCACGGCGGACTCGAACTCGTTCGATGGATTCATGGGCCCGCTGGCTACTGTGCATTTGGGATGGTGGAGAGAGAGGGCGATATATGCGGGTATTTTAATTGCGACGCGCGGGAAAGAGACGAGAGACAGATGCGTGCACGCCGCAGCGTTGGTTGGCAGCGAGTATTGAGATAGGTGCGAGTCGACGCGCCGTGTGCGCTTTCCAGTTCGTGTTCCCGACTCGCAAGCAACTGGTGTGCGCTACGCGAGCCACCGCCACCAGTTTTACTCTCCAATCATATTACTATATCCATGACGTATAATTTAAACTATGACGTATAACTGAACGAGTACGCGCCCTTAGCACTGTGTTTGTTGTGTTGTGCACATTGGGACTATTAAGTGGCTGTTGTTTTTTGGGGGAATCGTCGGGAAAAGTAACTGTTGATTTTTTGAGGTAAGTTGTGTCATAGAGACTCGGTTGGACGAATCGAAAACACGTTTCGGCGACGCGAGGAATGCAGTTTGACGGCATGTGTATGGGGTATATGCAGGAACAAAAGCATAGTCATCGTGGTACCCCTTTTTCGTCCGAACGCTGTCTCACGTTAGATAAATTGAGATTCAATATTGTTTAACACATATATATTTGAAAAAAAATTCAAAGGTGTTAGATAAAACAACCCACAGGTAGCCGGCAATATTGTCATTTACCTGAACGCTACAAAGGACGGGTATATCGAGAAGTATGCTTGAATAGAATGGCTAGAAAATATTATAATAATATTAACTAGTTTACAAAACTTGGACGAAACAAATGTATTACATTACTAATTTAAATCTGAAGCGACTTAACGGCCGTGTCGAAATGTCAGTGGTTAATGACCCTCAATATCTAAAAAAAAAAAGTAGTTACTTGTGCTATTTAAAAAAGGTTAGTTTTTTTTCACATATATTTCCATGCACATCATCTTGTATTTCGCAGATTCACAAACAATTATGAAATATTTCATGACACGGAGGGAAAATAACAAAACCTGTTTAATAACCGCTTAGCCGGATATTTAATTTACTCATAATGCAGCAAAACCTTTTAATTGCGTCATTTTCAAAGATACTTAGTTCACTAGTCCAGTTATTTATTACATACAAATCATTAATAAGAGCAACGTTTAATGTATCTCTAAGTAATAATAAATCCATAATGTTTTATATTAGTAAAAAAATAAGTAAATTGTATTTATTTAGATATAACAATATGAACGGCTTGAGTATGATACTAGTATTTAAAAAATAAAAATCTGAACTCAACGATGTTAATATTACATCAGACTACGACACAATAGTAAACGTGAAGACGAGGAAATCACCGAGGTTCCCACAGTAGTGTACGGGAATTCTCACTCGATTGGACGACGGGGGCATCTTTAACAGGTCACACTTGTTGGATTCCAGTCACGCAGTATGGGCACCACCTGCATTGATGATCCAGTACTATACGATATTTTTAGAACAAACTACTCTATTTATAATTTTTCTTCTAATAATCATTGTGTACTTATTAAACAGCTGTACCGAGCAATTAACTTAAAGTCAATTGGCGAGTTAATTACAATTATTCTAACGTAATTTGTATTACAATACAAGTTTTTGTAATAGTTTTTACCCGCTCTTTGTTCTATAGAAGATAGTACAGTGAAGTTCGAAAGGCCGACTAAACATCTATCGATATGCAGCGCACGTCATAACAATTAGTACAAACAAGTTTCACAATACGCGACTTGTATACAAATCCTCTAACCGAATCCATTACTTTGACCTTATCGATAACGCTATTTAAGACATCTTTTTTTTTAAATTACATTGAGAGTAACAAACGAGCAGACAGTTCACCAGATGGCGTGTGATTCCTGAGGCCCATGACATATACATTCTTCCTTGACTAGAAATCGTAATGAAGATGCGTTGTTACCATTAAGGACTGAAATGGAACGCCTCGTTACCAGCAATGTCCGGATCCCTACACTCATCAGACGAAACATATCAGTATTATGCTGCTATTACTATACGCTTATATTCCGTGGTCCTACCCCGGTCGAGCTGATCCATTCATGCTGCAGCTAGAAACAAACTGCAGTGTAGCTCTACCCCATCATATACAACGTATAATACATTTTCAGGAGTAATTATAAATAATTTGTTACATAAAACAATGTGATGTGTTGTAAAATGTAGATAATAAGTAACGTAAACATATTAGGATATCTTATATAAACGCAATTAATCTCAATCTCTTAGAAACGTTTAAGTTTAAACATCACTAGGTTTTTTTTTTTTTATTATATAATCGCGGCATATTTTTTTTAAATATGGAACAATGCCTATTTAATAACGGACCACGGTATGAAGTTATACATGAAACTTGGGATTATATGAAACGTGAGTACAGCAGAAGGATAACCGCAACATAGATACGCGCCGTTTCCGCATTACTTGATATTGTCCCGATGACACACAGCGATGACCAGTGACGACATACGAATATCGCTATAAAAATCACTTAAGATTATTTATGGAAATGTACTATATAGTTCTATATGTTCTATGAGTAAACCAACCAGGTGGCAACTCGGAGTTGTATGACTGAATGTCGCCATTCATGCTTCGTATGTTTCGGTGTTCGGACTTGCTGACATAACATAGGAAAATCATCAACATTCAAGAAACATCACAGTTTATTTCTAGCTGCAGACTGAATGGGTCGGCTCGACCGGGGCAGGACCACGCCCTCACAGAATACCAGCGTAAAATTTCTTTAGTTTCTTTCATCGGATTTCTTTCGTGCAAAATTATTAAATTTAATAATAAGATATATTTTAAAGCTACACGTAAAATTACGACAGACAGTTCACCATTCACTTGTATCTACTAACCACAGATTACCTAATAACTAACTGCAGCGCCAATCGATGTCGCGTCATTAGATACGCTTTTACAACGACGATGTCGTTAAGATAAAACACGACGTTTGTCAGAATTCTTAATCAAAAAACCGGATACGGTCGTCGATGTAAGAGGTAATTTTTCAAACAATATTAATGGAAGTAAAAGCTGGAACTTCTGTAGCGTTACTTGTGTCTAGAAATGCTTAAGTACCACATAGTTTCCAATGAAATTTACAGATAAGTAGTGTATGGGATAAACTTTGTCCATATTATATTATACATAGCAGATAAACTTGTGGAAGTTAAATAGCCTAAACTCAAATATCCATTAGTTTTTATTGTACTTTGATGCTCTTATTTTTCTCCTGTCACGAGTGCACGAGGCGTGTAAGAACGCTTCCTATTGTCCGACCGCGAGTGCATACGATCGGGATTCCTTTCCCACGGAATGGTTGTTCTGTTAGCCTTCCATTACGCGCGGTGATCGCACAGACGCTCGTCTCCAGCAATTAGTGTTCATTCAGGGAGCCGTCGCGTGCCAACCGCCTTCAATAAGCGTCATGCGCACAACCTCGGCTCGGTATTGCAGTCTTTTGTTCGGTAAATTTAAATCATAATGAATCATGTAAATTAATATTTAATTAGTTGTTAACAGTAAGATTAATATTAACTGATTGAAATATTAAGTTAATTATTTAAATATACGTATCTGGTTATGGGTTATTATAAAAAAAATATGTCATGACGCACATGTCGGCGGGTGTCATAAAAAAAGAATGTTCCACCCGTGCCCTTTCCTCACGACGACGTTATTATCAGAGAGCAAACAGTGTAAAGTCAAACACTCGGAGTACTTTTACGATATGTGACCGTAGTTTATACTTCTACATAATGTCAGTGAAATATGTCGTTCCTCATCACATTATTTGTATATTTATTATAATAATTCCGTTTAGTCACTATAGTTTCTCAAGTCAACGAGCGTTACCCGCCGAAATCATAAAACCGTCGTCTCGCAAAGTAGTTGGGGATTGTCGCTGCGCAGACACGAAACTGGTTTACGCGTAAATTTCGCGCTGGCTCGCTACAAGATCAACAGGCTCGAATGTACGGAGAGCGAAGGGGGAGGTTTCGAGCGCAGGAGGCGGACGAGCGTCGGCCGGTCGACGACCCGCCGCCTGCCCTGCGTCGGCGCAGCATTCGCCTTCGTCGCGGTCGACCTGGTCCTATAGCGATTATGAGATTATGATAAATGCTTTTGATATATCTACTAATTTGGTGAATGATTTACCGCGATATCTATGATAAATTTACGTACTTTCCAATAAAATATTGGAAAGAATATAAATACACGATTTGTTAACCTTATCGAACGCAATATACATCATGAAGACTAGTCGCATACGACTGATAAATATAAATGGTATATTAATTTAACTTCGTAGCAGACGACCTAAATAACAGAGTGGACACGGCGTAGGAACGAGATCAAGAAGTCGGCAAGGTCAGATCCATTTGTGATGAATTACCTACTAGGATCGTATTCGTTCAATTCTCGTGCATATTTCATAGCGACATAGCGGCGGCAGTATTTTTGAAATGTCATAAACGGATACAATAAAAATAGACATAACAATATGTGTATAACATCGCGTGTGACCGGTTGAACCGTGAAGCACACGAGTGTTAGTATAAAAAAAAAAAGTTAGACCCGAGATTCTAATGCGAAGAGCGTGGGCGAGAAGGAGCCACATCGTTAAATGATGTGAGAGGTCATTGATTGAGAAGGCGTGTCTTTTATACTTGCACGTTTATAAGCATTGATTCAATGCCGAGTACAAGTACTAAGTTCAACGTTTTAAAATTCCTAGCTTCACAACCGGACCTTTATCTGAGTGACGAAAACAAATATAGATATAAATTCGGGACACTGTTCAAACTGGGAGAGACGCGCACACACGAGAGGCATTACGAAACCGAATGTAATAAAATTTACCGTTTATAGTCCGATTTAGTATGTGTGGCGCATGGCACTTGTCACAATGGACATCTGACGGCAACGTTATATTTATAGGCGCCCTAATCCTAACCATTGTCTGGTATTTGTACAGGACAAGCCGGTAAGCGTATAAATAACATAGTTCCTTTCCTCCAGACAAGGCGAAGAAATAATCCAAGATGGCGGTCTTTGGTATGGCGTCTGCGGTGGCGGGCTTCGTGAAAGTCCGCTACCTGATCGACAAGGCTGTCATCGACAACATGGTGTTCAGAATGCACTACCGCATCACGTCCGCCATGTTGTTCCTGTGCTGCCTCCTTGTTACAGCCAACAATCTTATCGGTAAGTTATTTGTTAACACAAAACTTCTTTTTTCGATTTTGTTAATCGAAAACAATAACCTACCTCCGACTAATACTTAAAAATTATTTAGTAAAAATAATATACGTATATATAATACCCAAAATTCTAAATACACTACAATGAAAAAGATACATGAAGACTTGCCACTTGCCTTATAAAAATATAAAGTTACTGCCTATATATATATCTATATATATATATCTATATATATATATATATATATATATATATATTTATATATATATATTTATATATATATATATTTATATATATATATTTATATATATATATATATACATATTATATATATTTTATACACTGCTGAGCATAGGCTTCCTTTCTGGCGAGGGTTTTAGTGCATAGTCCATCACTTTTTTGACATTAAATTTTTTTTATTATTATATTTATTTCTTAGACATGCAGTTTTCCTCAATGTTTGTCCTTCACCAATTAATACGTTGCGCAAAATTCTAACAAAACAAAAAGACAAACACTCATAGCATTGCTCCTTGTAACCGTGAAATCCAATGACCTAGAAACTGGAGACCAAATAACCCATAGATACGGAGAAATAACAGTTTGTCCGGCCGGTGATCTCGTAACTACCGTAAAAATTTGTGAGTCACATTCAGTTCATTGTTCAGTAGGGGGCAGTGTATGTAACAGTTACCCAAATTGAGACATCATTTCAAATTGCTTGGACAAACAGACCAGCGCGTTGACTTACATACGTGATAAGGTTAAGACCGTTGAAGTTAATCGGGACATTGAACTTGTTGCACATAAAGGTTATTCTTTGAACAATGTTAAATGTTGTACTTCACTCTTAAATACACTCACGCCTGTCATTCCATGAGGTATAAGTAGAGCTTCATTATTAGTAAGGACAAAACATAAGGTGCTAGCTTGATGAGCAAATCTTTGTCCCGTTTTACCCTCTGTCGTATGTGGCAACTTATAATTTGCTTTTATATCTTTCTCAATTATCTTGAGAGATAATGTATTGTTCTTCGTAGTTAAATTGTATAAATTTAGAAACAAACAAGTGTTATTTGTAAATATAAAAACACAATCACGTACGATAACAGACTGTATCCCGGTATTATCATTTGTCTAAACAATGTAGACCAGACAGAAATTAAATAACGACATCCATTGTATGCACGATCGCAATCATCTGCGATCCGGTTTCTTTATCAAGCACGAGCTAAGGGTGAAGGGGAAAGATTCAATATGGGAGTAATTTAATGTTAATGTCAAACTCGATGATCGTAAACGAAATACAAATGTATGTCGAGTAATATTAAAAGTTGCAAGTGATTATTATTCTTTACTTTAATCTATGAGAAAAACATTTGTTCATTACAAGACAATAATGATATGTATTAAGCATCGGTAATCTCCTTAGACTGAGAGAAAGAGAAACACCAAATATGGTTGCTGCTTCTTTCCCAGCATACTGAAAGTCTGTGAAGATTAGATTATTTCCAATAGGGAATATTTGTTTATTTTTGTTTTAGTAGCCATGAACTAAGATTGTTTATGTTAACATTATCGCCTGAACCTCGTTTAGTGAGTGATGTCATAAATATTCCATATATTCTAGATACTTAATTGCCGCTCATTAGTTTGACCAGAGGCATCACTAATAATCTTGTTTAAACTCACTAAATTAACCAGGAACTACGAAAACGTATAATTTCAGAATTAATAAATAACTCTTTGTTAAGGATAATTTGAACAATATAGAGACTTGCAAACCGGATTTTTTCATGTTGTTTAAAAGGTCATTATGTATGACACGCCGAAAACAAAAGCTTTAGTTTTGTATACTTTGGAGTTTTTTTACTTGCTAGTAACAAATTAGTGCACAGTTCACCTGATAGTAAGTCATGAGACTGCACACCATAAACACCTGCGCCCTCAGCAAAGATGCAATATACACCCTGATAAATCAGATGAAATGTTTCGCTACCTTTAACTTGGTTTTTATTGTATTGCAAAAAACGAGCACACAGTTCACCTGATAGAAAGTAATTCTTGCAGCAATGCGCCCACATTCATCTTGGAAAAGAATCATAACGCAGATACGTTGTCACCCTTGAGGACTAAAATGAAATGCCTGCTCACCAGCAAATTTCTCCGGATTCCTCATTTTATGTTGCATTCATTCATCCATTCAAAGTGTTATGCTGTTATTTCACGCTGGTCTGTGAGCCAACCCAGTCATGCTGAATCAAGTAACTCATTGGAACGTGGCTCTGCCACTGAGAAATAGAAAAAATAGCCTTATATATAGATGGAAACCTAAGCGATTAAAATCCGTTCCGTAGTTCGCGAGATTAAGACCGGCTGGACTGTTTTACACTACTATGATAGTTTAAGATCACAACTTTGTTAAATAAAATCAAATTATGGAATGTATGATATTTTTGTTATTATTACTAGTTACGAGACATTGAAGTCACATACCGTGAGATAACTCTCTCACATCGTCTGTATGATAGTGAAATTTGAAACTTCAAATTTCAACACAACGTGTGATGAATCGTCAACTCCTTGACTGTTCAACATAATATTGACGAGTGTATTCTTTATACGTTTCGCACATTAATCATACACGTGATCGTGTTACCTGTGTTGCATATGTTTTTATACATATTTACGAATTATGCTAAGTAAAACAAAATCGACAATTACTCAATTTACTACTGTAATCTCAGCTTACACATGAATAGATATACTTTCTTTTGAACGTTCAACTTGACATTTGATGTTAATAATTTAATGTAATGAGACCTTTGTTTTATTTTGATTGCTGATTATTTCTGTATTGACCGTGCCGCGCATTTATATAACAGATCGCGAGAAACTCATCAAGTGGAAGTTAGATAGTCTTCTGTAATGCCTACGGACGAAAATATATTATTATAATATAATTATTGTATATATTAGATATAATTAAGTGTGATTAACTTGTTCAATTTTCATAAGATAATTATATTGCGAAAAGATTTCAATCTTTTATCTATACTAACAATAAAGTAATCCCCTAGTTGTAAATTTCTTACAATTGATCTCGTTTCACCTATAACGAATTATTAGTATTGTTTGTAGGCATAATTAAATGAAAATGACTTGGTGTTTTGTAGCAAAAGGCATGTACTTGCGTTTTATATGCGTGAACGCATTATTACCTGCATAACACAACAATTATCAGACTTACATTGCATAAAACCATGTGCTCTATACCTAAATGTCATACATTAAACGATATTGTTATGAACTATATAATATATAATTATATTGAGCTTCCAACACCACTAGGGTTAGGGCTATGCGTGCGAGTATACGAGTAAAATATTTTAAAAATAATTTTAGCGACATTGATTAAAGACTCTTTTTGTACTAATAACATAAAGGCCGTATTATTGGTAGCGTCGCATTCTTCATGGATGACAAGGAATCTATATTATGTATCCCGAAAATGAATGTCGGTGTCGTGGTCATGGAATCACTTATTGTCAGATCTTTGTTCGTGTAACGTCCCCAATAAAATAAAAAAGAAATAATATAAATTTTAGTGGGCTGAAATATTTTTTGTTAAATGTTTCGGAATTAATATTATTCAAACATTTAAGACCCTCTAGTAATATTAACCTTTTTTTTATTTATTTATTTATTATTCATATATACATTACAATGGTTAATCATCACGGAAACCACTCGGGTTTATCTTTGCTGGACAGTCGTCCTAATTATGAAATATATTTTATTGTAATTTACGTATAAGTGAGTAAGACTATATACTAAGTTTACAATAGCTTAGCTTACTGTTACCTAGGGGCTTTATCTTGTGTATTAGAAACAAAGGAGCAGCTATTCAAATGCAACGTAGGAGTTCGTGACCCGCAGTGCACACACGTGAACAATCACATTTGCCCCTCAGGTGTTGGTAATCAAAACACATTTGCAGTTGCAAGCGATAACGGATTGCAACGTGAGGCAGTTATGAGTGAATTGTAATCGAAATTTAATACTCGACGCATGTAATACTCCTTATGCCCGTATATTTTACAGGTCTATAACCTACTCAACAAAATTAAAGATCGATTTATTTTGTAAAAGTATACGCATAAAGGTATATTTAGTAAAATTTACGTGTTTCGTTATTGTTTTTGATACATGTTCGATTTATTCTTTTCGAAGTACAATACATACAAACACTTGCGGTCAATCTCAAGTCTTTGTCACAAGCATCAAAGACGATGTTATGAATAAAAAAAATTTGGGTAATAAAGTATCATTGTTGACCAAGTAATTTTTATTATAATTCAATTTAGGCTCGTTTTAAAAGCTGCTATAAACGTCAAATTTAATATCGGCAAAGGTACTTTCCAGAGAAGAACCGACAAGAAATACATGACATTTTTCAGTGTCAATACAATAGTTACATCGTAATATATTTAATTGCATTTACCGATCGAAAAACATATTTCGCATCAATATCGTAATCATGGAGTTTAAGTGCATTTCAATGTAACGTTGAATTTTGCATCGAGTCGAAGTTATATCGTCACAATATATGGGGCTATGACAAAGTTCGTAGTAAGAAGCCGAAGTTTACCGTGACCCAGTATAGCGGAAAGCGCTAGCAGGTAAACTGGTACGTAGCCAATGAGAGCCGTCGGCGATCGTTAAACCTTATCACACGTGTCAACCAATATCTCCTTTAACTAACGAGCGGCAAACGGGACTTCAATTAACATAACGAGAAGACCGCATTTCGTTCGAACTTTCATATATTTTTACATGATTGAAAAGTATTTTTTTATATTTAGCTATTTATTAGCCTATTTAGCTAATTGTTGAGTCACTCAGCAGCTAGTTTCTAGGTACAGCATGAATGGCGTGGCTCAACTGGGAAAGCCCTTACTGAACAGCAGCGTGAAATAGCAGCATAATTCTATTGTTTCGTATGACGAGTGTAGATAACTGAAGATTAAATTATTTCATTTCAAATTTCATGACAGACAGACAGCCGCGTGTGGTTCTTTGTTGAGGATGGATGTACGTGTTAATAAGATTAGAGTGAATAGGCATTTACTGAGCTAGGGCGCCTTACCATGCAGGACGGCATTTCCGCTTAACATCAGGCGGGATCGTGGTCAAGCACTTGCTTTGAAAGTATAAAAAGAAAGTCATCATTTACCATCGGGTGAACTGTATGCTTGTTAAACTGTTAGTTTAATAAAAAAAAAAGTGTAGGATGTGCAGCCCCAAGCTGATATTCCTTAGGATATTTTAATCATGATAAATCATTACTGTCATAGTTAATGTTGCCGGTGTTTCACAGCAATGACAACATTTGACACAAGGATCTGATTATTCCATTTTAGTTCTTCGTTAGATGAGAGACTACCCACAGCTTCACAGAGCTAGTATAGTCAATATGTATATCCTAGTCCTAGCCGAGTAGTAGATATATACGTTTTATCAACATTTTCAACCACATCTATAAATTGCGGAAATCTATCGCTAACTCAATTAAACAATTGATCCTAAATCGGCTGTGATTGGACACGAGCAAGCGTCGGTAGCCGTAGTGGTATTTCGTTAAACTATATGTTACTTAAAGACGGAATGAAGAACAAACTGATGATTAACGCGCTAACTATGCCAATTGGTAGTTAAAAGGTAATTAGCAAACATGTAGTCGTAATAAGATGGTCACGAGTCTTTGAGTCTCTTATTTGTAACGGTTAGTTACTGGCGGTACGTTTTTGTAGCTACGAAATCTAAAAAAACGAGTAGAAATGTTTAAAGGCCTTAATCTTATATCTCATGTAGTACAGACAAAGCAATAAAACATTCCAATTAAATTTGCCTTTTCCTGTGCATTTGCATATATTTATAACGCATCAAACTATATTTATCGGGCTAATCACTTGTGACCGTGACGTTTTACGTCATAATTACCCTTTGACAGCCTAAAAGGAGTGGCCGTAACGTTTTGTACGAAATGAACAATTGTACGTGACTCCAGTAAGGTATTTCATAAGACTACATTAGTCACTTATATTTTACTACATTCTGAAATAAGGATAAATTTAAATATTTACTATCGTGAATAATGCACTTTCGAAGAATCCTATACCTACTATGCGGTTGATTTATGGAACATACAAAACCTATTTTAAATAAAATTCCCCCTAAAGTATAACATATTAATGGCTCAAACTTAAACATATAAATACGAAAGTTTTCTCAATTTAAGTAAAGTATTCGAAGAATACTATACCTACTATGCGGTTGATTTATGGAACATACAAAACCTATTTTAAATAAAATTCCCCCTAAAGAATAACATATTAATGGCTCAAACTTAAACATATAAATACGAAAGTTTTCTCAATTTAAGTAAAGTATATCCGCTATCAAGTTCAGCACGCCGGTTCCATAGCGTGCTCCCCACTGGCGATAGTCTATTGCTAATAGCTATAATACAAAGTAACTTGGGGTCCACATAACGGACAAGGTGATTCGAGTCACGGCCAATACAATTACTAAAGGCAGGGGCAACTGCAGTTAGTTATGTCCTCGACAATGTAATCCGCCATGTTCTCCGATGCATTGACTAGGAAATGCAGATAAACGTTGTTACATGACTGATTGTTGTAACATTTCTTATAAACAATTATGAAAATAATAATAAAACGAACTTCACTTATCTCTAACAACAGTGAATTAGCGGAAATAAACTTTATACTAATATAGCACAGAGGAAAAAAAAATCTTTTTCGGCCAAACAAGCAGTCACAATATATTAGGAATCAATGGATAGAAAATTATACATGAGAAATTTAAACACAAATTAAAATTAAAAAAATAAAATAAAGTAAAATAAAACATTGAAAATTACTAATTATTCAAGTCACAGTTCACACAAAGAAGTCTTCGTCTATCTTTATAATTAGTTGATTTACTAATGACATCATAATAAGGACGGCCGTGTTGATAACGCTAAATAAACAAATCTCAACGAGGAAGACGATAGGTCTGTTTTGACTCATAAGGTTCTCCTAGTGTAGGTGTCGAGTCGCTTTTATACAAAAAAAAGTGGCCCTCCTAAAAGGGAGTGATTGGCTTACAAAGGAAAAATGTTATTGCCGCTATACATATCAGAATGATTCCTTCGCTCTCTAACTTTATCTCAACTATGCATATATATATATAATAATAATAATAATAAGCAAAAGATAACACATTCATTTTCGGAGGTTAATTTGAAATAAATCATTTCCGACAGTTAGGTCTTAGTTTGTCTTATGAGTTTTGACTAGTTCTAACAATTCCTCCCTTTATTTTCAGGTGACCCAATCTCTTGCATCAACGACGGAGCGATTTCACCGCATATCCTCAACACCTATTGCTGGATCACCTACACTTTTACTCTGCCGTATGCCAATAACAAAGGAATTTCTCATCCCGGCCTAGGCAATGATTACGAAGAGGAGAAACGGATCCACGCTTACTACCAATGGGTACCATTCATGTTGTTCTTCCAGGTATGACTATATTTGTACATATAAAAAGAAAAAGAGTAAATTACTATAAATTTATAACAATTTTCCCAGGCTACCAACAACTTTCTTCGTTTGGGGTTTAAATGAATAAATATTAATTACAGGATCTTAAGTCGTTGGTAGGGACCAGCCAGCTTCTCTATTAAAACTAGTATGTCTTTTAATATCAAGTCAATTCAATCACCCTCGTGAAAGATCCTTCGTAAGATGTTTCGCGATGGTGTTCTTTTAATATAGATTTAAACAATAACAGTTTAACTCCATTAGTTGTACTCGCAGGATGCTATGATTTGTTTCTAGCCTAATTACTAATTGGTATTCTTATGAATCGGCTGAGCGCCATAAGCGCTCGGTCACCTCTCAACCCGGTGAAACTGTAAAAGCCCTCGGGCTAACCGCGGCCATGAGCCCGAAAAGAATCATAATGGATCTTATACCACAAACAGTATCATGTTTATAACTACAGACTATCGTAATAGCTTTGAAATTATCGTTCACTAAGCCTTATTTTTGCACGATAATGTTAAAGTTTCAAACGGACATAACACGTCTACGTCATAACATTCCAGGGCCTACTTTTCTACATACCCCACTGGATCTGGAAGAACTGGGAAGAGGGCAAGGTTCGCATGATATCGGACGGAATGCGCGGGACATCAGCATGCATCGCGGACGACAAGAGCAAGCGTCAGGTAAACAATCATATATATTATTCTCGATCATGTCCCGGTCTGCCTACTGTATTAATGTGACTGATACTGTGTCCCATTTCACCAATTGGCACAATTGAGATAAGGCACCGTGCTAATAAAACTTGATATCCCTGGTAATTGACCCGATGATCGTCGTTGTATAAGTAGTTATTTGTTCTCTATGAATGGTTGTTATTTACTTGATAATTAGCCACAAAATTAACATAATCGATCAAGTTGTTAGGAGTATATTAAGTAATCGAATAAGATTTTACTAAACTGGATCTTTCTTTCAATATAGGTATAACATTAAGAATACGAGTCTTGTTATTTCTTTTAATTTTTTGAGAATCTATTTTTTATTAGAATGAATTAGAAATTATAGTAACATTACCAACATTTAACCACTCCAACAAAGCTTAATGGCTTACGGTAGCTGGATCACGGCAGTAATCGAAAGGCGTATTCGAACCTTCGACGTTAAGTTACGCAGGGCGTACCCTAAACCATTGAACTATTGGCGCTTATATTATATATAACGAATACAAAGTAATATTAAATAAATTGCAGAGTCGACTGGTGGAGTACCTGTATGACACGTTACATATGCACAACACCTACTCCTTCGGCTATTTCTTCTGTGAAGTTCTAAATTTCGCCAACGTTGTAAGTAATAATACTTAATTTAAAAATAGAATAAACCTCGGAAACAGCATATTAAAATATAATTCTTTTAACAGGTTGGCAACATCTTTTTCCTGGACACATTCCTTGGAGGAGCTTTCTTGACTTACGGCACTGATGTTGTCAAGTTTTCTAACATGAACCAGGAGCAACGTACTGACCCTATGGTAAGTTTCATACTAAGATACTCAAATGTGATCCATAAATAATATCGATATCTCTCGAAATATTTACAATTATTTTACAAGCACCATGCACACACAAACATATTGCCTTACAACTCAATACAGCCTCTTACAGTTATATCGTATAACATTTTCCAGATTGAGGTGTTCCCCAGATTGACAAAGTGCACCTTCCACAAATTTGGTGCTTCCGGAACAATCCAGAAACACGACGCACTTTGTGTTCTCGCCCTGAACATCCTTAACGAAAAGATATTCATCTTCTTATGGTTCTGGTATGTATCAAACTAAATTTTTACACGTCCATTTTATTGTAATTTCGTGCAATGTATTTAAACATTTAAATGTAAACCACGTTAAACAAAAAAGATCCTTGATAGGTATGCAAACTTACTTCCTCAATAAAATTTATTCTTTTTCACCGTATTTATATCCTAGTTGAATACAATGAAACTGAAGTGACTCATGCATTTATATAAGGATTATCGAAAAACCTAGACTACGTACTAAATGTTTCCGTGATTGTAGGTTCATCATCCTGTCGGTGCTCTCCGGTTTGGCGATCGTGTACTCGGCGGCTGTCATTCTTCTACCAAGTACCCGCGAGACAATACTGAAGAGACGTTTCCGCTTTGGCACTCCTAACGGCGTGGAGGCTCTTGTTAGAAAGACTCAGGTACGGCTTAATCTTAACGTTTTAAAGATAAAGTTTAATACTTAAATGTTTATTTACTGGTGTAAATATTACGATAACTCAAAACCTTTTTTGGTTATATTTATATTATATTATATATTGCATTAATTATTAGCAATTTTACCCAACGTTTTGAAGAAAATATATATTTAATTTTTATTTAAGGTTGGCGATTTCCTACTGTTGCACCTTCTTGGCCAGAACATGTCTCTGCGCGTATTCGGCGAAGTAATGGACGAACTGTCGCGGAGACTCCATCTTGGATCCAACGCACCATCTGCACCCTCAACCCTCGAAATGGCACCTATATATCCTAGCATCGAAAAATATTCGAAAGAAACCGAAACGTAAGCTGGAAGTAGTCACGTCTCCTTCACATTTTTTGAGAAATCATTGATATCATTATGGGGACTATTTTAGATAATTTAATGTAAACGCGATATCTCAAATGATGTATCGGAGATCAATTTTGTTCCTTATATTAGTTTTTCCATTTATCATTATTTCCAATATGCTCATGCTTACGGGAGCTATTGTTACGTATCTTCTTTTGAAGTTTCATTACGCTATCGCCATTCAATACATTCCTTTATTTTTATCTCTAAGCGACAATATTATTTTCGTAAAGGTATCAGACACAATTTGTTATTATTCGTTGGAGCTTTAACGTGGTCTCAATCATTTTGTTGTGTGTGTAAGTATTTTTTTTTTTTATCTATAGTCCGTTTGTGGAATTATAAAACAAAAATTGACGAGCATGACAAATACTAGACAATAATTATTTGTAGTAGTAAGTCGATATGTAGACAATAATGAAGTGTGTACGAAAATGTGAAATTTAATAAAGCGAAACAGAAATGTGTAACTAATTAAAAAAAACACTAAACAGTGAAAGTGATGTTACCTTTGCAGGGTAAATGTAATATGAGTTTATTTTTACATCAAATAATACGTACTAATGATCGTATAAAAAGAAAAAAGACATATCATCGCTCAAGAAGTAATATTTTTTTCCGCACTAACATTTAAACGTCAAAAGACAATTCTAAACGCGTATACTTAGTGTGTAATCAATACTTTGAACTATATGTCGTTGAAACAATTAGTGAAGTTGTACCTAATGATTTCATTTTTGAATTTGGAATAAGGTAATAAAAAAGCTAGATCTCAAGTTACCGATTATAACTTGTTACCTACCTTTTTTATTTTTTTAATTGGTAATATGTGAAACGTATGTTTTAGTTAAGTGAACTCTGGTGCAAAAGAGGTGTGTAATTTGTATAACATATTATTATACTCATATACTTTACTCTGACCATTGTGCCATTAAGAGGAATTGAGACAAGGGCGTGAATAAAGCGCCAGGTTTGCATTTTAGTATCGAAAAATATAATCCACTTTTTAAATAATGACACTTTATATTAGTTTTAGAGTATTTTTTTTTCTGAGTCATTTTAGCCATATATAATAAGTGCTTTATGCTGTAACGTCGCTTATTACTTCTATGAATCTCCAAATTCTTCCATATTAATAATTAAGGCATAATGCACACAGTATACTATATAGGGTACGTAAAATAAAACTTATAACGATAATTTTTCGACACTATAATAATGACCGATTGGTTTTACGTTAAGCATACCTAGAATAAAATCGTTTTGTTGTATTCAACACATATTTTTAGGAAGACTGCCTTTGTAACGATTACTTTATATGTAATTTCTTGATATTGATTTAGAATAAAAATATATAAAATAATAAAATTGTTTTATTTTCTGATCACTTAATTAATCGAATATCTAGAAATAGTTTATACGTCATATGAATCCTTTATAGAAGAACTAAACATAATTAAATTGCTTTTCTGTAATTAATTTGTAAGAAGATGGAAAAAGAATCGCCAGAGGCCTATAGATATTATATTAAAGTCGCCACAGAAATAGAAATTAAAAATAACATAAAAAACTATTAGTTAGACCGTATGGGGTAGTAGAGCTGCGTGGCGGATCCTGTGTGAGACTCCTAGGCGAGCAACAAAAATTTTTACATAAAAAATTTTGAGGTTTCGGGTCAGGTCATGCCCATGCCCCTAACGTTGCGCCTTTAAACCTTTATGCAAATTGTTCAATCAAAATAGAACATTAGAATTGTAAATTTTCTGTGCTGGTAACACTAATATTTCTGGCCTAAACTGTTACGCATGTTGGCAACTTTTTCTCTTCTCCTTCAAATGTTACCTCGTGTGCACGGCAATTGTTGTACCACACAAATTAATTACATAAATTGTTCTACTCAAAACCTTGTTTTTAATTATACACAAATCACACTGATTAATATAATTTAAATAAGGCATACAAAAAGATATCGCCATCGTCGACATCGACCAGGACGATATTATCATGATAGACTGTCACAATTTTATAAACAATATGCATGCATAATAAAAGATATTTAAGTAGATACAATACAACTCTGTCAACAGCACTGAATTTACTATAGTGCTGTAAGAGTTCGCATACATATTGAGAAACTATTATTCTATTAGGCAACTATAGTCGATGCATTATGAACTGAGACTTTAAATCATATTTATCTGTCTGTCTCGCTCGCACTTACAGGTCTTATGGAGAGGTGTAGTGATGTGCGTAAGAATTGTAGAGGTGCATATCGATAACGGGATAGATACGATCGATATGCTAAATTATGTTAAGTATTAATTGGAATAATATTTCGCTATCTGAAATTAAAAGTTTTTAATTTGTAAGATAAAATGTTTGTTTCGACGTTATCATAAAGAAACTGTATAGATCGTAATGTGGACCTGAAAAGGGCCGTTTTTACCTTTTCTAGGGATGACGCATCGACCCCGCGTGCCCAGTTAGCTAAGTAACGATAACGGGTTGCATTGCGTGCACATTACTACTGTCAGTGACATTTATTACCCGACGACTCAGCTTACAATGCGTCGACTATAGCTGTTCATCCGCGTGCAAAAGTAATAAATTATATGTGTTATCTTATAAATTATAAGATAGCACATAAATTATTACTGACAAATTCCATTTACTCACTCACATCTCTTACAAGTTTTTGCATGATAATGGCTTTAACATGTATTGGAATAGAACGTAGGTCGGAATATGTAAGTAATAAAACTATACAAATACATCGATTTATTTAATAATAGTATCTATAAGACAACGGGACTTACAAAGAGACAAAATTTGTCATAACTATCAAAACTAATTTTGTTGTTAATCCACAATCTTGTAGTGTTCATAAAATAATTTTCATTGACGGTTCCTCGGTTTGTCCAAATTAATTGTTGGTTTTAGCATATGGGTGTAATGCCTGCACGTGTCCTAACATTCCGTTGCCGTAGTCGAAAACAGTTTTATCATATATTACGAAAATAATGCACTACACCAGATCTACCTTTTTTTTTAGGCTACTGTTAGCCCGAGGAATTTTACAGCTTCACCGGGTTGAAAGGTGACCCAGAGCTTAGGGCCATCGGCCGAGACCTTTATTAGTGGGTAATCAGCACAAGGGCTCCCGAGGGGGAACTTATCTACTGGACAATAGAGACCCTTTAGAAGAACAAGATATAAGTTTACTCGTATCTAGGTGTCAAGATACGAAGCTCCGTTTACACTTCAGTTCATCAGCCTTTTACGTATGTATACTGTACTGTGGTTATTGTAAAAGGCGACTATTGGAGATACCAAAACATGATCCTAGATTCTATAGATGATATAACTATCATTACATAATACCGAGTGTTAAATATTCACACAATCATTCGAGGCATCTTTTTTTTTGGTAAATGGAAAGAAGGCAGAAGCACCTTCCTCGTATGCCCTATATCACTCAAATGTAAATGTTTTTTTATAAGGGGTCAAAACACAGCTCTCCTGATTGAAAGTGTTTCCTGCAGCTGATATAACTGCAGATATCATGGCGCCTACGTTTATTCTCCAGGGAATTGTAATAGAGATGCGTTTTCACCCCCGAGGATCCATAATCCATAGTCAGAAGCAACTGATCGACCCGAGGTTCAGCCCTCTCGGGCACCCTCGACTCAGTCGTTCTCGCGCAACAGGCTAACGGTCCAAGCCTAGGATCACTCTCGGGTGCCCTTGTGCTGGTTGCCCACTAATATAGGTCTCGGCTAAGCGTCATAAGCTCTCGCTCAACACTCAACCCGGTTTAACTGTAAAGTCCCCGAACTAAGGACGACCACTGCCGAAAAAAAAAAAACCCTGACGATTAAGATGGAATGCCTCATCACCAGCAAATAAGAAAATATTTCTTTCTCTTACCAGACGATGCAAAATGCAGTTAAATAAATATTTCATTATAGTATTACGAAAAGAAACAAAAGAAATTACACCTATTAGTGTTACAGATAGTTTATAACTTCACCAGACAGAGACCTGGAGGATGAGAATTAACGATAATTCTCTCTACTCTGCCTATATTTACCATAGAACCGGCGAAGTGACCTGTTCTACTACCAGTATCAAATCTTAAAAAGAAGAAATTTTAAATTGAAAATAAAACAGACTTACCTATTCCCCCAATCGAGTTTGGCGACGAGCTTCAACCGAAGGGCCCGCGTTTGGTCCTGAGTGAGAGTTCCGGCGAGGAGAGCGCGGCGTCCGCTGAGCAGTTCCCTCATCACTTTTGCCACCGCACTAAATCTGTACGTTTCTCGCTCCTAAAAATTAGATGAAATTGTTTAAAGTTAAATTACTATCCGGTCTATAAATAAATTTACAAAAGGTAATTTTAAGGGTTGCTAAATGTGCTATGACGAATAGTTAAATAAGACATCTATTTTTTTTATGGCTGATGGCCACTGTTAGCCCGTGGGCTTTTACAGCTTCAACGCGTTGAAAGGGGGCTGAGCGTTTAGGGCACACAGTCGAGACCTTTACTTATGGGTGGGACCAGCACAAGATTTTCCGAGCCTCAGCTTGGACCGTTTCCCTGTGTAAAAAGGCGTCTTGGAACGTTCAACGCGCCCAATTTTAATTTTATATCGAGTATAAATACAGTTTATTTAATGAATTAAGGTGAATGAAAAATGTAAAGGACTCCTACGGCCCGTGCCATCCACATTCATCCTCGATAAGGGAGCATAAGGAAGGTACGTTAGGACTAAGATGGAATGCCTTGTTCCAATTGATGCTGCAGCTATAAACAAACTGCAAAGAGACTCTTAACATTAAAGTGCAGTGGATTAATGGCTGCAGTGCAGTATCCATCAAACATCTCAAGGAGTACGTTCTCGTTGAACGGTTATGACATGTGACCTGTGCTCAGCAAAAGGTCTAAATGCATCAATGATTTGTTGCATTGCTTAATTATCTTTAGTATGACGAGTTTAAGATAGCTCTTAATTTAAAAAGAAAATAGCAACATTGTAAAACTTTGTTGTCACAGTTTGAGGACTGTCTATAATTTCTCGTTACCAGCAATTGGGTCTCAGCTTGCCTACACTCACCATACGAAACAACGTGTTCTGCTGGTATTCTGTAAAAAGTGGTCCTTGTCGAGACGAACCATTCCTTAAGATTCGTAATGAAGACCTAATTATTGGTGACGGGGCATCCCAACTTAACACACAGAGGTGACAGCGCATCTTTTTTTTTCCAATTATAATATGAATATGGGTGTCATTGAATTACAATATGTTTTTAACACTAACTACCAGGTATTACTCTAATTTCACAAAAAAACAAAATACATATCAAATATCTTGCTTCAAATTTTTTTTTACCTTAAGTTAGTACAAAACTTACGTCATATTTTCAAACAAGAAATAATGGTAGTGATTATGTTATTAGTAAAATCATTAGTTAAATGAAAGGAGCCATTCGGGGAAACAAACTTAAACATAAAGGAGTGACTGCTTTAGAATTCTCACTTATCTTTGACAAACATTGACCGGTACTAATAAATGCAACAATAGACATTATAAGGCGGAGTCCATACTTGACTTATTTGTCGAAGAAAGATTGAAATACTGAACTATTCTATAAATACAACCATTATATGGATCAAAATATATTTTAATGGAAATCTTTAAAACGTCACCCACAAGAACCGATAACATTTACAAATATATTTTTATACACATATGAGGACAAAGTTAGTTTTCAGCTCTTATTGGTTTACTAACTTTACTAACACAATTGCATTACACTATTTAAAATTTCTTTCACAGACATATTAATTACTTCTACATATTCATTTATTTCTACATATCATTACATATCGCTAACGCTAGTTTTGGATTTATATAAAAGAGAAAGAAAAAATTCAACGGCTGCATTTCATTTTGATATAACATTAACAAGCAACGTTGTTACGGAAACAAATAGAAATATTGAGCATTTTCAATTTACGTTTTTCATCGCATGAAAAAAATATTTCGAAGATCTATGAAGTCCGCCAACGGCAGTAGGTTATGTTGCAATACTCTCCCTAGAAAGGAGATCCATGCTCAGCAGAGAGATTTTACAGTGGTAAAATAGTATCATAATGCTGCGTTGTTCCGTCTGGTGAGTGAAGGGATCCAGAACCTTTATTACTTGTGACGAGGCATTACATCTCAGTCCTCAATTCATCATCATAATGCCACCCGCATTATAATTCCTTGTCAAGGATGAGTTTTAATGGGTCGCAGGAATCAATTAACATCAGGTGAACTGTGTGCCTGTTTGTTACTCTCAATGTAATAAAAAAAGAGATCTATTCATATTATTAATATCAAAAACATCACTTATATAGAATATCTAAGATTTTTCTTCATAATTCATCCTTCTTATTATGTACAATTATTATCACAAAATTTCTAGTCTGTATGAAAACAGCTTAACCCTTTTAAGATTCATCATTTCAAAACCACAACTCAACCGGAAAGTAATTATAGAATCAAGGGTAGACCATAGTACGCAATACAAATCACGCTAATTGGCGAGAAATTGCTACATGCCAGTGGTTAATTAGTCAATATACAGTGTAAATTTTTTATATCGTTATTCTTTAAAAAAAAATTATAAGAAATGCTCGGTCCCTTGTATAAAGAGTTCAGACTGTATGTTAATCATTAGAAAAAATCTTTAAATATTTTTTTTGAACTTTATTTATTATCTATATTCTCGGATTGCCGGCAAGCTTTTTTTTAACGTAAGCGTAATCTTTTTTTTTTAATTAAACAGACAAGCAAAAGCTAAGCTAAAATACTCAATGTGCTATCAGAATGCATCCAAGCTCAATAATAAAAGGAGGATTTATGGCACTACTTAACATTACGTTTTTAATATTATATGGGAAGGTGTATTTCGTGGAGCGAACATTTTATTTCATGGATTTATTACACTAACAATAGGAACCATAGCGCTGCTGTTCCTTATGAAGAGTGTAGGGAATTGGCGAGGAATTTATTGGCAAAGCATTTCAGCCTTATTTTTTGCTAACTTATTTCAAACAACGCTGGCACGGACTTTCAATTATTTATGAAAATAGAAGAAACACTTGAGCACACAAAATATGAAGAATACGTAACTGAAAAAATCTATAGAATTATAAACGTTTATAGACTCACGTAAAGTCTATATCTTTTGCAAATCAAGTTCTACTGTACTAATCATTATTATAGATCTAAAAACTTTTGAACTAATACGATCAGAATAACATTATACCAAGTTACTGAAATAACAATAGTATTATTTAAACAAATAAAGGACGAAGGAGTATTTGTAGTTTAGAGATGTTTCTTTTGCATAACAGCGGTTCTCGAAAACAATCAGTAACGGTAGGGCTATGGAAAGGGAGTTGGCCGTATTGACGCGTAGAATTACGCAATATAATCATAAATATTTCCTGCGCGTCTGAGTACTTCCGGACTGCGGACTTTGACAATGACATGATAGCAATGGAAGTCAATTACCCAAGTTGATTCCGGTGTCTGTATTGATTTAAAATAAATGTGACAATAACTAAAATAGACATTTTTAAGCTTATTATTTTCAAGAAAGGCTAAGGGTCTAATCATAACAGTCAATTATTTCGCATTATTATGTCAATATTTTAAATAATACCATTTTTTCTTTTCTTTCTCGGTTTTAATTAAATTTAAAATTGCGACTGTTTCAGTTTATCAATACCTCAATTTTCACAATTTAAAAATGAGGACCACTTAACTGAGTTATTCTAGGGAGGTTTTTGTGCACCTCGAAATCATTTCTGCGTACCACTATTTAAAATTAACGTTTAAAAAAACTTGACCAATCAAGTTGCTGCTAAAAACTTGCACACTAACTAAAATTCGAGTAGATAGCGTAATGGATTTTTTGATAATTCACCGCGCATCAACATTCTTTATCTTCATACATTGTGTCAATATTTTAAATAATACCATTTTTCTTTTCTTTCTCGGTTTTAATTAAATTTAAAATTGCGACTGTTTCAGTTTATCAATACCTCAATTTTCACAATTTAAAAATGAGGACCACTTAACTGCGTTATTCTAGGGAGGTTTTTGTGCACCTCGAAATCATTTCTGCGTACAACTATTTAAAATTTACGTTTAAAAAAACTTGACCAATCAAGTTGCTGCTAAAAACTTGCACACTAACTAAAATTCGAGTAGATAGCGTAATGGATTTTTTGATAATTCACCGCGCATCAACATTCTTTATCTTCATACATTGTGTCAATATTTTAAATAATAATATTTTTCTTTATCAGTTTTAATTAAATTTAAAATTGCGAATGTATCAGTTTATCAATACCTCAATTTTCACAATTTAAAAATGAGGACCACTTAACTGAGTTATTCTAGGGAGGTTTTTGTGCACCTCGAAATCATTTCTGCGTACCACTATTTAAAATTAACGTTTAAAAAACTTGACCAATCAAGTTGCTGCTAAAAACTTGCACACTAACTAAAATTCGAGTAGATAGCGTAATGGATTTTTTGATAATTCACCGCGCATCAACATTCTTTATCTTCATACATTGTGTCAATATTTTAAATAATACTATTTTTCTTTATCAGTTTTAATTAAATTTAAAATTGCGAATGTCTCAGTTTATCAATACCTCAATTTTCACAATTTAAAAATGAGGACCACTTAACTGAGTTATTCTAGGGAGGTTTTTGTGCACCTCGAAATCATTTCTGCGTACCACTATTTAAAATTAACGTTTAAAAAAACTTGACCAATCAAGTTGCTGCTAAAAACTTGCACACTAACTAAAATTCGAGTAGATAGCGTAATGGATTTTTTGATAATTCACCGCGCATCAACATTCTTTATCTTCATACATTGTGTCAATATTTTAAATAATACTATTTTTCTTTATCAGTTTTAATTAAATTTAAAATTGCGACTGTTTCAGTTTATCAATACCTCAATTTTCACAATTTAAAAAGGAGGTTTTGTGCACCTCGAAATCATTTCTGCGTACCACTATTTAAAATTAACGTTTAAAAAACTTGACCAATCAAGTTGCTGCTAAAACTTGCACACTAACTAAAATTCGAGTAGATAACGGAATGGATTTTTTGATAATTCATAGCGCATCATGATTATTCCTTTATCACTCCTAAAATTGGAAGAAAACCTTTGAAGTTGAGCGTGTGAATTTCAATAAAAACATAAACAGAGATGCTATAAGCCTAACCCGTCTTTTTTTTTTTTCAAATACCATCCTAATTTTACGTATGCTGCACAGCAAAACTAACTATTGGTACGGACTGGTCTACTCGAGTCGGGAAAGACCAAACTTATAGAATACTATAATATCGTTGGTGATGTGTACACATCTTCATTAAGGTTCTTTATTGAGCATGGGTTTGGGTACCATATGTCACTCATCAGCTTCATCGTTAGCCTTACCAAGTCCCTTTAATTGTTGGGATGACAGTATTATGTCCTTTAATTTATCTTCTTTTTCGTCCCACTTTCGTTACTTTAATATCACATTTCTCACACACACACACACACTCCATCCATTTTTTCCTTGGTTCCTAATTCATATTCATCTCCCGCTATAAGGTGCTTCCATTCCTCCTTATATTGCTGGTATTAAATACATTCTCTCACTTCCTATAGTATGTATAGTAGAGAAGCATTATCATTTCAGTCCATCACGCTGTTTCAACTTTCCTTTTTTTTATGCTAAACATAGATTTTCTTACATAGAATGCCGAACGAGACAACACTTCCTGCAATCTTGAATATAACACCATGTTTACAACACATTGGTATTTTTTTTTGCATAAAATATTAAAAATATAATGATGTGATGTGTTTTCAATAACATACAAAAACGTCTTTAAAACAAAGAAGAAAAAAGCTATCAATTGGACTTTAGTGAACAAAAGATCTGTTACGATCATGGAAAAAATATCTTACTAATGTTGTTTGATAATCAGAGTCAGTATCTTGTTAAATAAATTAACCATAATTGTAACGAATACCTTTAGACGTGGATGATAGATTCAATGGCATTCTTGTACAGGGCGAACCATAAACAACACATTTAAGTCAAGTATTAGTTATGTACGGAGTTTTAGTAATGAACTTAACATCAGGTGGAATCGTGGTCAAGCACATGCTTAGAAAGTTTAAAAAACAAAACTATCTGTAAAATTTACATCATCGACATCGATTAATTGCTGACCTCTCCTTTCTCTTGATGTCTCGCCATAAAATTGCTACTTAGCACGATCCCGAGACAAACTCATTTTTTGTTTCATCAAACGGTAAAAGGGAGGGGGGGGGGTTATGTTATAGTATTAACAAATTCAATGTATGTCTTATCACTATTATACTACGAGCAACAACACCAACATGCGGTTGCCACCTGGGAACCAAGAAGCAAACACGTACGTTACACAGTTAATATAAATAATGAAATACCTGTTAAGATCTTATGCAGGTACTTAGTAGGTAATTTACTATAGTAAACAAATTATATATATTATTTTATAACAACGTGTAATCATAGTTCCGTAATTTGATGTGTAATAAAATATGTGGTTAATAGTAAAAATTTGGTTGCGTTATTAAACATAATTTGTAAGATCGATCAGAATAGTATTTGTATTACCGCATACAATTCTGTAGTCCCAATAATGGCTGATACAAATAGACAACTAAATCTGAGAACTATAGTTATCTTCTCAAATACAGAAAACTTGATTAACGATGGTAGAACCACGATGCAGTCAGATTCTAGAACGCCCAGCTCGACAAGAGAAGGACAAGATTCTCTGTGCTAACGTGAAATGAAATAACAGAATAACGCTTATATATATCAAATGGTGAGATAAGGGGATATAAAATGAAATGGGTGGAACGTGTGAACACAGTGTCAGTTACAATTATAGGTACTCCATCTCGTTCTTCAGGGTGTCCTCTCCTCTAATCTTTGTTGAGGGTGGATGTCTTGGGCCGCATTTCTTATTTTCATCAGGTGAATTGTATACTCGTATGTCAGATATTAAAGAAAAATTATGTTGTTATTACAATTCAAGAGCGTTGATCGCTGAGTACATATGAAATATAAAAGTACACACCACATAAAGCTTCTTCCATAGTCGTGCCCAATCCCTCAATACACATGCAATCTCCCGCACTAAGGGATCGTCCTTCAGATCCGCAATAGCTGTAGCGCCTGACCCTTTAACAGTGCATGGACGAATTGAAACCACACAAGCTGGAAATATTCCCCACGCTGATCTGTTTGTTGTACTGAATCCTCTGTACCATCCTGAAAAAATTAAGATACTCATAACTGTATAAAACTGTAAAAGAAAATTAAAAAAAATGTGTAGTAAATTAAAAAATGATAAAAAATTGCAAAGACGTGATATTGTTCTAAATGATGAATTCAACAACTACAAGTATGCTCACCAATTTTCGTTTCGAACCTAATATAGTCATGAAATAAATGAAGCACTAAACATGGTCTCTGTGTCTAACCCTTTTCTTATATTTAAATGAAAGATTTTAAAATATAATTATAATACAACAAACGTTTACCGTATGAGTTAAACTACTGAATTGATGAAATAAATTTTTTATATCAATCACAAATATTCAATTGAACCTCTTTTCTTAAGACAATGCGAATTATTACTATTGTCTCGTGAATATGTACTATATATCTACGATCAAGAGATCAAGTATATAAACAAAATATATCACCTCCATTCTCCTCTAATATTTGCACGGTCTCTCCAATTTCCAAAGGTAATCCGGAACGTACATCACCCTTCCAGTTGTAGACAGCTAAAACAAAGAAACAAAATCGTTGCGTCTAGTACGGCCATAAGTCAGTCCCAGGAAAAAGATGCCAGGAAACAATAGAAGAACTACGATCTATAATTATTGGTGAATATCATAGAAGAATAGAAGAAGTATCATCCAAGTTCCACTATCGGACCACACGACGCACTGCTGGATTTCATCCATTTGTAGTGAACATCCCTCAAACCCGAACGAAGCGCTTTGCTTCGTCTATCATTATTAGTACAGCAAAGGACTGGAATAGTTTGCCCGCGTCTGTCTTTCCCTCCGATTACAATGTGGGTGTTTTCAAGAGTAGAGTGAATAGGCATTTACTGAGTTAGTGCGCCTTACCATCCAGGACTACATTTCCACTTAACATGAGGTGGCATCGTGGTCAAGCACTTGCTTTGAAAGTTTAAGAAAAAAAAAAGATACCGTGATTAGCACAAAGTAACAAAGCATTCCCCCTAACATAATAAGGTAAGATAAGGTTTTACAAATTACTAATTATTTTAGTGAATTTTGGCCGTAGCTTTCTGATATCGTGAATATTCTGTATTGTTATATTGGGAATCAAAAGTTTTAATGTCGAATATTAATAACTGGAATTGAAAATTTGGTTCCAAAGCTTGGTCAGCTTTGGAACAAATCGACTAGTAACAATGGAATTTTAACTTTTTACTTTCGTTTACGTCTCAAACTGATATCGCTAAATGAAACTACGTTGAGACTTAAAGCAATATGATTTTATTTCGCTTCGCCGCCACTTCGTTGGTCTGCGCCGACATTTATAATCTACATTTTACAAATCAGGAAACTACGCTGAAAATAAAAGTTTGGGATTCTATTGATACAGTCGGCACGCTTGTGTCTTTATATACTTTTTAAATTAAAAACGAAGATTAAGTAAGCAATTACTTTATGATTACAAAATGAATGTGTTGCCGGAAACTGATGAAAACAAAGAATCTAACTTAAAAGCGTACTTCACAAAGTTTCTGGAGAACTTCATGAAGAACTGAAAGATTGCGACAACCGACTTCGAGCCGTGCTTAGTGCTAGGGCAATACCATGTATTGATCCAATATTTTTTTTATGATTATTAAATTAATTTTAAAATACCCAACCACAAGTTTATATTCCTAAATTCCTATTTTAACTACATTTCGACCCAGATAAAATTAATTTATAAAGTACCGAATAAATTTTGACAATAATGGTACCAATTTAAACCTGACACCTGAAGTTTTTAAATCATAAATGATTTTTACTTACAAAGTAACGTATTTTTTAAAAAAATATGGATATGTATGCGTACTTATATGTTAAGAGTCGATTTCGTTGCTCCCGAGTATACATTATGATGGAATACTAAAATAGTACTGCCAGATTTTCACAAAACACAGCGCTGTGTTCTATCACATTATTCTTTCAGCTTTAATGTAGATAAACCGTCGTCTGGCGTTTGACGTAAACTGGAATCGCCTGATTTATTATTAGATGACTAGATTTGTACGAGTCCGTTATGCGGATTTTTTTCTAAGAAAACATTCATTTCGGAAGAAAAATGAGAAATGCTTTATTCAAAATAGGTACGCGCTCATCTTTTGAACAATTTGTGAACTACGTCAATAAAAATCTTTCTCTTTTGCTCCAAACCATTCAACGAGCCATTTTTTCATATCTTCGCATAGACCAAAGCGCTGCGTGCGTGCTCAGCAAGTGACCCATCAATGCAAACAAGTGGTAATCGGAAGGAAGGCCAAGTCTCGAGTAAGCCGCATGGGGTAGAACTTCCTAGCTAAGTGCTTCCAACGTATCGCGAATCGGTTTTGCCGTATGTGAAAGAACATTGTTATATGAAGAAAAATGACTTTACGTCGCCTCTATGGGTATTTGGTTCTTTTTTCATGCAGAGTTGACAACAGACAACTATTGAACGATTCAAATCGGTCAATTGCTGTTGGTAGCATTTAGTATTAAATGCTTCCCTACGTTTTAACACGCTTCTCTGGTCTCAGCAAATACAGATCATCGATTTCTGCCAAAGCGATTCAGTCTAGCGTCGGATGTGGTTGGTGCACATGGGTCCAATGATTTATGCCATTGTGATTTTCAAAATAAATCTATTTTTCAAACCCATGCGAATCATATACGTCCAACAATGCTTGCAATTCCACATCTTCGAATTTTTGGCGCTTTTCCACGTTCCTTGTCTGCAACATCTAAATCACCACTTTTGAAATGCCGAAACCATCATTCACACGCATGTTGTGTTTCTGAAGCATGTTCACCATGAGCTTCCTAAAATAATTGGTATGATTCGGCAGCAATTTAATAGCTTTGTTGAAATCAAGGGCATTAAGCACTTAGTTGTGTGACACAGACATCCAACAACAAATGCAAGATGTCATAGCCATAGACCGAAAAATCATAAGAATGATATACATATATATGCATCAAGGGCCAATTTCAAAGCATTAAAATCTTCTGACAACAATAGCCACCATTTTCAGTTTCCACTAACATAGATGTTGCAACAGTCAGAAAGAAGCAAGTGCCCATGATGTACATCATTCCAATTCATTACTAAATTGATATCCTATAGCTAATGGAATTTACTCGCCCTGCTTAACAGATGTTGAAACTAATTTCTCTTATTATTATTAATGTCACTTATACTACATAAAATAAAAATAAAAGTGATGACCAAATGTAAGCAAGATAATAATTATGATTGAACCATAAACAACTATTTATTTATAGCAATTTTACAACAAACTACCTGATGTTTTCTGTCAGAGGTGTCCAGATACCTGGAAAGGATCATGGTTTCCTATTCTCCCATAGAGATGGGAAATATATAGACAGTGCCATAGTTTGTATTATAAATTGACACTAAAAACTCACTGTAGTTTACCACTAACTATTGGCAGGTTGCATGATAGTGAAATACTAGCAAGTTTAATATGGAATAGCTCTTTGGAACACAACTCACATTAAATTCAGTAAAAGATGCATAGGTAAGCAACATCCTTATACAATTTCCATCTAGATTGAAGGAAGTGAGTGAGCTGAATACAGTCTAAAACTGAACTCTGGCCTGCTTAATTGTGAGGGTATTGGACCATAGGTCTCTTATTAATGGTTCCTAACATTATCTGAAATTTACAGCAAACAACTGGATAACACACAATGACTCAATATATTATTAAATCTTACTTGTATTAAGTAATTTATTGTAAATTACTTAATAAATTACAATAACTCATTTAGGTGATAACAGCTATAAAAAAGAAAGTAAAGGGCACAAAGGAAATCAAATTTAACCATCTCAGTAGAAAACCATTTCATAATTCGCTACATAAAAGCTATTTTATATAAAATATACACAGGACCTAATGGGAAAATACTGTACCAAAACAATATTAAAATAATAACGAATGATTGAGTACTTAAAAACTTTAGTTTTATAGAACAAAATTTTGTGTAAATTCGTCTTTTAAAGCCAGACAATTAAATACTAACAAATACACCTTGAAACCAAATAGGTAAATACATTATCATAATAAATGAAACAATTTTGACAGAATTGTTTACGTCTTTCTTTTATTTTGTATTTCGAACAAAAGCAATGCTTAGGTCATATCAAACTTAACTTTAAAACTTAGTGTTCTGATCACCGGATGCTATGCAGTAATTTAATTTTCAAATACTATTTATTAAAAATTCATAACATGTTTTTACATTTCCGCTGTAATTGTAATCAGGACACATTAATTGTGATTAAAACAAAATGTCAAACTTACCGACACCTAGCTTAGAAGATTTGGATGCAATCCACATTCTTACGGTTTTAAATCACTAAATAAATAATACTAAGAGGCATTACTGCAAATTATAGAATTAAATGCAAAATCCACCCAAAAACAATAAACACAAAAATGTACTAAAGTTCTCAACCTCTCAGGTCTGTTGTTAGATATATTGACCTACAGTTTAAAAATAAGAACCATAGATTGTGTATGTGCTAATAATAATTCCATATTATGAAGAACATTCTTCGCTAAAAGTACGTATTAAAGTCTGATAAACTTTTGAACAGAAACATAATTGGAGGAAGTATATTTTCTACTGACAAAAATATAAATATTGCGTGAATGCTAATAATATAAAGTAAATTTTATGAAGTTATAGTTTTAAAAATTTTCCTTATAGAAAGTTTTACTTTATCTTAAATTTTTTTAAATAAAGTTAATCGTTTAAAAGACTTAATATATTTTTTAAATATTATTAAGTTCTTGTTACTAGATAAAAGATTTGATATATCCACCTTAGTTTAGTTTTAAGAGAATTTAGTAAAAAAATGTAACGTGTCACATGAAATATGAAAAACAAACAAATTCATAGAAGTAATTATATTATTGCACAGCTGCAAGGGAGCAATTAGAGCATTTAAGATATATTAAAAATTAACCAACAGAAAAAATAATAGCTCAATTAAACATGGATTATGCATAAAATAATTAAAACATCTATCAACTTTACTTACAACTTTGAGTTAGTTTTAACAATATTTGTGGGTTTGTTGGTTCAAAAAAATGTTTTCTGGGTTTTCGATCTGATATCCTCAGTATAATCAGTTTAGGGCACAGATAGATTCCCAGGAATGATTGTTCTAGCCTGAAATAAAATTTAGATGAATGGTAACGACATCCGTTACCATGGAAGTACTATGTACAACAGGAAGGCGCAGTTTTGAATAGAATTGTTAAACTTATCCTAATTGTTATGCTATAACAAATAAAGATAAGAGAATAAGGGCCAGATTTGAGGTTTATTTTACGGAGTATTTCAACTCGGTGCCTATGCCAATTGAAAACTATAGTAAAGCAAGAAACTTTTATTTTTAATTTTACATCAGACAATTATCTAAATAAAACATTTTTGTTTCAAGGCTAGGTGCGAATCTGACCATAATTTTGACGCAATTCATTTTGTTTCTGAAATATTACAACAAAAATTATGCTGGTTCAAGTTGGGCTTATAATCAGGCTACAAATGGACACATTACTATTTTGGACATTTATCAGCTCACTTTTTACATAGATATTATTATAACAGATAGTCTTGTACGTAGTACTAGTATATTCATGCCTATGTTCTATTGTTGACAATTGAAGTTGTTGTTAGCAGTTGACAAGAAAGTTGTCACCTACGTTTAAACAAGATTTTGCATGGGTTGTTTGATTGTCAGTGCCCTATCTATCTACTCTGAGAGCATAATCTATCTTGTTTGAAAGTTACTTTTACTTCTTAACTTCATTTTTAGTAACGAAGATTCTGTTTTTTTTATTGGAAACTTAATATTGAAATGTCAGACGACTTTATTCCTTTAAATCAAAGTACGCCTGTAAGGGACAGATGGCATGAAAAAAATCAAAACCAGAACAGTTTTCAAAGTAATCGCCATCAGAATTTCCAAAAGCGACGAGGGCAATATAATAATAGATGGGGCAACTCGCCGAGAAACAACTCATCGAGGAACAGCTTTGGGGTATTAAAATATTATTGATTTATATATTACTCTAGGAAAATACTTATTGAATAGGTGTTTATAAATAAGCATTCCCTAATTTAGCTTTCTAATGCTTCACTTTTATAATAAACATTACATGGAATCTTATTTAAGTTGCGATTTGAGCTACACAAACCCTGTATAAATCAAAACTTATTTGAAAATAAAAAGCAAACGAAATATTAGAATCAATCTATAAACATATGAAATAAATATATCAAAAAATATGTATTTTTTACAGAGTGACAGCAATAGCAGTTATGGAAGAGATAATAAAAGCAATATTGATGCATACCTTCATCCCTCAATGCTTCAGGATCCTTGGGCACAACTTCGACAAAGTAAAGAATGATGATCAATCAATAATTGAAGGTGACTTATTTAAAATTATGTAAAGACATTCTTTTGTGAACTCAAAAATACTTGAGTACTGTTTATTTTATATTTATTATAGGTACCTGTGTTACACATTGTTTATTGTAATGTCAGTTTCAATTTCTATGTACTATAATTTTAATTATGTCATGTAAGAATAAGTGTGTAAAATATACTGATATATTTTGTAGGACTCGGTTAGTTAAAAGAATTGTATATTTACACTACTTTACATAATTAAATGAAGTGCTATTCTGCTAACACTTAAGGCTGATTATTATTTTACTAAATCGGGGATTTGGCCAGATTTATGTAAAACTTCATATTTTTTAATATATGTTCTCAATAGTGGTTTTACATTGTGAGGTTCAAAAGGCCTAGAGTAAAAGGTAGTCAGCATTTTATTCCCAGTCTTATAGTATAAGGCTTAGGTACCCCCTGTGTGTTGTAAGGTGACTAAAAAGAGATTTCAGATTTCCGTGTGAGGAGAATGGTATCAGCAAGTGGTCCCAGGTTGCTATTCAACAGTGAGGGTGCTAGGAGAGGTGATATCGCCCGGAGATATGCTTAGTCTCAGTGAAGAGTGGTACTGGTGTGTTGTGAGTGTGGCAGTTGAGTTTTTGTGTATATAAAATAATATCCTAATAAAACCAAATAAAAAAACGGTAAAAGTAGTATAGGCAAAGTGAATGACAGATGGCAGTGAGTTGCAGATATAAATTATTGTATTTACAATAATTTATATCTGCCACTATCTAGTGACTTACATGGTACTTAATCCTGTCCAGTCCATTTCAACAGACCAACAACTCACTGTGCTTATGTTAGTCTGTTGAAAGTTGATGGGTGATAACGGCTTATGATTATAATTTGTGGTAGTCTGAGCTTAAGATCTAAGTTAGCAGTAATCTTGGACTATGATGGGGGGGGGGATAATGAATATTGTGATATCTTTACTGCTGCAAATGAATGTGGAATGGAATAAATGAGACAGATTTGATTTCTTTTGTTAATTTTATATTGTTTGTTATTACTCAACAGTTACACGAGATATAGGGCACTGTACATTTAAGGAATATGTTGATTGTTTTTGAGAGATTAAGGTCCGGTGCAAACTTAAAAGACAAGATGATGAGAAATTTATGAACATTCTACTCTTAAGTCTAAGAAGTAAAACTGCAAGCTATGAGTGTACCATATGCAGCTATAGTATTTCAACCACTATAAATGGGTACCTATGTTATTTCATAATATGTTGCAGCCGTACTATAATTATAACCACTTTAAGATTTTTATATTTATGTTTTTATGTATCTTCTTCAGTCCATTAGATGTGGAAGTTCTTCCAATGTAGTTTTGTTTATGAAGTAAGTGTGATAAACAAGTATGTGTTCATTTCACCTAAAGGTAAGTGATCCCTATATCCTGATTTTTGAAAAGGAATCTAGATGCGGATTTGTCATCCATGGATATTAAGATAGAATGTATCATTATTCTGTTCAGAGATGAAGTTAGTTTGTTTAGTATTTGGCATTCATTCTATATATTCTTGTTATATTCTGTACTATAACACATTTTCAAAAAAAAGTCAGATTGTGTAATTTCTTTCTATCCCTGCTAGTTTTTGTTATGATAAAAAGTATTGCCAAATAGCCAATCTCTTTTCATCATTGACTTTTATTTTAATTCATCTTGCAATTTACATATTAATTAATATTATAACATTGACAAAAAGTGAGCGCAAAAAGTCATAATATCAGCATTACATTTCAGGGTTCATATAAAATTTTCTTATATCACAAGTGGTGGCAAACGAGCAGACAGTTCAACTTATGGTAAGTGAATTCTGTGTGTTCAGTGGATTGAAGATGCGCACGAAAAGCACATGTGTATTCACCCCCTGGAAAATGTTTTGTATGGAGGTAGCTTTCGACTTTTTCTCCATGATACATTTATATTGACATTGATATACTGCGAATCTCATGGTGGCTGCTCAAATATTCAAACAAACTACTTGAAAACTCTTAGCGTCATGCCACGTCTGGTGAGTGTACAGTTCCGGAGGACCTTTATTACTTGTGACAAGGCATTCCATCTCAGTCCTCAAGGGTGACAACGCCTCTGTATTATGATTACCTGTCAAGGATGAATGTAGATGTCATGGGCCACAGGAATTTCTTACCATCAGGTGAACTGTGTGCTCGTTTGTTACTATAAATTTAATTTAAAAAAAACTCGTTAGTAATGTTGACATAATTAGATTATATATAAATATGTGTCTTTATAGCCATCAGTATAAGACCAGCGGTCATCAGTAAAGTGTACCAACAGTGAACTTCCGTAAAAACATTCACACGAAAGACTTTAGCATAGATAGGAGATATGGCTACGAGCTATTTGACAGCCAACGTGTTAAACAAGTCGCGACAGATTTGCGGCTTTGGGCGTAATATTCGACTGATAAGCAATCCGATATGATGATAGAGGAGTTTGCATGATATTCGATATTCGGCGAAACCATTATTCGTTGCATCTATACTTTAACTCATCATACGAAACACAGCAGCGCTAGTATTCTGTAAAAAATTGTTCTCTCCAGACAAGCCGATGCGTTCACATTACAGCTTTGACCGTCTATTTCTGTTTGACGTCTCCCACTAGCGTTGCCATGGAGTAATGCTTATGAATACTTTTTTTACTGTTTCATCATTTCAAAATCTTCCTTCATATAGCGATCTACGGTAGAGTCTAGTGGTCCTTAAGTTCTTAATTGTTGCAGAACTGTATACAATATCGAATACCCATAATTATTTGTATTCAAATACAATAGAATTTCATTTTCATACACAGTAGTGTATCGTAACTATGAACAAAGAGACACGCTTCCCCGCCATTCTACGGTCCTAATCTACTTGCGGTATAAGAGCCCAATCAAAGGAGACGCACTCTGTAAATGCTTGGGGCTTTTTTAGAGTGCGTAAAAGTACTGTTCAAATCGTCTCTTTGTTCTGCACGCCGACTGCAACAAAACGTATATTACAAATTATAACATATACATACTAGATTCACTGAGAAGCATCGTTTGCATTGGTTGAAGGGCTACATACATATCTCCTATCTACACTAAAGTCTTTCGTGTTAATGTTTTTTTACGGAAGTTTACTGTTGGTACACTTTACTGATGACCACTGGCCTTATACTAAACACTATAACGACATATTTATATGTAATCTAATGTTTTTTTTTAATAAATTGTGAGTAACAAACGAGCACACAGTTCACCTGAGGGTAAGTGATTCCTGTGGCCCACGACATATAAATTCATCCTTGACAGATAATCATAATGCAGAGGCGTTGCTACCCTTGAGACTGAGATGGAATGCACCGTCACCAGTGATAAAGGTCCTCCGGATCCCTACACTCACCAGACTAAGCACAGCATTATGCTACTAAAAACTCTGAAGGCGTGGTCCTACCCCGGTCGAGCTGACCCATTCATTCTACAGCTGGAAACAAACTGCAGTGTAGCTCCACCACTGATAAAGCATAGTCGCCCAGGTTCGGGTTTATAAATAAGCGTTCATAAAACGATTAAAAATAAATAAAAGACGAGACCTATTACATTTTAACCCTAGTTTAACCTAGATTTGACTTTCGTTTTTATGTTTTATTGGTATAGAAATTACGAAAGAGAAAAGTTTTAAAGCAATACTAGAACCGTTGCGAACATGAAAACTTGCATAACCTATTTACATTGGCTCAAATATTGTGGAAACTTTATCCGCTATTACCGCAGTTTGTGTTCGTTTTCCAGAGTAAGCCTAGTGACAGCTTTTCTAATTGATAACACATTTTGTGTGTTTTTGGTACTCAGGTCATCTTTTAATAGAGATCATTGCCATTGTTCGTGGCTGTGAATAATATAAATAAAAAATACCATTATAAAGACTCTTAGAGATTACACTCTTTATCTATATGTTTTGTTGCTTAAATGTTGCATCAGGTGATGACTATTTTCACCAGTATTTGTAGGTAGATATTAAGTTATCTCGTAGGTATCCCGTACTTATAAATATTTAATTTGATTTAAAGGTCTTTGCCATTTATTTTTTATTATATAATTGAGGGTACATAAATGGCGTTCCAACCACAGCAATAACATAACGATAGATAGCATTCTCTAAAATAGTAAAAGTCTATATACATAAATCCCACTGCTGGGCATAGGCCTCTTCCCTAGAGAGGGTGTTAGAGTATAGTCCACCACGCGGATCCACTCCTGTCTGTTTATTTTATTTCATCTGGCAGCCCAGATAAATGAAAAATAACAATAAAATTGGGATTGTATTATAATTTGTTAAATTGGAATTTTGTTACATTACATACATACAGGAAAAGTAAGCATACATTTTGGGATAAAAAGTTGTCGAAAATGTTATTTAAGACGCCCACGTCTTACTCGGCCATAAGAACGGATAAGGACGGCGGCGTCTCAGAATCTATAACAATCCTGTCTATCCAAAGGTTACCTGGAAGAGGTCGTTTTCAGCGATAAGGTCGCCTATTGTACTTATTAAAATATCCGATTTCTATGTTGTGTACAAATAAAGTAAATCTATATAAGGCTATAGCTTTAGTGTGGGAATATCTTTAGGTTTCAGATTAACTTGTAACTTTTGAAGTATGTCCATGGGCGGCGGTAATCACTTGCCATCAGATGAGCTGCTTTGGTGCTCGTTTGCCACCAAATCTATATATATAAAAAAAGTAATGTTAATTAAAAATATTGAGAAATACTTTTATATTTGTACCGTTGTATTTGTTTTATTTTTATACCGCTGCATAGAAATTAAAATAGGATCAAACATTGTCTGATAACATAAATTTTGAGTTTATCAAGTTACAGTAGGGCTCCAGAAATTATATTTTTGACAGAAAGAGTGACAAACTATCGCCAGATTGTAAGTAATAATTAGGACCTATGGTTGCTAGAATGGTAAATAGCCAATCTTGATTGCAATTCCACCTGCTCATAAGTGACGGTGTAGTCATTGATGGTAGCGTGTTAGTCTTATTTATTACATAGAGACAAACAAATGAGCACTCAATTCACCTGATGGTAAGTGATTCCTGCGGCACATGACATCTACATTCATCCTTGACAAGGAATCATAATGCAGATGCGTTGTCACCCTTGAGGACTGAGATGAAATGCCTCGTCACCAGTAATAAAGGTCTCCTGGTCCCAACACTCAACAAACGAAATAAAGCAGGAATTCTTCACAGTATACCAGCGTGAAATAGCAATTTCACGCTGGTTATCTGTTAGGGCGTGGTCCTATCCCGGTCGAGCTGACCCATTAATCGGCAGCTGGAAACAAACTGCAGCGTAGCTCTATCTTAGTTAAAAATAATTATATGCCTATTTACTTTTCGCATTAAGACCGTACATGCAAATTATTATTCGACTCTTTGTTGTGCGCATTTAAAATAACGAATAATAACCGTTCTTCCAAATACAAGGAATATCAACAAAAAAAAAACGCAAGTTGGTATATTGCAGTACCGGGCCAAATATATCAAGAAGATGCCTTAATTGTAACAAGACATCCTCTTGATATATTTGTCTCGAGTCTAGTTTCCAATAATTGGGTTAACGATTTATTTCTCTTACTTATACTTAATTATTTCTCTTACTTATACTTAACAAAGCAGAGTAACGCTGCTATTTAACTGTCCTGCTATTTATTAAATATCCTTTATAATTTTAATGAGGAATTACGACTAGGAACTAAAATGTGACCGGAATCTTTTCTTTTATTAATAAATTGGTCTTATTGCATAAGAAATATTTATACAGCTAGGCGGGTGAGCATGAAACGCATTTGTCATGTCCTCGCCAAAGGGAGAAATGAAAATAAAAATAATTTACTAAATTGCCGTAATCAATTCGGGTGGTGGACACCACGCTATTTCGAAATTAGGAACCGACGGCTTTGTTTTATGTAGATTTAGGGTCTATTTCTTGTGTGAAAATAAATTACTACTACTACTTTTATAATATTATGCCTTATATTATTAAGGTTTGTCTGCGTATTATTTAATAGACTAGGATATAAAAGTGTATCTGGCTAGTTCATTACTGAAAGTATAATTAAATGGTAAAGCGGCTCGTGCCAAAAAAGTTTAAGCACTTAAACGTGAAAATGCTTGCTAAGTCTCCTATACGTGGTGGAATTAAAATTGTAGGCAACATACTTAACACATCAGCTTTTTCCGTAAGGTAACAATGTTGTTTTTTTATTAAACTCACATATTTTATTATATAGGTTGTTCATGAATCTTTTTTTAATGAATAGCAGGGGATGTCAGAAGATCTCAGATGTCAGAAGATGTGATGGTAAGTAACTTCATCGATCCTAGTTACCTTCAACCATTCTAGATAAGGATAAATCAATATACGTTGTCATCCTTGAGTAATAAGCTATCTCGTGATTAATTATACAGTCTCAGGATTCTTTCTCCCACTTTAATGCTCTTCTAAAAGTGCCTTCGACCTTCGTTGCCTTGTCGACCAGTTTATGCTATAGCCACATCTTTGTCTAGACCTAAATGTGTTTTGGAATAAGCTGTTTTTTTTTAATTTTTATCAAAACTGTTGGTAAAAAACAAAGAACAAATAGGTATGAAAAAACAGTCGCCAAAGCTGTCTCCCATATACGCTAACATAGTATTTTTATTCAATACGAAACATGACTTTCTTTACGGTCACCACTTGCGTTAAAACAACGGTCCGGAAGTATCGAGTGCCTAACAATGTCGACGCTTTTATGTCTTGCTGTGATGAGAGGTCGAGATTTTATTTTTAACATCCACCTACACGTACGCTCTTTTAATGTAGGCATACATTAGTTTCACGTTTCCTATTATTAAGAAAATAAATGTATATAGATAATTATCTCGCTCTCAAGCTCGTTATCCTCTTGGTGTCGTGGGAAACGACTGATGGAAAAGTCTAGATAATCTCTAGGCATAAAAAAGGTTATAGAAATATCAGCGAGCTAAGAACTACAGCCAATTTGCCAGCCAGATACTACTTACGAATTTTTCATACAGAACAGGTGAATACGAGTAGGCCTCTAGCAAAGGATTTATTAAGTCTGACAAGAATGAGGTTATCTTTAAGTTTTGTAACCGTAACCGTAACCTGTTTTGTAAGTAAAATAATTGAAAAGGCCCTTTTTATATATCTCTTATTTTATAAAAATATAATATCTATCTAGCATCTAAATAGAAAACAAAATATAATATTATCCTTTTTAGCAATAATCAAGTCCGTTAAGTTGATACATTATTATCCTTGAATACCTTGACATAAAAATTAAAGCTAAGGGCTTTATATAAAAACAAAACTTTATACTAGAGTTAAAAGTTAGTATCAATCAATTAATATTTGTAGTAAGCTTAGGTTTTGTTTAAATAACGGTTTAATTGTGCCTTTGTCAGATAAGATGTATAAGGTTGTGTTTTATCTCCTACCTGGTTTCTTCTGCATGGCAATAACATGTTGCATGTGTTGATTTTCCGATTTTCCTTATCATCTCGATGGTTAGCATTCTAGCATTGTGCGCTTAACGCAAAACACAGCCGTCGTCAGCTATATTTTCGAACCGATACGACTTAAGCACATTCAAGAAAAGAGCCTGGGCTGTGATAATCACTTACCATCCGGTGAGCTGCTTGCTTGTTTGCCACCGAAGCAATAAACAAAAACACATAAACGTATCTAATTTATTATAAGTATCGGTTTTCTTAACACGTTCGTATTATCATCAATAGAAACAAGAACAGATTTGAATTTTAATTCATAGTTAAGTCTCTTCTAATTCGTTGTTAACGTTTTCTATTTATTTTCCAGTGTGTTCATTCAGTTAAGCTATTTCAGGTCAGGTCACCAGAGAGGCACATACGTGCTACTACTAAATTTGTGACATTAACCTTTAAAGGTTTGAAATCTTGAAATAAATAATGTTAAGCATGCGTGGCGCGATTAGCACTCTGCGTTCTTAACAGCTTTAATGCTATCGACACGCAAAGCGTGCTTTTATTAAAACATTAACTTTCGTCAACACGTTAAGCGTATTTTTATTTATTCCGTCATATTTAGGAATAGTTTTTGATACAGCTAAATTCGTATTTGTACGGGCAAAATAACACTTGATAAAATATTAAGCCCATTTTGGACGACTATTTTAAACTATTTTACACCTAACCTAAGTACCGACTCAGGCCGGTAATAGACTGATAAAAGCTTAAAGAATTAAGAAAATTGTCTACACCATGTTATTTACAAAACATAACTGTAAAAATTACGTCCAAGTTATAAGTGGCCTATATCATAAGCGTTTTCAAGGGTTATGAAATGATTCCTCAATAATATGTTTTCCTAAGTTGTAATTGTAACTAATTTCGTAAATGTGTATTGTAATTTTCCCAAGTCTCAGACACTCATGGATATTTTATATAAATGACCAAAGAATCTGCCTGTGGAACGGCAATCGATAACACAGAAAATCGATAAGTATTTCATACCAATTATTAAAAGAATTACGTGGTGACATTAGTTCCAATCATTGCAATCTTTAAATATTTTGTAACAAAACGAAAAGTAATCTTTGGGTGAATTTCTTTGCTTTTACGTTTATTAAAACGGAATGCAGGAAGGAAACCATATAAACTTAAGTTTTCGAAGGAAACATCAAAAATACAAAGTTAAGCAATTGGTCACGTGTTTTCTTGGATCAGCGAGTACAAAATTGATTATTTATTTTTAATATAATAGGAACTTGCAACAATATTTAAATTATTTTTGAAGGCTAGAGATAAAATTTAGAAATATTTTAATAAAGACTTCTTACATTTCTATTGGGTTTAACTATATCTCAAGCTGTACGAATTGAACGAAGGTATGGCCAATTAAATTAAGAAACACACACTAAAAAAAAATGTAGTAAATATTAAGATGAAGTTTATTATAATTAATTGTAGATATTTTATAAATACATTATATAAATTATTAATATTTTGTCTCATGTCCTTTAGTAGCAATAATATCCCGATATCGCTTTGGCATTCATGATTTTAATTTTTGGAAGTTGATATTGGAATTTGTTCCCATGTTTCTTTAAAAGCCATATAAAGTTGATGAAATTTAGTGGTACATTTTATGGCCGGCCACCATGGGTTAATATCGGGACTGCACGGGGCCAATCTAAGACCGTTATTGATTGGCTCCGTAGAAAGTTTTACACTGTTGCTGTGTGTTTTGGATCATTGTCTTAGTGGAAAGTCCATACCACCGGCAAAATTGATTATAATTAAATTGTTTTATTATTTAATTATATAAATTAATAACATTATATATTATATATAACATTGCGAAGAGATGTTGCATCTCTATGCATTTTTTATCTAATTTACCATGGGTGTTTTGATGAATTGTTCGGATTAAGTCATTTAACCATCGTACATCAAGACAAATCTCAAAATTGCATCCTCATCATCTCGATGGCTGGCAATCCACCACTGTGCGCTTTATGTGAAATTATCTGCCAGACAGATCTAATCTCGGTAATCAACTGCTGCCAGCGGTATTTCCGAGCAATATATACGACTTAGGGATCTACAATAAAAGACTCACAACACTTCTGCGAATCTTCTCCTCTGGTGCTACGAATCTTCACGGGCAGTGGCGATCACTTATATACATAAGGTGGGCTGCTTGCTCGTTTGTCCATTTGTACTATAAAAAAATCTAACCTCTGCAAAGGGTAACACCTAACCTAACCTCTTAAATTTTCCTTGTACTGGAATTTATCCATATTGCCTACCATTTGCTTAACAGGTCCAACAAAAAGGTCCGGTGAAATAGCTCAGAACTTTATATAATATTTCTACCTCCATATTTTACTGTTTTCTTATTATACTTTGGATTCATTTCTTTACTTTTCTTACATTTCCAAATAGAAATAAATAGAAAGCTATAGAATTCTGGTTTTAATTTTATGGCTGAATAATCAAAATTTATGATAGATTTCAAACTGAGTACGAATACGACACGAATGAGTCGAAGTACGAATGAGGAGATTTTAGCATATATGTAATAACGTATCTTTTTTATTCAATTTGCTTAAAATTATTAAGGACATCAAATATCTTTCGGATACATTATCAAATATATTTTAAATATGTTTTTCAGATATAAAGTCTATCACACCACGTTTATTGTGGTGTCGAATCCGCCATTCGACTATTTTCCTAAAATCCATCTCCTAGCACAAGCGTTCAAGGTAAGTTGGAGTGGTAAACGGGAATATTAATAGCCTTGTTACTAGCATGCAATATCTTATGATTTTCGCTCGTCGTCTTCTTACCTAGTCTAACTAAATACATGCTCGATGAAATTGGAGGAAGTACCGGGAAGAATTCTAGATCCCGAAAACCAAGTATTTGTTTCGTACAAATGTTGTCCCTTCGCTGAGAATTGAACCTCGTGCATGCGATTGCTACAGACAGACATCAGGGTACTTGATCGAGCAGTTCTATATAACCCTATAAAGGAATATATATAATATATTGTGTAGAGGAAACACGGCGCAGTTTCATTAAGATTGTGGCGCATGTTGCTCGACTGAGGAATGGACCGTATTTTCACAAAACAGCACAAAAATAATACGAATCGTTTTATATTAGTCCTTAGGGATGATAAAACATTTGACTAATACTTATATCAATCTGTAATTGTTCAATTTATATTAAATTGAACAATTACAGATTGATACTTGATTGAACATAAATTTATTTCCACAAGTATATACTGGTAGAATCAAATTTGTGTTCACAATGTGACCACAATATTAGCAGTGATCGTACATGTACGATGTGCATGTCTTTAACTATAATAGTCATCAAAATATTTATTATTGCCATGAGAGAATGACTAGTTTTTATATTTGAATTAATTAATGACAGCAAGCGAAGCGTTATTTATACTCGCACTATCTTGTTCTAACCACTAAGATCAAACTATAGTCGATTTAATTTTTTTAAATTAATTTCATAATTTAAAAGAGAATCATAATCTCTACTACAATTCTTGCTTTGCAGGATATTAAGGATATGAAGTGGTTACTAACTAAAATATTCATTATTGATTAATTATTATTCCAAGTAACGTAGCACCTAATCTTGTAGCCTTGAGTAACCTTGAGTCTTTTTATCCACCTATTTATCTGTACTGTATTTTAAGTATGTAAGCTCAATACCAAAAGCTCGTGGAGTCTCGTAGTATTCCATGAATTTAATGCTGCGTTACAACGACGGGGTCTTAAAGAGAAGCAAAGTTGGCGACCCCCGCACATGCGGTTTTGACAGGGTCTTTCTGCGGTTGGCGGAAGTTAGGCAAATCGGCAAAGTAGCTTATTAGCAGTGTTTATAAATTAGTATTTTATTATATATTTGGCGTTCCGTTATTGTAACTATCTTAGTTACTCTTGTACAATTATTGAGTAATTTACTACGAAAAATAAAATATTAGCTTGATCGATGATAATTCGTATTGCTTGAGAACTTTTGAGTTAATCAATGTTAATGGTGTCGTGCATCATTAAAATATATGCATATTACAAACCAAAAAGTTTAGCCAATGAGCAAAAACGGTTTTAGAGAAAATGTTACAGCGACCGCGGTCGTTACTACAATAACAGTTTAATGTAACTGACCACCTGTTCGGGTTAGTTAAATAATCATTGATACGAGCTTCACTAAAGGGTTAGAGTCGCCGAATGCGACTAAGCCACTTAACATCGCTCTTATCGATGTCGGGAGGCGATTAATAGGTCGTCTCGCAACTCGGTTGCACCTCGGAAGCGGCTCGCACCGAATAATCGGATCGATCGCCAAAAAACTAACCCACATACGCACTGGCAGCGTAGCCGGAATTATTAATCGCGAGGAGTAAGTGGGCGGGCGGGTGGGGGTTGGAAAGCGTAGCGCTAGGCGCAGGCGCGAGCGTGCGGCGGGCACTTCGCGAGAAAGGCTCGCGCGCTCCGGCCGCGTCTTAAGGCCCGGCGGCGCCCGCGATGCGCGAGCAGCCGGCCCCGCGGCCGCGTCCGCAGGCGCCGCGCTAACTTGTCCCCATGCAGTGGCGCAAACTAGCCAGGTTGAAATCTTCGCCGGGCGGACAGACGCGCGCTCGGAGGATGCTCTGCTGCGGCCGCAGGAAGGTATGCGATCCGATCGATAGCGCGCGCCGAAACCGTCGCCCCTCCCGGCCCGGACGCCGACGCCGTTCGACGACCCCGCACGCTCAGGCTCTAACCTAGGCTCTTTAGTTGTCCTGGTAACTTAAATCTCCAGGCGTTTTCACTAAAACAATATTCAGCTTGTAAAATTTCGTATTTTAAGTTAAGTTATCTTATCATATTTGTCAGCGTATCGTTTCTATCTATCTAACACAGCACATATAGGACCAGCTTATGAAAACCTTGACTTGATGAATCGCTGAGTTAAGAGTAAATTTATCATGTATCTGACAATAACTGAGCATATTCAAGATTGTCCTCGAGCAGCGCTTATATATTTCAAGTTTGAGTATTTCAATGTCTTAAACATAATTATTTGACAGTAGTTTTAGTCATTAAAATGTATTTATGTATATTAGAGAACATACACAACCTTTAGGTTAACGATGCTCTTTATCGCTCCTGAAGCATCACTCGCCATCTTGTGGACGTTTTAACATGCGCTAAGAGGACACCATCTTTAAAAATGCATATTTTAAGTTATGAATGATGTAAGTGTCATCACTTGCTGTCGAAGATACCATGGAGTGTACGTTAAACTTAGATGTTATATTAGTTAATAGGTTAATATACTTTCATTAATCATTTATATAGGTCGTTCGATATATTTTTATGCATCACGTTTCAAATTTATCTACGTTTATGTTAACCGATGCAATAGTTGAAAATTTTTCCTTCTGGCAATTACGAATTTTCCGTGCCAACCATTAAAACTGTATTTACGTTACTAAAATGTAATGTAAGCAAGATTGCTTCTTATTAAATAAAATTCTTTTTCTGAAAGAAACCTGCCCGCTTCATCTTTGGGTATGTACGCGATCATCTCGGACAGTACTAAATCAGTCAACCAACAGTTATAAACTAGCTGTAGCATGAGTAGGTTGGTTCGGGCGGGACACGAAGGATCACGCTTTCCGGAATACTAGCCTAAAATAGTACTTGAACGATACTGTGTTCCGTCTGGCAAAGGAAAGAACTTGGGAATCTCATAGTTCTCTGGGGTAACGACTTATGTACATTACGATTCCTCATCGCCAATGAATGAGGTAGCTGCTACGCATTTGCGACTCCTCTGGAATTGCGGATGTTAATGGGCGGCGATAATCACCATCAGATGAGCTGCTAGATCGTTTGGCCCCCATTCTATAAAAAAAGGACAATCAGATGACTTGTGTGCCCGTTTGTTCACTCCAATATCATAAAGAATTGGTTTTGTTCAGCAAAAAAAAATCTGTTTAAAAATAGTTTATAAATGCATTTTATTATTGGAACGGTTACCATTTGTTATAGTGCAAATTTATTTTACTACATCTCTATATTTAATTTGTGTTTTTCTTTTGAGTACATCTGTTGCTGTTGTTCTAGTGATCCTTACAGCTTTATCTAAATAGACTCGTGAGTGGAGACTAGTTCTGTGGGACCACCGCTGTTCTTCGACGACAACAGAGGGGGATGATATAAGATCCGAAGTCTCTCCATAAAGAGGTTTGAACCTCGCCTCGGACCGCTATCGAAAAGTAGTTAACTTGTATGTTTAGCTCATGTTATTTTATATCTATAAGCCAGCTTCTAGCTGTAACCTGAATGAACCTGCTTGGTCGGGGAAGGACCACGCCCTTATAGTATCAGCGTGAAATAGGAGCATAATGCTGCTGTGTACCTTTTAGTGAGTGTAGGGATTCGGATGCTCAGTTACTGGTCAGTTCACGGTGGTGACAACGCATGTGCATTTTGAGCAGCTTAGAAATTAAATATGTTTTTTTTTATTATTACATTGAGAGTAACAAATGAACGTACCCGATGTTAAGTGATTCCTGTGGCGTGACATCTAAATTCAGCCTTGACAAGAAATCATAATGCAGATACGTTGTCACCCTTGAGGACTGAGATGGAATGCCTCGTCACCAGTAATGAAGGTCTCCGGATCCCCACACTCACCAGACGAAACACAGCAGCAATATGCTGCTATATTATGCTGGTATTCTGAGGGGGCGTGGTCCTACTCCGGCTCTACCACGACTTGTGAATACGCATCTACATCTTTGATGTATATCGGAGATGTAAATGGGCCTAAACAATCACTTACCATCCTTAAAACTGTGTGTCTATTAGTCATCCCAAACGTAATATACATATATATATATATATATATATATATATATATATATATTTGCATAAAATTAATAATTTGTAAGTAAGTTCAAGCACTTTTGATTTTGTTAGACGACAGTCCATTAAATAATAATGATACAATGAAATTATAATAATTACAAATACGTGTATAACAAAATGTAGGTCAATCGTGATATACCGTGAGTACGATAGAATTCAATCGAAAGCTAGCCACCTATTTATAAACAAACTGCTGACCTTTTCAACCACTTTGTACCAACGCCCACTACAGCTTAGGGTTTTGTATAAAATGGAATAGTGTGGACTCACTGTAGTTACAAACGTAACAAGAAACGATTCATGTTTTGATGCGCACGCGATCCATCTACGTGCATTTCAGTTTCACATATTTTCTCTTTACGTAGCACTCGTAATGCTCTGGCGTGCTGGTACATATTCTAGGATGATTTTCTTAAACACCAATATAATTCTCGTTAACCACCCCTAACTACACTACTAAACTAAACTAAACAAAAAGGATTGTGTTTGGAGATGGGTCATAACAATAGTCGAACGGCGTATTTGATAGTACGACGTTCAGTTTTCCACCGTTATATCGTTATCTTTTTCGGATAGGATACAACAAACTGATAGAAAATTTATTAGAATAATTTTATATAGTGTTAAAGTTAAGAGTATTAGTATAATTTGTTAATTAAAAAATTATCTGACACTAAATCTTTTTAATTGACTTTTATTCCAAAATATGTATATTATAAAAATTATTGTTATAAAAATAGAGCTCCTCGATTATGTTTAAAACATTAATATCATCAAAGAAAGCATTTGTTATCTTAGTACATATGAAACTAATAAACGAGATAGTCTTAATAAAGAAAATAAAACTAAAATTTGCTACAAAGTGTCGTGGCGCTTTTTGTCTACATCGATCCTTTCTTAGCGACGGTAGACTAGTTTTGTTCACTAAGTGTGGTACGTAATATCTTCTGACAATGTGTCTTTGTTTTATTAATTAAAATTCTATCTTATTTATTATTAGAATTTGAGAAATACGATGATATTCAAGTCGTAATAATTAAAAAGTGACATCGGAGTAAATGGTAAATATTGTGGCCCGTCAGTTGGGTTGTATTCAATAGAGATTTTTCCCTCTTAAATACTGGTAGATACTTTAACATCCCCGATTTGTTTTTGGAGGCACTCGTACTTCTAACACAATTTTGAAGATTTAGTTTACTCTTTATATGTTGCGTTGCGTTGCTCGTTGGCAAATCTTTGGATTGGACTTTGCCTATTAAAGCAATAAAGCCTAGCCATCGTGAGAATAGGCGAAATACATTTGTATTGAAACAGAAATAAATAAAAAATATATCATACATGACAAATTATAGTTTGGATTGAAACTACCGGCTTTATTGAAGCCAACGCGTGAAATTGTTTCGATGTCTGATTGGTTCTAATTTAGTGGAAAAAGGTTAAAGCCAATTCTAGGGCAACTTCCTTCCATTTACAATTTTCTGCCTATCCCGATGGCGATAAAAATGAGAGAGTTTATTAAATTCTGAATACGATCATAAAACTCCACGTATCTTTTCTCTTTTTTTTCTGTTTATTTGTTTATTGTATTCAAGTAAAAAGTGTTATATTAACAAAACTCAGTAGTTTCCACGATTTATCACAAATAGTTATATTTTAGTAAATTGAAGCTTTGTTGGTTTTTCACGCTCATTCTGTTGGAGCACAATTCTATTCCCTACGTCACGTTAAATTTTTTCAACTGTTAGTTAGGTAATTATTTAAAATAAGGACTACTATTATATATTTCACATATATGATGATATCACAGTATTTTTTAATGGTAACTTTCTCATCCGAAGATCAATCTTGCCACTAACAATCAATATCTTAGATCTCTAAATCCATTCTCAAAGTTTGCCAGATTTTTGTGTATCGCAGTCCATATCTAACCAACACAATTTGTATTCGTAGCAAAATTTTTACTTAGCTAAAATTTTATATTGGCGCGAGTACTACTCTTTAGAAAATATAAAATCTTGCAGTCGTTAAAACAACGCTTATACTTTTTTAAATTATATATATATTTTGTATATAATATATACATATAATCATATTTTGTATAGTATAATATACATTATTAATTTATATCCATTAATTACAAATACAGAAAAAAATTAAAAATTAAAAACAATACAGAAAATTTAAATTACTTTTGAAATGAAAAAGGTATGAATGATTCGTGCCAAAGTAACATGGCATTCGTGGCAAGTAATAAATTCAATAATTTAGTGTAATAATAAACTCGAAATTCAATATCTTAATTTAGTCATGAACAAATTAAAAACTTACGCATCATACGTATTTTCTGCCTACATTCTATCGATATCGATAATCTATAATTAAACCCTTCTTCAGATATTACCAAATGATCAGTTGGAAGATTTCTGAATCTCATTAAGTAATCTAGCCAACTAAATGACGCGTAGACCCAAGTACCTTACGAGTTAGCGCAGATCGACGAACTGTCAAACATATTGCTTTGCCCTTAGTGTAATTTTATTTCGCTATACTAATTTCATTTGTATGCAATAATAGATTAAGTTAAATTTTAATTATTACATTCAGTAATAAGTAAAATAAGTAAATAGTTGCTTCGCCTCTCCCCGTAGTCTACGCTGATTCCGAGTTCTAGGTTCTACGAGGCCGTCTATAATAAAAATGGTGTCACTGAGACAAAATAATCATTTAGCGTTATTACTTAACACGTTAACTCTATGTGAAAAAGATTTAGCTGATGCAGGATTAGGTCGGCGAGATTTGAGACCACACCCATACAGAATACTACTTTAAAATAGCAGGATATTGCTTCTATATTTTGTTTGATGGGTATAGTAATCGAGATACCCGATAACAGGAAACTAGGCATTCCATTTCAGTTCTCTAGGGTGACACATATGCTTCATGGATCTTTGTTGAGTATGGATTTAATCGTTTATGGACTGCTGCCATCACTTACCACCAGATGAAGTGTATGCTCGTTTATCATCCGTAGTTTAAAACTTTTATTAGTTTTAATTACGATTTCTAAATAAAAAAATGTCATCCTTGTACATTTAATTGAGAGAGTGATATTGAGAGCATTGATTATAGCATTGTTTAAGATTAAAATGTTATAAGTCGATATGAATCTATTAGGTTTCCGCCAAAGCTGTGCTAAAAATAGCCTGTCCGTCTGTTCTTTTCATACCATACGCTGCGCCATGTCGAGCCAAAGTGACCTGATAGCAATATTTAAACCATACATAAAATTGTTTACAACGCTACGAACTGGGTCAAACGTAGATTACACATCATCCCTGAAAATATACTGAAATTAGAGCCCCCACGTTTTGATAGCCGGCTGTAAAGTAATATTAAACCACAATCATTACTACGTAGGCGTTAGTAGCATCGGTATATTTAAGACTACGCTGGGCGTGGTAGATTCACACTCATCATAATCTTTTATTGAATGAGTGATATATTTAATGAATTCAGGTGGTAGAGTTACTACTACACTGTTGTTTATTTCTAGATGCATAATGAATGGGTCAGCTCGACTGGGGTAGGACTACCCTCTTACAGAATACCAACGTAAAGTAGCAGCATAATGTTGCTGCGTTTCTGATGAGTGTAGGGATCCGAATACTCTTATTACTGTTAGTCATTCCATCTCAGTCCTCAAGGTGTCAACGCATCTTCATTATGATTCTTTGTAAAGATGAATGTAGATATCAAGGGCCGCAGGAATCACTTGCCATCAGGTGAACTGTATGCTCGTTAGTTACTCTGATGTAATAAAAGAATAATAATATACATAAGAGTAAATAAGTACGTATGTAAAGGCGAGAACTTGACAATTACAGCTTTTGATATATGACAAACTTTGAGCCGCTAATATCGGGTTCAAGTTTGACTTATTTACTTCGTTTGTTTGAGGACGTGTAATAATGGAGTTTGAATTATGTCGTTTGAGTTGAGTCGATTGGGGTTGACTTTGTTCCATTTAAATCGGTTGACAAATAGTTACTAAGCTAATATTATACGTAAAACTAATTTATGTTGTGTAAGTTCTGCCGATTTAACTGTCGTAGTCGTTTTGTAAAAAAACCTTTTAATTATCATCCGATTTAAAAAAAATATATTTATAACAGCTATATATGGTAAGTTATATATAATAATATATATATATATATATATATATATATATATATATATATATATTTATAAATATATATTATTTAATAATACCAACGAGATTAATACACAACACAAACATTTTTTACCAATGATAAAAGTTAAAACACAGACTTACCTTACTAAGAGCCAACCACGGCAAGTCACGAGATAATTAGATACAATTAATTATATAACGGTTTTGATACTTTCAGCAGGATTACTACGAATTATTTATTTTTTCTATTTTGGTATTTATTTTTTCTACCCATTGTGGCCCCCAAGGAAGGGAGGATCGGGGTTTCTCTCTAAATAAATTATGTTCCCCTAATTCTTTTGTTTAAGCGATTGTGTGGCGGCCTTTGTTGTAATATATGTATATTTATATATGATTTTAATTGTGTGTATGAATGAATATTTTTGCATACTTATAGCAAATACATCTGTCGATTATGTGACTATATTATGACTCGTTTATGTTAAAGCGTTTTAAACTGTTATTTAATCTAAGCTTCACTATAGTAGAAATAAGATAATGATCCAAATTTATTTACAGTTATAGTTCCACTAAAAAGAAATCAAGTAAATAAACTTAATAAAAAATGATAAGTTTGCGATTGCTTAAGTGTATCCTATACAATATATACATCATTTGATTTTTGAGTATGTTATTGGAATGTATGTTATATTTTATATTTCACATAACATCCATGTCTCTTTCTATTTAAAGTCACATTAAATCCAAAATTGGTACGAGACATTTTAGTACATGGAACAAAACGCTACGATCTAATTTCAAGATTTATTAGGTGCTGAAAATTGTAGTCAGAAAAAATATGGACGGTTAACTTGTTCGGTTGGTTTTTTTAGGTGTGACAAAAGAGAACCCATCCATGATACCCATCCTCAAAAAAAAAAATGCATACGCTTAGTGACCCCCGAGAAAGAAGATGGCATGCCTTGTTGCCTGTAATCGAGTCCCCGATTCCACCCTCATACGACGTACGGCAGTGTTACGCTGTTGGTTTTCTGTGAGGTCGTGGCCCTTTCCCGGTAAAGCCGACCTTGTGCAGCACGAATTTAGTTACAGTGTGGCTCGATCACAAGAAGTTATTGATGATATAAATAAATTATGTTACATATAAAGTGTTAATTTTATGCCTTTCACATTAAACTCGTAGTGAATATTTTAATGAATTATCTTAGCAAAATATAGTGCTGCATGCTAAAAGGTTTTAACCACTGCCCACCCACAGTTGACGTCATCCAATATGACGTCAATGCAAGTGTCCTCTCTAAATATCACTTACTTGGAAACGTGAAGCGTGTTCGCTGCACATTAATGGATGTTTGTGCGTATAAGTTTATGCTAAAATAGATCTATATTCAAGTATTTATTCACGAGGATGTCACGCCGTAGCAGAATATAAGCATATAATTGCAATTTTAAATTATCAATATTTTAAGATATACGAGAATAATTGCAACTTATGTATATATATTGACTGAAACATATGTTATGACTTTGTCATTAAAACAATTACGAGCCTCGTGTATCCACCAGGACCACCAGGTTACCAGCGGTTCAAATAGTAAATATTTTAGAAATATTTGTTTTATATTGATTTAAGATTGACAGACTTTTTATATTGTTAATTTGCTTTTTTTTAAACAAGTATGCAATCAATAATTGATAATGAAATATTAATTTTATTAACATTCCCGTTCAAATTGATCTATGCTTAAAAAGCTTGTGCTAAGAGATGATTCATGACAATAGTTGAATAATGAGTTAGATTCGAAGAAGTTATTTTGCAGACCGTACCTTAAACTATTAGGCTATTTACGGTGCTATCTTAATTTCTTGTATTTCGCAGCATCAAGACATATTAACGCATAAATAAATACATAAACAAATAATGGATTCTATAGTAATAGCTACACAACCAACGATTTACTATAAAGGTGTACGATAAGTATACAATTTAAATAAATATAACCAATAAATTACGGTATATAAGTAAATTCATTAATTAAACGTAGTACTAATATATATAATAAGAATGGTTTTAGTGTATTCTGAAGAGGTTTAAATACAATTAACTTAACGTAATAGTGTGTGAAGTCTGACGTACTAAACGAGGCCGCTGTTGTTTGGCGTGGCGAGTGTAGCGAAGCAAAAACCCAATTTCTGGTGATGAAGCATTACATGAGTCCTTTGTTGTGATTCATCTTTTCATCTTAAATATTTGTTAAGCATGGATGTAGGTGTTTATGGGACACAGACTGTGCGCTTGTTTGTCACACTTAGTATGATAGTGATATAAAATGTAATTAAACTAAACAATTTTTAAAATGTTTATACAACTATATTTTGGTATGAATTGTATCAAAATTCAAATTATGATAGTTTTCACGTTGAACAACTAATGGAATAATAATTGCAAAGACTTGAATCGACTGATGTTACAAAAAGGAATTTCTGATATAGGAATGAGATAGTGATATCGATTTCCGAGTTCCATTGAATAATTTATTCTAACCAATTTCAAATTCCAATGCTTTTATAATGAATGAAATAGCACGTTTTATAGTAGAGCGTATGTGTGAGTGACGGAAGGAGGTGAGTAAGTAATGTTGATGTATTTAAATAATTACACTTGATGGTAACTTTTGTGCTACGAATGACGTAGCACATGGCGTGATCTACAGGAGTGTTAGCGGTGATAGAAATGAGTAAAGTACTAAGTAGTTTTCAATTATACATACTATTCTTGGATACCATACACAACGTGCTATGTGGAAAAAGATTAACCAGCTTTTTAATTTAAAGGTAGAATAAATACTGTTGATATTTTATAGAGTGCTAACTATACAAAATTACTTTTTTTAATAAAGTACAAAGCTTAAAAAGAACCATTGAAATAACATTATTCTTTCCTTTCATCTTCCATTTTCTTTTACAATTGTAAAATCAGGTTACTGTCGACATCAAAAGCGCTTTTAAAAGAGGAATCGTAAAAATTCTATCAATACTGCCATTTGGCACTTCAGCGTGTACCAGCCTTCAATCGTTCTTATTATTTTCCGCCTTTCTTATCACTTTAGCGATAAAGTCGATATTTGTTTGATTTGGGCAATCACGTTTTAACGCTCCAGTTTTGAATTCCGACGTTTCTCTCTCGACACTCTAGAGCTCTACAGAGTTCGAGTTGGCACCAAATTTTAGGTCTCAACGCTTCTCATTAGGCGCCGCTCACAGGCGTAGATACGACGTATAAGGGGAGGGGGCTCTAACGAAAATAGGAAGGGATGAAGCGACAGAGCGTAAGCCGAAACATTGTGCTCAGGAAGCATTTTGTTTCTTGCCTCTTTATGCATCTTTTGTGCACGCTTATAAGGATTTACGACGATGTACGATTTTACTTACTGGCATTTAGCCTTGATGGTTTCTTTGATTCATTTAAGTTGTTATAATTGTAATCTTATCGTTATTTATACTTTATGTCTCATAATATATGCTTATTTTTATGTTTTGTATATTATCAAATTTATTGTGACTTTCCTAATGTGTAATTCGTATAATACTCCCGAAGAAAATACCCCATATTTATAGAATTTTAATATTGTGATACTTATGTACTTTTTTCATTATGATACCCTGATTCCTTTTTGAATTACATTTAAAGATTAGGGTCTTTCATGAAACATCGAGAAATCTTTGTACCACGTATTTCTCAGGCACTACTATCTGCTTGCAATATTTTTTTGTAAATGCGACAAAATCTGGTCAGTATGAACAAGGTTATGTTTTGAACGTTGGTGAAGTATCTTTTTAATAAACATGAATATAAATTATAAGGCTGAGATGATGTTATAGCATAGTCAAACACTCCACTGTGGATTGGATTACACATGTCTTTGAAATATATATTTTTTTAATTATTATTTCTTAGATATGCAGGATTCCTCACCATGTTTACCTTCACGTGCACGTGGTAAATCAGCACTTAAAATTACAATTAACAATTTCATCACGGATGCTACCAGTAACTGGGTATCGTTCTCCAGATCATTACACTCACCAAACGAAACAATCCTTTGTAATTCTGCTATCCTTCGTTATAATCCGTTATACTGCTATCTTACGCTAGTATTTGGTCAGGACAAGCGTCTTTCCGCGTTCAAGATGAACCGTTCATGCTGCAGCGTGAATGAAACACACGTGGATTTGCCGCTGTTGGTATTGTAGTAAAAAGAATTGTTTCTTTCTAAACCCCCTTACATTTAATCTTGGGTAAATTAAAAAAATAGAAGTAAATTACAATTGTCGTATCATTAAACCTTTTCAAGGAAAGTAGACCTTAAATAAGCGTGGCTGTCTGGAGCCGACGTCCGTAGGCGGCCTAATGAGCCCCTGCCTGAAACGTATAGAAATTAACTTTATTTACTGCGTAGTGAAGTTGAATTCACCTGATAATGTGTTCCGTCAAAGGATTTTACGGCAGAATGATGGAGATTGGCGAAAACGTAATACTCAAAGCGGTGCTCCAAAGTAGAATACACATTCGTTTTAACATTCCTTCATATTTGGTTTTATCCTTTCACATATATTCAAACAGACACAGATACACTGCCTTCCTTACTGCTTTCTTTTGTTACTGTTCTTTTTTTAACAAAGCTAAAGATACACGCTTTCTATAAGTTTTTACATTAACTATACACTTATTATATTTACAATTTAAAGCGCTGGGATCTCTGGATTGTCCAGGATTTCCTTCAAAACGCACCGGTGATCCTTTGAGTCCTGAGTATTCTGAGTTGTCCTGTGTATGTATCTTCCCTAGTATCCTCAATATGTTCCGGAGACTCGATACTTTACCTCAAGTGTCGGGGAGGACGGCAAAACAAACAGTTTTGCCGTACACCCGGTCTACTTTTCAATGGACAATAACAGTCCATACTCTGATCGAGTGGGAACCTGAAGTATCCTATTAGTGGTCTTATACGACACACCTGGGATATCTTAGGCCTCTTATATAAGTGCCAGGTTACAGAGCTGCGGTCAGAACTATTCGTGCTACGACTAATTTTAACTGCGGCGTGACTCTACCACGTAATAAACATTTGTACTTATAATCTACCTCGTAAAATATTGCTTTGATCTTTTGTTTTAATGCATGTTTTATAATCTAAATACATTTTATTTAAATCTAATAAAGATTTATTTTAATTTGATTTATTTGTTTAATAAAAATATTATTTTAAATAATCTTTTTAATGTCGCATTAACTTCTCTCTCTCTTTCTTGTGTTAAATGTTTGTCCATTAAAGCAATACGAGATAAACAAAATGAAATGCGTTTTTTCAAGTATTATTTCGTAATATAATAAATGAAATATGTCGTGAAAAATTATTTAAAGCGTGCTCTTTTTTAAATTATATGACAGCAGTGGCCTATAAAATATCGTAGACACAGTGGGCTCGTAGAAATAAGCTTGGACAATGGTAGGCCTATGTAGAATCATTGAACTGACCTAGTTATTCATTTACTCCAGCAGATTTTAATGAAACTCCTATTTCTAGATAATAGTAGAAAAGTGGTAAGAGTAAATTGACCCAAATATTAAGAAATGTTTTAAAGAAAGGAATTTACCTGTACAATCTTTTTCTGTATCGAATATGATAAATATTATTATAGCTGTTATATAATGCGTATATAGCAGTTTTAAAAGGATTTTAAAAAGGTATAACGTTTGAGGTTTCAGTATACAATGTTATTGTTGAATTTCTGAAGCATTACGCGACGAAGAGAAACGGACGACTAATTTTAAACATGATTTTATATGAGGATATATTTTTTATTTTTTATATGGTATAGTGAATATTTACGTTTTGAATTATAATAGCGTATATTATATATAATTATTATTACAGTCAATCGGTTTCACCACGCAATATCAACTGCGCAAGATCTATATATATAATAAAATCGTAAACACAATTTTTGTCCTTGTCTGTACGCCAATTTCCACAATCGCTTATCCAATTTCACAAATAAAAAAATATATCAACTTTAAAGTGTCTCGTGCGTTTTGAGTTAGTTAAAAGAATTTGATTTATTTAATTTTCCAGGTTATATTGGAGGGCATGTTTAAGGTGTTTCGCAATAAAGAGCACATAAATCGAAGTATTGTGTGTGGAAAACTATTGTTATAATTTTGCTCATATTATTTTCATGACATCGGTTATATCAAAAAATATTACAAATACATACATTCGTTAGTTGTATTGAAAAGAAAAAAAAACAATGCAGAAGCTATTCATTTCTTTAATACAATATTAAACCTCATAAATTGTATGTGGCAATCTGCTCAGGCCGTACGTACCACTCTGTGCCGACTTGTTTAGTGAAAGAGAAATATGGGCATTTTTATTTATAACGAATATTGCGCGGTGTTGTCTCTGAACGTAATAGAGCACAATATAACTACATATTCAACGGAGCGTTAGAAGTAACTCCACTGCTATCTTTTATATAAATTAAAGGAGAAGATATTAATCAACCCATTAGACCCTTATAACTGGTGACGACCTATTCCAGCTCATTCTTCAGGGATGGCAACGCATCTGCACTATGATTCCTTATCGAGGATGAGTGTGTGTGACTAATGACCTGTGTGCTCGTTTGTCATTGGCAATTAAAAAGAAATATATATTATTTTGTGCACGATAATTGCAGTAAAATACTGTCTAATTTATTGTTGCACTTATATGATAGGTGCAACAATAAATTAGTTACTGGCATTCCTGCCTCACAATACTGGAAGACAACGCATGTGCATCTTGAATCTTATTAAATAGAATGTAGATGTTTTTGACTTCAGATCTTTTGTACTATTACATACTATCAGGTGATACAGCTACTAGTTCTTGTTCTAATTTGTTCTAACATACTTCAAACAGATTTGATACCTAATGCCAATTTTTTTATTTATTGACTTATTTTTTTATATTACATTGAGAGTAACAAACGAGCACACGGTTCACCAAAGTGATGCCTGCGGTCCGTTACATCTACATTACTCCTTGACAAGGTATTATAATGCAGATGTGTTGTCACTCTTGAGGACTGAGATAGAATGCTTCATCAGCAGAGTATAGGGTTATATATAAAGGTTATATATAACCCTATACTAGGAGTACATATAAAGGTTTCCGGATCCTTACACTCACCAAAAGAAACACAGCAGCATTATGCTTCTATTCTTTATACTTCTAATACAACTTACAATACAACATACTAGATTATGTAATTATTTCGCACTTAATGCTATATTTAACCGGATAGATTCTTAGGCTGCGTGATATGTTAAAGTCCTTATTTGTGTAAATTTTTTACAATCATATTTGTAATAGACGTTACATTTCCTAATTTTTTGGTCTTCATAAAGTAAGACTACGCGAAATCAATAACGGTGATCGTGATGTGCTGAATAATTGTAATAAGAAATATGAATAAATTTTATATTTTTATTTTTATTTAGATAAAAAAATAAGAAATATATAAATTAAAGGAGAAGATATTAATCAACCCATTAGACCCTTATAACTAGTGACGACCTATTCCAGCTCATTCTTCAGGGATGGCAACGCATCTGCACTATGATTCCTTATCGAGGATGAGTGTGTGTGACTAATGACCTGTGTGCTCGTTTGTCATTGGCAATTAAAAAGAAATATATATTATTTTGTGCACGATAATTTCAGTAAAATACTGTCTTATTTATTGTTGCACTTATATGATAGGTGCAACAATAAATTAGTTACTGGCATTCCTGCCTCACTATACTGGAAGACAACGCATGTGCATCTTGAATCTTATTAAATAGAATGTAGATGTTTTTGACTTCAGATGTTTTGTACTATTACATACTATCAGGTGATACAGCTACTAGTTCTTGTTCTAATTTGTTCTAACATACTTCAAACAGATTTGATACCTAATGCCAATTTTTTTATTTATTGACTTATTTTTTTATATTACATTGAGAGTAACAAACGAGCACACGGTTCACCAAAGTGATGCCTGCGGTCCGTTACATCTACATTAATCCTTGACAAGGTATTATAATGCAGATGTGTTGTCACTCTTGAGGACTGAGATAGAATGCTTCATCAGCAGAGTATAGGGTTATATATAAAGGTTATATATAACCCTATACTAGGAGTACATATAAAGGTTTCCAGATCCTTACACTCACCAAAAGAAACACAGCAGCATTATGCTTCTATTCTTTATACTTCTAATACAACTTACAATACAACATACTAGATTATGTAATTATTTCGCACTTAATGCTATATTTAACCGGATAGATTCTTAGGCTGCGTGATATGTTAAAGTCCTTATTTGTGTCAATTTTTTATAATCATATTTGTAATAGACGTTACATTTCCTAATTTTTTGGTCTTCATAAAGTAAGACTACGCGGAATCAATAACGGTGATCGTGATGTGCTGAATAATTGTAATAAGAAATATGAATAAATTCTATATTTTTATTTTGATTTAGATAAAAAAATAAGAAATATATAAATAAAAGGTTAATAAATATAATAATTTTAGTTTTTAAACAGTTTCACGCAGTGTATGTGCGTGGTGGTTGTTGTTTAGGTTATTTTCTTTTTTAGCAAGGGTGAACAATGAGCATTCGGTTCAATAGACAGTAAGTGATTACTGCAGTCCATGAACACCGACATCCATCCACAGCAAACATTCTAGTTAGACATGCGTTATCAAATCTAAGGATTGAGATGGCATAACTTGTTACTTGTAACTGTGCCTCCAGATCTTAACATTCACTCGCCATATTGTTTAAGGGCTTGGTCTTTGCCAGGTCTAGGCGATGCATTAACGGTGATGCTAACAATTGTGACCAATTGTGACTAAAACCTACAATAGCTTCTAGCGGCAGATATTGGATTCCTTATGCTTAACAGTTTATGATATAAGGTTTTTGTGCTGTTTTGAATGTTCAGATACAGTTTTTACAAATTTATAATCCCATAAATTAAAGTAAAAAAGTTAAGATGTCCCAATGTTCCTCTTTCAAATCTCACCGTTTCAAACCGTGAATCAAAACAACGGTATAATTAAAGTAGGACGATAATTTTGGGTCTTGTAAGATTAATGCTTTTTTAACATTCCTAAAGTTCTTTCTTTTATCAACCGTCGACAGGGGTTTGAATCATCCTTTATGAAGAAACAATGAGTGAAACGACTCGCTGACTCACTAAGCCTTTGTGGAGGTGTAAATATAGACTGGGATTTCCAGAATAAAGAACGTTAAAATATTGAAAAATTCGCTCCAGTGAGTTCACAAATTATGTGATAGTGTTAACGTCCTTTACCAAAACTTTGATTTTAAAATGAATCTTTAAAGTCATTAATAAATATGGAAAGTGCAATCATTGCCTAGTTTGGGCAATAGATGAGATTGGGTTCGATTTTCTGCTGATTTTCTTTTTCTGCTAATGAGATTCCGTTTTTTTATTTATCCTCAATATACTCTGTTGTAACAAACTCGCCTAATAACGTTTGAATTTTCAGGGGTGTCATAGTATCTACTTCATACTTATATCAATTCATCAAGTGAATTGTGTCTTATTTTATTATAACCTGAGAGTATATATGATAGTAGACGCCATTTGCTAAGGCTTGTGTAACCAAATTTTACTTTTCTTTTAAGGATGTTCCTAACAAGTAAGATAGGCGACGTATTTCTAATATCTTTGTGTATACAATTTCTGTAATAATTATGTTATTACAGCGTCGATTTACTTTGACGTTGACAAGTATAAGGTTAACTTGGCCGCTCTTCAGATAATTAATAGGGTTGTCAATAATTTTCAAACTTACGATAACTCGTTTGAAGGGTCGTTGCTGTCAGACGTCATCAGTGTAATGGGATTTGAAGTCGGTGAGGCGCCAGTCTAGACGAATGGGCCTTGGAGTTTTAGTCTCTTCTAAACGGAACAGACGGGAATCTCTCTATAAAGTTTGAATTTTTTTAAGCTCGTATAAGTAATTAATAAGTTTATTACATAAATAATTGTTATCGCTGATGAAAATTTAAAAGAGTTTACGAGGAGATTTTTTTCAGATTGTCCTTAGTATAACGCTTAGTTTTATGTAAATAATAATATACTCAACCTATTCATATAACAACTATGTAGTTTCTTGTCGCCCCATGTGTCTACCACATATTTAGTATTTTAATTTCATCATTGAACAATGACCTCGAAACGTAACGTTTCACCAAATTATACATTTCAAAAATGGCAGCCTTTGAATAAATAACTGAGGAGTCTATCGTAAACATTTTATTCACTGCAGCTAATTGCAAATTGGATAGGCATGCAATTAATTCTCGAGTCGCTCGCAATAATGTCGGCGACGTCGTTGCTCGCTAAAATTGTTACATCTAACTCAATAAACTGAGTAATTTAGATGCATTGCCTTACAATATCATAATGTCAATCAAATAACGATACATCGCACGATGAAGTGTTGTGGTATTGGTCAATAATAGTTTTAGTTCATCGAACTAAGAATTACTTTAAAGGGCGGATTTAAATTTGGGTTGTTTATATTTGATTAAAAAAAAATAATAATGGTTTTGTTAAATTAATTAACGGAAACAGTTAAATTAATGGTCGATCAGGGCGAGGGATCACGATTTTACAGAATACCAGTGTGAAACAACATATTCAATTTGGTTAAATAAAGGAAATAAAAATATTATGTGAAATAAAATCCTTAACGGTAAAAACCCATCTATTGCTTAATTCCTTGTTGAGGTTCTATGTAGGGACCAACCTTTCAGTAGTTTTTTTTCGTTACATCAAATAATACAAGAAAAGAAACACTAATTTAAATGTTAGGGAATAATACAAACACAGATTAAATAAATACAGGTTTAGAGAGACAAATTGCCTTTACTTTTCTTTAGGTACTTATATCACAAGGAATTTAAATAGAGCTTTAGAATATCTCATGGATTACTTACCAGAATCGTCAAAATAATGTCGGGATTTATTTTGTAAGAATGACTTGTTATATTTTGATATGATTTGAGTTTGTCTTTATTTGAACGAATGGATTTGTATGCAAATTGTAGCTGGCGTCAGTATTACCAGTTTTTACAACGATATCATCAGAAAGCTTCATCTTACGAAATTTATAATAACTTATTTACTAGTTTTGGCTGAACAGACTTGACGAATTACTCGGTTTTTATAGAGAGGTTCCGTTTTATATAATTCGTAGGGTGTCCATAAAATAAAATAAGCTTTCACGTTGTATATTCCAAGGTTAAATCGCTATCTACTTTTCACAAAGTATGACATGGTCCTAAAAGTGACAAGAGTAGGTATATCGTCAGTATATTATATCATCAGGTATAACCAAAAAAAGAGCATCTGCTTTCTTTGTAAGTTTTGTTTTATTTTATCAATTGTAAAGCGACACTGTAACTTCTTTCTAGCTGTAAGATTAATGGTTTAGATCACGCACAGAAGAACCGCATGCTAACAGAATACAAGCGTGAAATAACAGCAAAACCCTGCCTGTTTCATTTGGTTATTTGAGGGATTCGAAGATCCACTTACTCTACCAGTAAGGTAATTGGTAATTGCATATGGATCTTTGCTCAGGATAGATATACTTTTATATGAGCTGTGGTCATTATTTACCATCGGGTAAATTGTGAACTCGTTTGTCATTTTTAGTTTCTTTATTCTTTATTATAAAAATGAAGTCTGGAAAATATCCTTAATTACAATAAAAACATCCAGTCCCAGGCATAGACCAGTATGATGCAGATTCCCTTTTGCTCGTTTTAAACCCTGACGCTATCTATTGGTTATTATCATATAATATTTTATCGCTTCCAGACTTGATTGACTGCCAGTCTCCTGAATAGCCGCCTTCCTAAAAGGCTTTTTTTATAGAATAGGTGGCAAACGATCAAGCAGCTCCTGATGATAAGCGATCACCGCTGAATATGAACATCCACCATACCAGATGAGGATCTTGAGGATCCCTAATTGTACCGGTTCGGAAATACCGCTGGCATAAGCTGATTCCATAATGTGGTGCGTGGCCGAAAATTTTAAGCAAAGCACACAGTAGTGGTTTGCCAACTATCTAGATGATGGGGATGTAATTTTAAATTCTGTCGTGATTAATCCAAACAACTCCTTAGAACACTCCCCATAGTAGATTCCCTGATGAGAACAGTATTCCATGTGCGAGCGAACTTGCACCTTGTAAAGTTGCACAAGGTGGGGCGATACTAAATACTGTCTTGTTCTATTAAACACGCCATTTTTACAGTCCAATTTGGCCTTATCATCTAAGTGACCATAGAACTGAACACATAGCTCAAAACTTCGGCAAGCTTAAGTGGCAATTGGCTGACCAGATGGTTACGTTAAACTGATAATCGATGGGGAAGAAACGTTCTCAAGAAAAAAGGGAAGAGTGGTCACCTCGGACTGGTAGGCGCAGTGTAGGTCGGCCACCATTATTCGATGGAGCAACAATCTACGCAAGTTTGCAGGAAGTCGATGAATGCAGATGGCTCTGGGCTGTGCTTTGTGACAATCTATGGTGAACATTTTATAGTTTTATAAGCATGCGCACGAATTAAATGACACCCACTCTTCGCCCCCTTCCCTCGACCTATATAATTTAACATTATATGTTCTTTATTAACTAGTTAATCTTATTTTACAAATATGAAATAAGGTTAAGACTTGGATATATATAAAATAGTAGCCGCTAACAAAAAATTGTTTAATATGAAATAACTACTGATACAATGGATAAAATAACACAAAATATTCCCAATACAATATATTTTCACACCCACTCAAATAAATTTACACTAGCATTTACGTTGAAATAGATTTAAGATATATTAGATCGACTAAAGGCAGTGTGGGTGACAAGTTAGGTCACAGCTAATCTTCGTCCCAGCTCAAATGCCGCGTGTCTAGACGCCCCCTAGTCTTGACGTGGCTTCGTCCCCCTTCGTATGATTAAACATACATATTGAATGTTCCGATATCAATAGAGTTATTGTGTTCCAGTGGCACGAGTTTAGTTATAGTTTTCTGTAAAGTCATCTTGATTTGATAGTCATCTTGATATATACAATAAAGATTATATTTCCAATTCCATCTTTTTCCAAACCATTCAAATGAAATGGTGTTACAATAGATCATTAAACCTTACAACATTATTATTTAATTTAGGTTTTCTAGCTTATCTCCTAGTAAATGTTTAACATTATAATAACAAATCATATAATCGATTTGTAAACAATGTCAAAGGTAATTGTATAATATTCCGAGGTAAATGATTAAATATCATAATACACAAACAATAAACATTTTTCTTAAATAATTCTAATAATTTTTTTAATAATGTCTAAACTAAGAACTTATTTTTAATAAGTACAATATCTAAATTTATGTTAAATAAGCTTTGATATTTTATGTTTCCTTCTTGTGTTCTAATGAAATCAGATTTTTAAATAAATATTATGTTATAAATTATTACATTACCAGTATTACACTACAGTTATGTTGCTGCTGTTAAGACGAACACAATATTTCAAGTATTTAATTACATCTGACATTATTCATGGCTAGTATTATGCGCACTAAAGTATTAATTTTTAATTTTTTTTATTTATTCTTTGAATATAGTCTTTATAATGTCTTATTTAACGGTTTTAATTTAAAGTGCCTACCTTATTATACAAATAGGATTGGGAGATACCTAATAAATTGTCCGTGGTAAATTACATTCCTCCGTCGTCTCTAAGAAGTCAAATTTCGTTTAACTTCGACTCATTTCTCGCTTTGGATCCGTAAGGAACTTTTATTAGGCGGTACAACTTTCAAGGTTTTCTAAGAGGATACATTTTTCTTTTTCGCTGTATTGATTTGTTGTTGTGTATGCGTGAGATACTATTCGATGATTTTATATTAGACATGTTTTTCTATGTATTATATCATATTTTCTATATATATTATATATGTCAATGACAACTGTGGTAGCATGTAAATACATTCACAATAATAGTTGTGGATTGAAATTTAATGAATTTATCTGCATTGGATCCCCGGATTCCTACACTCACAATATGATACACAGCGGCGTTATGGTGCTATTTGACGCTGGTATTCTATGAGGGTGGGGGCCCATCCCCGGGCGCGCCGCCCCATTCACGTTGCAACAGAAATTGGCTGCAGCGAGGCTCTACTTCTGTAGTATGCATGTATATTTTGCGTCTAAAAATGTACACTCATTATTATCATCATTTTTTATGGAAGGAGCAAGCAGCAGATGGTAAGTGATCACCGTCGCCCATGAACATCCGTAACACCAGAAGTGTCGCAAATGCTTTGCCGACCTTTAAGGAAGGTGTAGGCTCTTTTTTTGAAGGTCCCTAACTCGTATTGGTTCGGAAACACCGATGGCGACAGCTACACTACAAACTTAAAAAATAAAAAATTACGGTCGAATTCCGACCATTGGGCGACCACTAGTTTAAATTTATTTGTCAACCCTGTAACTGATATCTTGTACTTTATGTGGTTCTAACGTCCTTCCAGCATGAAAGGTGGAACAATACCGTCTCGGTTAATTTACAAAAATTAATATTGCAGTCAGCAAGATTTATCCTGCTTGAAGTCGAAATGTGAACGATATTTCCAAATATAAACAGACATTAGATTTTTAATTTAATATATTAAAATATATTGTCCCTTTAATTGCATTCTTCCTTATAATTAATATTGATTATCGTCTATAGTGTCTTTTATAATGAAATTATTAAAAATACTGATGGTCTCTTCTGATAATGGCTTTAACAAACTGCGGTAAACTACATTGATAATTTTCAGAAGCATTTAACGCGTGTTTGATCCAGTTGAATAATTAACACTGCAGGCTGACTTTGAATTATTTAACTCCGTTGTGAATCATTCAACTTTCTTTGAACAAGAAAACAGAGGCGTCGTAATGAGAGCCAAGTTTTGAACAGAGGTATGTGCCAATGCTTTCCAATTCCGTGCTCAAAACAATAAGAGGTTCAGTACTCAGGCGTTCAATAACGTTAACGAAGATCATTATCATCTCTCCTACACACCACTAGCCGCTACTATGCACCCTTGAGTGCAGCTACGAAGGTTGTCCCCGTGCAATGACACCGGCTACCCGACCAAGAAGCGTGTTCGTGTCGGAGCGGTACTTCTGAAAAATCGATGCTCGCTTTTTCATTTAGCTGCGTTATAACTGGGTGGTAGTAATAAGCAACAGGTGTCGGCGTTGCGCGTTACGTAAGGCGGGTTGCGCGCGCAATCCATTGAGGCGGTTGTACACGCGTATCGATCAGGCGTACACCGCCCATCGATCCGCCGCCCCCGAGCGTCTTTTAAAGTGCTTCGTCTTGGGATGTCTCTTGTTTTTTTTAATCTGTGTAGGCCGATAACGAGGCTGGCGTTGATTTAAATGTTTAACGTTTGAAAGTTTATTATATGTGGAAGAATATGTATATATGTCTATAACCGTTATAATTTTGTCATGTGACATTTTGGCATTAATACATTAACTAATAAGTATAATAACAGCGTAATTAACATGTTATAAGTCTCGTAATGATTTATAATGTCGATTTTTCGGACTAAAAAAATAATTATGTTTAAAAGGCTCACACACCATTTATCGTTTAGACGAGTTATTCCTGGTGTTGGAATAATTGAATGACCTGAAACTTTCGTGATAAGTCTACATAAAAAATGGAATACTAATACAATAATAATATTAAAAGTAATTGTGTAATAATTAATATGAGATAAGTATATCACAAACTGACGAAATGTATGCCTTTACGTGTTAGTGCTTAGGATGAAATTCAAAACAATTAAAAAATAATTATTCGGATCACTTAGCTTTATACGTAAAGTAAGCCCTTATAATCCCTGGAATTGCAAAGGCTTCTATTGCTATGTTGGCAACATTGTGTAACGGGTAAAGGAAAATATACGATTATATTCTCTCACATATATTTAAAAGACTGTTTCATAATATCATTTATTCATTCATTTACTCTTTATTGCAATAAACAAATTTAAAGATTTACAAAAAGTGTAATTATTACCGAAGGCATTCTTTATATGTCGTTTTAACAGCAAAAATGAACTAATTTTTATAAAAGAAAAGGCACAAAACAATTAACGTATCGTTGATCTAATTTCACCAATTGGAAAAGAATCGCAATTATAAATTGTCCCACATCCATTGCGTTATGTTCGCCTTCGTCGCACTGGATATTTGAGGTCCTTCGTCAATAAAGGGGTAAATATGCATCTAAAATATTCCAAAAAAAAACAGTAATAAATTTAATTACACAGTAATTGAATTAACAATGATCTTACAGCTAATTGATATCAGAACCATTAAGATTCGTAATATGAAGAAATAAGCTAAATCTTTGAAAATAATATATTATAAGAAAGGTTTAATCAATGGGCTGCTATATTGCTAGATGATACAATAATTTGGTATTGCGCTTGTCTTTCAGAGAATTGATAACGAAATGAAAATAGTTATCAAACATCCCTCCCCTTCCTCCACATACTCTAGCCATATTCCTCTGTAGTCTCCACAAAATGAAACTTGTCAGCACGACGATATTTAATCTGTTACGAGGACGGGCGCATATGACGTTTGGAAATTGAAAATTTAATATGTTGTTTGATATAAAGAAGCCTTCAGTCTTCTACGTTATTGTTCTTTGTACATAATTATTAGACCGGTCACGTCTGATGGAATACGAAATGTAAATACGTGTTTCTCTATATTGTAAGTGACGCTTAACTTTAGCTTGGGTTGGTTTAATGAATAATCAAATTGTCAACATTATAGTGTTATATCGTATGTATATTTTAAAAAAATTACACTATGTCTTTTTTGCATTATTTTCTATAAATATGAATAATTTCTGAATATTACTACATTCGAAACTATATCTTTTTGGGTCTATAAATTCTATCATAAACAATTAAAACAATTAAAAACAAATTAAAATCAAATAAAATCATAATCAATATATATAATCAATATATATATAAATCAATAAATATATATATATATATATATATATATATATAACATTCCTGTCCTTGTTGTTCTCTTAGGATAGTAGGCATCAGCTTATGTCGAGGATATTAGGTGACATAATGCGTTTTCTATAGTCGCATTTAATGCCAATAGCGTAATCGTTTGTCCCTTTCCTTCTCTAATACATACAAAGTAAGTAATATTTACAAATTACTAATATTATAAAAAATATCTTATCAAGTTAAAATTATTCGGTATACGTGGGAAATACTCTTAGTATTGCAAATATAGCAATTTTAAACTTATGTTATATATTTAGGTGTCGTCAAATGTAACAACTTTAAAATTAGATTACATAACGGCATAAATGTTTAAGGAACTAAGTTTATACATGTTAAAAATCATTCCCTATAAATAGTATTGAACAAGATAGAATTAGTAAAACTTCTTTATTTTTTTTAGAGATTCTCCTGTGATAATATTATCCTATTGTGGGAAATAACTTCCGTTATCACTATTATTAGCGGGTGACATTTTAAAACATATTTATAATAATAGGAATATGAATGAGGAATGTTAGGAATGTCAAAACGAGCACTCAGTTTTCCTGAAGTTAAGTATGATGATGTGCTCGTTGATGATCAGGAATCAAGCAGATTTTTCCGATCAGCTTGATTCACTGACATTGCGAAGAGATGTTGCATCTCTATGCATTTTTTATCGAATTTACCATGGGATGTGATGCCAGTTGTTGAGATTAAACATCGTACATCACGACAGAATTCAAAATTTCAATCTCATCATCTCGTTGGCAGTCCACGACTGTGCGCTTTACGCGAAATTTTCTGCCACGCACAACTTAGTGGATTCAGGTGTCGCCGACGGTATCTCCGAGCCGATACGAGAACCTTCAAGAAGAGAGCCTACACCTTTTTACTTTACCTTTCTCGCGTCGGCAGCGCATCTGCGACTTCTCTGGTGTTGCGGATTTAATCACTTGCTGCTTGCCCGTTTGCCACCTATTCTAAGAGAAGCGATAAACTGCTATAGTGGTCATTCCCTGGTCGAGCTGACCAATCTATGCTGTAGCTTGAAACTAGTTGCAGCCTGACTCTACCACTGTTAATTTTATCTTCATAATTCGCCAACTGGTTTTCTTCTTAAGCAAACTAACTATGAGAATCGCCAATTAGATGTGCGAGGATTGCTCCATTGTCTTCTTGTTGTCAACAGACTGCAATTCAATATAATTCGATTCCCGACCCTCACATCGGACCAAAGCTTGGTACGAGCACTCAAAATTGATAACACTGGGTTTAAGTGGATTGATAAGTCTGGTTATTTGAATAACGAGCATGGGAATATGTATTTGTACTTAAGGGATGAAGTTTGCAAAACAAAGTTAATAATAAAGTCAAAATACAGATGAAAACAATGATTACGTTACAAATGATAATTCAGATATACTTTTTACACTATACACTATACAATTTAAATTTATTCATATATAGTATTGTAAATATTTAAATTAGGTTTACATATTTTTATTTTACTATCTGTTCTAGTTTCCGCCTGTAAATGTTTGTTTTGTGTTTATTTTTCCATAAATAAAAAAAATCTATTAAAGAATGTTTGTTCATACATCTGTATCCGACTCGATAGATCCTATCCTATCCTTTGAAACAACTAATATAGCTAACAATTTTTTTTGAATGGTATGAATGTATCCGGAAAGTATTACTTCGTTCCATATTAACAACGTGAAATAGTAACATAACATAACGTATTTTGTATCAATGTAAAATCGTAGACTCGTTTACTGGAAATGAGGCATTCCACCTTAGTGACTTCGAGCATTTTTACTTCACGTGAACGGTGTGCCCGGTCAGAAAAAATTAAACACGAACTGTAATTTATAATATTCAACACAAGGTTTCTGAATTAAAATTTAGCATAGGAAGACATAAATTGAATCATATTTAACTATATTAAAATAAATCTCTTGGAATACGAGAAGGCTACGACCACACAAAGTCAGTGGCGTACATGGCAGACAATTTTAAATTACACAGCATAAGTCCACTCACCTCTGCGGTATTCGGGCGCTTGCAGCTGCAGTACAGTGACCTCGTGCGTACGCGAGGGGGTCGCAAGGGAAGTGGGGAAACTAGGTCAGGGCCCCCAACCCCCGGTTACTGCCTCCCGTCTCCGCACTCGATCGACCGCCAAATTCCCACGCATTCGCACAGAAACAAAATGTTCGTTTCCTTACTTCGTCTAGACACTAGACTGATGAACACAAAGGTTAAAGACTAAGGCTTATTAGGTACAAACATGCTTCATTATTGTATGATTTTCAGCAATATATGTATAACGTATGTATTATTTAAAAAATGTATAAATCTACAAAACTAGTATTTATATAGTCTACTATGCGTATGTAACTGCATTAATTTTATCCACATAAATTGCGGAATTTAGAATTTTAATTTTCCTACATAAACTAAATATTTTTTCAATTTTAATATAGCCAACCATATATACTATAATCAACTTCACCCGCCCTTTCAGTTAACGTAATTTGTATAGTAAATCGAAAGAGAAGAAATCAAAAGTACTAACCGCAAGCGGTTAAATTATACGTATTTGTTTCCAAATATCGTATTGTAATAAATCCTGTTCGTTTTTATTACACATTTACACATTAAAACCTTGAGTATCTGTCGATACATTCGTTCAGTTGTTTAAACGAAATGGGTTCGGCAATTTCCGAGATTAGCATCCATATACTGATAGACACAGCTTTACTACTTTGTGTTTTACTTTTTTTGAAACATAATTACTTTTGGTTCGATCGAATCGATTATTCTAAGTTTGCACGGTGCATGTTATTTGTCAAGGTTTATCAACTAGGGAATAAAGTCTAAATTAAACACCAGCTGGGCTTTACAAGCTTTTTAATTTAGTGGCATCGCAACATCTATATCAATTTTTTATGAAAGCAAGGAAAAGATATACGGGTCTTGTCATAAGTGATAACTGTCATCTATACATTCTTTCTCAACAAAAATTTTAAATTAAAGGCGTTGTCCTCTCCTTGTGTAGCAAACTATAAGCGAATTTGATTTATTTTTAAGGGATTTCTATCACATTATGGCCTTCAGATCCGGTAACATGCAGGAGATGCTTGAAATCGACCTGTATATTAATTTTATCTCACGAAAAACGCTTCAAATATTGTAGTACTCGTGCTCGTGTGATTTGAATGGAAAGATTATATTCTTGGCAATTTTTTTTACATCTTTATTTAAGAAAAAAACTGTTTTATCTTTATAATTATGTTTATCGACTAAGGTTATCAGTTGTCTAAACTAAACACAGTGCTCCGCCGTAAAATGATACGTAGTCTATTGTACAGTGTGAAATTTGCTGGTAATCAGTCCAACATATGTTGAAATTTATGTAAGGTAGAAAGGAACTCACGGCTATCTATTAGATCTGTGTGAATCATAACGTATATACAACGATGATAAAATCTGATAAAACATAGTCCTCACGAGACTAAGCGTCTTAAACGAGCATACAGTAGTTGATGCTACTTTTGTTTTGTATAATAATACCTCAACAAATAATCAAGGTACACATTCGTTGTCACCGAAAGCAAAAAGAATACTATTGAGCATCTGGCCTAAAGGACATAGGCCACTCTCCATACATTGCACGGCCCACTAAACGAAGTTCAAGGACAGTAATGAAATTAAGTTTAAATAACAGACTATATATCCCTTTTATTATAAACAAATTAAAATCAATATTGCTCATGAGGATACAGAGATATTTAAAAAATAAGAAGAATTTTAGGTTTTTGACACTTTAACATCATCATCAGCTTAAATGATATTTATATTGCTATACTTTATGACACCGACCTAATTCGTAAATAGGGATTACTTTAAATTAATACCCTTAAATTTTAAATAAGTATGTAAAAATGAAATGTTTTTTTCTATAGATATTTCATTAATGTCCTTGAGAGCACGAGTAGCTGGGCCGAAAATGGCCCATGTCTTTTGGAAATTATTTGTATTATTACTACTAGGTTTAAAACGGATGAATGATTTTTCTATTAGTTTATAACACACATTAATAAAATTGGTAGCGTTGTTATGAGATAGTGAGATATGAGAAGTGATACAGGTAAACGGAAGCGAAACGAAAAGGAACACACAAGCGTGTTCGTTTTCATCCCAAATATAACAAATTAATATTATCGAAGTAATTAATACACTTACATTTCTAAATTTTAAGTCATGGACTTTGTACTCATATTTTTTATACATAAAAATTACATGAGTTTAATACAAAGTTGATAATTTAAAATTTTGTATGTAATGTTATACTCACTACTTATTTTCCTTAACGGTTATGTACAGTAGCCATTAAATCATAATTACTACGACAAAATCTGATCTGAAAAACTAATAAATAGAAGACGAGAGACTAAATATGGAGAGTATTTCTCAGAAAACCATGGTAAATAGTTATTCCATAATATTAATAAAATAAGAGGTGAACAACCTAAAATCCTCAAAAATAATAAGGTTTTTTTAAGTAGGTTTTATGCAATTGTGCACATCACTGAACACATGAACGCAATCAAATTTCATGGGTAATATTTTCAAAACAAATGTTTTTACTACAAAGCTCCTATGTAGCTTCATGATTTATACTCCCACAAAGTGTCCTACATGCATTGATTCCAGACCGGAAGGAAAATAGGATGCGGGAATTTGTCCCCGTCGATAGCTGAGCGAAACGGAAATAAACGGGCCGAGTTACGTTTGTTGAGTAATAACTCCTGAATGAAAAGGGTTGGCGTGCGGCATTCCAATCGTCTTTTTTTCTTTATGTTAACGAAAGGACGGTACACGGAGTAAAAGGAAATGTCACGGCAAGATTTAATCCGATTGTGACAAATGAAAGACGATATTTATGATGATAACTTTGTGACCATTTTCACTGTCTCAACAAATTGAAGTAAGAAAAAAAAAAAGTATTTATCCAACGTTTGTTATGTAGAAAAATAAATCGATATCGTGTAAAATTAAAGATCTGTCATAATCAAAACTGGGTTCCGACGAAAAGAGATACCTGAATTCATTTTTAAAAATACCACTTTCTTTATTAAATAACACACTGTTAAATCGAATTGCTAAGTATGAATTAGAGCGTATCATATATCGATAATATAATATAGATGCGATCTTTCGTCCCCGACCTACTTTTTACAATGGAACGAATAATCGTTATAGCTGAAGAGGTTAGATGCATAGGGTTCGTGACCCGATGGTAATATTTATATTACAAATGAAATGCAAGCATCAGCATTACAGTACATTTATTTTTGTTTATACCTTTCTTTATTTCTATATATATAAATATACGTATATGTATATTATATACAATATATACTGTTATGTTGACTGTGTTTATTCTTAGTAACATCCAAAGGATTCGTGTTTTCCGCCAGAACTTGACCGTCATTAGGATTTAGTTCATTCCGTCTAATAAGGTGTAATTACAAAAGCTTGACAGTGGTAGAGCTACACTACAGTTTGTTTCTATCTGCAGAATGAATCGGTCAGCTCGATCGGTGTAGGACCACGCCCTCACACAATACCAGCGTAAAATAGCAGCATAAAGTTGCTGTGTTTCATCTGTTGAGTGCTAGTATCCGGAGACCTTTATTACTGGTGACGAGGCATTACATCTCAGTCCTCAAGGGTGACAACGCATCTGCATTAAGATTCCTTGTCAAGGAGGAATGTAGATGTCATGGCCAACAGGAATCAGCGGCCATCAGGGGAACTCTCAATGTAATAAAAAAAACTATATTGAATTAAAGAGCGAAAAGAAAAATTTAAACATAGCCAATTATTTGTTATATTATGTTAAACTTAATGCAAAATAGGACTGGAGGAAACTTTTGTAGAACCACAATTGCGATTAGTTCACACGTGATTAGGTTAGTAACAGTATTAACTTGGGTTAGACCTTATATGTACTTCAAATTGTATATTTATTCGTAGAATGCGAGACGTAACAAAAAGTAGATAGAAGATAAGAGTGGAGAGAAATATCAGCTTATACCATCTATGAGCTTCTAGATAATAGAACATAGTTCGAATTAGGGAGCCGTTACCCATTACTTAGAAATAGATCTTTTTTTTTTATTAATCGTGTTTTTTTCTTGTATATTCCATATTTACTGAAAAGGTTTTCTTCAATACTGACACGTACAAAATTAATGCTTAAAACTGTATATTCATTTGATTGCTATCAAAACCAACTCTACAATCACGAATCTAGTATAATGTATCCATTCATAGGAAAGCGAGACTTTTAGGTACGATAGGTCTAGCACGATTAAGTAAGTTGAAATTATTTTCGTTGTAATAGTCAATAATCTTTATGAATTAATAACTATTTTGGCTTGACTTTGGCTTAGGTAGATTGGTTATCGAAATAATCAGTCTGCATTTCATTGGTTTTGCATATTTGAGAAACCTTCAGATCTATTGGAAGTCATAATTTTTTTTGGCATTTCCCTCAATAGTAATGCGCTGGAAATTTTCTAAAGGTGCTATCACCCGGCACATTTTATAGAAGTTCTAATAAAATCTGGATCTATTATTCGCCCTGCAAATGACACTGTTAAAAGATTTACTTAATTAAATTTACAAAATATTATTAATACTGATGACTAACACATTTGGTGTACAATAAACACTTTAGATAAATCCACACATAGTAAATTGAATAACAATCAACAATTTTGTGAGCCTGAAAAGTTTTTAATAATAATGCAAAGTATATGTGAGCACAAAGATAAGGTATTTATGTAAGTTTATGTTAAAGATAAATTTCGTTTGGCAGGAGAATGGGCGCGCGGCGCCGGACCTGACGGCGTCGCCGGGCCGAGCACCGCCCGGCCCGCCGCAGCCGCCGCGCGCCAACCACGCCCCGCCCTGCGTGCTGCAGCCGGACTTCCGAAAGGTATCTTATTATTATTCCAGGGGATATTTTTTTTCCATCTCCGCCTGGTTGTTCAATAGAATAAATAAATAAAAAACTATAAACATATAAAGAACCAAATATATAATATAATATATATGTCCAGACGGGAATCCCTCGACCTCCCTCCTTCCCTCGAAGACCAAACGGTCGAACCGAACGGTCGGGTTAGGGCGAAAGGGAAAAAACCTACGGACTATATGAGCGGTGTCAAGGAGCACTTTAGCAGGAGCCTTCTGCATTTTATTATTATTATTATTATTTTATATTATATACTTCTATCACATACACTATCCTAACCATCTCACGGACCCCTCAGTTCCGTGAGCCCTGTGTCCGATGAAGCTGTAAGAGCCGCATAGGCTAACAGCATCAACATCAACAGAATTTAGATACACTATCCGCATTCGCATATAATGTAATTGGCAAAAATGAAAATGTCCGACCGTAATCTGGCAAGGATTGCACTTTCATGGTATACCAATGCAAAATAACAGCTTAACTAAGCTTCATCTTCATTGTTAGGTGTGACAATGCAATAATGATTAGCTATTGAAGAATGTGCCATGCCATGTACCATAATTACTTATCATCAAGTAAAGTGTGATAAACGACCCTGCACTTAACTTAGTGATTACTGAGTACATTAGACGTTCTGTATCCATTCTCATAAAATAATAAGATGTAGAAGTGCAAACAAAACTTCATTTACTTTACCAAAACAATAGTAACAGTATTGTATACTTGAAATACTGTATTTTTCTTCCTTCATTCTTAAATGAAGTCCATAGAATTTAATGTAATCCTTATCCCTATATGTAGTATATATATATAAATATATATATATATATATATATATATATATATATATATTGACATAGGTTTAATATTTTTTTATTAAAAGATTAAACAGCTCCAAATTATCATTGATTCTTAAACGTATCTCGACAATGAAATGTATAAAAATATGATTATCCTAATCATCATGATCACATCAGTTCATAAATAGTTCACTGCAAATATAATACGCTAGTAGATACTGGTACCAAACTACATACAAACACTGCAGGCCAAAAGTTTAAGACCACTTTAATTAAAGTAGGAAAATAAAGTAAAACTCCAATAAAATATTAAATGTTTAATTAACCTGTTCAATCTAATAGATCATTGATTGACAAACAATATACTTTAAAGGCGTAAAGAAATATTAACAGTCCATGCAAAAAAAGGCCATAGTTAGGTAAACTGATTTTTCATCAATAAATCCTCCTTTACATCTCATGACTTTTTCACAAGTCTCGGCATACGGGCAATCAATTTGTTAATGGAGTCTTGTGATATATACTACATATGTAAATCAGAAATGTCTTAGCTACAACTTTAAATTTGAACCTTCATACGGAGTTTTTTTTATAATGTCTTATATCTTTTTTATTGTATTTTTATATAAATTTAATAACTAAACGATAATACTTCTTAACATACATATTTTTAGCGTGAACAAACGTAAATTATTAAACTCCAAGCATTAACCATTATTAAATATCAGTACAAAGTGTGACCTCTTCGGTTGTTTAAAACTTAAATAGAACGCAATTAATTTCACAGAATTAATGACGTTTATCGTTCTTAATGGAGTTTAAGTAAATGCAACTGGTGTATCGTCGATACCCTTTCTACGTAACAACGCATATAAAACGTGTACTTGGAGCATATCCCATATGATCAATGGGGTTGAGGTCGGGCATTAGTGCCGACCACAGTAATACCATGATGATTTACCTTATCAACCACTCCAAGGTCATTCTAGCTGAGAGGAAGCATTTTAGTACATCAACGTAAACTCTTAGCCAAAGATTTGTGCAAATGATAAAACGTTTGCTTTTCATAATCCCTGCTGAAACTGATATTGTGAAGCCACTGTATGGTTTGAGTTTTTAAAATCGCACAGGTATTAGGCTAACGTTGTCAAAGAGGACTAATTACACCTAAGTATAGGCGTTATAGTCTTCCTTAAAGGACACGGTCGTGATGGACTGAATTAAACATGGTTTTAAGTTGTTCGAGAGTCATCCAAATGACGTCCAGGCTGTCTTCGAAAAGTGTTGCTCTTGGTCGGTTCCTTATACTAATATGCATCTGCATCCATATAATTGCTCCCACTCAAGATCTTTGTTCTTGGTGAAATGATGGATCCCTCTCGGTCTTCAACTTAGTCTGCTGGCTCTGCTCAATAGGCAGATCTGTAGTAAAGAGTTTGAGTCTTAGCTCCTTCCTTTCGCTTCTTCAATGCGAGTTGTGTTAAAGCTACGCGAGTCTCATATCATTGATCTGGAGATCTGCCTATTTAGTTGCTTGTACACTAACACGATGATGAACACTAATGCTATTCCACGTCTTGCTGCAATGAGATTAAAAGCGAGAGTATTTTTGTTCTATATGTGCTATACAATTTACTATTAAAAATTTGCCCATTTAATGTTTCTTTCACCATCCTATAATCACCGCCAGTTGCCAACAAGCTAAAATCAATAACATTTCGTTATATTAATATATGAAATCAATACTACTGAAATAATAAAATGAAAAACCTCGAATTAACAATTATTATTAAACAAAAATTGGTAAAATGAAACCTTAACAAAAGTTTTCGTTGTATTTCAGGTATCTGGCGTGAGCAATGAAATATTCAGACAGATTGAGATGGTTGAAAATGATCACGACGCTACTACGGCTGCGGCGCTCGAGGTAAGTTTAATCAAACTTATAAATCTTATCGTTTCGTAACGTAATAAGCAATAGATCCTAATGTACATATATATATTCAAATACCATAAATAACTTTTTTTGAATGAAACCACGGTTGCAAAGGTGCTCCATGAGTGTAAGTGATTACTGCAATCCATAAATACTTACATGTATTCTCAATAAAGAGTCAAGATGCACGCGTGTTGTTGGGTCTCCAGATCCATACATTACCAATCGAAATATAACAGAATTATGCTACTGTTCTATGCTTATTCTGTGAGGGCGTGACCCTTTTCCGGTGGAAAGCTGGGTATTAATACTGCTACGTATAGATGATTTATCTAATATAAAATAATTTCAGGAGAAGACGTCGAATGTAATAAAAAAATTGCTTGTATTAAAAACTTTCAGTGGCCTACATTCATTTCTTAGCTCCCCTTAGAATATAAAACAATGAATTCCATTATTTATTCCTTCCACTAACGAGAATGCGGACCGAAAAGTCATATCTTTTATCTATTTGCAATAGAAAGTTATGTGAATGGAGCTATTCATTGAAACGAATAGAAAGAAGAGGAACTAATATATAATATAATGGGAATGCAAACCAACTAATTTGCTTTTCAGGCGGTAGAGCGTCGTGGCGAGATGATAGTAAGAATACTTGAATTGAGACAAGTTGGACGAAATAATATTGAGGCCGCCAAAAAGTTCTTTTCCCTTCAGGTTGGTATAATATTGGTTAAATTAAACAACACATATTTATTTTTTACAGACTTTCCTATGCATTCTTATTTTCGAGATTAATCTACATTAGAATGATTTATAGTACTTATTGATATACCTATAGGAAATTATTTCTATGGTAGCCAAGTAAAGAAAATCTGACAATAAAACGCTGAGACGCTATCGTGTTAATACGATTTTTCATCTTGCCAAGAAATGTTATAGCGTTTCTGTTATTATGTTTTCTTTTCTATTGCTTAATGGCATCTCATTACACGCTCGCTTCATATTTTTTTTCTTCAATATGTTATTTTTAAAATAAATTTTCGATATTTACTCGCACCACAAATCCTGTTCGGTAATTTCATCATAATTATTACTGATTAAATAACGGTAAAAAGTAGATATTTTTTAAAAAGTCCTTGCTGTAGTCAAAAAGTTGTTATTTTACGACTATAAATAGTGTTCAACAGTGAAATATTTAAACAAATGTCTCCTATTTTAGGAAAGTACAATTTAAGATTTATTTGCACTAAACATAATCTTACTCATACATTTTATAGTATAGATTTGTTTTTACTAAAAGCAATAACAACTTCTGATATTAAAGAGTCTTATTTAATATTACACAATTCCATCTTCACTCGGAAAATAATGTATTTAATTTTCATTAAAAACAGGTAATTTTCCGTGTTCTATTGACCCGAATACTCAACTCGTAACCTAGGAGTGAGATCCGTTAAAAGAGCGCTACTCTAGACAGGCCCATTGTTCCGGCTGGGTCTGGCCTAGATCGGGCGGAATGTGAACGCAATCTAGATGGGTATTGTTGGTATGTGCACTACCAGTTAGTGCCTCCAGCTTCGCTATGTACACAGCGGGATGATAGATATTCCTGCGGTCGATTGGAGCGTTGCGTATACATTTGCATATCGCAGCGCTTTGCGGTTTGCAATTGCGATCTTTTGTGACTGTTGGTACGAAACTGTTAGTGTATGTTTGTTTATAGAATGCTGAGAAAGAGGTCGCTTTGTTTTTCTTCAAAATGCAATTTTGAGCTTATTTTTAACAATATCTTTGTTCCCTTTACTGGCGAAGTTCAAATAAATCAGAATATACTTCAACTTAGATTTAAGAGAACTTAGACTTTTCTTGTTGATGTCGTGCGATTGATTCCGTATAAGAATTGTGCAAAATATTATGTTTTGGAATAGGAAAAACACTGATTTGCATAAATTAAAACAAAGAAAAGTAATATAAACATACTTAAAAAAAATAATTCTCATTTCAGACTTCCAATTTCATTCTTATTTTTTTGTTCGTCCAACCCAAGTCGAAAAAGCATATGCAGTATGAAATATATGCGCTTCATTATATAATTTTTTTTTAATTAAGATATTTCTTCACAGCAGGATTCGCGTCACATGGTTCAGCTAGTGGAAATTGTTAAACGTCCTGGTCAAACGCTAGGCCTTTATATCAGGGAAGGTGATGGAGGGGGAAGAACCGATGGTGTTTTTATTTCAAGGATAGCACTGGAGTCCGCAGTATACAATAGTGGATGTTTAAAAGTTGGAGACGAGATCCTAGCAGTGAATTTGGTGGATGTGAGACGAATGTCTTTAGATGATGTGGTGATCATCATGTCCATTCCTAGGAGGCTGCTGTTATGCACAAGACAAAGAAAAGGTAAAATATATTTTTAATAATTCACAATAAAAATATTGATATTAAGTTGTCAGTAAGGTGAAATTTTATAACATATAACAGTGATTTTTCTATAGGATAAATGTCACTTTTTATATTGTTGAAAGAAATGAAATAATTTTTTAGGGTCAAATGTGTAGTAAATTTATTGAATTAATTATGAAAATTGTGTTAATAAAATAAAGAGAACCAGTGAATATATTCACTTTGGTAAGGCTATTGCTAAACTGTTTGTGGGGTTTGAAAAAATATAACATGAATAACGGTAGACGATTTTATCAAATACTATTCTGTGCATTATATATGATTGAATTAAGTAAATCTCCGTTATTTTTATTTTTTTTTAACATTAAAAACATGAAAATATTTTCTATTTAAAATATAAAATTTAATTGAATAATAATGACATAAAACCAAACTGCTAAACCATTATCTATCGTTCTTATATACTTATACTTATATGTTATTATAAAACAGATATATATATAAAGTAAACATTTTCATTTCAGGTAAATCAGGCCCCGGTTCGCCGTCTTTACCTCGATCGGAGCACAAACCACCGCCTGTTGTGGTTTTGAAGAGAGATTGCCGGGATGACGACGAAAGAGACAGGGACCGCGTAGATGGGCTATACTCGCAGTAAATTTATCATTTTATATAAACACATTTATTAATTACATAAAAGAAATAATTAACTTATCAATATGATGACATTGTGTTCTAATTCATCTGTTGATTAAATAAAGCCATCAATTAAAATCGAATGATTAGTTAAAACATTGAGTATCTGTGCCTTTAATAAATCTAATTACAGGCACGGTACTCTCCGCTCAACTGGCGGTGGCGGAGTTCGTCCTGTTGGCGATGGTAGAGAAGAGAGAAACAGAATGCATCTTGGACCGATTACACCTGACTCCACGCCACTTGACTTATATTATAATTCTAGGCCACCGTCTGATCATTCAACATGGAGGTATGTGTAAGGATAATGAAATCAAGTTTTTTATATTATTATATATACAGTTAGTTTAATTAGTTATTTTTTATTATTAATAGTAATTGATTTGATATTGGTTTATTTATTATTACATAATATAAATCACTTCCCTGCCTCATCTGTCCGTCCTTATGAGGAAATCTCAAGAGATATGAACAGCTTTTGAGATTTTTAACAGTGGTAGAGCTGCCCTGCAGTTTGTTTCTAGCTGCAGAATGAATGGATCAGCTCGACCGGTGTAGGACCACGAAACCTTACATAATACCAACGTAAAATAGCAGCATAAAGCTGCTGCGTTTCACCTCGGAGCCGGAGACCTTTATTAATGGTGACGAGGCGTTCCATCTCAGTCCGCAAGGGTGACAACGCATCTGCATTATGATTCCTTGTGAAGTATGAATGTAGATATTATGCCGCAGGAAACACTTGCCATCAGGTGAACTGTGTGCTCGTTAGTTACTCTCAATAAAATAAAAAAAGATTACGAGTTTTTAGAAAATGTTAAATGTATAATGACGAATAAATCAACTGAGGGTGAGACATATACTTCATTTTTTTTGTACATATACACTGCAGGCCAAAAGTTTAAGACCACCGTAATTAAAGTAGGAAAATAAAGTAAAACTCCAATAAATATTAAAAGTTTAATTACCCTGTTTAATCATCTAATAGAACATTGATTGACTAACAATATACTTTAAAAGCGTTAAGAAATATTAACAGTCCATGCAAAAAAGGCTATAGTTAGCTATACTGATTTTTCATCAAACAATCCTCCTTTACATTTTATGACTTTTTTCACAAGTCTCGGCTTACGGGCAATCAATTTGTTAATGGTGTCTTGTGATATATTGTTCTAAATTTCGTATAAAGCATTCCACATTTCTTCTCGCGAGGATGGGCCACGATTACGGGCGTTCCTATCAGGCTCTTCCCACAAAAGTTTAATGGGATTGAGATCCGGGCTCTGAGAAGGCCAAATCATGTTTTTTTAACACCCCTTGTGTCTCATTCTCTTCTTCATATCCTCTACATAATTTTGAGCTATACTTTGGATCATTATCTTGTTGGAAAATGAATCCATCTCCAATTAATCGCAACCAGGAAGAAACGGCATTTTGTTCTAAAATGTTTTTGTACTGTTCTTTTTTCAAAAAACCTTCAATTTTAATTTTTCAAATCGCCAGTTCCTTGGCTAGAGAAGCAACTGGAGACCATAATTGAGCCACCACCATGCTTAATTGTTGGGACTACGCAATCTGACATCGTCTTTTTTTGGGCACTGCGTCGAACGTAAATTTTACGATTTGAACCGAATAGTTCAAACTTGGATTCATCGGTCCAAAGCACTTTTTTAAAATCTTCTTCAGTCTAATCTCGATGGGTAAGAGCCCACTGCATCCGTTTTTTCTTGTTTTGCGGACTTAGCAGAGGTTTTTGACCATACAACTTCGCATCTCTCAGTCGCCGTTTTACTGTAGTCAATGATAAAGGTTTAACTCGGATTTCTGGTGCTGTTAAGCGTCTTTTTCGCTTGCTTAATAATTTCATTGTTGTTACCACAACAATGAAATTATCTCCACTAGATGTGGTAGTTTGGAAAGTTTAGTGTGGTTGTGGAAGTTTAGAATAGTTCAGATTGTTTGTTAACAAACCCAAGTAAACTCGGGTAATAATAAGTCAGAAACACGTGTTTTCAGGAGCTAAATAATCCTAATTATTGACCAATACGTAAAAAAACCAAAGTAATTAGTAATTAGGACATTATAAAAATATTATTACGACTCTACCACCTGGCTCTAGCGCAGCGTTTGTCGGTGTTTAAAACAATAGGTGATTATTATCCAATAACTTGAAAGTAAACAAAGAATGACTTCTTTAAATATTCGATACTAACAATAGAATATGCAGATGTGCATTTCCTTAATTTATCGTATGGGATTTTATTACAATTGATGGATATTTATGTTGTTTATGTGCGCTCTTAAACTTTTGGCCGGCAGGGTATACTTATACTACTTTATGGTGATAAGATATCATCTAATTTGACTAGTTCCAATTTTCAAACTTTTCCAAAGCTGTAACATAAGTATGATATCCAATGTTTTGCAGCTATCGACCTCCACCGCCAGTTATTACTGAGCAACCAAAGTCGACGGCTACTCACTTTGTTCCGTATGAGCGTTCTTACCCTAACACACTGGAGAGCTTAGCAGAAAAGGTACATTCCTTTTATCCCCAGGATAGTGGAAGGTAAGATTACCCTGCAGTGGCTGTCTCACAAAGTAGATTTAAATAAGACTTAAAACTGTTTAATCAATATTAATTTCTTAAAATCTTAAATATTTTGTGTATACGGAACTTTACATTTTCAGTACACGCTTCGGTGCCAGAGTTCCTCGGTCGGGATCAGAACAACAAATACCACGTGCCGAGACACATTCGGATTTCGGCCGACACTCATTGCTAAGATCCAGTTTAAAGGCTTCTACTGCTACAGGAGGAGGTATATAAAGTTTCTAACATTGTTTTTTCTAATGGGGTAATATAAAATTGGAGATTAGTAAGAGCTTTATTAATCTATATGAATAAAATATATTTTGATTTAATTTATTTTTAATATGCACTATAAATAATTTTAATTTCTTATATAATTGCAGCAGCAAGCTTGTCAAGATACAACCAACGTTATGGTGGCGTTGGAATAACCGGGCCACCTATACCAGGAAGTGGACTAACTGGTACTGGATTGTCTGGTTCCGGTCTCGGAGGACCCGGACTTCCTTCGGGTCTTTCCACAACTGGTCTTAGTGGTTTGACTGGTTCCAGTTTAGTTGGCTCAGGTTTATCAAGCACTGGACTTGGGACTGGACTTACAGGAACGGGTCTTGGTGCCACTCTGGTAGTTGGATATGGAACTACGGGCCTGGGCTTACCTTCATATAGCAGTAAATTTGGTACAACGAGGAGGAATCGAAGTTTAGATTATTCGTCTGATACGGAAGCTACAGCTCCCACCAGAACCCCATATTACTCAGGTCTCAGCGGATATAGGAGCAGTACTTTGGGCAGGGACATTAGTTCAAAGTTCAATTCTCTACCAAGAGACGTTAGAGGAACTGGCCAAAGGCGAGTTTTATTTTTCCTAATTTTATAATATTTCAAATTTAAAACAAGCACGTAATATTTGTTTCATATCCCTTCAGATTGGGCTTATCAAGACGCGCTGGTAGTGTTCTTCAAGACGAGCCAGAGCCCTTGTCTTCTCGTCTAGATCTTCGTTCTTCCAGAGGTATTCTAATGAAATATTGTTATATAAAATCTTAAACTTTTTTCCATTTAATATCACCACTTATTTTTTTATTGACGTCACTGGTGTTCTTACAAATTGGAATTTATCTATGCCGGCTGTTATGAAGTATATATGTACTCGTAGGTTAAAACTCATTGAGGTAAGTTTATGCCTTACTTTATAAATTCACCTCATCGATGACAGGTCGTCTGCCTTCTTCGCCTTCAGTGTTCACCTCCGACGAGTACCGTGCATGGCTGTCACGTGCGCCCTCTACTAGTGCACTCTACGAAACACTACGCCCTCGCCTTCCTACACACTATTCCGCTGAAAATATACATGATGCGCTTAAGAACGTAAGTATATTATGTTCCTTTTTATATTCATGATCACAACAGATATAAAAATACTTTTATATACGTAAGTATATAAGTGTTTAAACTTTACGTAAGTATATAAGTGTTTAAGCTTTAATTTAAACTTAAGTGCTTTAGAGCTTTAATAAAAATCTCGAAATTTGTCAATTATATAAATTTTCAGTTGTGTTTCTTTTTATATTCATGATCACAAAAGATATAAAAATACTTTTATGTTGACTTTTGTGCTCCCAATCCTTGGCTTGAGTCTATTAATAGACGAGTACAGTTAACTTTGAGTTAGACCGATCCAATTCGTCCTGGCGGTGTCTGGGAAACTTAAAGTGCAACGCAGTTCTATAATATTTACTATCTAGTGGGAAGTAACATTGTACAAGTGCCTGTTAAAAAAAAGATTAAAGAGTTATTTTAAAGGAAACAATAAATAAGATATTTAGCAGGTTTTAGGCTGATTTAATATTGGAATTAAGGTATCTTGAGATAAAACAAAAAAGTTAATGGGTAATCTTAGTGCAAAGGGAAATCTCTTCGAATACCAACGTGAATCATATGAAGAATACGAAAAACCGAAGATCTATTTTCTGGTAACGAGGCATTTAATCTAAGTCTTCAAGAGTAACAATGCATGTGAATCTTGAAACCATGTTGAGATAGGTATATGTAGATTTCATGGGCTATAGATATGGCTTATCACCAAGTGAACTGTGCGCTTATTTATCCTCCCCAATATTATAAAAGAAATTTCTACATAAACATCTTCTTAAAATTTGACCCATTAACTTTGAACAACGTTGACTTATCGAGTAGCGTTCAGTTCCGTGGTCACTTGGAGGTAAGGCTAAATTAATCTCTAAAAAATTAGCCGTGCTTGATAGAGTAAGACAGTATTTCGTGTAGGCCCAATGTATGCAACTTTAGAAAGCTCAAGTTCCGCGTCACATGGTATACTGTTTGTGTGAATACTCATCTCTGGGCTGGGGCACCCCAGTACTAGCAGTCCTTTTGACTGCATTCAAATAAGAGTGACTCAAATCGTTAATGATCGGCTTGATTCTCTGCCATTGCGAAGAGATGTTGCATCTCTATGCAGTTTTTACCGAATTTACCTTGGGCAGTGTTGTTAAGGAATTGTTCGGATTAATTCCAGCCGCTGAGTTTAAACATCGTACATCACGACAGAATTCAACGTTTCATTCTTATCATCTTGATGGTTCGCAATCCACCACTGTACGTAACTGTAATTTACATAAAGAAATATTTACAACTAAAACAATATGTACATATATATGTAAAAAAAATTTGTATGGAAACATTTTATACATTTCTTAGTACATAACTGTTCTAACAGATGGAAAGTGGGAGTCGATTCGGCTCATCCCTCGGGTTAGCTGGGCGCAGGATGGAGAGACCGCGTCATTTACCTGCGCGGTCTCTATCGTCTCAACAACTGGGTCCTGCTGGTTCGCCGTCAACTCGTCGGGTGCGACAACTTCTAGAGCTGGGTTCAAGATTTAACTGCCCAAACCCCAGTCCAGTTCCAACTCCAAGCTCGCGGCATCAGCGCCTTTTGGATTTTAATGTTAATGGTAGGTAGTCTTCATGTGCTTCGCTTCCTTAAAAATATACATTAGATTTATCATAAAAATAATATCTAAATTCTTTTTAACAATGATAATCAAAATCTAATTACCAAACTACCTTCATGACTTGATTAATTTTGCTTGTTTTTAAGCTTCGTTCACCTGTAATAATATATACACTATTTTTGCAGATTTCCAGAAATATAAGGTAGAAAAGCCAGGCACCGGTTTGTCTTCGTCCATGACAGGATTGTCCCGCCTGTCAGGTGGAATGTCCGGGATGCTATGGGTGCACCTGCTATCAGGTCGAGGCATGCGACCAACGCCTTCGGGATCATCTCCGGCTTCTCCGCCTTCAGGGCCACTTGCACCGATTCAACCGCCCGTCACTCCCAGAGATTTGTACTGTGTGCTTGAATGCGATCGAGTGCATAAAGCAAGAACTGTGGTATGCAATATTTTAAAATAATTATATAAATTAATTATTTAATAAAATAAAAAAAAAATTAGTGAAGAAAGCGAAACTATATCATTTAAGTGAATACTTATGTATCGTGATTGAAGGCCACATAAGGTAATCGTTAGAGATACCACTCCATTGTGGGTTCAATTCTAAGCCAAGAATCAATCACAAATTGTCGGGTTTAGGGATATTAGTGTCCCGTGGGTCTTGTCGTTACTTTTATCTGTCTCTGACAATGAGTATATTATTAACAAATGCATAATGCAAATTTATTAATAAATATTTTCGAGAAACTAGTAAACGAGCATTTGTACCCCATGGTTCATACTCAGATGATTTATAAACAACATGGGTTTGTCAAACGAAGATTAACTATCACCAACTTTTTGCTTTCTACAACATATTTATTTAACTAAGTGGATAATAGTTTGCAAGTTGACTCAGTTTGACTTTTGTAAAGCTTTCGACACGGTGATCTACCGATGATGAAATCTTGGTATGTTACGGAAAATTGCTTTTACTTTTACGGTATTGAGGAAAGTCGACGTAACCAACAGGACACAAAAAGTTGTGCTTAATGTCTACGAATCGTACACGTTTCTGGCTACTTCTGGCGTACCGCAGAGGTCCACCTTAAGACACCTGCGCCAATATAAGCTATATTATTCATTAATGACATAAATCAGTGTAAAACAAGCTAAAAAACGAATGTCGTTTGTTTTGTATATTCTTTAGGCGGATTTCAGTTAGACATCCCAACTGTGATACACGATCTGGGCGTCTTTCTCGATTCTTAACTTCATCTTAATACTCATCTTCATTAAATAGTCAACAAATCTTTTAAAATGTACGGATTCGTTATGCGATCCAGTAAAAATTTTAAACAGCCATCCACGTGTATTTATTTGTTCAACAGCCTTATTCGTGTTTCTTAAATGTAGGACCTGATTCACAATAAATACATTGTGCAGCATCGAGCGAAGCGTAAATTCCTACACACGATGTCTTATAGATGTTATCGATCACCCGTGTCCCACGTTCAATTGCTAGGTATGGTTTTCTATCTCTTGGTTCCCGATGTAAACTCCTAGACTCTTTATCTCTCCATACAACATATGCACCCATAGGTTTAACTGCATTGATACAAGATCAATACTGACTGCATGGTGAAATGAAGTGTTACAACGCCAGGCGTGCCCACACCGTCTGTTTACTACTGGGTTGCCGTACAAACGCTAGTGTACGAGCGCCTTTAAAGCGTCTATGCAAGTTAATAATGATAAAGCTTTTTCATACCCAAACTTACTCACTCAAGACGTTGCTTGGGTCCGGTTTGTCTGTATGTGTGGGTTGACCTGGTACAGACTGTACAATTTATTTAAGTTGTTCCCGTTTCTTACACATTAAATATGTGGAAAACGGCATGGGTTATACATATACTTTTACTATAACTGTAATAGTAGTGTACAGTTGTTTGTATTTCTTAATAAATAAATAAGTAAAGAAGCTCAAGAAATGAAAAGCTGCATCATGAAAAAATACAACTCAATTCTTTATTCTAAGATGGTAATAAAGACGGACATATCACAATAACATTTTTGGCAGGTACGTACTGGTGAGCTGCAATTTGACTGGGACGAATCATTTGAACTGGAGTTGGTGGATAACCGACAACTTGATATACTGGTGTACTCTTGGGATCCACAGCACAGGCATAAGCTTTGCTATCGAGGGCTTGCCGTTCTATCAGATTTATTAACACGAGCATCGTCTCATCAACTTGCTATAAAGGTAAATTAATTTTTTCTATATTTTTTATCCTTATAAATTTATACTCTTAAAATGTACCGCTGTAAATAAATTAAAGTAGCGTTTTACAAATCAGACAGTTTAATTACAAAAATCTAAATATATAATTGAATTAGTTTTTGTTGTATTTAGTTGTGTATTGTGAATTTGTTGAATAATTGTATGAAGTTTTAATCTTTAAAACATTTATTAGACTGTTTTCATTCGATACTACATATGTACTAAACATAATGAAATTGTTAAATGTTGTCAATTAAGCGGTTTTCTAGAACTGTACCAAAGTCTGATTACAAGTAGTTATGATACGACTACGACTTATCAATGATTATCCAGTTGGAGCCTCGTGGTACACTGTACGTGCGACTACGTCACACCGAGTCTCATGAATTATTCCGCCGCCGTCCCGCGCCGGCGCGTATCTCCCCACCACTACTCTTCGGAGCCGAACTTGAGGCGGTAGTGTCGCGTGAAATGCGCCCCCCGCATGCACCTCCGGTACCGCTAATCGTACGCCGGTGCGTGGAGGAAATTGAACGTCGTGGCCTGGACATCATCGGTGAGGACTGTACAACTGTTTAGTTTACTCAAGTTGTTTTATATTGGTAATATTTATGAATAAGAATACGTCTAAGGCAGGTATAAAAATACTGTATTTTATTTTTTAAACTTGCATGAAGATGCTTTAAAAGCGTTTTATAAATACAAAGTTTACTACAAAATTCAACGGTGTCTTGCTACATACTACAAAAATTTAATAAATGGCGAAATTATCATTTCCAAGGAACAACGAATTACCATAAAATTTAATGACATTGTAGAAAATGGGTGGCTAAAGTAAAAAGCTTAATATGTTTTTATTTTTAGGTCTATACAGATTGTGTGGAGCTAGCAGTAAAAAGCGCATTTTACGGGAAGGATTTGAACGCAATGCTCGAGGGGTCGAGCTGAATCCAGATTCAATTCCAGATATTAATGTCATTACTGGCCTGCTTAAGGATTACCTTAGAGAACTGCCGCAACCTCTTTTCAGTCGTTGCTTGTTTCAGATGACTTTGGATGCTCTTGGTCAGTTTTAAATAATTTTTTTTGAAACATAAGTATAATCTTTGGGATTCTTCAATTAGAATTTATAGAGACTTATTGCTTTCTGTTTTCTGTGCTTACCAATACTAACATTTCTTTGAACGAATAACTGGATAAAAGTTTTAAGAATGAATAAAGTAATAGGTCTGCCGATATTCAAGATACATTTTGAAGAATGTACCCCCGAATTAAACAATTTGGTTGCTATATCCCTGTATGATCATCGGATAACAAGACATATGGCGGAATTTCCCTTCACTTTGAATATTCCTAGCATCAAAACGAAGCTATTCCCTCCTCCTTTTTATTAATTAATATGTACAGCAAAGGATTCGAATAGTTTGTTCGCATATGTCATTTCATCCGATTACAACTTGGATGTGATCAGGAAAAGAATAGGCTTGTATAAACTTGGGTTGTGTAAACTATATCAAAAAAGGAGTTAATTCCTAACATTATTACACGTCTGCTGAACATAAATGCGTTTGGTACTGTAAACAAGACGACTTTAATTTATTTTAATTTAAAATTATTTACAGACGTTACTGTTCTGAAATAGGTGATACAGATGCTGTGCTTTACTATAATTAAGGGGTTTATCTCATGCGTTTATTTACTCGACAGTTAATTAATATTAGGCTTATAAAAACGCTATCGCGCTGTCGGCCTTTAAGAAACATGTAGGCTCCTTAACGTAACGATATCGACAGCTAATTCCACAGAGTAGTTATGCGTGGAAGGAAAATTCGCTTAAAGCGCACAGTGGTGGATTGCCAACGATCGAGATGATGAGGATGAAACTTTGAATTTTTTCGTGATGAACGACGTTTAAACTCAACGGCAGGAATTATCCCTAACATCTCCTCAGAACACTCACCAAGTTAAATACGGTAAAAAATGCATAGAGATGCAATATATCTTCGTAATGTCAGTAAATCAAATTGATTGGAAAGTACCTGTTCATCAACAATTCGAGCCGCTCTCGTTTGTATGTGGTCAAGTGGAAGGAGCTGGTACCGGGCTACCGCAGCCCAGAGATGTGAACAATATTCCATGTGAGGGCGAACTTGCGCTTTGTAAAGTTGCACACAGTGGACCGACATGAAATACTGTCTTGCTCTATTAAACACGCCCAGTTGTTAGAGGCCAATTTGGCCTTACCGACCAAGTGATATGTCAACACCAAGGATTTCCATACTAGACGAAGTGGCAAGGGGAGTGTTTTCAAAATAAGATATCACAACGGGATTCTTTTTATCGGTAAACGCGCAAACTTATGTCTTCGTAGGGCTAAATTAGATTAGATTTTGTCGAGCCCAAACTGAGTATTGGTTTAAAAAAAATTGACCCGAGACTCAAGTTTGTTCCGTCATTTATTGCCGTTTTCCTGAGAAATATTGACTCCTGTGCTGTCATCTGCTTAGCTTAACGTTATTAATTTACAGCATGTCATTGATATGCAGAAAATACAAAGTAGATAGCACACAACCTTGTGGAACACCAGTATTCACTGGTTAAAATACTTGCATAATATCTCGGGAAGTCCATAGGAAGAAGCTTCGAAAGAAATCCTTTGTGCTTAACCCGATCGAAGGCCTTCGTTACGTGCAGACTAACTGCCAAGGGCCTCTTCTTGGATTCGACCACTTACGCCCATCATTGAGTTAAATAGACCAAAAGGTCACCAGCTGAACGACTCCGACGGAAGCCGTACTGGCGGTCGCTAATCAGCTTGTGTTCCCTTCTAAGTAACTCATGAGCTAGCAGGTTACAATAGATTCCATTATTTTTGAGAACAAGGACGTCATAGTAATTGGCCTATTTATGGATGGATTTGAGCGATCACACAAAAGCTGTCTGGTGTGTGTCTGGTCAGCACAGCAACAGCAACAGCTATCTTCCAGCAGTTCGGGACGATGCTTAAAGAGTAGAGGAGGAGTACCGAAATAGACGATAGGAGAATCGGTGTCAACTTTGGAGCACACATCGTCAGCACAATTGAAGAGATACCTTCAGGACTCGAATTGTGGATGTCCAGGGAGAGAAGTGTTTTGCGCATGGACGTCTACAGAAATCGGACATCTGACATAGACATCTCACACCGCAAGATGGTCGGCGGTGAGTTCCCCCTATCGTCAAGAGTCGAGTTGTATGAAAAAGAGAGCCTAAGAAATCTGCTTTCTCCTTTGGTTCATGGCGAGTCGTGGCCTTTGTAAAAGGAGGCGAACTAGTCTCACGCCAATTTTGCCAATGTGCACAGACTTCGCCTCTGCAACAACTCTTTTGAAGGCCCTAGAGGCAGAGTTGTACTTTTTTTTAAAGAAAAGATGGATTTCGTCATATAGCAGCAATAATGCTGCTATGTTTCATCTGGTAGGGATCTGGAGATCTTTATTAATGGTGACGAAGCATTCTATCTCAGTTCTCAAGGGTGACAACGCATGTGCATTATGATTCCTTGTGAAGGATGAATGTAGATGTCAGTGGCCGCAGGAATCAATTACCATCAGGTGAACTGTGTGCTCGTTTGTTACTCTCAAAATAAATTCACCATACGAAACGTTTAAGTGAAGAATACATCTACTTTACGGCGGTATTCTTTGCGGCGGTGGTACTTCCCCGGTCGAGCCGGCCCATTCATGCACCAACAAAAACTGATCTGCTATAAATATGCACCTTAAATATATACACAGACACTCAACATCAGTCGGAGTAGTGGTTAAGCTAAAGCCAGCGATTGTTGTATGTGATGTTTTTTTAATTGGTTAAACGCTTTCTACGATAAAAATTTAATCCTCTCTCCTCTGTCTTATTTGCTCCCTGTTTTTTTTAGGTGTGTGTCTCCCAGATGACCGGGAAGGTAACGCCCGGTTGATGGCGTCTATCGTGGAATGCCTGCCAAGAGCTGCACGTGCAACATTAGTCTTCCTTCTTGATCATTTAGGTAATACACTCTGCTGAAATCAAATATTTCAGGGTTATGGAAAAAAAGAATTGATTGGTTGCAATGAAGTGTGTGAGGATTTTTTTAAATGGTGAAGCAGAAAATGAAATCTACTTTTTGTTTTCATACAAAACTATTTTTATGAATGTGTGTTACTGAGGAAAAAAGTTTATGCGTGTTGTGTTTAGTGATTAAACATTGTTGGATTTAATGAATATTTGTTGTTTTATTGATTTAGCACTCGTGGTCGCTGCACAAGATCGCAACAAGATGTCTCCACAACATCTAGCAGTCGCGTTAGCACCACCCCTCATGATACAAACCCAACCACCTAACGAAATAGACTATCAAAGACCCATTCATGTACTTCAGTGTTTACTACAAATTTGGCCTCCACCTAAGCGTTCAGGTAATGTCACCTCCAATGCCGTAATCTAAAGAACAAATCTAGACATTCAAACCTAACATGGTCTTAAAGCGACAATAGCCTAATACTTTACGGTACGGCCTATGAAACTTAACGTTGTAGGTACGAATCCAACATTCGGCTACTGTCGTAAACCATCTCCTATAGAAACCTCTAAGCTTAGTAAGAGTGGTTAACGGGAATGTCGTTATGTTAATAGCATTGCTGACTTTGTAAATAAAAAAAAACCAAAGCTATTAGCACGTCATTACAAATGAGCTTCAACATGATATAGAATGAAATGAAACAACATAATGACATCCAATACAACTCACTATACATTCTACATATATATTTTGTAGCTAGCACATGGATGTATAATTATTGCTTACTAAGTTAAAGTAAATTGCTTTTGAATTTTATTGTCATCTTCAGACTTATCTTTCTCATCTTGTTTCTTGATAAATAAAAAAATCGATACTCTCATTTTTATTAAATTAATTATCATTTTCAAAACACACCTTTGCATAGATTATATGTCATAAATATTTTGTTTTTTCTTGGTCCCTTCTACTGTCTTTATTCTTTTGTAATCTATGAAATAATTTGCTGTTATGATTTTGATTATTTTACAAACTTACAAAACGAAACATCTACAAGTCAAATTCTACAAACTTCCATTTCCACTTCGCACATGACACGTAGAGTATCAAATGTTTTCAACAAATTAATGGCTAAGCGGTACCTTAACGCATGTATGTTTGTAGACAGTTCGGCGCGGCGAGCCAGCAACCGGGCCGCGTGGAAACAGAGTCAGTGCATCGTCAGTGGGCTCAGCCACCCTATCCCAAGGTCAGTATTATTTTCCAGTTTGTAGTTATATTTTATTTATTTATTTATATGTTTTTGTTTACACATTACAAAAAGGATTACAAAGGGCTAATTAACATGGTAAATTACTCTTATCATTGTTTGTTATATGTACAACTATGTTTATTATGTATTGCTATTTATATATATATATATATATATATTAAATTTTAAGATATATTTTTTCCCTTATTTACATTGTAGGCACTACACCTACCACAATGTCTCCATGCCAAGGGTTGGCTGATAGAGAATGCCTTAAAAATATCTCAGTATTGTACTAAAAAGTAATGACTATAAAAGAAAACTGAGATAATATTTTGACTTTTTAATAAATTCCTTAGATTGTCAGGTACTTTGACACAGACTTTGGATAAAAGCTTTAATTGATCAAATTAAATATCTTTTTTGACTTTGTCAGTAGTGATTAGCCAATAATCATACATATGGCATTACAAACATTTTGCCTCTTCATTACATTTAATATTCGGCTAGCTTATTTGCCGGTAGGCCGAGTTCTGCCCTCAGCCAGTCCATATCGGCCTCAAGTGGCAGCATCAGCAGCATCTCCGCCGCCAGCTCTCTCGGCTCGGCCCGGAGCCGACCGATCGCCGCCCGCACATGTATGTATACTTTTTACATTTTAGTTTATTTAGTAAAATTCTTTTTGATAGTTAAACAATATTACCACTTATGATATATATAATGTATTACATAAAATTAAGTACTTCAATTACAAGTAATATATATATATATTTATGATATAAGGGGTGCAGCTAAGTACTCAATGCAGATCTTTTTATAGACTAGGTAAACATCCTCATTACCCGAGGAGTCGCACGTCTCTGCTAACTCGTCTGCTATCTTGCGGCTGAACATTTTCATGGCCGTATCTATCTGGGGGTCTTACTCGATCGAAAAGGCTGGCGTCCCGCGTGACGCAATCCACGTCAACATCATTGAAGCGTGGGAAGATGATGTATGATGCAGCTATTGTTGGAATGATTGTAAAATTGGTAGATGTCGGTCAATGTCCAGAAGACGTCCACACCAGGCGGTCAATAAATCTACCTCCCTCGCTCAAGCTCCGACGTTTGACGATCGAGTGAAAATCATCAAATACTTACTATATGCCAGACCGACTGCACGTTGCTCATGGCCTCTTAACCATGCCGTTCGACAGGCCAGAGCAGCAGGTGCTATGTTATAATCAGTTTCCCGTTTTGTCGACATGTTTATTATTTTCATAGCTTAATCGGTTTTTGTTTGGCTTTTAAAGGTTCTCTCATCAGTCAGGGGCGGCCAATATCGTCCGCAGTCGCCGCTTCGCGGCCCACTGCCCGCTCCGCCTCGCTCCCGGCAGGTGACAGTCTCATCTCCCGGTTCACCCAGTAGCAGCTCTGGTAGTCACAGTCCGGCTGATACTATCAAACATGGTGGTTCCGTATCATCGATTTTGCGGCAGCCAGAGCGAGCGAGTTCACCACGTGTTTCGCCAAGGAATTCTCCTCGCGCTTCGCCTCGTGACTCTCCGCGTACACCGCGAGCGAGCACTCCTCGAGATTTGACGCCTCGCGACCTCACGCCCAGAGATATGACTCCGCGTGAAACAACGCCACGTGAATCACCTCGCTCAGCTATTCCGGGCACTTCGGCCGGTTTAGCGGTGACTTTAAACTCGAGCGCCACTAACGGTGGTCTTAGCCCACGTTACAGTTCCACCAATCCGTTTTTGCAGCAGTACGACGCCGAGGAGGAGGCAGAAGCTTGGCGTGCTGCCGACATTTTCTCCTCACCATCCACGCACACATAGTGCTCATAGCGAATTGAAATTTTCTAGTCAATTTTTTATTGAATCGAAGAGTGCTACGATTCTGCTGTACATTATGTTGTTTATCGAGCGTGGTGCGCGTTCGTAAAATGTTTGTTATTTATAGAGCGACTTGTATATTATTGTGAGAATGTTAACCTACAGACGAGGCATGAACCTCGCCGGCCGCCGGCGTCCCACCCTGTAGCATCTATAGCATTTATCATATTGTATTGTACATTGTATATAATATACGTATATGTAGGTACATTCCAGTTTTGTGCCGTTCGGGCGGGATAACGGTGGACGGCCCGGAGCGCTACACACATCATCCCACATATCAGAGACTTGCGTACACATACGACACAAATTTTAACACGATTGGCTGATGCAAGTCATGTAATAATATCCGACTTTACACGCATACATTGATCACATATTCAATTATCAATAACAGAATTCCTTCTGGGACTTGTATCGTGTGTCGATAGTGAACACATGTCAGTAGCTCGAGTAGGGAGATTGAATCATAGATCAGACGTATGTACTGTCTTGAGACTGAGACCCACCCATATCAAAGTAGCTCGTACCATAAAAATCAATGGACATCCGTCGTAGAACGAGCGATTATGTGATCAGTTGGCTTCGTCCAGCAAACGAAAGCTGTTATGGTGAAAGTTAAATATTCCAAATAATCCTTGTTAATTATTAAATTAATATCAATAATTGTATTACGGTATTTTAAACTAAAATAGTTTTGGTGGTGCATTTTTACGAGTCGCTATTTCTATGAAGGAATGGAAATTTTCCCGTTGAGGTCGCACTCTCAAGGTCTATTTGCTATTTTTGAATGTCGACCACGTATCGTAACATTAAAATTTTGTCACCATATATGGTAACATCTCACTGAACCATCGATATTCCGAAATAACATCTCAGTTCTTATGTCATGCGTCTGTTAGACATATAAGAGTGGTAGAAATTGACCAATGACAGCACTGATTTAAATGTCACTGCCATGATTGTTCCATTTTAAATAGAGAATGTAATGTAATGGATACACTTGTTTATATGTCTGTCGGAGGCTATTTGGTTACAAACATCTTTTGAGCTACACTTCAAGGCGAAGTTTTGTTATTACCGTTTATTATAATAGCATTGCACAAATAACACGACTGATATGGGACACAATGTTTTTGATACTTTACTGTTTTACCTATTTCTCGTTTGTGATACTGAATACTTAAGGTAGGATTATATGGAGAGCTTTGTATGAATGATGTCCGTTTCGCAATTTCATACCTCGTTGGCCTCATGTATTTAAGTGTATCTAAAATAAGTGCACCTATCACTGATTCTTGGCACCATCTGTCCAAAGCCTTCCATATAGTTCGTCTTTCTAGTACTTGTTTTGAACCTCGCCTGTATAATGTTACTGAGAAATGTTCGTTCACGAATTCCTTTGGCCAGATCCTAGGTGATGTGGAAAAACTGTTTTCTAAATGCGTCTTATGCACCATTTTTATTTGTTTCATGCTATTCACTAGGTAATAAATAATAATTGAGGATAAATGATGTTAATTATTTAACCTAAAAAATAAATTTATATACTATTTAAACAACTTTTTGCAAGAGAAATACGTAGCGGTAGTGTGTTATTGAATGATGTATTTAGGTGTATTTTCTATGCTAAATATGGATGTCGAATGTTGTTGGACAGATATATAATTATGTATTAACTAAATAACTACATTTTAATATGTTTAAAATAATTTAACATCTGTTCCGTCATTTCCCTCGTGCGTAAATCAAGTAAATAATTTTTAGAGTGCGGATAATTTAAGGATAATTATAGAAATATGCTGAAAATTATTTACTTTATAACCGTCTGTGTCAACGTTTTGATAATGAATATCTCTAGCACTATATGTTGTAGTTTGGAGTATGTTATAAATTAGTATAAACAAATTGAGAGTGTTGATATATGTATAATGATCCAAATTTGTTTTGAGTGATTAACAGATGTTTATTGATATGAGAAGTGAGTGGTTTTTGTATAAGAAAAATATAGTTTCCCGTTTACGCACTATAGGAGAAATGATGTAATTAAGATTAATAGTTTTGTATCTGGTAACAATATAAATAAAAGTATCCTTGAAAATTAATCTTCATCAATTGCTTGTAACAAGGAATTCATGCACGAAAAATACGTTAAAATAGCTATATCTGAAGGTTGACAATCAATGACAATATGATTTTAGCTATAAATTATAAAAAAGTGTAATGAATTTTTAATATTAAACGATAACGCCTACTAAAATTTGTATTAAAATAGCACATCGGTTTGTATTGTTGGGTCGTAATAGTTTAATTTGATATCATTGTACTAGACGAATCGATTGAACACTGCTTATTCAAAATGCACACACATAACCGTCATATTATAATCACAAAGAAGTCTAATGAGTTTAAATTATCTTAAGTGGATCAGGTCTTTATGTATTTTCCTTATTGAAACTTTTTTGTTTCTATCTTTTTTCACTTTTAATAAAGCGACACAAACTATCGAAAACTTTTATCTATAATCAATTATGAATCTTTACTTTATATCTCAATAATAATTTATTGATATTCATTATATTTTTAAATATCATAGGTATCTTTAATTAAACTATATAAATATTGCTTTTAATATTATTTTTAAATTTAAAAATATCCTAACTTTGTAAACTCATTGAAAAATCAAAACAGGGTTCATGTCAAAAATAATGTATAAGAATTGTTGTAAACAAATCCAATAATACGAACCGATATCATAGTATACATAGATATAAATACGGCAGACTTGAAGTGTCGCTCGACAGTGTGTAATCGTGCCGCATTTAGCGGTAGTAGTGTCTAGTGACTACGGCGCACGGCTTCCGCTGGCTTCGTAACGGCGGCAACCGCGAGAGGTCGCCCTTAAACCTATCCTACTATGTAGATATATATATTTTATATGTAGATATATATATTTTGTGTTGTGCAAAATCTAAACCCAGTTATAAAATTAACCAGACGATCTCAAAGATCTTGAGGCTTTAATTAAAGCTGATGATAGTTTCTGGAAGTAATGGAATCCGTTTCTTCCACTTTTGAGTTGAAAATATTGTAGAGCTTTAAGAAAAAAATTTTTTTTCAAAGATTTGATCCGTTCAATTATTCCATATATCTATTTTTTCTGTACAAATTATATACTGATGAGTACATTGTACACTTTGTGTAGCTTATTTTAGAAGATAGTACTTTATTGTAACATGTTTTGTAAATAATTTATTTACCTATTCTTGGTGTTCAATTAATAATTGTTGTCATTCAAAGACTAACGGTTGTTGATTAAGATTTACTTAGATAATGCTTCTTAAATGTTAATTCATATTAGTCTATGTTTTCCTACAGTTAATTTAGTCGTGTGATAATTGTAAACCATCATTTTCATTAACTTAACTAGAAATACCAATAACTAAACAGTAATTCAAACCCCACGGAAGCTTTCAATTCAATTGAATGGCGTCTTAATGAGTGCGTAAGACCTAGAGCAATAATAAAATATTTTCTAATTGTTATTCAAGTATTACAAGTGTAAATAGTGTTTGCTGTACTCTTGCGTTTCATCACGTATGTGTTGTGAAACCTTAGATGTTCATTACTTCAGTGTAAATGCCGTGTGGAAGGGTTCATCTCTCAGGGTTGCCGTTGCTGTTTGTTTGCGTTGCGAGGCCCTTGGCCTCTCAGATAATATCAGTATTTCGAAAATTTGATCAAGTAGCGTTACTGCGTGTACTAAATGTAACGAGTAAACGCCGCTCGCATCTGTACCGAGCGGCTGAAACACAGACGAAAATAAATAATACGACGTTAAACTATGCATTTTATTCTAATATATAGACATTCCCCACATCGTCTAGTCACCAGTAATAAAAGGTCCCCGGATCCATACACTCACCAGTCGTAACACGCTATTAATTTACGCTGGTTTTCTGTGAGGGTGCGGTCGTTCCTAGGTCATGACGACCCATTCATACTGCAGCCAGAAAAATATTGCAACGTGGTTCTACTACTGTTAAAATCTGCGTTTGTATTGCATTCTGGAACAGACTGGTACAATTTGTACGCGTCAGACTTTCCGAACTCAAGTTGGGATTCTTGTAGAGGAAAGTGAATAGTAACTTGCGAAGATGCTTCGATTTTCCGTTTTTAATAACGAGTGGGATTTCGATTAAGCACTGGCTGATAGATAATATAAAAAAAAATATTAGGAAGGACGCCGAGAGAGAGAGTGGAACGACCATACAATTAACCTAATGGTAAATCATTACTGCTATAAACGTTATAGAATCAAAATGCAGTGAGATTACGATCGTGCAAAAATGGAAGGCGCTAATCTCTATTGCTTCTCTGGGGTACTGATAAATGATGTAACTTTATTTTAAATATACTCTTGTGTTTATGTTATACGTTGGCATACGTATTCAAGTCGCTATTGTTTAAAAAAAACTTTTCAACTAAATAGTTTTTGGGGATACCAGAGTATCTATTAACGCCTTTATTTAGCTTAGGCTAGCGCTATGTGATGTAGTGATTGTCTTGGCTTCCCAGCCGGGGATATGGAATATTTGGTAATTACAATTTGTTAGACTAGGGAACGTCGAGTGAGACTATATTATATTTTACGTTATTTTATATATTATTTTACACTATACTATATTTTACATTATTGATGTCAAATGTTAATATCAAAAATATATTTACGAGGTTAAAATGGACTCTGTGGACTTTATCGCTTTACCTAGTGCCTCTTTGTAGGTTATATAATGAACGAGTTTATAGTATCTGTAAGAGGGCGTGTATCTAATAATTTATACTAAGCAAAGTTTCTTCATAGTTTGTTTTGTGTAGATGTTCAAACTACTTTATTTTACACTTTTTTTATTCAGTATATAAAGTAATAAACATAATAATTAATGTAGGAATTATTACAATTAAGTAAATTATAGCAAACGATGTCTTTTCTTTGTTTGGATGGCAAAAAATCTTTGTCATAAAAGAAACACAAATGTTGTTTTAAAACTGTGTAAAAAAAAAGCCAACGGATAATGAACACTCCAAATTATTGCTGTAGTAGAAAAGTAGAGAATAGTAACGGTTTCAATGTGCATATATAGAACTGCTCTACTTCTAGAGATTTCATAATAGATTTGGATGCACCTCCCTACACAATTATACAATAATTCAGAATAGATTGAGCAATGGTTAGTCGAAAATCAAAAGTCAAATAGGTATACTATTTGACTTTTGATTTTCGACTTTTGATGATTGTCTAAGGTTTTTGCAAACAAAGCTCAATTTCTTGAGTTTAACACAAACCATGCGTATATGCAAGATATATTTTTGTCTATTACACCCAAATATTTTATTGTAGGGGTTTTAGTAAGATATAGTCAAAAATAGGTATTACAGTAATTATGAACAACTAATAAGTGGGAGGAGATTTGTTGGGTCGATTTTCACATATTTAATTATATTCAGATTTCAGTGGTAGAGCTACACTGAGCGTTTGTTTTTAGCTGCAGAAGGAATGGGTCAGCTCGTCCGTGTTGGGACCACGCCCTCACAGAATACCAGCGTAAAATAGCGGGTTAACGCTGTGTTTCGTCTGGTGAGTGTAGGGATCCGGAGACCTTTATTACTGGTGAAGAGGCATTCCATCTCAGTCCTCAGGGGTGACAACGCATCTGCATTATGATTTTTTGTCAAGGATGAATGTAGATGTCATGGGCCGCAGGAATCACTTACCATCAGGTGAACTGTGTTAAAAAAAGAAGATAAATCGGTTCTTTTCTACGTTTAGATTCTTCTTGAACTTTGTTGTATCCCGAACTGCTGTATTTTGCAATGTGAATGTAGTAATCCTGCGACCCAGTTACGAGTAATGAGTTACATTCCTCTTCGTTCTCACGGTTGACGACGCGTGCATCTTAAATCTTAGTTGAGGATTGATATAGATGTCACGGCTTTCAGTAATCTCTTACTATCAGGTGAACTGAGTGCTCTCAAAGATGAAGGAAAAGAAAATTATTAGTATTACCTTGCTAGATCGCATATCATACTCACCAATTTTGAATACCCTTATACTGTCGGTTGAAGGTGTTCAAAAACTAGTACATATCATGATGCATCAAACTCTAAGCGATGTTTTATGCATTTTATATTGCAAAAAATATACCCATAAACCCAAGTGATCATTATAAAATTGAGGGCTTTGTTGGAGACACAGAGTTTGTCGTTATGTCGTAAAAAATACTACTAAAGTACGGACGAAAAATTGAAACGACGCATCGTAATACTCTGCCCGCGTATTGGATATCGGATAACAATAGACGGGCTCACAATGCCTTCCCTGACTCATTCTAAGCCTAAAATGAAATAATATAGTTTTCTCTTGATATTTACTTCTTATCTATATTATTTTTTACCAGTATTTTATAATATTTCTAATGCGTGATAGAATCTATATCATATCATATCATGGAAAATGTTATGCGTATAATTACCACGTAAATGGATTAGCTTGACTCTCAGTACCAATAAATTATTCTTTAAATTACACTAAAAACATTGATAAATAGTTAAAAAAATAATTATTCGCGCCGTCTATTATCGTGATCGTCTTGGGGTAAATTTGATCAAAGCAAGAAAGTTGATTTTATATATATTACAGCTATATAAAATATATTTTTATATATATTTCAACATTTATTTAAAGCGAGCACCGTGAAAGTTTCTTTTAGGTTTACAAGTGATTTAACACAAGAATCCACTTTCAGCAAAGACCGAGTATAAAAATATAGGCGTAATATATTTTCATGAAACTGTTGACGCATTTGAAACTATCCTTTACTTGTTAAGATAATAAAAGTTTTAAATTATAATGTTCTACTTTTTACTTTAGTAATATAATTTTAGACATGGTGATATAGTGTGATTTTTTCGCGTTCGAAAATTCTTCAAATAAACAGTTTTAATATTTTACAACTGCACCACCAATTTAACAAGCGCTGAGATGGTATTACACTAATTAGGTCTCCAGTTGTTACGAAACGAAACCTAGCAGCAATATGATATCTTTGTTCGTCGTAAGAGCGCGTTTTTTTCTTATAAAGTTATTTGCATTAAAGTTTCAACTTGATCACTGTAAGCTTTATATTTTTTAAGGCTACTTAAATAATTTCAATACCTAATAATCTATTTCTAATTAACACCTAATTTACATATATCTCCTCCTATTAACCGATAGAATAAACGATTAATAAATTACTTTGCTGCACTGCAGATATGACTCGATAAAGCTAATCATGAACGTTTAATATAAAATGTTTACCAAATAATGATAAGAGCATCCCCTTTTATCATTACGTAAATGAAGTTATCTTTTGGTTTTCATTGTATCATTAATACGAAACAACCATACTGAGTAAGCGATTCCGGTGTATAGTGTTGAAAACGATATTTGGATTAAAATTGAAATGTGCTAAAATGTATTTAACAATGTCATACAATTTTAAAATGTTTAACATTACAAAACATTTTGATGTAGGTTTACAGAGTGATTTAATTACTTCTTCCTTTGGAGTTTGTTTGAAGAAAAACCGTATGAAATAAAATGAAGTAAAATACTGAAAAAATTGTTGTAAATACAATATTGAAGTCATGGATAACGAAGCTATGCGTGAAGTGTTACGGACGACGGAAAGTTCAATGACTCTTTTCATGTCGGAATATAATTCAACATTACTTAAACATTTTACTTGTGTAAGTAGCATCGTAGGAATAGCTTTGACAGTCGGCGCTCTTGCTCTTTTAATTCTGACAGCTATTTTATTTGAAGAATGGAGAAACAGGTATAAAAATCAACTGCTGATTCAATTTATGTTTGCAAGATTCCTGTACACTCTTCGAAGATATCTCAGTGCTAGGTTTCATAATAAGGAAAGTGTCATGATCCTTAAATTAGAAGTATATACGATGATCTACACGGAGCTTGTTCTAGTGCTATGGATGTTTGTGTTCAGTAATCAAATGTACTATTCTTTTGTTAAAGTATTCGAAGTAACTAAACCTAATTTATGTTCAGTGAGTTTGTTTAGTTGGCTCATTCCTGGTATAATAACATTGCTTATATATTTATCATTATCTAGCAGTGATATGTATTACAGAAATCTCTTAGTTTGTTTGTATTTCATAAAGTGGCCTGTGCTTTGTATTAACGGTATTTTGTTAGTTCTTATTCTCCAATCCATACTTAAATTAAACTTAAGTAATACTGGGAGTAATATCCGAATAGTAATTGTAATAATTATTTTAATATTTAGCTTTTGTATTCAACAAGTGATTGTCGATGTTTATAGAATCATTTACAAGATGGACAATGAAACCGAATATTTTATTATATTATTAAATATTTTGACAATGTATCATTGTGCTTTTTCCATTTTGTTTTGGGTATTTGGCAATTCGAAAACTAGAAAATTGTGGAAATTTTTAAAAATAACAAATTAGTTAAATATTATATAAATAATATAATATAACGTATATTCAAAAATGATTTTTTATCCAAATAAATTTATTTCGACACAAACTTCTATTTTGTTATTACTTAAGTAATTAAAACCCATGTATAAATTTAGCGTTTTATCAGTATATATTTGTTATAGTATGTATATCGGAGCATGGTTCAGATTTTTTTATAGAGTAGGTGGCAAATAAGCTTGCACCTCACCTGCAGCAGCAGACCTGAAACACCTGATGGTAAGTGAACCATCGCAACACCAGAGCAGTAGTAATTGCGCTGCCGCGAAGGTATTGCAAGGAGTATTAGGCTCTTTTCTTCCCTAAGTAGTATCGGTTCAGAAATACCTCTGGGAACAGCTGATTCTACAGAGTATTTGTGCGTAGTGAAAAATTTCGAAAGCCTTCGCTTATTTTCGCTCGATTACACAAATCGCCAAGTAGACCAGAAGGGATCAGCTGAGCGACCTCGACGGAAGACGTACTGGCGGTTACTACTCAGGTGGTCCTTCATCGGCTGGCAGTTTGCAGTCTATAATTTTAGAAAACAAAATGATAATGGTATCAGCCAGTAGCGGAACGAATCTGTTTGATCACCTTTTCAGGGATAGGGTGCACCACATGCCGTTAAGATCCTAGAGCAGCTTTTTCCTTTACGTCATTTTACAGATACACTGTACGTCACGTCATTTTACTGTGTGTCGTCTCCTTTGTACAGAGATGGACGCAATGGCTTACAGAAATTCATTTGGAGATATCCACGGCTAGAAAGCAGGGTCTGCCGTAGTCGTTTTGCTCCGTCTGCCTCGGGCAGTATGGTTGTAGAGTGCAATTTTACCTACTCCAGAATACGCGGGGCAGCCTGAGCGTGGACGCCTAGTAAGGAATTGGATACCCAGGGGTAGATTTTTTAAAAATACTGCCACCATGTTGTTTGGGGAGGGGTATGGGGTAGGCGTTCAGCTGCCTCGCTCGCCGGTTAAAACGCATAAGCGTATGATACATCTTAAACACTTGCCCGTCGAGCTGACCCATTCATGCAACAAAATGGAAAGATGATGTTTAACTACCTATCTATACTAATATTCTACCGCTCTCGAAAGTGTCGAAAGACATGAAATATCTACATACTACTACTTGGCTCCGAAATCCAACAATTCTTTATACTCAAATTTTGATTCTCAGCTGGGAACAAGGCCAATACTCTAACTTTTACGCCGCGCGGCCTGTCAATGTCAACGTAATGAATAATGAACAATGTCTCTTTCTTATTTTTATTTTATATTGCGTATTTTGCATAATAAACATTAATTTATTATGTGTTACATACACATAGTCCACGCATAGTACCTTGATATCATGATGAGTCATTCGATTGATTATGTTATACTTGTAGAAAACGTTAACAATGAAAAACCATTTGCTTTCTTTTGATAGATATAAAACACCATCGCTAGCAACACATATTTCAGTTAAACTTATATAATAGATATATAGTAATGGCCTAATATTTTTACACCATATCATCGATTAGGAAATATGAAACTTGCTTGAATTTCCGATAATTGCTCACAACGGACTACCAAGGAATTCAAAAAGATTTTTCGCCGTGGATCGGTTGGTAGATACCTTCGGTAGCACCGCAGTCAGGTAAGGTTAGTATTTGGAAAAAAGTTTTATTTCATAATATAAATGAGCAAGAGGGTCCTTCAGGTAAACATATTCGCTCATGAATATAAATAATACAGCACCAGGGGCGCAGCCAACGTGTTTTTGGCGTTTAAGTAAGAACCAAGCTTATTATTACCTGAAGAGTATGCCGTTATAGCGGGAAGGGAATAGGCTGATTTGAAATTGCTATTGTTCGCTGTATAAAACACAGTTAGCAGTCAGATGTCAGATGGACGGTGGTACCTATCTATAGTGCCAATAGTAAGTAACCCATTTCGGTTCCATGAAAAAGCGCACCAATTTTAATATATATGTAATGATTTTCAACTCGACCGTTTAAAGATCAATCTATCATATAAATATCTCATCTCATAATATACGTAGCTTGACAACCTAAAGAGGTTCTAAGGTCCTGAAGCAATTATCCCGTAATAAATATTTCATCGGTAATCTAAGATAAAATTTTTATAAAAATGCGACTTAAGAAATCGAAAACCTCGTAAGTCTCCTTCAATTTTTTGAGAAACTATTCCGTGTCCCGGAGACTATCTGTTTCCCCTCGATCTTATCACAAAGGCGTAAAATCATAAACGGGACAGCTTTATATAAACTATATATAATGAATAAGGCTTCTATTGTAGAGTATGGATTTGACAGGAAGTTAAGCTAGCTTAGACAAGCATTAATTAAGCTTGGATGATGAAGCAGATTGTTTGTGTTGATTAGTGGTGGGCTTTGTTAACATTATACGTTGAACTGACGTACCGTTATACCAATAATAATAATTCTAAACTTTCGCAAGCTTATTTTTAATAATACGTTTTAAATTATTAAAAATAAGCTATTTGTTGCATAACTGTACTTAAAATGATACATTACAAGAAATTATAAAGTTTAAATTTTACATTTCTAAACATAAGTAAATAATAAATGTATTATTGATTGGATTCTCATCATTATTGCCAGTGGCCTACTGTTTCTTATTCTGTTAATTCAGTAGTTATGACCTAGCTAACGGAGTAGGATCATGCTTTCCGGATTATCAGCATAAATAATAGTTTATTACTATTGTCTTTCATCTGGTGGAAGGAAAATATGCATATACGTTTTGAGGTTATATTTCAATGGATCGCTACATTATAATTTTACCAAAAGAATATTATTATACTAACGTGAAACGTGTAATCGAGAATTACTATCAGACAGACTGAATTAGAATTAGTCAAAATTGTAAATTATACTCTCGGAGATAACCATTCATAACTTTTAATTCATCAATTTGGTACTGGGCCATTTATATATATATATATATATATATATATATATATATATATATATATATATACATATACATATATATATATATATATATAAATATATATATATATATATATATATTATATTAAAATATATCGATCAACAATATAGTTATTTACTAACAAAATTATTATTAACTATTATTATACTGTACTTGAGATAGGCGTTTAGTACTGTAAACAAGACTTTACTAAACGAAGCTGTAATATATTTTAATTTAAACTTACGATAATTATAACAGACATTACCTTTAAGAAGAAAATAATGAAGAAGCTGATCATTACTATAATAAAGGGGTTTATCTCATGCGTATATTAACTTGAGAGTTAATTAATATTAGAATAATTATTAGGCTTATAAAGACGTTGTTGACAATATTAAAGTGAAGTGTGAACCATATTGACTTGTAGTATCAGATTTTCATCGTCGAATTAAGGATTTAAAAACACTGGATCCATTCACTAAGTTTTTCAATACATCTCGGAAAAGCATTTGGCATATTGATCTTTTTCGGTTATTCTTAAATAACTTTTACCTATGAATGCTATCGTATATATAAAATTAAATTTTGTGTTATGTTAAAGTTAATGTTAAACTGTATTTTTATGACATAAAAAATCGATCAAATGCCATCTTAGTAGTATTAAGAAATACTTTATGTCATGTATAGAACGTAATTAAAAACCACGAGAAGACATAACATACGCATTAATTGTGATTATTCAACTCAATCCCTTACATCTCCTTTTCAATTTGATTAAACATATTTTGATATGTAAGACGTAATACTACTTATTCATGCATACATATTCGGTAAAACCAATATTATGTGTTGCATTATATTAGCTTCGGATGGAATTTAGAACTTCACGATTCATTAAACGGATACTCAGTCCAGTGGCTGGCATAACGATGAGGGTAATTTATTTCTAATAACACATTTATACTACTAAACTCAAAAACTGAAATTGAATTTAAACGTACTTTTTTGGAAAATATACGGGTACTATTTTTATAATATTAGAAGATGATAAACTAACACACAGTTCATCTGAAGATAAGTGATAACGGCGGCCCATGGTATATGCATATATAATATTGATTAAAAATGCATTTTCGTTGTTGCTTTCCGGCAATAAGATTCTTCACTCATCATACAAAACATAATAGCCTAATGAAGCTGTTTCACTCTGATATTCTGTAAGAACGTGAAGCTTTTCCCATCTAGCTGAGCCATACATATTACAATTATAATCTAGCCTCTGCTTCTTTTGTATTATACCAATCTCTTTTTGTGAAGTGAGGTGTATTCTACAACGCTTACAATTTACTACACTAATCGACACGAACAATTTGCTTTATCATCTAAGCTTAATTAATGCTTGTTTAAGCCAGATTAACCTCCCGTCAGATCCATATAATATAGACCCATCGTTTATTATATAAAATTTATATACCACCTTCTTTTCTATGTTTGTTATTATGTAGAGTGAGGAAGATAGCATTTAGTGTCAGTGAGATATATATATATATATATACATATATACATATATCGACTACCGGCTGGGACTACGCTGCCCCGTATAATTGCCTAAATCACGAATGATATGAAAGATCAAGGAAGTGTCTGCAATTGGCTAAAACACTACACTAACTACAGACTAATAGACTGCGCAATATCAATAATTGTAACACATAAATGTTAAATTCAGATTAAATTTGTTAAATACATATATTATATATATATGTGTACATAGTATAGTATACTGTATATATGTAAGATAAAGGAATCAAAATTACATAACATTTACAAGAGAAACTTAATTTGTTTAACCTGTTTAATAGAGTAAGTTTAGAAAGAATACTTATAAAAATATATTTACCGCTGATAATTTTAAAACTAATAATCTTTTAGTGACATGTAAACGAGATGTTCACACGTATATATCTTCTACTCGGTTGATTTTCCAAGCGATTGAACATCTTCCATGAGACGGTATGTGGAAAGATTAGGAATATATTGGATTAGGGAAACAGACTATTTTAATTATATTTAATCAAAATTAGAATTATATGAAACATGATGTTAGATGATCTATAATTAATGCTTAACCGCACCAAATTAATTTAAATTTATTATTTGGTGTTGCCTGGACGTACTTACGCGCTCATTTTAACAACATTTTGCAGTTTATTCTGTCCTTGACATAACATAGTTCATCCAATTTAACGTCCAAATGTTGGTTAGGTATTAAGAATAATATTGAAAGTTATAATCGAAACAGGTTACCTTGTTATTGCGGAGACCTTAACTGAACCCTTTTCGCTTTGACCCCTAATTTGATTATAAATTGATTTTTCCTCAATAGTCGTCTTTAGATGGTTAATTATATGCCAATGAAATAAAAAAAAATAATTTCGATAAAATATTTTTTTTTATTTCATTGTCAGTAACAAACGAGCACATAGTACCCCTGATGGTAAGTGATTCCTGCAGCTCATGACATCTACATTCATCCTTGACAAGGAATCATTATGCAGATGCGTTGTCACCCTTGAGGACTGAGATAGAATATCTTGTCACCAGTAATAAGGGTCTCCGGATCCCTGCACTCACCAGACGAAACACAGCAGCGTGATGCTGCTATTTTACATTGGTATTTTGTGAGGGCATGGTCACACCGGTCGAGTTGGCCCTTTCATTCTTCAGCTAAAAACAAACTTTATTCGTTTTGTAACACTAAGTAAGTAAGTAAGGCTTCCAACTATTCTGCAATTTCAATGATATAATCTGTCATGTATAAAAATAAATCTGTAGGCATAATAGACTTTGTAGTGCCAATTCTATTTATTAACCTACTTTTTGGACTTATCTCCTGGTCTATAAATACTTATATTTGTGTAGTATTATGTTATGTAGTATTAATTTATGTAATTTTCTATATTTTCTCTCACTTTACTAATTTTCTTATACTAAAATTTACTACATTACATTTTACTTTACATTTCTACAGCAAAATATAGTAAAATAAAATTTGTGAAGGACGTCGAGTACGTAACGTACGGACGTCGTTTTTGTAATGAGATTTTACATTGTCAATGTTTAATATTTAATAATTCTGTAAATTATTATTAAGTATTTATTATCGAATTTTTAATAGACTGTGGAATATTATTAAATTTTAATGTATATATTACCACTAATAATAAAAAAGTTCAACCTTCCGATAACGCTTTATCCAAGGAATACTGCATTTCGTCTGTAAAGGACTCTCTACTGTACTTCTAACAATACTTACTACCAATTAAAAAAACTTAGAAGTAGTGTTTAAACATATTTTATAAATGTGTATAATTTATATAATGCTCTTTGTACAAATTATCTTATTTGTTAAATTATCAAATTGTAATATTTGTAGTCATTTAGTAATTTATTTGTAGACAGCTTAAAGAATTATACCATGTTCGTTTATAATCAGATTAGTTATAAATTAAGCAGAGTTCTATTTGGTGAAAACACACATTAGTGAAGCTAAGGTATATATGTAACACGAATGATTAACTCGACTTTCACAAGGTATGTTTTATAGAATTAGGGTGACTCAGTTCAACTAATGGTAAGAGTCGACTGTTAACACAGATATTCAGGTATATACACAGGCACCTGCGTCAAATATCACTATCGGCAGTTATATGATTTTGGATAGAACCTGAGACCTAATTACTGCAGAATAATTTTAACTAAATAGTTACGTTTGACATTGCAATATCGTCTTCATTCTTTATGAAGCAAATATATTTGGGTGTCAATGACCCGCATCAGAAATTATCATCAGAAAAACCGTGGGTTTGTAGTTCATCTAAATGATTATATAATCCACCCAATTTCTATACAACTAGAGAGCCTTTTTATATACAACTAGAGATTTTTAAAAATAAGTGAAGTGAAAGTTATTGTGTCACATATTTAAATATCTCAGTAAAGTTAGGTCGTCTTCATTCTTTATTAAAAATTGATTTGGGTGTCAATGACCCGCATCAGAAACTATCATCCGTAGAATTGTGTTGTTTTTCATCTAAAATTCGGATTCTAAATGATTATATAATCCGCCCAATTCGTATATCACTTAGGGCTTTTTATATAGATTTTTCAGAATTTTCATAATAAGTAAAGGTATAGCTATTTTGTTAAATATTTAAATATCTAGTAAAGTTAAGTGTAAAATTAGAATTTAGTGTTTGGTATGAAAAAACAAAATTTTAATCTATGTTCCGCATATTATTAAGTTTGGAAATCTTCGTTTAATCACCTTCTGACGAGATTAATGGGCTGATTTCTTAGACTCTTTTCAAATATATATAGCATAATTTAAAATTAATACTTAATTTTAAACCTGAGTTTGTCGTTTGGTGCGAAATGCCACGAGAGTTCGCCGTAGGAGTATTTACCACGCCATTTATTTTCTAATAGATCACCTCAATCAGAAGAAATCATTTATTTATCACAATTTATCATAGTTTCATTAAAAAAATGTAAGTAAGGGACACAGTAACCATTTACTAATTTACTATCCTATATAGTGTACTCATGTCTAATAACCTTAATATCACAAAAAAGTCAAATGAAATTATAAAATAGCAAATTCTGATTACTATTAGACGCCATCCGTACAGTGCTCGTACCGTAAGATTCAATTTCGATCCAACAAATATTACTGGCAATGATGGATTTTATCTTTTTACACATGATTGAGTGAAGCAAAACTTAAGAATTTTCAATGAATTCCAATGAAGAACGTTCAAGGAAAATATTAAAAGAGTTCGCCTCCAATGCAATATTTGTTGCGGATTCTACTTGAAATTGAATCCGCTTTCGAAATTTCAATCTGAAAAAAGAACCAAATGGGAAACCTTTTCTTTGAGCTTCTCCAATAAGATTCATTATTGTATCCTCTTGGGTATTCTTTGTCATCCCTCATCATTAAAATAGGTCAGCCAGTCTCAATCGGAAATTGATTTTTTAAGAAGCGTCTTTCGTGATTTTAGTTTTGTTTATATTTAGTATATAGAATATGGGGTTTTTAAGGGAATCGGATTCAAATCGGTATAAATTTTTTACATATAATAAATACGATAAATACAGAATAGGGCAATGCGAAATACTACGTTATATTTAAAACTATATTGCAACTTAGGACGCACATAAATAGAAAGTAGTTGTAAAAAACAAAACATCCGTGTTGCGATATAAAAACTAAATTAATAATTATCTACAATATTTCTTATTCTAAATATTTTTTTATTTTTGTTACGATACATTATTTTTTATATTTATAGTTTTTTTACTTTTTAACAAAGAAACTAAGTAGACTTTAATATAAATAAATTTCACTTCTTCTCGTATTTCAGTTAAACTCATAAATATAATAACGCAAACAGCAAAGTGAATTGGATAATTTCATGGCGTTTTCACAATATGCCTCTAAAAGAAATGTAAGATATAGAATGTTATACACTTTTGTCAGAGGCAGTGTTGCGTGACAGAGACTTGCCGTAACATTATGCTGAATCTCGTTTGCGCCTAAAACAGAGTGAAATTGAATTTTCTTTTCTCGTTTAACAGTTTCTGATGACTACAGAAATTGGCTTAAAGTTTTTCATATACGAACTTACTTCAAAAATTGTTTATTTGTAAAATGGAGCTATGTTGTTACACAGATAGTTGTATAATATGATGTTAGTCTATTCCTAAAACTTATTCTATCGTCGGTACCCATAAAACAAGTAATAACAATTTTAAATAGGTACATATGATAGATACTATTTCTCTAAAGCAATATTTTGATTATTTGTTATTATTATGTATTCGATGTTATGCTAATCATACATCGTGGTGTAAGACGAACTCCCACTAGATGGAGTGCCGACTTCTCCGAGACTGCTGTTCTAGATTCTATTGATGTTAGTACTTAAAAGAACACGTCCTAACTAAAAGATTACTTCCCGACGAACAGTTCGGGTTTAGGAATATGCAGGCCTTCCGCTTAACGGAACACATTCTTGCAGGGTTAAAAAACCCTCATTGGTACTGGTGCACTATTTTTCGATGTCGCAAAAGCATTCGACAAAGTCTGGCACAACGGTTTAATTTATAAACTTCACTCAATCAACATACCAGACAGGCTCGTGCTCATCATACCTTCTTCTCGAATCGCACTTTTCGATGTCGGGTCAACGGCACGCGCTCCTCAAGCCGGCCGCTCCTAGCGGGAGTTCCCCAGGGCTCCGTTCTCTCCCCCCTCTTATTCTCACTTTACACAAGTGATATTCCGAAAGATCCGCAGGTCAGTCTTGCGCTTTTCGCAGACGATACCGCCCTATACTATTCAAACATACACAAGGGCCGCATCACCATTCGTCTCCAAGCCGCAGCCAACCGCCTCGCCGAGTGGTTTCGGTTATGGAGAATCGAAACTCAGCCGACCCACTCTGCACGGCACCAGTACCTAGTCGTAGAAAGCTAGGACGTATCATGATTTTCAACCAACCCATTCCGTGGGTAGAAACGGTCAAATATCAAGGGGTCACCTTTGACCGTAAACTAAGCTTCCGCCCGCATATCAAAAATGCGAGAAATAAGGCCGCGTTCGTCTTCAGCCGGCTTCACCCACTCATCTGCGCTAAAAGCAAAATGTCCCTAAGACATAAACTCGTTTTATATAAGTCCTGCGTAAGACCAATTATGACCTACGCCAGCGTCGTCTTCGCCCACGTAGCCGAAAACAAATTAAATCAATTACAGACGGTTCAAAACCGCTTCACCAGAATAGCAACCGGATCGGAACCATATCAACGTAACATCGATTTGCACAGTGACTTACACCTCGTCACCATACCGGAATACCTCAAATCTATCTCGCAGCGCTTCTTTGAGAAAGCGCTTTTGCACTCTAACTCTAACGATCCGGTACCAAACCCGGAAACTAGGAACCGTCGACCCCGTCCCGTCCTCGACGACCCCCACTTCATGGGGAGCCTAACGCCAGTCCGTCCTCAACGGACCCCGGAACACAGCTCGAACACCTCGTCGCGTCGCCCTCGCCTCCGAGCGCGACACAATCTTCGCGACACCGCGTACACTCGTTACACCCGCGTGTCAGAGCGGTTCTCACCGCCCTCAGTTTCCGATTGATATGAAAACAGGTGGCGTCCGTCAGAGGCTAGGTTCGCACACCAAAACCTCGGACGGTTATTAGTCATCACCATCCATTCTCCACTCGGGAGAATCACTCGATAGCTAGGGAACTGGCAACTTGGGTGGCATCATCAGATAGGTATGATACCAGAGAGTAGAGCGACACGCTCAGTTTATGAGCACTTTGAGTAAGTAAGAGAACCACAATAGGGAACACGGTTTATAACCAGCTCACGCCCCTCAGTTCCGTGAGCATTTAAGGATATTAAAGCTCGAAAAGCGAAACGAATCTGTAATTAATCTAATGCCTTATGCATGTTAGCTTATAATAGCTCTATACTTTTATTTTCTAATTCTAAATGATAATATTGAAGATTTAGGCGGGGAGCTTAATGATTTAGAAAATACTTTATTTTTATTCGTGCATCGAGCACCTCATATTCGATAGTTAGCTTAGATCAAATTAAATAAGTTGAGTATTTTGTATTCTAAAGATGAGATCCTTGAAATAGATTATAGGAACTTTTATGAAATAATTAAGTTAGGTTACTATTTTCTTAGTAAACAGATAGTAGTAGTAATAAAGGTCCCGATCGTCAGTCCAATAACCTACCAACTCTATAAGTTAGCCCTCATTCCTAACAAAAATCATGAAATCCCTTCCTCACCTTTTCTAGCAATCTCTGGCACAGATTCTAGGTATATAGAAACAGAATATCCAAAGATAGATTTTCTAAGAAGAAAGAATTGGTATACAGGACAACAAAGGTGAATAAAAATAAATTCTTCGGTAATAATTGGTAAAATGATTAGTCAATTAATCTGTAAATAAATATAGTATACATCGCAGTATTTTGTAGCATGCATAACGGTTTTATGCGATCCATCATAAAGTTAATGGGTCAATTTGTTTTACACCGTTTGGCGGTTATATTCATAAATCAAACCCTAGAACCATGTTCAGTTTAATTGTTGTTTATTTCGAGTTGAACAATCAATCAAATATTTCGAAAGGAGATAAATAGCTTTAAAATTATTGTTATGCCACCCTCTAATCGAGCTAGCACAGTAAAAGAATTCAACAAGAACAAAAATAAACTTCAACGAACACATTAGTGGTGTAAAATATCATAATGTTAGAAATATTGTCAATTTTTTTTGTATCAACTCGATTTATGATAATACACAAGATGCACATGCATTGTTGTTTTAATTAAATGAATTTTAAGTTTAATTGTTTAACACCCCCAGCCCTGGAATTACCGTGATTGCTACCAAAGATAGAGCTAGCAGGGCCGCAGGGGATCTGTTTCTGTTTGGGTAAATTTGTTTGATATTCCGCCGTTTGTCGGGAGTCAATTTGTGTTTGTGGCAAATTCTACAGTCGCTTCTTACAAAACCCACAAGAAGAGATGGCGTGGATTAATCTGACGCCGATTAATTACACGGTATACGTTTTAGGCATTAGGATGTTGGCGAGTCGAGTGTGAATGAACGCGGAGTCTGCCGTTGTTGTTGTTTTTTGTTTATATATTTATTAAATCAGTTCAAATAAACTTAAAGGAGAGTCCAAAGTTCTTCAAATTTCAATATTAATTACTTTTAAATATGAATTTTATCAGTTTTCATTATTTGCACGAGTGTATTACATGTAATATGGAACGTTTAGGATTCGTATTCTATATAATTTAAAAAAAATCTTTTACTTCTTACTTCATACTTCTTGTAATTTTTAAATGTTTTATTTTTCATAAACCAATAAAATAACATAGTCAATCTTTTCTCTCATAATACTCGCAGGAAGTTTTTAAGATGAAAAGTTTGTAGTGTCCATTTTTTTAGTATGATATGCCTTCGTTACGTTTGTTTCACATAGTAAGAAATTTATAATATCTTTAATTTATAGATTTCATTTAACCAAAATTTACCGTTTAAAATAAGGGCATGCTCAGGTCACATATCACATGAGTCTACATAATGTATTACTTTACCTTCGACGCCAACACGTGATGTTATTCATAAAATATTTTTGTGTATTTCATATTTTTGCACAGATATTGCTTCGAAAATAAAACAAATTGTAATCAGAGTATTGCTTTTTTTCTAGAAAACAGTATTGCTTTTACAAAATTGGATGCTTTTTCGGTTGAATTGTATGTAGACCCTTCAAATGGAAAGTTTACATTGAAATAAAAAATAATTAGGACGGGTAAAACAATGTTAAAAGGATATTTCTAGTTATTTTAAACCAATATCGACAACATCACACAAATTGATAAAATTGGACTGTAAGTTCTAATGTAGTGGGACAGAGAAATCTAAATGTCTTGGAAAGTAAAAAAATATAATCATAAGGAAGAATTAAATGAGGAGTAAGTAAAGTAAAGCGCTTTTGCGACTTCCCTCCATTGCAAAACTTGTAAGTCATCGCGTTGAAAATATGTCATATTACGCTCCTGTTGCAGCTTGCACTTCTATCGAATGTAATGGGCAATTTGTTCATATTTAATGTCAGAATTAGATATGTCACGCAAAGAGGATGAAACAAGTTTAAATAAAAATAATTGACCTGAAATTTTCGTGACCTATACGAGATGGAACAATATGGTCTACAAAATGGTGAATGCTTCTTTAATCATTTGCAAATTATTTATAAATTTATGCAAGTGTACGGCTCGTATTCTAACAAGGTTGCCATTATAATATAATAGCGCTAACAGTTTTGTTGCTTTACACACAAAATGCTTAACATAAAAAAAAATCGCTGTATTTGCGAATCTGAAGTAATTTGCGACCAACCAAGTAGAAAAAATTCAATCCTAATCCGATGTAACTTTCATACACGCAATACCTGGACTTTTCTTTTGCGATGTTAAATTGAATTAGCAGAAGGCCATTATTTGCCTATCTCATCGGTTAATACACAAATCGATGGTAGTGGAATTAAAAAAAAACATCAATATCTAAATTCTAAAGCTCTGGGCCCGCGGTTGGATTCTTGAATTCATCTCTAATCTAAAATATTCGAAACCTCGTACACAAGGAAGTTCATATTAACATTGTCTTGATTGACAGTGGTAGAGCTACACTGCAGTTTGTTTCAAACAGCAGAAGGAATGGGTCAGCTCGATCGGGGTAGGACCACGCCCGCACAGAATACCGGCGTAAAGAGCAGTATAACGCTGCTGTGTTTCGCCTGGTGACTGAAGGGATCCGGAGACCTTTATTACTGGTGACGAGGCATTCCATCTCAGTCCTCAAGGGGGACAAGGCATCAGCACTATGATTCCTTGTCAAGGATGAATGTAGATGTCATGGGCCGAAGGAATCACTTAACATCAGGTGAACTGTGTGCTTGTTTGTAACTCTCAAAGTAATAAAAAAAAAAAGATTTTAGTTTCAAAACTAAAATGACCAAGCGTTGTCAAAAGCACCCAGCAAGAGTTATCTATAAAAACTTCAACTATTTACTTAAAGATGGAATGAACCGCTAAAGATTGAATGAATTGCTATATTCATTTAAAGCATCTATAAGTGACTGATCTATTGCAAAATTATACTGATTGTGACAAAATTTAGGTGCACCCGTCTTTTAGCGCGATGTAACAAATTTACACAATACACAAATATTAATAACATTTTATTTTTGTTTAATTAATTCCTACATTTAACCGTTAATAAATTCGGTTCCGAAAATGTTTCTTTTTAATAACATCGTCTTATTTCTTAATAATATTCTAATATTAATAACACGCGTAATCTGGTGGCTATTTCTTGCAATTTACTTTCCCGGGTGGAAACTATTTTTCTTCATTATTATCATTCAATATATTTAAGATTCTAGTCAAACATTTGCTAATGCACCAAAAAACATTAGTTCCTTGTCGTCTTTAAATTATTATTATTACAAAAAGAATGTTGATTTATGTAAATTCCTAGTAGATATACTATTTTCTGTTGATATACTGGAGTGATGTATAACATTGTAAATGGGTGAACATTTACAACGTTTCAGGTGACGTTAACATATCGTAGGTCTATCCGAACGTAATTTCCTCTTCTCACGGTAGGCAATTTATTTGTATAATGTATATACTTTATAAGTTTTGCAAACATAATATATATAAAGTAAAATATAAGTTAAAAAATCAATTCTAAAACTTCCTGTTCGGACGAATTCTAATAAAAGCCTTATAAAAAGGGAAAAGTAATGGACCTATGTTAAGAAGATAACTTTGCGTTTTATTTATTCCTTAACTGGTTGTAATATCGATTGTCTATTGTTGTTGTATTGTGTATGATTATGTTTATTTATAAAACAACACTTGTTAGATACGAAGAGCGGGGCATCCTGGTACACGTAAATATTTACTTAAAAGGATGTTTCAAAAATGGAAGTATTAATGGTTAAGATTTTAATGCAAATAAACTATATCTATTTCAATATAATAATAAATCTAAATATTTAGTCTTTCAATTGAAACACTAAATATTTAGATTTATATACTGCGACCTGTAAACACCTATCCTCAACAAAGACTGAGGATGCACATTCGATATTGCGCCTGGGGATTGAGATGGTATGTCTATTTACCACTAATTTGGTCCCCGCTCCAGTGACAGATGCTCACCATATGAAGCACAGAAGCGTAAACTTACCATCTTACGTTAGTACTCTGTTAGACCGTGTTCTCTCTCTAGTCTATTGCGATTTACCCATACTCTTGCTAGAATTTAGTTGCAGTGTGGCTTTACTACTATTAAACCGCATAATGTATATAGTCTGCAGATAACCATGCATCGTAGTCAAAATCAGATATCATTGTATGACAGGGGTATTGCGATATGGTCATAATTAGTTTGGCATGGTGATTAGATTAAGACGTTGTGATGGATATGCAAGGATGGAGTACTTCATCCTATATTAAAAGTCAACGACTTGGGAATATATGTAATATACGATCTATATAATCTGTTATTGGTAGCCTTTTTTTGTTTTGGCCCCCATAATAAAACATATATGTGAGAATAAGCGTTAAAAGCCTAATTGGATTAGGGCAGACTGTACTGCGAAATTTAATGTCATACGTTCGAATCCTCTATCGATTATTGCCGTGGATCATCTCCTATCACAAGCATTTTGACTTTGTTTAAGTAGGTTAAAGGATTAGGAATATTAGCGTGGGGGCGATTGAACGACGTCTTTTATACTGTTGACTTTGGTAGTTCCCCAAGCCGATTGCATAGCCTGATTGGAGACCTCTCTTTTTCGTCCTACGGCCAAATTAGTAATGTAATGTTGATGAGTAACAGTATTGCTTGCATTTTTTTTAACAAAATCACTACTTGGACTTCTATCCCATGAATTCGATTATTCAGTTTTCAACTGAGTTAATGACGATCAATGAAGCACGGGAAAGATTACAAAATTTTTCAGAACTCTGAGAACTAAGAAATTCGAGTTCAATTTCGCAATTCTAATTAATCTGTGTCGCTCTCACATCTGACTGGGGTCGCTCTCAGTCAAATGGGATGCCCTTTGTAACAGGATTCGATGCGAATCCTCTTTAAGTACCGTTGACATTTCGTTTTTGGGTCAACCGTATACTCGTTGCTATATATATGTTAAAGTAAACAAATGAAAGTTTCGTTTTGACAAGGAATCATTATATATTTGATACTTAATTGTTTAAAGTGGAATTAACACTGCAAGGTATTATGATGAGTATACCACTTGTACTAATCTGTTTCGATTCGATAAGATTTTAATTTTAGTCTGGGAGGGATTGCCATACTTGGAAGACGTGTAGAGCGCAGTAACAGATGACTGAAAATTATAACGATGACTATACTCTAACTAAATATATTTTTTTTATTATGATTTTTAGTCAACAATTAAAAAGCCAGATTTTATGCATTTATTATTGCATTCTGTCTGTACTAAACGATTAAGAAAACATCGAAAAAATATCTTAGACAATGGTGCACATGAAATTACCTATTGAAAAAATAACAAACATGTTTCAAGTTCATCACGAGCTTGTCACTAGTTCACTGCAAGTTGCGCAAGTGGACTTTAACAAACTTGTAAAATAAACTAGAGACAGATGCTCTTCCATTAATATCTCCTTGCATATTTTAACTACCGTTCAGGATGTTATAAATATAATGATTAAATATGCTGTCATATTATTTCTATTATGAAAGCGATGAATGTATTTAATAGTTTATTATTTTAAACATTAAAATTAAACCATCGTGACCTCGAAACACAGCGGCGTGAAGGTGCTGTTTCATGCTGGTTTTCTGTAAGGGCGTGGCCCATCCCCAGTAGAGCTGACTCATTCATGCTACAGCAAAAAACAGACTGTAGTTTGGCACTATCACTGTTAAATTAATGGTTAATATGACTACTATATAAAATTATATTACAATATTGTTATGTACCTAAAATGAAACGAGGCGGAAACTTTAGTTTTGACATCACAGTGTCTTAAAAAATAGTTTTAATTATGCCTCTGCAATAATTCAAAGAATATTCTATTCAATTAGATCTTTGCACTCACTTTCCCACAGTCAATTGATTTTATGGTCGGATGCATTATTCAGGTTTAAACAAAAGCAAAAGCTATTTATTAAGCACATTGCATAACGGATAAGATCATAAATCAAAAACAAATACAAAATAACTTGATTTTAATTAGAAAAGGACGAAATTATAATTTTGGTCAAATGAATATATCTTGAGATACGAAATGGTTACAAAATCATGTGGAATATTTTGCTGCAGAAAATAATTAAAATATTATTTGGTAATAATTTAAAGCAATTTTATTAATATTTCAGATAAATAACTTTTTAAGTTGTACATATTATTTGTACGGGTTTTATCTTGCACAAAGAATTAATGAAAAAACCTAAATTAAGATGGAAATATACACAGTATATTATACAATTATAGAACTACTAAACTGATAAAATATAGGCATGTCACGGCGGAGAGCTTAAAAGCATTGCCTGGTTTCTGTCGCTTCACAGGATCAATACCAATACGCCTCGTAATGGCTGTGCCCGTTAGGAGGGATGTTTACAATAGTGCATCCGTTATTGCTACGAAATGTACGTAAAAAAATATAATCTATAATATATTTATTTTGTAATTATAAAAAAGTATAGCTTTAATATGTAATCTTAACACAAACCTCAATGTTTTACGTGACAGTACTAGCCTGCAGCTAAAACAATAAGTAGTATAAAACATTAAGGAGTTGTTCTGTGAACGAACTTCACGACAACATAGCGTTAAATGGCATATTAACATTGCTGTGTTTTATGTGGTAGGTGAAGCAAAATCCAGCAGCTGGTCTCGTTACGAGAATTCCATCTTAGACCTGGGGGATTATGGGGTACGCATTTGTTTTTAATTTTGTATGGAAAATAAATGTGATGTGTGTTTGGGCCGCAGGAAACACTTACCATAATGAGTTATTTGCTCGTTTGTTATATTTTATAAAAACTACAATTATGATATAAACTACAATTATGATAAAAAGGCAGTATTTTTCAGGCAATTGTTTAAAGAAATAAATGAGTAAAAATCTAATATGAAAAACGATAAGTACAAATCACCGTTATTTAGTGAGTTATGTGTCGCGTTTTTTGAGTGGCGGAATTCACCTTCCATTCGGTTTCATACAAGAGTACGGTTTTTGCGCCACATGATAATCCAAAATGAATTGATCGCTGACTCACGTTTTATTATGACGGTATTTCGGTGGCACTGTGTGAAGTACATTGCAGGTTATAAACGCAGTCAGTTTAGTAACAGGATGCATGAATGTTTACTCGTTTGTTCTTTGTCTGTAAGTCTAATAATGTAAATACTTTAAGAACTTTCTGTTATTAGCGCATTTTCATTTTGTCTGAGCTGACTAGTCTCACATTAGTATCTGATTTAGAAAAAGTAGGTTTTATGAGATGTAGCAATTTCTAAAATAAATGCATTGGGCATAATATATAGAGCTACTCAAACTTTCTTTCTTTCTTTTTAAATCTTTTTATATTGCCTGGACGTTGCTTTTTTCCAAATTCATGTTCGAATGCTAGGTGAAAGCACATTATTTTAATTGATGATTTGCACTTGATGACACCCACTATTCCTGAGGCTAGTTATTTATGTATATAAAATTACAAAGTTCTTTTCTACATTCGGTTATGAATGTCCAGTTGTTTATTCATAACTCGAATACTCATAGCCGTATAATGCAATATTTTTACAAAGAAAGTTGAAAAATATTAGTACTCTTATGAAATACATCGTCCAGACTTATGTAAACACAATATTAAAGAGCCGAGTACGCTATGTTCTCATTATGTAGGGGTACAGAGTACATAAGGGTAACTTCTCGTATCGAGCAAACAAAACCTCATAAGGGGAGGAAAATTAATATTAGTTCGTGTCTCAGCATATTTTATGTGGTGTATTTTGTATTATGTTTGGTCTCGTGTATATTAATTACATTCTTTAATTCAATATTGTAAAATACAATATCAAAAGTTTACCTTTCGAGGAAAACCTTTTCTTAACTATAACTGGAAATCCATTATTTCAATACTAATAATATACTTTGTACCTTGTAACATGTTCTGTCACGTAATTCTGTTACCGTAATGGTGAAGAATATATATTCAGAAATATAAGTAAATTAACAATACGTAAGCACAGAATATATATTATATATATGTAGTGAAAATATATATATAATAACATATATATTTTCACCACATAACGATAGAGTTCACCTCGTTCTTATGAAACTAGGAAATGAAAATGTCTGAATGGAAATAGCATTCTTAATATCTTTCTTGAACATACTTCAATGTTGAGCTTCAGAAAGTGTTAAAAATATTTCTTTATGATAATTACTGTGGTTTTATTATTATATTTATCGGTCGGTATATTAAGCACCTTGAATTCGTTACTTGTATAGAAAAAGTACTGTGAATAACATCCTAAAATATAACAAGACTTATTGTTTGGTAATTGTAGTTAAATCCACTCTGGTGTGGTGTGCGGGTCCAAGTAAGACGTGGTCCCAAATTACAATCCTCGTAAACAAGCTAAAGTACTGAAAATAAGCGTATAACCCAAAACGCAGAGGTTTAAAATATGTTCCAAAATAGCACAAACTGAGCATGTATTTATGTTGCTCTTTAATTGCACCGTTCACGAGTCGATTCTATATCTAGTAAATTGAGGTATTTGTAGAGACTTAAATGTAGAGTGAAACCGGATACGTATTTCTTTTCAACACTTTACACAGCACGTTGTTCAAGGCTCACGCCCATGTCCACACATATAATACATAAAAAAAACTGGAGGTTATTCATCGTAATCGTTCATCGTGTTCGTTTGTTTCGGAGAGTTATTGACATATATTTCACTTTTGTAAATATTTTTAAACACACACATTTATAAGACTTGCCACAGAGGATATCTGCTACAAAGTCTACACACAATGCTAATTTGTCATGCATAAGTAGGCGTGAAAAATATACGCGTTCTTACACTATATATGTATTTGCGTTTTTAATGGCAAGTTAGTATTTTCATTAAATTCTATTTTTAATGAACTATTTTCATTACTCTCCCTGTCATTAAGAACGCAAATATATTTTTTATTATATCTCCATAGATCTAATTAATTTATTCATTTAAACAGAAACAGAATAAGGCTCTGTATTTTTTTTAATAACTATTTCGTTACTTACATTAAGTACCAGTGTTATTCTTAAATTCGTTTTTAAAAGGTTTCATAAAAAAATAAATGGCCATTTAAGTTTACATACATGTTTCAACGAACAAAATGTAATATAAATATTACTTAATATATAAATATATTAATTGATAGGAATACATAAAATATTGATAGTGGAATTTTCGAATTCGAGGTTTTCATTAATCTAGAACCCGGGAAGCAATGTCCGTTACATGTGGCAGGTACAACATAATTAACACCCCATGTATGTCGCAAATTATTAAGAACTTGGTAACGACCCAAAGAAATGGTGAAGGCGTGTAAACATGTCAGTTTTTTTTATAGAATAGGAGGAAAACGAGCAGATGGTAAGTGATCACCGCCGCCCACAAACATCCGCAACATCAGAGTAGTCGCAAATGCGTTGCCAGCCTTTAAGGAAGGTGTAGGCTCTTTTCTTGAAGGTCCCTAAGTCATATCGGTTAGGAAAAACTGCTGGAAACAGCTGATTTTATAGAATAGTATTGCGTGGCAGGAAATTTCGCGTGTAGCGCACAGTCGTGGATTGCCATCGAGATGATGAAGATGCAATTTTGAGTTCTGTCGTGATGTACGATGTTTAAATTCAGGGGCTGAAATTAATCAACACAACTCCTCCCCATGGTATTTTTCTTCTTAATAATACGAATCTCTTCACACAAACTGTATAGCCGAATATCCGAAAGAGCCAGCCGAGCAGAGGCGGTGTGGGACTCGGTTCTTGGACCTTTTCATTGAAAGGCTAACCGGAAGTTATGTAACAACACCCTTGTTTATATACTCGTAATGATGAAGTTATCGTCTTTCTGATGAGTGTGACATCGAAAGGGAACGAATAGCACTGGCGTTGCGATATAATGAGCTGGCTATAACGGTTTGCTAAGTGTTCGAAACAAGTTAAGAACACATTTTTAAAGCGTACTGACAATGTTTTCATGGTCATGTAGTTACGTACATATACATATAAAATAATTATGATAGTTTTATAATGATTTGCTTTCTGTACTCATTTGAATTTATTTAGTTTGTATGTTTGCGGTATTGATTTAGATTGATTGATTAATTTTATTATTTATTTTTCAATTGTACATTGTATTAATTTATATATATTTAGAAATCATTATATGTCAAACAAAATATATTTATTACACTATAAAAAAAGACTGCTTATAACTTTTCTGTCATTCTCTCGTCGGCGGCAATCTATTCCGTCAAACTGGCTGATGGCTTTGTGACGCGCGCTACATTGCCTAATAAATTAAAAAGAAGTATAGTACATATTAATCTCTTATATTGTGATTTCTTAATAAAAGTTTTTATAAAAATGATATGTAAAGTTTTGAATTAATTAACTAAAAACATTACACAATAAAATTAATTAAAGACCGTTTGCCCGTGAACAGACTAAAAGTTGTGGCTAAGAGTTCAAAACATTCCTGCGGCTTTGAATCTTATAAAACCATTATAAATAATTTTTATATAAGTTGTTTATACATTATTTTGTAACATTTATCTTAGTTTTTTTACTAAGGTCTGTGATACATCTGTGTTGCATACATTGTGTATGTCTGATCTATATAAAAGATATGTATATCTGTGTCCAGATTTCTCATCATTTTATTGAATAATAGACTAGTTACTATGTAATGGATATGTGATATTGTGGAAAGGATGATATAAATTAATATTAATACTTATTACCTGCAAAATACGTCGAGTGAGCTTTGTTGTTAACCCGAACAGATTTTCACGGAAAAGTAATTTAGCAATGAACTTATAAATAAATGTGACCTGCAAGGATGACGGTAAATAGCAGGATACTTTTTATAGGGTAAATTAAGTTGATAACTTATTTACATATAAGTACAAAAAAAATATATTTCCTAAACATAACGCTTACTTCTTATAGGTTTCTAGCCAGTGTCCACGCTTCCATTAGTGAAATTACTTTAGGCCGGAGCCAACATTTGCAGTGCTTTAGTAACTTGATACAAAAAGGCAATATTTTATGATATACGTACTTTACTACTGTACCAAATTGCCAGCATGTTTTAAAATGTAATTTAAACTTAACAATTAAGATGTATATTTTTACTTTAATTTTGTTTATTACGAGGGCTTATTTTATTTTCACTATGATACCTTCATCTGTTTTAGATCTACTGATCTATTTGATCAATCGTTCGACTTTAGCTTAGTTAGATTTAAATTGATTGTAATGTATCAAGAAATGATAGTAATGTCGACATGTAAACTTTTTATTAGAAATGATGATAATATTGTCTGCCAACGGGACTAACCGCTGTTATATAGGCGTTGTTTTATATTTTTATTTAAAGTGAAGCGAGCTTTAACTTGGAATTGACCCAGCACAAATTGAATCTCTAAATAAAAAGAAAGAGACTCGGCAATCTGCCAGGGTAACGGTCCAAGCCGAGGCTCCCTCTCGGGAGCCCTTGTGCTGGTTACCCACTAATAGAGGTCTCGTCTGAGCGCCATTAGCGCTTGGTCACCTCTCAACCCGGCGAAAAATGTAAAAGCCGTCGGGCTAACAGCGGCCATCAGAACGAAAAGAAAGAAAAGATAGGAAATTAAAATCGCAATCTGCACTAAATTCCGGTACGCAGATGTGGAATATAGGTTAATATTACACTCTCTTTTTGCTTGTAAGATGTGTAAATATTACCAAAAAGTTGGAGATTTATTCTGACAGCACATGGAGAAAATTATCTTACTTCAATTAACGGCTTAATTACGGACATTCAAGTTTCGTAGTAGAGCATTTTATTTTTGTTTTTCATTCTTTCAACTCAAAGGAAACTGCGCAACCGCTGCAACTAACAAGTGAAAAATTTATGGTAATATAGTACATGGATAAAGTATTTCTGGAGGTAGTTTTCTTATTAATTCCTTATCCGTAGACATTTTTCGTACATCGTACATATCACAAAGACACTAATTTGCGACATGTAATCAATTAATTACTTGTGACCCAGGGTCTGCACGTTACATTTACATTTTCAATAATTTTCACATTGTTTTATTATCCTTAAATTGATCATATGGTATCAAATTTAGATTTTCACTTTTCTATTATCTGTGCCCTTTTAATAAAATTCTATTCTTTTTTCAAACTAAATGAGTGTAGTTTCATTATACAGGTAAAAACTAAATCCCTTGTATTTGTTATAATGTTTATATTTAATATCGGTATGTTACAACAAAACGGTTATTACTTTACTCTGTTTAAACTTTGAATTAGTGTTGATACAATCCTAACAGTGAGTGGCATTAATGGTAATCAAGGAAAATGTAAAAGCCCTGGTTATTTAATTTGTTTTTATACCTACATTGTACATACAGGGCGTCTTTATTAATTTGATATAATATCACCTTATTTTATTACACGTGCAAAAATTATACATCTAGCAGAAGAACGTTTTCTAATTGCTTTTATATCATCAAAATCTATCGGAAATTAGTGATAATCGTAGAGAATTGTAAGTGTTATTAAGTTTAACTGTTACTGTCTTTTAGTTCTTCCTCAAACATTTCTATTCAAGTTTTCCCTATACATATATAGTATATATACCATATATACCACCTGAACCATAATATTTGAAAATAACAAGAGTAAAATTTAGTATTTTTATTGGACAATAGGGGCAAAGACTTTTCAAACTTTACCGAGTTATATATAGGCTGAACCAACTCTTTATACAATCACAACTGTTATTTCGAACGATTATAAAGTATGGGAAAACTGATATTGGGCTGTTTTACCGCCACTTCAGAATGCATTGGGAAACGTTTACGGATATGTGTGTACTCTATTAACCTAAAAGCATAATAAATTTATCAATTGATTTATTCTGCTTCTTTGTTTTCTTTTTTGACTGCACAAGCGTGAGACTAGAGAATTCATTTCAGATACCGATTCGGTGGTCATGCATGACGCGGTCCTGGAGAAAGACCGTAATGCGGCCCTAGAGGACGCCGAGAAACAGTCTATGACGCTGAGATATGGCTCTGTCACGGGTACTTTATTCGTGTCTGGTAATTGTGCCTGCACAATGAGTAGGTCTGTTAGATGGTCTTCAGCCATTTTCGATTAATATAAAAGGCAGTAGGCCGTCATTTTTATTATCTAACCCCTGGAAGAAAAATGCGTGCGTAGGTGTACATATTAAAGCTATGATTTATATATAATGATGAAGTCTACGGAAGGGAAGGGAGAAGAACCTTGTTAGTCGTGGAGTATCCTATTATGTATATGGAGAGAAGCTTTTCAATGGCTATTTTACGAAATAGAATTCAATCTCGTTCTTAAATTACGTCAGCTAAATTACTTTTCCATTACATTACTTCAATTTTTGTTACATAACTGCACTTCTACGACGAAAAATGTTTTTGTATGTAAGTTTTTTTTTAAGTCAGATTACAAATATATTTTTCAATTTATAAGTTCAATTTTTAAGTGTCTTACTATAATTGAAAGATAAAAAAATCATTTTACGTAGCATTAAAAGTAGGAATATATTAGGTGGTGATATTAGAATGGATAATGAATAAAATAGATACATGAATAGTATAGAATTTTTTTTTTTCTATAATCTAGAGAGCAAGGCTGAATAATGAAATATGTAATCCCATTAAGAAATACTGTTTGTTTTTATTTTTAATAACAACGTTTTTTAATGAATTACACAGAATCTCAATTAAACTCATATATACCATTATTTATCAGCTAAATACGGCTACAAAACTATTTTTGTAGTGATTACGCAATCTATTAGCACGGTTAATATTTTAATTAACTCTATTGAATTACTCATGCTAGGATTACAGTACACAACAAGTAAGGAAAAATAGTCGAAATGCGGATTAGACTTAAAGTTTCACCGACCATATCATAAATCATAGAGGCTATTATCGCTTTAAAAACTAAAATATTTTTTATAATAGATGTACGCCCATTGGCAAAATTATTTTTTTTTGTGTTTGTGTGATGCTGTTGGTTTTTTGACCTTTACAGCTTTACCGGAATAATCTCGCCAGCGGCGGCCCGCTGAGTAGGGAGACAATGGCGATACTGGCACGATGAACGGCTACACCACTGCTCCACTCCGACCCCTGTGGACGAGGAGGGGGCGATTGCGATCCGACAGCCCCTCAGAAGGAGGTTCGAACGTCGGCTCGTATTGCTATCGAAAGAAAGGGTGTGTTGGTCGATTTTGAGAGCAGCCAAAACACGAACTGAAGTTTTGTCGACCGCTGTAAAGACGTACACCTGGATAGGTTCCCTACAAGCCTATGTATCACCAGGGGTGCTGCCAATGTGTTGTCGCTCTTTTAAGGAAGACTTAAGGTATTTTGTCTGTAAAGACCATTTGTAGCAAGGGAACACCCGCCAAAAATCAAGATAATATTGATGGAATTTGGTTTTAATACGGGTCTTGCGATGGTGATATTCCACAGTAGGTATGATATTGCAAAGCTCATCTCCCCATTGTAGAAACGTTAATATATGCATGGGGAAACAACATTCTTACCCGATTTCAGTGAATTCAGTCTAGGTGAAATCCATCGGATCTTTAACGATTCTGGTCAGGATGCGCTGTATGCGGTCTAAAAGAGATTAATAAAGGTGTAAGAAATAAAGGTGTTGCAGTTCTCACCTTTTTACACAATGTTCCTTCGACTCTCCTAAGTATATTCTGCTTAACTTTATTTTTTTTTATATAAATACGTCTTTTTCAATCAAATCCTTGATCTTGATACATATGAAGTACGTACATATATATCAAGATTACGGATTAAAAAACATAGTTACTAATCCCTTAAAATATCTTTCCTTTGGTTATCTCTCATTCATTCCTTTTATACGATTAATTACAAAATTGAGTTTGCATTTTAAAACAAAGCATTTTTAAACCACAATTAGGAATTTCTAATTCACATGCTGACCTCAAGTCTATTTTTACAAACATTAAAATTAGTAAACTTATATTTTTGTCAGGTCGCAGTTATGAACCAGCTGTAAGAATAGGTCAATTCAAACGGAGTAGACTGGACACGCTTTCCGCAATATCAGTATTAAATAGTTTTGCTCTACTTTATTTCTTCCAGAGAAAAAGAATGCGGTGACCTTATTAACAATTATTGACTAGGCGTTTTATGTTAGTCTCCAAGAGTGCCAACGTATTTGCCTTATGATTCCTTATTGAGTTGTGTATTTTGAGTTGTGAGTATAATGGGCCATAGGTACCAACAAATGACTGTGCTCAATTGTCAACATAACATAAATTTAAACTTTTAGCAACACATTTGAGTATTATTTCAACTCATTATGTATGGTTTTATATTTAAGTAGATTTGTACCAGAGAAAATTTAATTAAGTACTTGCCGCTTCTAGAAATGTATTACTATATTTGGGGATTTTACGTAAAACTTAATAAACCCGACACATCAAAACAAATAAACCTATTTTCATCCTTAAAAAATAAATAAAAAGAAAGAGCCATAACCACTGTTACACGAGTTTTTTATAACTACGAGTATTATCTCGTAGGGAAAAAAGGAAAAACAAACGATATTTATCTATGATTTGTTTATGTAGTTGATTTTTCCTTCCCTCTAATATCGGTGAAGTAATTTTCGGTGTCAAGGAATAATATTAGGTTGATGTTACTTGGATTTTTCATGAGGTGATTAAATAAGTTCTATTTCATTAATAAATTAAACAATTATACATGGACGAATTTAAAGTCTTCCTAAAATCTAATTACCTACAAATCTACTAACAAAAATTAACGTAACTAACGACGCTCTTCAAAAGCTGTTCGATTTATAATCAAGTTATAGGTCTAATCGAAAAGGGATAAACTATGGGTCCTTAAATAACACGGTATCTTGGTATGGTTACAAAGTTCAGTATTACTTTTAACACGTAGTACCCGCTGATGATATGACTAATTTATTTACGGTCTAATATAAATAATAATAATAATAAGGCATTTAATCGGTTAGACAAATTACAACACAATACATATTAAACACACAAACAAGTAAAATTATATCAATAATAATAACAAAGTAAAAAAATATAATAATTACGGGAAAGAAAAAGTAATAAGAATTACTAATGCTCAAAAGGTCAAGGGACCAAGGCTATGTGTTGCAGCATAATACCGATTACCCAAAGAGGGTAATCAGCGCGTGTATTCTGCAGAAACCCAGACAAATCACGCGAACGACCGTTAGCGGCAGATAAATAGAAAAATAAACATAAAAAAAAAACAATAAAAGGAAAAAAAAATAACAAAAAATGCTTGAATATAAAAATAGGTTATAGGACGCACTAATTACTACAACCTTGGTTAATTGTGATAACCTTGACGACATAGGTTAAATAACAGCTTACATAGGCTTAACTTCCAGGCACAGTTTTCTTTCGACCTTAAAAAGAATATTGGAACATGTTGTGTTAAGCTACCCCTGATATATTACCGGATTTTATGTGTCTTCGGACGTACAGATTCCAGAAAGGTGTTAAAAAGATACAGCCCCGCTGCAATTTGACGTTGAAAGTTGTAAGAGATTATATTAAATAAATTCTTAACTTTACATTTGAAGAACTGCAAATACTGCTTTTGCTAACCTTACCGTAACATAACGTAACGAGTATAAAATGTATAATCGGTATCAATACATATAGGCTCGAATGTTGTGCACTTTCATTTCAAACTTTTAATTAATTCGAACCCGAAAAGAAGTACATTAGATAAATAAAAGTAAAGGCACTTAATTAATGTCAATTAACGTATTTCAAATTACTTTCTACTTACTGTTTTTATCGACTTTAAATAATGTCAGTAATATTGTTGAACGTGAATAATTATGTATTGAATTTATTAAATTTTGTAATTCGTTAGTCTTACCGTACATACACGGCAATGAGTAAGCGGTCTTCCATGCGTACCATACGACTTGCTAACCTAACCTTTGAGGACGTTTTGTAAAGACATATAAAGACTTTTTCAGTGGTAGCGCTACGATGCAGTTTGTTACGATGCAGAATGAATGGGACAGCTCGACCAGGAAACGACCATGAGTACAGAATACCGGCGTCAAATAGCAGCATAACGCTGCTGTGTTTTGTCTGGTGAGTGTAGGGATCCGGAGGTACCCTTAATATTGGTGACGAGACGTTCCATCCTCAAGGGTGACAACGAATCTTCATTATTATTCCTTGTCAAGGATGAATGTAGATCTCATCGGCCGCAGGAGAATTACTTCCATCAGGTAAACTGTGTGCTCCTTTGTAATTCAAACTCTCAATGTAATAAAAAAAGACCCAATACGTTGGCAGGTCTTCGCTTCACAAGATTCTTCTTGAACTTCAATTTTTTGGTAAAAATATTAAGAACACCTATTACTACGCATAACACCAAATACGTAAAACAATTTTAGCCGTATTACACGTATGGCTACAATTCTATGGGTTTGATTACTTTGCCATTCATGTAACCGAGTATGTAAAAACTTAACCAAGCCATATTAGGGCTCACGTTAGGTAAATATTTATGACTCTAAGATCAGCGTTATCGAAACCGATACTGAGGACAATACTATAGATATTATAGGAGTCTAAATCACTGAAGTGGGTTACTAGTTGTATTGAAAAAAAAATGCAAAAGCTTCAATAAAAATATTCATATCATTGCGACATTTCCAATTTATTACTGGCCGTTAAACTTGGAAAGATAAATCGTTAACGAACAACAACCCGCAGTGTGGAGCAAATTGATCAATTAAGCTTTGACAGACCGTATATGAATATTGTACCTGTTACGCAGATGAAATATTTTATATAGATATAATACAGGCATAATAAATGTTTTTATGCCAGGTTTTAGACAAAGGTGCATCAAACTTTGATATTTTATTGTAAGTCGTACGTATAACTATAATGTCCAAATCAAAACTCATGTGAACAATTAAAAGACATTAATTCGATTCAATAGTAAACTCTATACTAGTTTAAAAATAATCTTTTAATAAAGCTAATGGAAATGAGCTAGCTATGTTTTCGTTTCTTAAGAAATTAATTTCCACTTCATACTCATTGACTTATTTACATTATGGGACCTATTTATACTATAAAAATTATCGATGTAGAAACGAAAGATATATTTTAAATTGCTTTTTTAATTCGGTATGAGTGTATTTTGAATTTCAAATTAAATCTTTAAGAAATTGCACATGGGATCAATATTGCATATTACATTATACAAAATATTTTAAATATCAATTAGGGTGCAGAATATTCACCTAGTGATAGAATATTGCCAAATGTCACTCGCCTCAAGAAACTGGGTTGAGCTGATGATGAGGATTTGCTTATACTTTTCATTTATTATATAGAGATATCCAAAGTTGCGGTGCGGTATAAAAGCTAGCTTAATTCTAGTAAATTATATCACCACACATCTGTTGCGGGAATTGAAATCCTTGCTTTTGGTAAAATGGTATTCTAGTAATAAACATGAATGTAAAAATTACTTACAAATCATGGTTTCATTATATTCAAATTTCATACGAAGTTCCTTTGACCAATTTGTGTAAATATTTAATTATTTAAAAGCATATTTTTTTTATATGATCAACATCAGCGCATTAACAATATATATCACGGACAACGAGCAGTCATTCTGGTCGCAATCGCTTAAGTTGGCAACATTCTGAAAACAGTTTTATAGTGGTAGACCTACGCTGCAGTTTGTTTCTAGCTGCAGAATGAATGGGTCAGCTCGACCAGGAAACGACCATGAATACAGATTACAGGCGTGAAATAGCAACATAACGCTGCTGTGTTTCGTCTGATGAGTGCAGGGATCCGGAGACCCTAATTAATGGTGACGATGCATTCCATGTCAGTCTTCAATGGTGATAACGCATCTGCGTTATGCATCCTTGTCAAGGATGAACGTAGATATCATGGGCCAAGGGAATCACTTACCATCAGGTGAACTGTGTTTTCGTTTGTTAATCTCAAAGTAATAATAAAAAAAAAACATCAACCACGAGACTTGTGTACCCTACACAAGCGTAATCTACCACCCATCTTCCCTTGCCTTGTTTGTTCTTAATAATTGTCTGTTTGTGTTTATGAATAAGCTTCTCGGTTGCATGGTGGTGAAATGACATATACGCTAATGTTGTTGACTACATAAACGATTTAGATTTCAAAGCGAGTTAGCAAAATGCATTATAATTATTGAAATGCTGTAAGTATATGTAAACGACATATTTGAACATCATTCAAATCTTCCTAAGAACTATTTTGTCGATGAGAACCTGAACAATATGTGCACAGTAATTTCCATACAGTCAGCAAGTCGAGGCGAGGGAACTTTGCTATACCCTATTGATATATTTTATATTAAATATTTAACGAAAGTTAATTTTCCAAAATTGTTTTTGTTAACGACTCTAAGCGGTGAATCATTATTGCAAAGATAAATTCGAGAAACCACCAAAAAGAAGAGATATTAATAAAACAACTTTGACAAATGACATGGTACTAAAATTTTATTACCTCACTGAAAGAAGGCTATTTCATTTCCTTGAGAACAAAGTGAGGTGGATGGTTGTTATTTAAATGAAATACGAATAAAATTATGCTCTACACAACTTTTTTATATCTCTTTCTCTATATTAATCATTTATTTACAGTCTTCGCTTTAAAGGCAAAAATCTTTGATGGTTTCTATTTTATCTTCGATTTTATTGAAACGTGTGTGTGCGCTGAATTAAATAAATAGTTTTTAATTGTATACGCGCATGCAAGCATTTATTAGTAGGTTTATGAAAAGCGATGTACAAAAGCTCGCCATCTGTTGTAGTTTTTTAATGAATCCTGCATACAATAGTAGTTCGATCAAAGCTTGCGCGTTAAAATTAAAACGCTGCCAACGTGCGCTTACTAACATTTTTCGTCAATTCTAATTCGGAACAAAAGTTTTCGAGCTATGTTGCTATAATTTTAAAAAAATACACATATTTAATTAGAAATAATAACGAATTACTATATCGTTTTATTACTTATATATATGTACTGGGTGTCCCGTGAGTACACCATTTTCGAGATATGGAGATTTTTTGTTTTCACTAAAAATATTCCGTCAACTTATATTGTGTTAATAAGCAGATTTTTTTTTCTAGGTATAAAACCAGAATACATAATACATAAAACCTATTGCAACCCTACCTGGTGTTCCTGTTCATCTTCAAGTCCAGCGTTTAACTGATCGAGTTAGTGTCAATATGTAGTGAATATGTACTAGATATATTTTACTAGATAAGTAATAGAAATATATGTACTAGATATACATACTAGATTGGATGTAGGATGAAACCTGAATATATTTTTAACGGTACGTGTAACGTCCTTAGCAGCGCTAAGGACGTTACTGAACTGATCGTCGAAACCGGAGCGGATTTTAATTTCACAAAGTTAGCGAGACGCGCGCGCGTTACTCAATTACGACAACTTTAATTGCGTTGTTAACCAAAATACTTTTCAATTACGAGTATAAACGATTATGCATATCAAAATTGGCTCAAAACACAAACTTACTGGACTACATAAAAACCGGAGGACATGGCACACAAACGATAAATTATTCAAGTGTTTTGAATGAATTCTTTCCCGGTTATATATAAGAAGATTTATTGAACGTACATAAATCTCTTGTTTTGTGATTACATAACTATGGTTTGTGTTGATTATATTTTATTATGAATGATTCATTTATTATAATTATTATATACACACGTGGGGTATGCTGGGAATATCCTCTCTAGGTCTCAATACCCTCTGGAGGATAGCACGCCACGCGTCTATACTACGGATTGGCGGACTTCATTTTGAATTGATTTTTTTATGTTTATTTCTTAGATATGCAAATTTCTTCACGACGTTTTTCTACTCCATCGAGCATGTATTAATTGAGTACTTTAAATTACAATTAGCAATTTTTAGTGCTGGCACCGGATATCGAGTATCGCGTACTGCGAAATTAAAAGCGAGCTTTCAGATGTAGCACTACCATAGTTCTTATTTTCAGTCTTACCTTTTAATCAACTTACAACTTTAAATGTCCTACACTGCAGTTTGTTTCTAGCTGCAGAATGAATGGGTGTGCTTGACCAGGGTAGTAATACGCCCTCACAGAATATCAACGTAAAATAGCAGCATAATGCTGCTGTGTTTCGTCTGGTGAATGTAGGGAGACCTTTATTACTGGTGACGAGGCATTCGATCTTAGTCATCAAGGGTGACAACGCATCTGCATTATGATTCCTTGTCAAGGATGAATGTTAATGTCATAGGCCGCAGGAATCATTTGCCATCAGGTGAACTGTGTGCTCTTTTATTACTCTCAATGTAATAATAAAAAAATCAGTTTCAACTAGCATTTTGCATAATAAAAACGCAATATAGGTATATTCGTGTAAGACAATAATTACTATTTGCAATTAAATTATGTGAAAGTTTAAAGGTGTAATAAATTGAATCTTATTACATCAACAAAAAAGGTAGACTTATGTACCTAATATCGTGTACTTATAATGAAATATTTGATAACTTATTTGCGACTAAAGCTAAAATAAAAACCAATATTTAAATCAACATTTTTAAATTAATTTTGATACATATCATCGTATAAACAAGAACACGCCGTGCGAAGCAAATTGATCGATTAGTTTTTAACTGATCGCCTTGTATGTGCGTTGAATATTGAATAATATCAATAATTTTTTTCTAAAATAAACTTTATCATTACTGTAAGAAAATAATTGTGTAAAGAAATCTGCAATAGGATATTACGTGAAGGGTGAAGTAATTTATATTTCCAACCTCTAAGATGTTTCATTATTTCCTAATTATAACGTAAAAATATTCAAAATTAAGCATCTAAAGCTAAGTATCGATCATGCCCGAGTACCATGCCAGATGTCCGATTTCTGCAGACGTCAGTGCAAAGCACTTCTCTCCCTGAACATCAACAAGTCGGGTGAGCCTGATTATATCCCTCCGTGCTGAGGACGTGTTCGTGACGTTGAGCACTAGTTCTTACGCGTCTTTTTCCGTACTTCTACTCTTTAGGCGTCGTCCAGAACTGCTAGACAGATTTGATACACCCAAAACCTAAAAAGGTGATTGTTCAGATCTGTCCAACTACAGGCCTATTGCTATTATACTCTTATTCTCGAAAATAATGCGTTGTAAACTGCCAGCTCATGAGTTATCTAGAGGAACACGAGCTGATTAGCGACCGACAGTACGAATTCCGTCGGGGTCCTGGTGGTTGAGACCAAGGGAGAGATATTGGCAAATTAGTCCGGAAGTAGCAAGGGCCTTCGATTGGGTTCGGCACAAAGCACTTCTTTCGAAGATCCTTTCCGATGGGCTTCCCGTGAAATTATGCAAGTTGGTAACTTGTATCTAAGGTGTAGCTTTTGTTAAACAAAGTTTCAGATTGGGGCCGATAAAATCTAGTCCAATTTACCCCAGGAAGACTCAAGTTTTTGTAGCTTAAAAGAATCCCTTTTTAGCAGTGAACTCGATTTTGGAAACATTCCCCTTGCTACTTCATCTAGTATCGGAATCCTTGGCATTGACATATCGAGCGAAGTTCAGTTCCACTTGAAGGGTCTCTTAAACTGGGCATGCTAAAATGAGTAAGACATTCTTTCATTTTGTGTAACATTACAAAGCGCAAATTACCTCACATGGAATACTGGTTTCATCTCTGGGCCGGGGCACCCGACACCAGCTTCTATTTGACGGCGTACAACGGAGAGCGGCTCGAATCGTTGATGTCCGGAAAATTTTGCAATCGGCTTGATTTACTAGCATTGCGAAGAGATGTTACATCTCTTTGCATTTTTTACAGAATTTGCCATGGGAAGTGTTCTGAGGGTTTGCTCGGATTAATTCCAGCCGCTGAGTTTAAACATTGTACATCACGGCAGAACTTAATACTTCATCCTCATCATCTCGATTGTTAGTAATCCACCACTTTCAGCAGTGAGCAGCAGCACCACTCACAGCAGCAGAACCGTCAACAAAAGAGTTTAGACCTTTCTTATGGCCGGCAGCGCATTTTGCATTGAAGTCTCAGCAACACAGCTCAGTGTGTTTTGAAGGAATGCTTGGCTTGTCCTTGGTATGTCCATAAATTAAGTTCAACTCAACATTGAGGCGTGTTGAGATTGCAGCGTAAGGTTGAGCCCTGAATGCAGCCTTTATTAGTGTTCCGGACTACTCGGGTTCCGGTGTAGCGGAGCTCAATTTTTCTGTCCGAGAGGTAGCTATGGACCAGCCTCAGGGTCTTGCGATCTAGATTCCTTTCCAGTAGTTGAAATAAGATTGCCGGCCACCACGCGTTGTCGCCCTCTATGTCCATGACTCGAAACCGACATGTTAAACTGTATAATCTACAACGAATACTATTTTGTATTTTTAGGTATAAGGTACATAAATAAGACCTACAGGAAAAAAAATACTTCTACATTTACATTGGCCAAATGTTTCTTAATTACCCAAGTTAAGCAGGACATTTTAATCGCTACCTCAAAATGAAAAAGAGATAAAAAAGCGGGGACACAATCTTTAATGGTGGAGAGATCTTTGTCAGAATTTCACTCCCAAACGAATATGAATGAAATCGTATAAAATTTATTTAATCTTTGAGGAGTTTGTAAAAATCGATTTCAGTTTCTTTTCATTTCGGTTGCGTGAAGATCAAACCATATTATTTCCTTGTTCATATATTTTCAAATTACAGTTAATGATATATGTATCAATACGAGTATTTCATCTTTAGAAAGGTGATCCAGGATATTAACTGATTACTGTTGATGAGAGAGATTTTTTTTTCTTCATGTAAATAATTAATATAAATATTTATACCAAATTCTACAAAAACATATTGAGCACGTGAGGTTCCTGAAAATTACTGTAGTAAAATTTTGTCGGTTTGAGGTACTAGTTGTTTTTAACTTAATTCTAACTTATTCTAATTTTCAAAATAAAATTTGACAATCAAAGGTGATAGCTACCTGCAATCAGAACCAATCTCAAGTAATTAATTAAACTAAACATATTTCGATAAATAAATTGAAACATTAAAGTAATAGTTCAATACAAGACGAAAATATTATATATTTCTAATGCTGGAACATGACCTATTAGAGAATTGCCAATCTATAACTTCAAAGAATGAAAGAGGCCATTTTAATATAAACTTCTAAATATTTGACAAAAAAAACTTAAATCCAACTGGCCTTGATTGATAAACTTCAAGTCAACAATAAAACCGACTGAACTATATAGGTACATTTTCTATATCCTTTATCAAATTAACAAGAATAAAAGTAAGTAAACCGCCTATATATATGTAAATCCCAAAGCTGGGCATAAGCCTCTTCTCTAGAGTGGCTGTTAGAACTTAGTCCGCCACGCGGCTCCACTGTGGATTCTTTGATGTTTTTTTTATTTTATTATTTCTTAGATATGCAGGTTTCCTCATCATGTTTTCCTTCACCGACATGCACGTGGTATGTAAGCACTTAAAATTGTGATTAACAATTTCACCGGTGCCGGCACCGAGGATCGAACTCAGCTCGCGCACCGTGAACTATAACGGCTTTAATCTAACAAGAATGCGAAATGAACTTTACTAAATTACTATTTCTCGCGATTCATGTTTGAACATAGAATAGTATGCCTTATTTCTGTTTCATGAGTCATACAAGTAGTATGCCTTATTTCTGTTTCTATTTCATTCACAATAATTAAAAATTGTGGTTTTACTCTATTTATTTTTACATATTGTTAATGGAACTGGAAAATATGTTGGCAATGTTAACAGAATTTTTCTGAGAGAAAATCTAAATCTAAATCTTATTTATCTCAACATACTTGCTTTTTGTTTGCTTACTTTCGCTTTCAATCTTACTATAACAAGCCTGCAAAAGAAGCGGAAAGTTTAGAAGTGAATTAGAAAATCCAGTTCACCCCTAAATAGTATATATTACATATAATACCTCGAGATAATAAAATATACGAGTACCTTATTTAATCACTTTATTTTCTAGGGCTTTTTTATTAACAAATTATTTTAAAGCTTCTCTGAAATCTCAATCATTAATTTCCAAGTATATTTTAAACAATTATTAAAGTTGTAAAATTATCCGCAATAGCGTGCTGCTTAAAGTATTGTTAAATAAAAATTTGATTATACGTGAAATATGCTAGGAAGCGAAAGAAATGAAGTAATTGTACTTGACACAAAAACTGGCCAAATGTGTCAGCTTAAAAACGCTTAGAAGTCAGCGAATACGTCTCAGATTTATTTATAGCGGTAAAACGTTAGTGGTAATAGGGGATTTCTGAACTGTGGAGGGTAGTGTAAGTGCATATTATATTTAGTTCTACTGTTAAGATTTCGGTGATAAAATAAATTATTTTAATTTAGTTTAAGGTTTAATAGGAATTTATTTGATTTCTAAAAAAGAAAAAATAACGTTTTATGATATGATTATTAAAACAAGAATCATTTAAGGGATTCTAATTTTATTTATACCAGTTATCTGGTCTATGTTGATATTCCTTAGAATATGTTGTATGTGGTAAAAATATTTAAAAAAAATCCATATGATGGATATAAAACCAATCATACTTTACCACAATTATTAAATATGGTAAGTTGAAAAACTTTAGATATTAGGTTACCTATGAAATTGCCGTTCTTCAGTATAGGCCATTTCGAACCAAAAAAAGTTTTGACTGGCTGTGAATTCTAAATTCAAATTAATTTTATTTTAAAAACTTTGACATTCTATTTACAAAGTCAGTCTTTTGTTTATTGATTAGCTTTGTATTTTCATTACTTTTGAACATTTTTCGTCATAATAGATATCTTTAAAAATTCGTGTAATTATGGAATATGAGTTCCGTCGTGGGATCAACGCGGCACAAACGGCACGTAATATCAACAACGTTTATGGAGATAAGTTTACAAACTAATGCATAACCCGTTATTAGTTTGCCCGGTTCCGTTCTGAAAATTTTGATTTGAAAAATGAACTTCGTGGTCATCCGAACACTTTGGTCAACAATGATGATTTAAAGGTGATTATGGAAATTGATGACACTCAATCTACAGCCGAGCTAGCAGCAGATTTTGATGTTAACATCAAAACAATATTGGTCTTGGACAAAATTTGGACAACTTTTTAGCGGGAAAAAAATTCAATGCCCGAGAGGCAGTACAAAATGCCTTTGAAGAGCTTGTTGCCTCCCGTCCAGATGATTTTTACAAGAAAAGCATCAATAAACTACCACTGCGTTGGCAAAGATGCATCGATTGCATGGGTGATTACTTTGAATAACAGAAATAAAAAAGTTTGAAAATAAAAATACTTTAACTTATTTCATACAAAACGGCAATTTCGTAGGTAAAGACCTATTACTTTGATTGAGTGAAGCATATTCATTAATTTGTGATAAATAATATTATCAAAATAAATGTCATTATAATAAAATTAATTTCTTGTATATCGTTTAACACAAAAGCAGATATTTCGAAGAAAATTGATTGTACATTAAGGTTATTTAATTGCTATAGAATCCTACTCTGTATTGTCTACGTCTTACGTAATAGCAATTTCATGATAAGTACTATGTCTAGTTTTGCTTATGTTAGTTTTACACAGTAAAACAACGGAGCAACTGCAATCATGTCTTCTAAAAACAAATTTAAATTGTGTATATAATTTTTATATAGGATCAATTAATTGTTCTCTTAATAGCTAACTTTATTTACATATATACAAGAGAAATGTAAATTTTTTGATTACATGCATACAAAATTAATATGTACGAAGTGAATTCTGTTGAGGCTATTGTATTGTTTACTTTGGGGGATATATAACGATGTCCTCCACTACGGCGATATATTCCGAGTAATACAAGATAACATCAGCTACGCAGGATAAATTATAGTGCATTAGCGCAAATCCAGAGACACTTCCTAGTCGTCTTCTTTGCCAGTCCGTTGTATGGCATGTACACTAAGGTCGGTGGACCACCCAGCCCCAAACTCTGACGATTTATGATATATAAATAATTTTCCAGAGATAGAAATTGAACGCGTGATTCAGCAGTAGTAGCACTTAAACGTAGTGATATTAGTTACTGCCCTGTTTCATATACTACGAGTTTATCTTGTAATTTTTATTTATTACATTGAGAGTAACAAACGAGCACACAGTTCACCCCATGGCAAGTGAATCCTGCGGCCCGTGACATCTATATTTAGCCTTGACATGGAATCATAATGCAGATGCGTTGTCACCCTTGAGGACTGAAATGGAATATCTCGTCACCAGTAACAAATATCTCCGGATCCCTTCACTCAAAGACGAAACACAGCAGTATTAGCGTGGTCATACCCCGGTCGAGCTGACCAATTAATTATGCAGTCGAAAACAAACAGCAGCGTAGCTCTATCACTGAATAATATAATAAATTTACTTACGGACAGATATGCATATAAATGGACACACTCAAGTAGTCATGACATACAACAAGTTTTACTTCGGGGAATAGGCGACACCCCTTGATCGAAGAAAAATGACCATTAATGTCTCGTTGCCGGTAACAAACTGACTTGCTAGAACACTGTGTCTACATTAGCAATTAATTGCATCAATCATTTTACTTTTTAAATAATAAGCTATCTATGAAATATACAAAAATTCGAAAGAATACAAATTAACTCTTTATTAACCTTCCTTATTTTTCATATACTATTTACGATATTACGAGTATATTATATATTATATACTCGTATATCTTTGACTACAATATATACTATTATAAAACGGTAAATTTTGATTTTAGAAAAAGGATTTTGATTTATATTGGAGGCCATTGATCTCAAATCAATGGTCTTAAAACTTTCGGGCTTATATAAATATATGTGATGCGGAAAGTTATAGAAAGTGACAGAAGTATTTTTATGCGAATGTTAAATTCACAACAACATTACTATTAGATTTTTGCTCATATTCCGATCTTACACACCACCAAGGTTTAAAAAAAATGTATTCGTAAATAGCCATCGCGGTACAAGCTTGCCGAAGTGCGCTTGTGCGAAGGCTGCAGTTAACTCCAAGTGTGAATAAAAAAGGCGTTGAATTTTTTTTCCTTCTAAATATGTTAACTTGTGTTTCTTTTCACTCTGTGTATCTCTTTAGCGCTGTAATAAATATTTTTTACTTACTTTACTATGCACTTGTTACCAGCTGTGACTTGACTGGGTAAGAACCGTGCCCTCACAGAATACCTGGGTGAAGTAGAAGCGTAACCCTGCTGTGTCTCATCTGGTGAGTGTAGGGATCAGAAGATCCAATTACAGGTAACGAGGCGTTCCAGCTCATAGCTCAGGCCTCACATATGCTTATTGAATCTTTGTTAAGGACAGATGTAGGTGGCACGGGCCGCTGTCGTCATTCACAACCAGGTGAACTGTGTGCTCGCTTGTCTACCGCACATTCAATTCAATGACATTATCACATCAAAGGATATATCAAATGAACCGTGCACGAAATCCATTCTTTGTTTTTTAAGCGTGTGACAATAAATAACGTACTAATCGGTATTTAAAATCCACTTATCGAAAATTGCTTGAACACCATTGTTCCTGTTGTAAACCTGCCGTCACAACATTTGGTATTACTAACCGTGGGAAACCCCAGACGTGGGTAAGTATTTAAAAATCAAATGAGTAAAATTATTCAGTTTCTTCGTGTTTTGAAGTATGATTCCATAGTTTTATCACACGCACATTTACTCGCCTTTTAGTTTAACTTGTTGTTTTACTTTTGTTTTTTTACAGTAGAATTAATTTTAACAAAATCTTAAAATGAAGTCTTGATTTTATACTATGGTTATTAACATGCTCGAGCTACTAAATACAAGAACAGACATCTGAGTGATTAGAACACATTCCACGTACTGATAAAGTCATTTGAGAATAGTCATGGATCAATAAATTTCTCCCCCAAACTTGGAGTAAAACCTCAACGAGAGATTTAGTGTTTATTTCGTACGTGAATATCATAAAATTCCACTTGTTTATTCAAAATACTATGAAATACAATGATTCTAGAAATTATTAATTAATCATCTGAAAATTGATTGAATATGATATTTTAACATTGGTAACAATTATAATTTCGACTTTCGGAATGGCACGCTTCTAGCCTTGATTTATAACCGAAAAAGGATGTAAGTGTCTAAGTTCCGCAGTTATCACTTTAAATGGGATTTTTTACATAAAAATATTATATTAGTAAAATCATATATAAATTGATATTTCACACAATATGCCTTTATATGCTTATTTTAGTTCAGAGAATGTAGCGCTGGCGTGACCTGACACAAGCATTTACATATCTTTGCATAATTTTAATCTGGGGCATGGGGACACCTTAACGATATTTTCTTTGTTGTCGTAAAACACGTGGAATTAATATAATTTTAGTCGTGTGTTTATTTCTACGTTTTTCGTTTTTTTTTGTTATCTTTTACCATCATCGTTATCATCAGTCCATATTAATCTACGACTAGACATAGGATCCGATTGCACGCCTATGAGCACGACCCCTACTCTTCTGCCCGCCACGTTACTAGGATTGGTGCTCTACATAGCTTGAGGATGTACTGGTCACCGGTTTTTTGTCTCTGTCATACAACTATATACTACTGGTATATATTTGATAGCAGATGAAGCGTTAACACTCTTCTGAACGTTACCAATCTGTTCGCGTTGTGTTGCCAAATGGCCGGCGCAGGTGTAGGCGAGAGCGTTACATTTTCATTTCTTATTGAGATTGTATGTAGGTGTCATGCACTATATATATTTTTTAAATTTAAATGTTGGCTAATAAACAGTATTTCAGATTCAAAAGCGATTGCAACACTAAACTTGCTATCACATCTTGATTGTATCGATCGTGGTTGTGGTTTTAATGGGTCGCAACAATTATCAACAGACGAATTGTGGTTTGTTTGAAATATGTTTATATAATAGTAGTGAATACTTTATAAATATTTCTTTATAAGCCAGTGAATAAAATCAGCTATTTATAATCTTTTAATTGTTAATTTATAATACTTATATGACCCTTATCCATGTATACTAATATAGCTACTTAAACGTGCCTAAACAAGTACTAAATCTTCAGGGTTGATGATGAATCGATCCATGTCAATTATATTCATAAATATCATGCGACGTAGAAATCATTTACCATCAGAATATTTGTGTTCTATTGGTCACACATTTATTGTTACGATCAATTAATAACGTAAAAGAAAGCAATGTCTGTGAAAAAATATGAAGTTCAAGGGAATATTTTGTGAGTAACGTCACGTATTGCCATCGAAGGTAAAGTAATACATTATGTAGATTGGCCTCGCCCGAACATGCCCCCGTTTTAGACGGTACATTTGGGCGTAACGATTTTCTCTACATCTGTCATATAAAATATAAGTATACGTGTGCGAGTTTTACATCATTTATTACTAGATGGACAACAATATAAAAATAAGTTCTTAACGTAGAAATAAATTACTACAAAATGTTTAAATATATGTAAAAAATAAATAATTACGATAATAATTACCAAAAGTTTAGTTTCTTGTCATATTAAGTTATTATATTTTATTTATGCAATTTTTTAGGCTATTATAAATAGAATGAGATGTAAAATATTTTAAAACAATCACATAGGCATTCCTGGCTTTAACAGTGGTCAGAGTAGCAACAGGATCCAACTTTATTACTAGTGACGAGGCATTCCATCTCAGTCCTCAAGGGTGACAACGTTCGCAGATCATTATGATTCCTTATCAAGGATGAATGATGATGTCATGGGCCTCAGGAATTACTTACTATCAGGCATTGTGTACTCGTTTGTTATTCTCAATGTAATAAAAAAAATATATTATTGCGACACATCATTGCTTTATGGGCTGTCGGATGGGACAGTAGTTCATCTGGTCAACTACTTAGAACATGATTTCCCATAAGGAGACTTCTTTACACTAGAAGATTATAGTTGTTAATGCAAAATACAAGAGTTTAATAATGTTCACTAGTTCTTATAATTTGAAATATCAAAAATAAAAAAAACAACCATTGGGAAAGAAAATCTATGCGATCGCAATCTAGTATTGTCAAACGCAATGTTAGACAACCCATAATAAGATGGGCTACGTGGTCATATGCAAGTGTATCTCAGGGTATTGTACGAGGCGGCTAAGCTTCTTAGAATAAGAATAATATATATTCTTAAAGATAGTATTTCAAACCGAAAGCTAATTTATATATATTGTAAAAATACGTTAATAGATATGGTTCTAAGATTTTATCAGCCTCTCAATAATCTTCATTAATTTTTGGTTAAATATAAGCGGACGTACGCAATTAAGCGGTTTGTAGACCTTATTCTTTTAAATACTTGTTTTTGTGAATATTCTTATACTTAAAAATGCTGCTTCTTCATATTTTAATAAAGTATCAATAGTATGTCAAATTGCCCTTTAAACTGAAACTGCATTTGAACTTAGGATAGACATTAGCTTACAACTAAAACAGGTTATAAAGCCAAAAACATAATTGACTGCCCACTAAATTGTTTTGCTTATACCACCTGTGTAGAAATGCTGCCGTCATAAAATTTGATATTATTTACCGTAGGAAACCTCAGATGGGGAGTAAGTATTTAAAAATCAAAAGAGCAAAACTCTTTAGTTCTTCTCTTAGTTCATCGTGCTTTGAGAAAATAATTCATAGTTTTATCATGCACCTTTGCCTGCCTTTTAGTTCGCTTTGCCGAATTTATTTTCACATTTGTTTTGTTTTCACTGTAAAATTTCTTCTAACAAACTGTTAAACTCAATTCTTGTTTTATTTAATGATTGTTAACACGCTCGCAGCTGCTATACACGAGACCAGACATCTGAGTAATTAGACAGTCCACAACTTGGTAGAGTGTTCCAATTACTCGGGAATGATCAACTCTCAAACCTGAACTAAAACCTCAATGAAGAGACGGCAGATTTAGTGTTTATTTTGTTCGGAATATCACTAAATTCTCTTGTTTATTCAAATTGGTATGAAATCTGATTATTCAATAAAATATTAATTAATCATCCGAAGTCTATAGTGATCCAACATAGTGCTACGGTCACTAGTTCATTTGCTACGAGATTGCGGCCAATCCACAAATATATATCCTTGGAGAGATTTATGTCCAATATATATGATTTATTAACAATTAGTTCAAGCGGTTAACCGGAAAAACCTAGGTTTTTATCAATTAGCTAATATTTTGAAAATATTTGTATTAATTTTCATTAATATTTCATACTGCATAGGAAGTAAATCGACGAAAAAGGAATAATTATTGATGACGTTTTTACAAAACAGGTTTTTTAACTGTTATGAATATTATATGATTGCTGCGATACATTCGCCGGTATGGGTGAGTACTGTTGTTTATCTTGTCTATTTTATTATTAGGCCTAAATTTTCTTGACTAAATTCTTTTATACTTTACGTTTCTTATAAAGCGTTGTCATGGAGTGAAGAGGCAAAAATGGACTAAATGCTCAAGTTATTTATGTTGCATCGTTACTAGATTTGCAATGCTCACCAAGAAACGGAGCGGTAATAGTTATGAATTATATTTTGTTCTTATATTTAATTAGTAGGGAATCGACGTCTGGTTGAAAAAGAAGACAAAATAATAAAATTCAGATCAAGGAAATAAGTTTTATTCTTGCATATAGCCAGAAATATTTATTAATTACACTTGTAAAACATTTTAATCTTATTCTGCACAAAATGCAGTCTTTTTGAAGAAAGTAGAATAAGATATTTTTGTAATGTGACGGGATTTTGACAAAAGTCACCATCTGAAAAAAATATTTAAGATGTTATTAATACTTGTAAGTGATAATAACAATACTACGTTAATCTTAAGTAAACTTAGCAGCGGCACAAGGCGAAATGCGGTAATTGTGCTAATGGCGCCCAGATGCTCTCAGTGTAATCTCGTATTACTTTTTCGAACGAATAAAAAATACTGTACTAATGTAAAATACACTGTGACTGCCACAATTTGATTCTGGGAGCATTTTTTTTCAATCTGGAAAATGATATATCGGTACTTGTAAATCACTAGTTTTTTTCAAACCAACCAGTTTATAAAATTTAAGATCGGAATTTTGAGGAATTGAAACAAGCTAGACTTGTTCTCATGTAACTTAACGAATTTCATCCGATCAATCTTGTATTGCTGCGTCTGATTCACCTTTACATATAATTGTTTTAATCCAATAAAACCTAATTAGATACAATTATTATTTTATTATTACCTATTACTACCATTTTATTTTCTGCAATTTCGAAGTTGGTTGGTAAAAGTTGTCCATATTTATGGATACTTTCGTCTTTCGCTTACCACGGAACTGTCACTCTATACAACTATGTAAAATGTCAAAAAGTAGTACCTATCTAGATTGTGGAATAAATAGCTACATTATATGTAAGAATATAAATATAGAAATTTCTATGATAATAAATTAAGCACGATGCGGATCAAAATGGTCACAAGACCTTATCGGCCATTTGCGCGTGCAATAGGGCGAATTTGAACTACGCGAGCGCTGGAATCGTCCGCAACTATTTAATTATACATTAAAAACCTGCGATTCCCAATTTTTAGATAGACCCAATTATAGATAACGAGCCACCTCATTATTCAGTAGGTAGTTCAATATCTATTGTGTCGTATATCTTGGTTCAAACTAATAATCAATTTCATAGACACATACAGGCAGCTTATAAATATAATTTAACAAATATTTGAAGAGTACAGAAGCTGGGCATAGATATCCTTTCCACTCCTAGCCACTACGAGGTGCCACTTGCGAACTTCACGAAATGCATGATTGTATTACGACGTATTCCGTCGAAGCCTTGTACTTGGTAAAATAATAATTGTATTTATATATATTTTTTTACTTATCATTTATTATTAAAAATAATTTGTTTTTAACAAATAATCTTTTTTAATAAGCATGCACATAGGTTTTCTAATACCCAATCGAAGAAATATTAAATAAATACTTGAATTATGTCTAATTCAAGTCGTTAAGTATTGTCACATTATCATACCGTATCGACTTGGATTGATCCATGACCGTTTTGTCCAAGTCGAACCATTTGTGCCACAGCTAATTCTTATTGCTCTACCACGAAGAAGTCTATTGGCCACATAATAGTAGTTGAATGTCCATAGTTATAAATACTACTATCAGTTAATTTCTTTATATATAACCCGAAAAAACAAAAATCGCACAGATACACCTACAGAATATATACATAGAAAACTATTCATACACACAAACTCACAAGCTGACACATGCAAGAGAACATATTAGTAATAGTAGTAGATAGTCTTCTTGTCTATTCAAACTTACTTTTTCTTATTTAGACGGTGAACGGGAAACCCTCAATTCTCACGATTCCCGCATTACATCTAAGGGAGATGGGAAAACCTGCGCTGCACGGGAGTATGATCCTGTTTCAACAAAAGCTGAATCACCTCCACTTGCCAAAGTGTATATTGTATATGTAATTTTTTTTTTTTTTAGCAATAAACTGTTTAATTATTATTAAATTATTGTCAATGTGTGGAAATAAGGCAACCGATAATATACTAACAATAGTTAATATATCGTCATCACTATATTGCTTCACAGTCTAGTGTTATAACAGAAAATAAGACCGGTTAATAATCTAGACATATAATAAACCGTTAACAACCTTTTGACTATTTGTCTGTGGACTTGTGCATGCTAATCTCCACAATGGGCGAGCCAATTAGGGTATGGTTTGCAATGAAATAACATAAGATAAGCTTGGGCTAACATTGAGTGTTTTGCGTAATTTTAATTGGTTGACAAATAAAAAGGATATGTAAATTTTAAAGTGTTTCATTGTGACATTTGAAATCGCTGGCATAGCTTATTAATCAATATATTCAAGTGCGCTACTTTGGAGCCGAAATAGCTGTTTATACCATGGATGTTACGGAGGTGGTGTTATCGGAATCGGAGGTTTTGAATTTGTTTTATCGGATTCGGAATCGGAACCAGAACCGGAAACAGAACCTAAATCGGAAACGAAGACGGAGGTAAAAAGGAATTAGGAGCAGTTCAAAATAAAATAATACGACTATCTTCCCCGCAACCGGAATTCCCCGTACCACATGTATAAATTTTTTCCATGCATACGGGGAATCCCGGTTTATACTATAAATCAGTTTGAACGCGCCAACGGTCTGATTTCGCCGCCCCTTATGTATGCTTCGACCTCCGATTAAAACTTCCGGTTCAATATTACCGAAGTCGAAATCGGAGGTGTAATATCAATCGGAAGTTCCAACCTTTCGGAATCGAGCTATTTCAGGCTGGTATTCTGTGAGGGCGTGGTCCTTCCCCGGTTATGCTGACCCATTCATTCTGCAGCTAGAAACAAACTGCAACGTGGTTATACCATTGTTAAAAAATGTTCAAGTTTTGGTTTAATATAAACCGTACTATGAGTGGAACAGCTACGCTGCAACTAAGTATGTATTTGAAGCATCCTTATTTTTATTATAGGGATGACAACGCATGTTGGTTGCTTATTAAGGATGGATATAGGTGAAATAGAATGCAAAGATAACCTTGTTTATTGATATACTGAACCTCGGGACAAACGCCATTATTTTATCTTATTCGTTCTTAACGCGGATGGGAAGGTGATATCCTGAATTTTTAGTAAAATTAGTTCGTTCACTTTACTTTTTAAAAAAAAAATTGGACGAGTTCTTATGATTTTGAGTATGAATAAATATTTTGTTATAATAATATATTTTTAAGAAAACTGTTACGATTTTTATCGCGGTCAGTTTCTAATTATTTTAATTCGCGACTTTGTAAATGCTACATATTGTGGTCACATTCCGCCAGCTATAGTTGAGACATTATAGTTAATTCTCTTTTGTCCTACTTATATCAGGAGAATCACAGACAAATTTGGCTACTTCATTAAGGGGGTTTGTTCAATAACATTTTGTAAGTCACCGCGGAAGATTTGTTGGTTTTTACCATCTTTCAATGTTATTCCATACAAACAAAAAGATTCATAAAACCCGCATAAAAGAACATATAACTTGAAACACCGACGCTCTAAGAATTCTGCAGCCAGTGATTTCTACCGAGTATTCAAATAAAAAAGTATCCTTATTTCAATAGAGAAAACAGAGAGGCTACCCTTAGGCTATACCCTTAGCTACTAAAAATTCAAAACGGTGAATACTAAGGAATACTAGAATACTAGAATAGTCAAAAACTGGCGGTAACCAGCATAAACCTTGACACTTAGTCGACGCAATCACGCGATATAATCAGCAAAGTTAGATTATTTAATGTGTAATATTCGTGTAAATATATAAGAAATCCTTAAATTATTTTGTTTAATTACATTGTCTTAGCTTTCATAGCACAAAATACATACCAAAATGCCACTCCGTTTTATCACTAATGTGGCACATATAATATTTATGTATAAATACATACTTGAACAGCATCCCCGCTCGTTGAATCCAAGTTTGATAGATCAATAACTATGACGTGATTGAAGTTACTGGTGAATTGAACTTAATTTACTACGGATTGGTTTCAAGAGCTTTAGCTGTACTCTAAGTATCAAAACTAATTAGTAAAATATGCCAGATTAGGGGATGCCGAACTAAATTTAAAGTTATCCTTAATATGTATATAAATGTATCAAATTACGACTTAAAATATTGTTATAATTTTGTTAATAGTAAAAAATTAAAAAATCTTTGTAATATTTTCTACCAATGTTTTATAGATTTTTTAAAGTTATGAATATAAAAATGTATTTATATCAGCGTACGTTTTTGCGTGAGATAAAAAAATATGTAACTGGTACGTTCTTTCCACCTATCGTAAAACTGGTTTTTTTCATTTAGTATAAAAAGCCAAATTAAATGTTTTCTAAAATTTTAGTCTAGCATATTATATTATATTATTATCTTGGCATCAGTAGGAAACCTCTTATTTTCTTTTAAACTTTTATTTATTTTACATATATTTGAACGAAAAACCACGTCACGGCAATTTTTCATTTGCATACAAATAAAAGAAACGCAGATTTATTATATATATACAGATTATTTGCATTTTTATGACTTTTTTCCGTCCATATCATTTACTATAGAGAAATAAACGTAGAGATGCCTTCGTATTTCATATATTGAGGTAAAGAAGCCGGAAACAAGCTTAGTGGTAAAGTGGTATTATTTTATCATCAGATTATTCTATCGGGTTAATCGCTATCAATCTTGTAAAAAATTTGTAATATCCTGTAAATATACGTACTACCTGTAAATGTACGTACGTATGTACGATAAGTGAAACGTCTGGTGCTTTGTGATGAACATAATTTCAGCACTACCTTAGTTCAGACCCTAGCCGACGGTAATCATAACGTTGATAAATAAATACATTTGCGCAATATTATAAACATAATATGACATGGTAATCAAAAATTCAAAATTTGTATTCTACTTACATTAAACTTCAGCTGATTTGACTCGTGATTCGCCTTCATTAACTGTCAAGCTCTCAAGTTGGTACATTGTTTCGTTATCTAATTCTAATTATTTTCTCTATTATCTAAATTTTTAATATTCTGCTTTCATATTTTTTACAAAATTAACTAATCCAAAAATTTTAATTATTTTAATAGTTGTTTTAAAAAACATTATGAATATAATATTTCTTATTCATGTTATGTTTTAGCTCGTAGAACCGACAACCGATGGGAAAGAAAGGTACTCAAGTGGCAACCTCGTATCGGTCATCGCTATCCCACCTATCTTCCACTAAAAATGGAGTCACGACCTATGCAAGCCAACCAAGTCGATGGAATTCGATGGCTCAGGATCAGCCATGATGATGATGAGGATTCATGTTATTCAGTTCAATTCACTGGAAGAACCCTGCAGTTTGCTTGTAAGTGTAGCAGAGCGAGTGAACCCAATCATTAGTTGGCTCAACCGGGAATGTATTACGCCCTGACAGAACACCAGCGTGAAATAACATCTAAACACTGCCGTGTCGTATTGAGAGTGTAGGGAACCGTGATCTTAAACACTGATAACGAGGTATAGCATCTCAATCCTCTGGGTTGACGAACTATATACATAGTGAATCATTGTTGATTTATGGTATACCACAATTACAGAATACTAGCGTAAAATAGTAACATAATGCTGCCGTGTTTCGTCTGGTGAGTGTAGGGATCCGGACATCTTTATTACTAGTCTAGAGGCATTCCAACACAGTCCTCAGTCAGTGTAGCATTCTGATTCCTTGTCAAGGATGAATGTAGATGTCATGGGCCGCAGCAATCACTTGCCATCGGGTGAACTGTGTGCTCGTTTGTTTCTCTCAATGATATAAAAAAACAGTAAACGATCAAATCGAAGTGAATCTTAATAGATATGAACCGAAAAAAGAAATATTTTTTTTTAATCATTTTAAATTGTAGTTTTAGGCTCCTTTAAATTTGTCATAGACACAGGTAACTTGCTTTTTATGATACAGGCGAGTACTTGTTTACAATCTCAACTGGTGTTAAATTTTGATAGAAGAGCGCACTAGCTACGACTGCGACATATAACTTTAGTTTTAATAAAATTTTAGTACAAAGTGTGTTTGTTTTACCAAGTTTTATTATTATTATCTACCTTATTAGGAACAATCATGTGCAGGTACATTGTATATGATTGGGTCGGCTCTACGCCCAAGGCCTCGCCCAAACAAAATATAACATCATGAAATAGTACAATAATGCTGTTGTCTTTTGGTTGGTGTAGGAATTCGTAGATACAAAAACAGATACTCAGATATTAGAATTCTTCTATTGTTGCTTGAAGCTAATTCTGTTGATTTACAATATTGTTTAAATAAGTTAAATTGCTTATATGCATAGGACATTTATCTCTAATATAAATATGTAATCTATGTTAGAGATAAATGTCCTATGCTCTCCAAACATAACTCAGTAAAAGTTAGACGTTTGTTCGACTCGCAACTCGGTTAATTATTTTAATTAACTAAACTTGAAATTGTATGAAAGTTAGCAGTTATCAATTTTCTATTGATTAAGGTCTCTATTAAACTTTACTTTCAACTTGCCAATGGAGAAAAAATATCCTCGAGAGGCAATCTACAATTGACAATCCCTCAATGGGTAGAGTGCTTATGCATGTTCACGCGAAGTCAATAGATGCAAATGGCTCAGTTCTGGATTAAGTATCATGGCAATCTGTGTGGAATGTCCATATTTAGGAGCAGTTGAGGGTATGGACTGAGACCATACCCGCAAACCGTAGTGCGCTCCATAGCGTGGTGGACTTTGCTCTAACGCCAGCTCTAGAGAGGAAGTCTATGTGTTAGGTGTAAACTTTATGATAACTGCCGAGCAAAGACAACTAGATCTATCTCCGAAAATTGTGAACAGTGTCCATTCTGGACAAAATTAGTTCCAGTAATTGAGACTGGTTTCTGTAATTCACCACATGAAAGTTAGCGATTCGATGCTATTTTAGATCATTTGTAAAAACTTGGTTGTTTATTGAAAGTAAAACATCCTTATAGAGGCATATAATCAATGAAAAAAAAAAACCAAAAACAACTAATTGTCCTGTAAAATATAAAGTATACATAATCTTTCGGATTTCATTAAGAAACGAGAATATATAAAATAACAATACATACCACCAATACATTGAACTACCTTTTTCGAATTGCCTCGAAACCCCACTTTTAATATCCAATTATGTGCTTCATCAATTTTAATCTTAGATACCCATACAGATGTTAAGTATTCAGAGACAATTTGTGTAAGAATTTCCGCGATTGCCACACCATGAGATAAGTCTTGATAAAAAAAAATATTACTTTCCTATTGGCATGCAGCTAAAGTTACAAATACATTAATTTACTGTTTTTTTATGCAGTAGTATTTTTATGCTATATTAAAAAAACTAATAAATTAAACCTCTGCAACATATCTATTAAAAAAATTGGTGTTGACAACGCATTTTATATGGTTGCATCTTGAATCTTCGTTGGGAATGGATAGATGTTATAATCTGTCGTTGGTTGAACTGTGTGCAAGTTTGTCCTATAATATTTTTAAATCGATTTGTTGTTTTTTATATATAATTATATAAAACAAATCGATTAAATACGATATAAAAATGACCTAAAACTATTATATTTCCAAATATATATATATATATATATATATATATATATATATATATGAGTATAAATATAAAATACATCCTTACAGATTCTGTTGCACTTCATATTCATTTACCACACCACATTATATATATATACTTTCTAATAATTCTTAATGCAATCCCCGCTTCCAGTTCTCGCTATTAAAATCAGTTTCTACCAAGGTTTTATTTTACAGTTTATAATTGAACTTGCTTTATATTTATGACTTGCGTAGAAATATTTAGAAATTAACAAAGAATGTCACAATCATCGTCCCAAATTTCAAGTTGATATTTATATCAGAAAGATTTACATGTCTGTGAATTAATGAAAGAAATATAAATATGTTTGTGAATTTCACAGACTGCTATTGATTTCTAAATATAAGCAGCAAAAGCTGGTTGTGAAAGGAAATTGAACGAAAGTTTTGGTAATGACTGCGACGTGAAACGCATTTATATGTAAATTCTGTCGCATCCTACCTGTCCTTTGAATTTGCTTTCCATGCCATATATGTTTACCATGTTTTCATACTGTAAAAAAAAATACTTTTATATTTGATTTAATTAAATGGTCTCAAACGCTGCTTTATGGAAGGTAAATTGCCAACTGAAATTGATATTTATTCAATTCTACTACAAGTATTTTTTATGTAGCATTTTTAATCATAAAGCATAATATTGCTTGATGATTAAAAAGTTTGTTCAATTCTTGTAAAATAACAATCTTATAATACCATCAATACTACATAGGTAGTTATTACAGGTACCAGGGCAACTGATTTATTTGTTAAGAGTCACTAGGTATCTGAACCTTAATGTTTTTATGGTATTAGAGATTATACGATCCCACAGTTCACCTGATCACGATATCGACATTAATCTTTCTTAAGGAATTACAAAACCACATGATTACGTCCTCAACAGTAATAAGGTCTCTGATATATTTTTTACACCAGACAAAACGCAGATTCTTTAAACTAACTGTAACACGTATTTCGAAAAGCGCCTATTGAGGCAATCTATTCGTACTAAAGTTAGCTTATAACTGCATTTTTGACTTGTGTTTATAAAAAAAATTGTCTGCCAAGAAACAGTAAGTTACTAAATCGATTACTACAATTACTTACTTAATAATAATTAGTTATTTACTTACTAATATTATCAAAATAATAATCGAAAAAAGTGTCAAAAGTATTTTTTTTTAAATACATGTTCTAAGAACTATGCTTACATCGAAAGTTAACAAGTGGCTATTCAGCAACAACTTCCAAGCAGACGTCATTAATATTATTATTTAGTAAATGTCATTTTACGTTCGGACTCGAGTTGGCATGGCCTTTATATTCCACAAAGGCTCCTTGAGCATGTATGAATTTTGTATAAGCAATCCACTTTGGATGCTGATATTTTACGATCTGGACCTTTATTACAGTTCAGAGATATAACTGTGCCAACTGAATAACATCATATCACAATAAAATTGATATTTCTTATTATTTTTGTACAAATACACTAATATGCAATGTTTTACATGAAACATAAATCTTGAGAAATAGGAAAAAAAAAAACAAAATTCATACCAAAAATAAACAATAAATTCCAGTTGTTGATTCATATTTTTGATATATCATAGCTATATATACATATATGATGAAAAGAGAATCTTTTAAAAGAATGAATGAAGTTTATATAACCAGAACGTTCGAACAATTTCGTAGACACGGTACGCCATTAGCACATAAAATAAATTTAAAGTCATCACTGTTCATTGCTGGATACAGGCTACCTGCATCCATCATCTTCTCATAAATTGATATTCCTACTATAGAATACGATATTATTATTTTAACAGCGTATACTACTTACGTACGTACTTTAAAGTAAAAGTTATCTAAACATAACCAAGATAATTATGATGTGGGATAACTATACCACTATATATAATCTGAATAGTCTTATATTATTTTAAAATATTGCATTCCGCACACGGTCGAATATACTCGTAAAGATCGAATATTATTTTTCTAGTAACAACATTGATAACTTGACAGACTTTTAAATGTAAATTTTAAATTTCAATAAAAAACTAAAAACATGTTTGGGACAACAAAAACAAAGATGCCGCAATAAATTAGCGCACGATAACCACAGACAAGTTACGTCACATAGGCCCCGGACGTATTCTCCAATTTATCGTGTCAAGTGGCAGCAGATAATGACCTAATCTAACTCAATTACTGACTAAACGTTGTACGGAGAGCCTGCGGTTGATTTTATTAAGATTAGTGTGATTTAAACGGTACAGTTTATCGTGTAACACATGTACAATTATCTAATAATATTTAATAGAATTAGAAGTATTTTTTCACTTTTCTATATTAACTTATGTTATTTCTTTAATACTTAAAAATAATGATAAACAGAGGAGGTAAGATTATGATTTGATTGTTGGTTGATATTTGTTTATTTTTTTCATTAGATTCACCAAACAGCTTAAATCTAAATACATAATTACAAAAAAGAATAATAAGTTCAAGAAGCGAGGTTTTAAACCGAAGTAGGTGTACACGGCATGACTATATGAAACAACTATGTAAAAAGAAACAAAGTGCATATTAAGTACTTAAAAATTAATTAATGTTTAACAAAGTTTTAACGATTATATTTGAGGGGTTTAGCAAAAAATAGGAAAATTAAGGGAAGAGGACAAACAGACATGGTTATTGCAATATTTTTGAGACATCGTTTCTAAAGGCTGCATATTTAGGATTGAAGATGTCTAGATCTGTCGATTAACTGTTATAAAGACGTTACATTCTAAAAAAAGGATAATAATAGTAAGTATTGTTTTTATAGGTACAAAGTCTTTAGGGAACAAACTCTAAAATAGGTATAGCCACGTGAGAGATAGTTTATAACTTTAAGATAATTGGGTCAGCTTGCACGTGGCAAAGTCTACGTCCTCACAGAATAGAAGCGTAAAATATCTGCTGTGTTGATAGTGCGTGTATAGGAAACCGGTGACACGATTACTGGTTTACGTTACGGGGCCATATCTGTACGCGCGGATGATAGTTTTGTTGAAGATGTATAGAGTTATTAACGAGCTATAGTCATTAATTATTTTATAATATCACTGTGACCAGATTAAATGAAGTATCTGTTCTGTGTGATTATTTTGTTTTACATATAATTTTTTGAAAACCACAACTAAGCACGATCTTGTTTCTTGACTCCATTAATACCTGACAATGATGACCAGATTGTAAAACGCACAACTCTAAACACTCCCAACGATAAATTCGGAAAAATGCATCGAGATACAACATCTATTCGTAATGCCAGTGATCAATAAATACCTGGTCATCAACGAATCGATCTGCTCTTCGTTGATTGCGGTGAAATTGAAGGATACGGTACTGCGGTGCTACGGCCCAAAGTTGAGAATACGAGGTCATGCGAGGTCGAACTTGCGCCTTGAACGACTCTTATTAATGCGTAGTGCACTCATATGCTTATCTATTAAAGTTGCTTTTTTAATATTAAATATGTTAATTCATGACTACTATCTCACCTGATAGTAAATGTCAATGCACTCTTGGGTGGTAAGCACACTACCAAGATGGGAATTCATTCTAACCTTAACAACTCACTAATTATGCTGGTCAGGAAAGTTGGTAGTGCCAATAAAAAAAGAAGAACCAAAAAGTAAGGTGCAAATGCGCGAGATATCAATCACGTAAGGGTGGAACTCCTCTGTGTGCCTAGTCATCCCATGGTGGAATGGGTCTAGAGAGATCAGCTAGTTTATTTTCTGTACTTACTGTCTATAATGTATCCTATATAAAAACCGAAAGGCATGCTACTTTTAGACGATTTAGACATAATTAAGTATGAGGTTATGGGAATAGAGCTAATCTGCGACATAAATCTTTTTACTCTACTGAAGATGGACCATCCTAGAAGAAAATGGCATCCAAAAATATTACAATATTTATGCTTCCAATGAAAAAGGACAGGAATCCTTATATATTACCGGTATCAATTTGATCTTGATATTTTGATACTTTTGGCACACATATCTAGCATTAATGTAATTAAATAGACCATACTGAAAGTTGAATTGTGTTCTCGTTTACCCTATTATCAGGTAATATGCGAGATAAAAATATTCGGAGACGAAGCACATTTATAACTTGAAGAGAAATTGAAATCGTATATTATGTAATTATAGTATCAAAATATCATTACGACATAAGACTCGAGAACAGGTGTTTTCATTTAATATATATTAAAGTCTCATTCATCACATATTAAAGTTCTCTGTACTATTATACTAGTATATTTAACTACTATGAACTGTGAAAGCATTTTCAATTCCATTTCCTGTATTGAACACGATTCCAATGTTCAATACATTCGCATTTATCAGGAACTTCAGTATATTGAATATCTTTTCACAACAATTCACATAAAACAGTGATTTAAATGGCATTAACGTACTTTTTAATAATTATTTATTTATTTACTCTTTATTGCATTACCTTAACAAAGTTCAAAGTTCGCAAAGGGCGGACTTAATGCCAAAGGCATTCTCTACCAGTCAACCCGAGGTGTGGTGAGATATGTGTATGATAGGTGTAGCAATAAACTAATTAAGAAAAGAAGAAAAAAAAACTCCAAATAATAATACATACATATATAGATATTAAATACATAATACATGTATATATACACAATATATATATACACAACATATACATACAACATATACATGTGTATGTTGTGTATATATATATATATATATATATAAATATATATATACATAGACATATATACACACGTACATATATATACATACACAATAGTATACAATACAATGGCAAATAGCTACCAATAAATTTATATATGTTAAAAATAAATAGTCTATATAAAATTTCAGTACAAACGATTAATATTAAATAAAACATACAATTTTGTTATTTTAATTACATTACAACGGACGGTGAATATTTTATTTAGACCACGGTTTTCTAGTTGTTACTAGAAGATATTAAATCTTTGATCGATGGTCGTCAACCATTATGTCCACTATTTGAGCAAATATAGTGTCACTCAATTTTTATAACCGTCCTTCGTTCAATGTAAGGCGTATACAATAAGGTAGGTACGAGGTTCTCATGTACAAACCCTTAGTCGCAAGAGGTGCAAACACATCTAGTGTTATAAATAACTAAACTATTGAGAGACCATGCTGTCACACAAACTATTTATCATGCGAACTCATATATATCAATAAAATATAGATATTTAAAGTATTTCAAATATCTGTGAAATATTTTATCTTCAGGCAAGAGGACTATCTAAAAACATTTTATTAACTATTTGTTGTCGAAAGGTACATAGTTATTGTGTGTATTTATAAGTTTATATTGATTTAAAATGAACAACTCTGTAAAATTATTCTTCATTCGTCTTTTTCATCGCCTTTTGGTAGAGGCATCACACACTTGATTGACGCTGTAGCCAAACGGTTTTACAGCACAAATGCGTTGGCACTATTAATGAAAATCCGCATTTAAATTAATCGTCAAAGCGAATAGGCAGTTACCCAATGTTTGTTAGTCACAAATTGTTTATTTCCCGGTTTGGTTGTGTTGTATTTGTGTTACGTGTCGCAACACGACATATAAAGCCTTCTCCGATCTTATTGCATTAAATTAGAATAGAGAAGGTAAAGACAAGTGAATTCCTCGTCGCTTGTGCGAACACTTACGACGTTAAAATACATATGCACAGTTAATGTTATCTGGTTATAACCAAAAGATGTCGCCATGGTTGAAATCGACCAGGTCGATCATTATCATGACAGCTAAATGGATCTATGTATTTATATATTACTTGATCAATGCGTCCGTCGTAACGTTGTCGATTCTGTCCATCACTTCAATAAACTTATTCAACCATCATTTACATATTTAAACCAACAAGATTAATTTCACACCATTATCATTATCACCACACGTCAGGTTAGGGGTCAAGTTTATTTTTAATCATTTCTCTTTCTATGGCGCTGTTTCTGGTATTTCCTTCAACATTTCTTAGTAAACTTATTTCTACGACAACCTCTGCAATATTTGCGTCCTTACAATAGTTATAATAATAAAAATTCTTCCTTTATTCTGCATTCTTTTCATTTAATATCATATCGCTAAGGTATACAAGTATGTTTTCTTTTCGTATTCCATAACCTAGTTATAAAATAGGTCGAGAACGCTTCAACGGAATACTAGTATAACGGAATATTTTAAATTGTAATCTTTGAATAATTTTATTGCATCGTTGGAATAAAAGTTTACATTGAAATGAATCGTACGCCTAGCTTAGTGCTCGTGTATCTCAATGTGTAAGTAACCCTTGTATTTGACCAAAATTTTAAAAAACATTATAGAAAGTTATTTTGCAAAACGCGATTCATTGCATGTAATATTTTATATTCTTTTTTATGATGACGCCTATAATGGTGTGAAACGTCACATTTCACCTGACGGTGAATCCTTAAACCCTTGACACCTACATGACGTCCACTATAAAGAATCGTAAATCAGCGTTGTAAACTCTGAGAACTAAAATAGAAAGGATCGTCACCAATAATAAGGTAATTAATTGGTTTGCTTCACCAAGAAAACGAAATAGAGCAGCGATTCTATTTTACGCGAGTATTCTATGAAAGCACTGTAGGTAGGTGTAGGCATTTTTCACAGAATAAGCTCGAACATCGGTGCTATAGTAAATCTTTAGTTGCGATGTGGCTCTATCATATAATAAACTACATATTTTATTTAGACAACATAGCTTTACCTCGATCTATTCACAAGAAAATAAAATTGCCACCGCTGAGGGAATGAAATTTTACTGGCATGTAATTTGTCAAAGTCCTTGTAAAATTTTTCTTTTATATTTTTCATTTGACACTACTTAATATTTCTCTTTACTTTTATTTCAATAGTTGTCTTACTAAGTTCAGTTTTCTTTACTGAGTAGTTAAGAGACAAAATTTAATATTTGCCAGTGAGTATTGCGAAAAGTTTAAATATAAAGAACTATGTGTTAGATCTAATAAATACTTTTCGTGCGTTCTAAGTAGTTACTTTGTTCTTATCTCGAGTAGCATATCGCTTGAGCGATAAACGCAAATTAACACAATATAAATGTAATTTACTTTTATCGCCCCCACTCTGAATGGTGATTTTAATTTGAGTCAATGATAAAATAATGTCTTATTGAAATAAAATTCAATAATATTTTTTTTTTGTTGTGGATTATAAAATTGAATATTTTGGATGAAACATCCATAGCGTTTAAGAAGTAAGAAAGTAAGTCTTAGATCTTAAGATAAACGGGTACTGTTCACATGTTTGTAAGTGATGACAGCGGCCCATCATTCTAGGATTTCTCTTTCTTCTTCTTTTTCTTTTTTCTATATTTTTCCTCAAAAAAGATTCAAGATGCGTGAGGACCGTCCGTCACCCGTGAGGACTGAGATGGAACGCCTAATATACCTGTATGCTATATGGAGTTCTATTAGTAGAGTAGTCTTTCCCCGATAGAGCCAATCCATTCATTTCTATCTGTAAAACAACCTGCGATTTGGTTCTATCACTTTTAACTCTGTCACTATGCTTTTAAGTCATTTAATCTCCTAAACCTGATATGAAAAACAAAAAGGATCGAATCATTGTTAATATATTTAGTGCTAGCTAAAAACGTATGCTTTTCCTTAAATAATTTATTGAGATATTGCTGGATCGCAGAAGCACCACACTGACACAATACCATCGTGAAATTGCAGCAGTAATATGCAATGTTTTGTATGTTGAGTGTGGTAATCTTCCAATGCAAACATATCTTTATCTCTTTATTTAAATTATTGTTATTATAAATAAAATAAAAGTTATAAGTTAAATTATGTGACAACGAGTCCGATACTGAAATTTATTTTGTTTCGATTTTTAGATGTTGTTAGTGTTATAATTATTTATCTTTTATTTATCCTACAAAACGATGTATATTGTATATTTAAAATTAAAATTAAAATTAAATTAAATTAAAATTATCATATAAAAGAAATATTTCTTATATTATGATTTTTGTTAAAAACTTTGGTTTGGAACAGCTGCTTAATAAAACGACATAATAATTACTGAATTCAAATTTATGCGCCTAAAATGTTGCTTGTAGAATTGCTTGAGTGGAGTAATATCTATATATCTTATAGTTTTAGATATATATGAATTCATTAATTTTTTTTAGTAATTATGCGAGACATAAATTTAAATGTCTTGTTTCTATTAGTAAAATCGAACAGACGTAACCACCCTGGAGTGCGATTGCGGTAAAACAAGAATCCTGAAGAGTGAATCATACCAAGATATGATACAAGTACAGCACCTACGAAGTCTACATCGACATCGATCTAATTCGACAACTTACTTAATTCCTTTAGTTAATTTCACTTTTCATGCATGCTTCTACGTATGTAATGAAAACTTTTCAATTGTATACTTTGAAGCGCCAATAGCCTAATGAAGGATTACGGTACGAACTACGAAAGTCAAGATCGTAGGTTCGATTATGCCATTCGACTATTGTCGAATTCTACATCTATATCAACTACTATTGGCGTAATCGAACCGGTACTTAAGCTTAGTTGAAGTGGTTAAACGTAAAGTTAGTAATATTAATAACAACATAAGATTGGGGTTACGTTGGAAGGTTTGGATTTTTTTCTTTAAATGCTGTATTAATATGCTATATGATATGCAATTTTATTCTTATTTAAAACCAAACTCCAAATTGATAAAACTGAAATCGATTCTTCATCACATGACAATGCAGTTCAATGAAATAGACATTTATTTTTTCCGGCAATTTCTTTTTGCCCTTTTAACTAGACGGTTCTCGGCAATTTAATATTATTAAGAAAAATTAAGAACTGCGTGCAGGATATGAATGCCTTTATATTATTCAACCGACTTAAATAAAAAGTAAGATTCAATGAAGATCTAACAATTTAACTGAACTATATAATAACATGCGAATTGATTTATATTTCTGACCGTAACTTGTCCTAACTATTGAAATATTCAAATAATTTATATTTTAAGAAAATTGCTATTTAAAAACGTCTAGTATTGACAAGTTTGAAAACAATATGACAGTGAAATTAATAAAAAAAAATCGGTACATTGCAGACGTGTCGTTAGAGAGATGATGACGCAATGTGTTGTTAATTAGATACCGTGGAGGCTGTCACATACATACCTACTGTGTTACGTTAATGTGCTACTTATATTTATTTATATAAATTACTTTTGTAACATAAATTCTCTAAGTCGATATTTACATGGTGTGGTAACATGCATTTATCAAAATAATTCAACGTTTTCTACTTTAATTGAAATATATCTTTAATGTAGATTTCAGTAGTAACAATAAAACTTTATACACGATTTGAATACGGAAGTTTTTGATTCTGTTTGAAATTTTACTTTTATTCTTTGTTTATTTTAAAAACTCTTTAAGGATTTCTTGGAAATATTTTCCATTTACAGACTTTTTATTTATTTAAAAATAAAAAGATCAAACGAATATTTTTGTGGGTAACATGTTGCCATCGAAGGTAAACTAATACATTATGTAGATAGGTCTCGGCTGAGCATTTAGGTCTCAGCTGAACTATTTTAGATGGTACATTTTTGCGTAACAATTTTTTCCAATTCTGTTAGTTCAGAAAATATCAAAATATATTAAAATGATTATAGTCGTGAACAAAAAAAAAAAGTAAAAGTATTCAGTAAGATTGCTCTGACACTATTATAAATTATATGTATGTCCCGAAAAAAAAATGACTGCATACTATATACATATATATATATATATATATATATATATATATATATATATATATATATATATATATATATATATATATATTATCATATATATTATATATAATAAATATATTTATTTGATTTGTTGTACAGTTTACTTGCAATGTTTTATAACCTAGTCTGCTACGTACAAAGAAAAGGTCTCATTATAAAAATAGGTCGGGTATGCTTCAACGGAATATTAGACTTATAAGAAATTGCGTGCACGGATTGCGGCCATTTACAAATTCTAAGGAGAAGTATGATTTTAGTTTAAAAATGAACAGTAACTTATAAACGATAGTGATAATAACCTATTTATTTATTATTTTAATTTGTTATCTCGATTAGATTACAAAAAAAAATAAACGTCCATTCTCAAACGTATTTAGTATCGGACTCTCAGGATTTTCTCATACAACGAGGGTAAAGGACAAATCCGCCAGGAATCGGACAAGTAAGTTCTACATGACCTTGAAATCGTTTTGTATTTATTTTTAACAATAATAGCAGATCGGTGTAATGTTTACCCACATGTTGTAATTGACATCCCCGAGCGCATGGTAAATAAACACTTGAAACTGGAAATAACGAATTTAGTGATGCCAGCTTCGACTCTATGGATCAATATAAGGACGCTCGCATGAATTAAAAAAGGCCTCCCACTGAAATAAATCTGAAATTAAAAAAAACATGTTATACTACTAATACGTTGGAAAACGATCTAAGCAATTAAAATAATTTTTGATTTGTGTAAGGAAATTTAAATTATAAAAATATACCGAAACATTAAATAATCAAACGGTTCTTGCTCTTAACGCAAATAAAAAGAAAATAATAATTAAAACGAACGAAAGGGGAAAAGATTTATAACAATCGTTTAAATAATATAATTATACAAATATTTCATTCGAGTACCCGACTGAATTCACAAGGAAATTAAATTGCTTACCTCTTCTAATTGGTAGTACTTAATATTCATCTTTTTTAATTATTAAAACGCCTCTATTGCTTTTTAAAAGTGCTGAAAGTAGAAAATTAACTTAAGACGCATTAAAAACTTTTATGCTTGTGACAAATTATTAAAATCCAATAGACCCAGACCCCTAGCAAAGTAAATTTAGATATAAAGCAAAGTTATACCCGTAACGATAAGATGAAAAGCAGGGTTGGTAGATTCTCTTACAGATATTATGTACATAAACGATAGTTTTCGAAGAATGTTTAAGATTGGCTTTCTCAACACAAATCCACAGTTTTTTATTTGTTTTCTATAGACTTGAAAACTACTAAATACATTGTGAAATAATTTTTGTGTCTCGTAAACTTAAGAATTGAGCTTAATAGTTATGATAGTCTTATTTGATGTTTGATAAATTCGTTAGTGGAAGTTTTACTTAAGGCGTGAGATATTTTTTGAAATACTATTACGCACATAAAACAGAACACATCACAAACTTAACATATTATATATTTGAAGATTAGATTTTAACGGAGTATTATTTAAGAAAAAAAATAAGTATGAACAAGTTTGTTTCGTATGATCATGGCATTCTAATATTTTCATAAAATTTACATATAACCTCCTATGTAGGACACTAATATTAAGATAACTAAAAATCAAAATATATAATTTAATTACTTAATTGAAAATAAAGTTCTCATATTTGCAGCTGTATGAAGAACTATTAGTGAGAATATCTTAAACTCTTTACGAAACAGTTGAAAGTCCACTCGAAAATACCAACCTTAATATTATAAAAGTAACCACTACAACAACTACATGCAACGGAGTTGGCAGAGTTCATATGACTCCGAAAGCAAATATGCTTTATTGTTTGGAGCTTTGATTTGCAGGTTTTTCATATCATCTTGCAGAGCTAGTGCCAAACTGCAGCTTGTTTTTGTTTGTTCTCGTGCCTGTTTCGGCTCGACTCTGGATAGAGACAGATAAATGTATACTTAAATCCTAGATCTACAGAATACTATAGGGTACAGATCTAATGGAGAGGTGTAGTGATGTACGTAAGAATTGTAGAGGTGCATATCGAGAACGGGATAGGTACGATCTATACAGAATAATTTATATATATATATAGAATAATTTTTCGCTATCAGAAAATAAGGTTTTAATTTGTAAGATAAAATGTTTGTTTCGACGTAATCATAGAGAAACTGTACGTAAGTAATGTAATGAGTGTCATAACAAAAGTACTTATATTTGTAGAAAACAACAGCCCTCACTGGTAACGACCAATCAGGAGTTGTAATGAAGAGTGCTAATGAAGGTCACGATGACGCATCGAACCCGCGTGCGCAGGTAGCTAAGTATCGATAACGGGTTGCATTGCGTGCACGTTCCTACTGTCAGTGACATTTATTGCCCGACGACTCGGTTTAAAATGCGTCGACTATAGAGTGATAGTAGTAGTAGTAGTAATAGTAGCATACGCTGCTATGTTTCTCATGGTGAGTGTAAAGACCCAATAACAGGAACCAAGTATTCAATCACAGTGCTTAGAGGTGATAACAGCTATGTCATTTGTATCTTTGTTAAAGATGTAAATATCATGGTGATCATGCTCGTTTCTCACTCCTAATATTATAATAAAAATACTTAAAATCATACGCAAGAAGGCTTCCTTATACATAATAGTACTTCATAAAGCCTTTGAACATTTGTTATACATACAGTTTGAGGGATCAATAACTGTCGGGACTGAAATTACTGATGTGGCGATTTGAATTTGCAACCGAGTGGTTACAGCTGCTGGAATATTAAAATGAATAAGTGAAATGTTCAAGTTTAAAGCAGTCGTTGTATAATATGATTAATTTCCCGTAAAATGTGAATGCATATTTGGGTAATTGAAAAGTTGTTAATGCGTATGTAAAATATGTATTTCGTTTATCTCTGAATTTCAACATAGTTTTGTAAAATGTCCATTTAGCAATACATGTATAACCGTATGGATGTATGTATGTATACTTACAATGAATTCTATTATATAATAAGCAGTTAGTAGGTATAAACGCTTGGTTTTACGGCCAGTTTATCTAGCACCAATAGCCGAAGGGTTTACATGGTTTGCGAAACTTAACGTCGTAATTTAGAATCCACGATTTGACAATTTTCTTATAAAAAGAAAAAAAGGAAAATAATTTTCTAACAGCTCTTTTTTCCAGAAATTTTATTGATATGCGTTACATAAGACTGGACGAGAGAGGAAGGCTATTGCGGCTAATGCTTAGCGCACTATTGCATAATTATTGTCACCTGGTAATAACTTGAATGAATCGACATGGTCAAAATCTTTCAAGAAGACATAATTTTCGTACAAAACAAAGAGAAGACATTGGCCACTGAATAACAACGACTCATCTTTACTGTTGTAAATACAATGGAACAGTGCACTATAGTTACAAATGATGAACCTTGATATTGTGGTCCAAAACGTAATCTTAATTTTATGGCGATATCGTTAAATATGAATTAATATGATTATTATAGCCTCATTTGTATTACTTAATTATTTAACACGTACATTTTTTAAAATATTATAACGAAATTGCATCCCAGAATAAATTACTGCAGATTATTATTAAAACTTGTACACTTCTACATTTTTATAAAATTTTGTGATATAAAAGCGTTATAGAATTGCATTACATGTAAACGATAATTTAATTTAACAATCTCATATTGTACTAACATTAATACATTAAGGACCTCTCAAGGAGTAAAGGCCTCCTCCAACACTTTCACATATTTTGCTACGTTCTTTTTTCATATTTCCAGTCTACACCAGTTTTGTGCATATCCATATCTTTGGGTCTTCCTCTGTTTCTATTATTACTTAAACTTTAGTTGCAGTACCAGTAAACAGCCAAATTGACAATTGTATTTCACTAATCAGAAACATTACGAACTAACAGGTGGTTAAATACGCAACTATCACGCAATAATAACGGGTCGGGGAAAAGTTTTTTCGTTTTGAATTATAACAAAAAGTTGTAGTAGAATCTTTCTGGTTATACTATTTGCATCTGGCTAGTTTTGATACCATTAAATAGATGACATTTTAAAAACAGAAAAATAAAAAGTAAAATCGGTTTCCCGCCATTTTTCAATGTTTTTTCTGTCCTCCAAGTGAGTGAATCTAACGAAGAAACTCGATAAATTTTGAAGTTTTGTTACAAAAAAGGCACATACTATATTGACAAATATGAGGCAAGCTGAGAAAGATATTATGATGTTTACGGACTTAACGTGATGTCAGTAAAAGTAGCACATAATTAGTTCAAGCGTTTTCAGTCCGGGAATTTGGAAGAGAAAGATGAAGCTGTTCGACCTGTTACCAAATATTTTGAAAAAGTGGAGCAAGATAGACATATTAGTAGCTACGTCGTAGCTGAAGAGCTAGGGGTTGACTATAAAGCAGTTTTGACTCATTTGAAAAAGTGGATATATAATAAAGCTAGATTTTTGGGTGCCATAGGAGCTCACTGAAAGAAAACTAATAAATAGTGTACTCATTTACGATTCTCTAATGATGTGTAATGAAACCGAACCCTTTTTGAAACGATTGATCACTGGTAATGAAAAGTGAACTATGAACCTTCGACAAAAACGTGCGAAAAAGATCATGGTCAAAGGGCAGTCAAGCTCCACAGACTAAAGCGAAACCTGAGTTAACTCGCAATAAGGTGATGCTCTGTGTATGGTGGAATTGGAAGGTAATCGTTCATTATGAGCTTTTACCGGCGGGGAAAACCATCGATTCAAATCTCTACTGCCAACAGCTGATGAGACTTAAGCAAAAAGTAGAGAAAAAACAGCCGGAATTGATCAAAAGAAAGGTTGTGGTTTTTCATCATGATAACGCCAAACCACATACATCTTTAACCACTCAGCAAATATTGAGAGATATTGATTGGGAAGTGCTAATGTATCCACCATATAGCCCTGACCTTGCAAATTTATATTTTCATCTGTTACGGTTTCTTCAGAATTCTTTAGATAGTGTTACATTAACATTAAGAGAGGACTATTAAAACTACTTGTTGCAGTTTTTTGAACAGAAGTCCCAAAGATTTTACAGCAATGGGATTATTTTACTACCTACAAAATGGCAACAAGTTAACGATAATCAATATGGCACATATAATTATTATGAAATGTAAATAAACTATGATAAAAAATGTCTTGAATTTGTATATAAAACACGAAGAATCTTTATTCCCGACACATTATTTGAGATGTTGTTCATTTGATTTCTGATACAGGATGGGATATAATGTAGGAAATACATAGAACCGATGTCACGTTTCTAACAATAAGGTTATTAACTCGCCTTTATTAGTAGTTAAGTTGGACGTGACTTGCTTCGTCATCAGCCGAGCAAAATAAATTATATTCTATCCTATATTTATTTCATAGTCATAAAAAAGTGACACTTTTACAAAATTACAAAACATGTAGTTCAGCAGATGATAAATTATGACTGCGGATTTACATCCATTTTCAAAAATATTCATGATCCGCATGCATTTCCACCCCTGCGAATGCCTCATTAATTGTATTTGGGTCCCCGGATCCCTACACTCATCATATTAAAAACACCTGCGTAATGCTGCAAAATTACACTTGAGGGTCTGGTTTTCCCACAGGAGAGACAAACAAATTATTTTACAACTAGAAATCAGCATCACTGACTCATCTAGATTGTTTTCAATTTCTTTCTATGGATTTTCCGACTGTTAAATTAAATTAACTTATAGAACTTTAACCGTTATACCATCGTAAAATAGCAGCATAATGCTGCTGTGTTTCGTCTGGTGAGTGTAGGGATCCGTAGACCTTTATTACTGGTGACGAAGCATTCCATCTCAGTCCTCAAGGGTGACAACGCATCTGCATTATGATTCCTTTTCAAGGATGAACTTAGATGTCATGGGCCGCAGGAATAATTTGCCATCAGGTGAACTGTGGGTCCGTTTGTTACTCCTAATGTAATAAAAAAAAATAACTAGGTTAAATTAACCTTCGTAAGCCTGCGGACCTTAGTTATATAAAAGAGACATGTGTAAAGCACACCGAAGGCCATAGTCTCTTGATGAAATAGACATATGTATGTTTCCGTATACTCGGAGAGCTTATTAATGATATTAAGCTTTCTGATAATAATAATACGCTAAACATGTACTGAGAAGCATTATTTTCAGTCGTATTTTATTTTGAATGGTATGTACTCGTAGTTTTAAAGACATTTAATTGAGACATATTTAGAGATATAACTATAGATTTTTTCCCACATCAATGTATAATTTCTGCTTTTATCCTTTTATTGCATTACTATTCTTTTAGTTGCCATTTTTCAATGTAATATGTTATAGCAAAATGCGTTAGGACTACTAATATTTTTGTTTCAATATTAGCTAATGTAAACATCTCCTAACATAAAAAGTTTGCTACGGCATAGAACATAGGTTAATATTATACATATATGTACTCTATAAAATATAGTATTCCTATTAAAAATGTTTGTTTCTATAGGAAGCGTACCAAAGCTTCGTCCAAGAATTTGACGCTGTCCTGGCACACCTTGATTGTTATGAGACCACACATTGATACATACCAGCATAAGTAAAATTGGGCTTATTTTAAATTCTACCTTCACCTTCAAAACCTTATTACTGACATGAATTTTGATTATCACAGTATATTATTACAGTGGTAGAGCTGCACTGCAGTTTTCTTCTAACTGCAGAATGAATGGGTCAGCTCGACCGGGGTAGTACCACGCCCTCACAGAATACCGGTGTAAAATAGCTGCTTAACGCTGCTGTGTTTCGTCTGGTGAGTGAAGGGATCCGGTGACCTTTATAACTGATGACGAGCCATTCCACCACAGTCCTCAAGGGTGACAAAGCCTCTGCGTTATGATTCCTTGTCAAGGATGAATGTAGATGTCATGGACCACAGGAATCACTTAACATCGGGTGAACTGTGTGCTCGTTTGTGACTCTCAATGTAATAAAAAAAAAGATTATTAATCCATTGAATGCCATATCTTAAGGTGATAAAACAATGCTACTTCTAAATAAATTGTAAACAAAATAAAAGAGCACAAGGGGAAAAGTACAATTTATTAAGAAAATTAAAATTTAAAATATCTGATAAAATATACACCAAATCCCTTAATGATATATTTTCACTAAGCAAAATTTCCTTCTTAGTGGAAATATCTTTATATATGAACCGTTAGTTGGTATTAAAATTCTAGCTTCGAACTCTCACTACTGAATTAAATTAAGTTAATACGGTTATTATACAGCTTTGACAAGGAAAAGCTTTATGAAAGTGGTATAAATGAAAATAATATATAAACTTGTAATGAAGCTTAGAGCTTATTGATGATAATTTTGAATTACTAATTCTAATAGATACTATAGTGATAACTCAATACTAATCTAATCCCTATCTCTAATCTGATTTTTAGTTCAGGAACTTCAACTGTTTATTTACATTCTATTAGTGTAGACTTGAAAACTCCTACAACGTAGGTTCGGCATTGTCTATTTGCTGAAAATAGCACTAAACTAATTAATCCAAATAAATAAACTTGATGATTGTCAGTCCATTAGAATCAGTTGTCACGTATCGTGTATTTTAATAAAACAGATGTAACCCAAAAGTTAAATTGATTTCAACAATACCACAAGTATCGCATTTAATTAGCGTATCGATATCGTCACATGGACTTTTTCTCTAATTCATCGTATCAAGTGGCAGCTGATAATGACTTAATCTATACCAATTACCGAGTAAATTTGTGCCGATAGTATGCGATTAATGGAATTGGTGTGACTTAAAACGGTATTGTGTATCGTGGATATTCCCTCGGTAAGCTACGAGTACATTGTATGGACTAATTTGTTATACTGCTGTCGAAACCTGTGAACTAACAGAAGATTTTTACGGAGAGGTGTGAAATGAAGTATTGATATGTATTTATGCTATGTGAACAAAAATTTAAATTAGGCCGAATAGAAGCTAGCAGCTTCTATTTTAGTGTATATATGTATATATATTTCTAATAATAATGGCACTAGCTCTCAGACCCCTCAGTTCCGTGAGCCCTGTATCCGATGAAGCTGTAAGAGCCGCATAGGTTAACAGCATCAACAACATCAGAATCTATGTAATAATGTCATATCTATCAGTAATTCTCTTACTATACTTTTAACAAATGTAAGATTAATTTATAAAATAAACAATTTCACTAATATTTCATGTGTCATTTTAAAAAGCTTTGTTGGCAATAGAAGTTGTTTAAATTGTTGTGTTTAATTGTTACCTTATTTTCATTATTAGACATAAATTACGTTCCACGAAAATCTTATTAGGATATGAAAATAAAAATATATAAAACTTTTGTACTACTAAAATAGAATATTAGTAGTATATAACACAGCAACAAAGTAATTTGGTACAATTTCTTTTAATGAGACGGATAAACAAATGGAATAAATTATCATACTTATCGAATTAACAGACAGTAATGACGTACAAAGTGCTTCTTTCCTCAAGCTTCTCGTTACGAGAGATTGTAGAATATTCTATGAATCTGACACTGTAATGACTCGGAAATAAGTTTTTCTGTGAATTTATTTTCTTTTCAAGAGGTATATTGCGCACCATAGTTTTTGTTATACCGTGAATATGTTAATCAGCGAATTCGGATTACCTGATGTAAATTTCAGAAAAAAGAAAAAATGGAAAGAAAATAATGCTTCATTTTAAAACGGTTTCATTTATTGTTAATAAAAAGTAAGAACAGTACCATACTTTTGAACTGTAATATTCTTGTTTATAATTTATATAACATCAAAGACATGATTTTTTTTATAATATCGTAAACAAGCCCAGATTATTTAATGGTAAGTGATGCCCGCGTCCACTCTCAACAAAGATTCAAGATAGGCTGTCCCTGAGGACCGAGATGGATATTCTCGTTAGCGTCCTGGTGATGTTAGGTCCGTGGGTCCCCGGATTCCTGCGCACGTCATAAGAAATACGGATGTTACAGATGTTATGATGTATGATGATGGTGATGATATATGAACACATCTGCATTATTGATTCCTTGTTAAGGATGAATAGAGATGTCATTGGCCTCAGGGATTACTTGCCATCAGGTGAACTGTGTGCTCGTTTGTTAGTCTCAAAGTAATAAAAAATAATGTTAACATTATTTGATCATGTAAATGTATATGGACAAGTGAATTACTGGTACTAATTAACAACTGGTAACCAAGGAAGCCAAGTAAGGAAGACCAGCGTAAAATAACAGTGGAACTGTGTTTAGTTCTTGCTGAAAATTTAGGGAAAATTCTATTGCAGTCCTCACGGATGTCTATTCATGTGAATTTTAAATCTTGGTTGAGGATGAATGCAGGTGTTTATGACCAGCAGCCATTACACACCATCAAGTGAACAGTGTGCTCAATTGTCACCCTTAGTTTAATAAAACGAATAGGAAAGAAGGATCTCTACTAAAACTACGAGTTTAGTATAAGCGTTTATGTTTTTCACCAAAGGATAATCACTCTAAATTAAGGAAAAATTACTCTACTATAATATAAACTGGGTGTATAGTGTTGTAAGATTTCAGCTAAAAGATTCCATATTTCAATTTTAAGAGCCGAACTACGCATATAGTACGTATGTAGTAGTTTCGTAGTACATATATTGTTCTCCGGCTGATAATCAAAGTTTGGACCCGCACTTCAGCAATCTTTCCTTTAAATTATTACAAAAGTTGTTAACTGCAGTCCATTAAATACACGTAGATCTTGTAGTTTAGGCGTAGAATAATATTAACTTAACTGTTACCATTAATTTCAGTGACCATACTTAGTTTCTTAGTTTCTGGTACGTACAATTCATCAACAACTAAGTGAAACCGCACCTTAAGAGGTATTAGTCGATTTTCATTAGTTTCATTTCAAGCTGCGGGATTGTCTTCCACCGCCATGGTTGTTAAATAAAGAGGATTATACTCAATGTGCTCTAACAATACGTAGTTTGCTTTCGAGATTAGCCTTTATCGATTTTATTTATTAAATGAAGATGCATTAACAAGTTTGCTTGCTTTTGCTAATAAAAGTTGCCGTAAGCACGAAGGCTATTGTAAAACAGTTAAGAATATTTCTATCTGACGAACTGCTTCCAAGCATTATTAAAACTACATAATTTAAATGTCGACTTTTTTTTATTTCACGAAGACGTTTTCTTGGTCTTCATTTCGGGGGCCTTTTTGTTTCTTGCTACACACATTCTTAGAAAATGCCAACGTGAAATATCACTATTAAGTCTTCAAGCTTTTTACGCTTACGTTTCATGAGTGTAGAGATTCGTTGACCCAATTACGGATAACGAAGCATTCAATCCCAGTCCTCAGGGTTGACATGTGCATTTTGAGATTCAAATAAACTTTATTGGGGGTGGATGCGGATGTCATGGGCTGCAGTAATGACTTACCATAAAGCGAAATGTATGCTCGTTTGCCACCCTTTATATTATGAAATTAATAATAAAATAAAGTCTTATAAGTCACTGTGGAATCATAATGACGCAACACAGCAGCAATATGCTGCTGTTTCGTCTGAGCACACTCAAATATCAAAAGCTATAGCTAAAGTATAACTTACTGCAAATTTCATATTCAACGTCACATCTATACAAGCAGATTAGCCATTAGTGCAATATAATTCCAGAGTCTACAAGCCAAACGTGAATATTTCGGGCTCTATCCCCGGACATGGCGCGTCGACCGTCAGACATCATCAATAATGCCTGTAATGCCGCTGAGTGGCCCTAAAATAAAGCTCAAATATTTATTTATTATCGTGTGAACTTTATACATTTGAAAGTGGTAATGCTACTCTGAACATTGTTTCCAACTGCAGAATTAATGGGTCAGCTCCACGCCCTTACCGAATACCAGCGTAAAATAGCAGCATAATGTTGCTTAGTTTCGACTGGTGAGAGCAGGGACCTTAATTACTGGCGACGAGGCATGCCATGTCAGTCCACAAGGGTAACAACGCATCTGCATCGTGATTCCTTGTCAAGGATGAATGTAGATGCCGTAGGTCGCAGGAATCACTTATCATCAGGTGAACTGTGTGTTCGTTTCTTACTCTCATTGTAATAAACAAAAGAATCAATATGTAACGATTTTGGGTCGTTTTTCGAATTTCCATATTAAAATAATAGTACTATTTGGCGAATATTATACTTACAACGTAGTGTAAACTGTTTTTTATATATCTCGATTGGGATAAAAAAGGGAAAAACTTTTTTTTTAATATTTAGTGTACATAATACGTACGTAATATTAGGTCATAAATATATTTTAAGTAACAACAAATTAATGTTGCATTTTCGTGGAACAGTTTTTATTAAAAGAGCTATATTAAAAGCAGTATTTCATACTTTACATTGCGGACTGTAGTCTTGCGATTTATAATAAATCAGCAAGCCGAACAAAATTAAACCTTAAATGTTCATCATTGTACTAGGTTATATTTTCATTAAGTTGCTTGAAATTCTGAAAGCGGTGTGGTGTAATACTTATCCTTTTAGCGTACTTAAATAGTTCATTATTTATGATTTTTGCATTATATTTCTTTATTTCTGCCGAATTATTATTTCTTCCTTTGTCCCGGAAGGATAAAAATTAAAACGGCTTTTGGTATTTTGCCTTTTGTATAAATCTTTTTTTATTCTTTGTGAATATTAATTTTAGTAATAATTTTTTATTCTTCTCTGGAGTTATTTGCTTTTCAACCGTTATCTTTATATTAACGAATTCAAAGCAGATTTGTATACTATATGTACTTTTATAAGAAGATAACGCTTCAATGTCTATTTTATATAAAAATCTCTGCAGTGATCTTTTAGTACTACACACGTATCCACTTTGCCATTCGACGACGCGAGATAACTTAAGTGCTCCTTAAAAGGTTGTGGGAACCATAATTACGCTGACGCTAAGCCATTATAGAGGTAACTTTGTTAAACTAGGGTGCAGCATGTGACATTTGATGCTCAACACACTTACATTTCGAGTATACGACAACATATAAAAAAATATTTTTTATCCATTTCATCTCCACACGAAGCTTAGTTTTAATAATTGTAATAAAGTAAATCCAAGCCAAATTTCGATACAGGTTGCAGCATGAATTGGTCGGCTTGATCGGGGAAGGACATCGCCGTCACAGAATATCAGCGCAAAACTGAAGCTTAATATATGTGCTGTGCTTCGACTGGTGAGTGTATGTACACGGAGACTGTTAGTACTGACGACGAGGCATCCCATCTCATTCCTGAAGGGGACAAAGCACCTGCATTGCTGATGAATGTGAGAATGGGCTACAGATATCATCAAGTGAACTGTGTGTTCGTTTGTCACTCTCAATAGGAATAGAAGCACTGACTGATTTGGCACATGACGTTGACGCAAACGTGGACCCATAAGTGAGTATGACATAATCAAACCGCTTTCAAAGAGAGGATTAAGATTGACCCGTATGAAAGTCAAGCCCATCAAGTCAAGTTTTCGACAAAAATGAGGCTTAGATTTATCACTGATTTTTGAGAATATCATTCTTCCATAGAATGCCATCCAGGGTGTTAGAGTATAGTGCACCACAAGGCTCCACTGCAGAATGGCGGCGGACTTCACATGTCTTCGAAATATATATTTATTTTTGATATTCAGGTTTCCCCACGATGTTCCTTTACCGCCGTGTACGCGGTAAATCAGCCCTTGAAACAAACTTTCCACATCAATGAAATTGAATTAAAAATGTCATTGATGTTGAGTCAAAATGTTGAGTCAAAATTTTCATGGTTTATTCGAATATCAGGGCAAACGAGCTTATAGCTCATGGTAAGTAAGCTGATGGTAATTGATTGGTGCAGTTCGTGACTTGTACATATGTATATCCTTAACGAAAATTCAAGATACACATATATTGCCACGTTTGAGGACTGAGACGGAATGCCTCGTTACTTGTAATTGGATCTCTTTACTCACCATACGAAATGCAGTGACAATATGAATTAAGAATAAGGGTGTAACCTTGCTCTTTCACTGTTAATGTAAATATTTTTGTTGAATATAAAGGTTGATTTCAAGCCATGGTCGAAATTTGTGTAATTCTTTAAAAGTTGTTATGTAAAGTTTTTATCAGTAGCGCTGTAACAGTCCTAAATGAACGCTTATTTTCGAAAGCAAAGAACGAAAATGGGAGTCGCCCACTGTGACATGAATTCTCCATTTGTAGCGTTCAAGATTTATGAATACGAAACTTTTCCTTAGGGTACTTTTCCGTGGTGAACATAAAATTCTTATTAATTGAATATTTCTTTTAAACGAGATCACAATAACAATTTATGTTTCTCAAAGACTATAACTACAAAAAACGACGAAAAAAAAATAATTACCAATTAATTCATAGTCCCTTGTCATTTTTTTCTATATGGTCGACATTTTAGGCCAATTTTGAAAATTATGATATTTTTGACTTCAGCATTGAAAATGCGCACTTTTAAGCTTGTATTAAGCAAATACGAGTTTTATTTATGACCGTCATTTGGATCATAATTAAATATATATATTTTATTTCGATCCTTATTTTAATTACTTTGTCCACGAAAAAAAATCTTTCCTATATATACAAACATATTTTGAAGTATGGCGGTAACTTCAAAATGTATCACCAAGCCCATCCACTGCGGATTGGAGGATTTCACATATCTTCGAAATATTTATATATTTTTGTTTTTATTATTTCTTAGAAATGCAGGTTTTCTCACGATATTGTATTTGAGCACGTGGTAAATGAACACTATAAATTAGATACATGCATATCCTAAAATTTTGATGTTAAGTCATTATCAAAGAAAATAATGAGCTATATCACGCTGGTAATAAACATTGTTATATTAACACAAACTGATCTATAAACTTATTAGTTTTCTTGTTCTTAGAGCTATTGCCCTGCCCTATATTGATGAGTCCTTGATATATATCTTAAGGCGACAAATATTTCATTCTGTAGGCGATGAATCAAGCAACAAAATAATATGATTGAGTGATATTGAGCAGCACCCACACTCTATAATATTGAATACAAGAAACAAAGGGAGTGGCAATTTATGAGTAATATCTAAATATCCTTTTGTATTGTTTTTATTATTTTGGTGAACACTTGAAATATTTTAGATATTCACGCTGTTGTTGTTTCATGTAACATGAAACTTAGTATTATATTATATTTATGTGTATATTGTAAAATAACTTCAATGTTTAAGATATTAAAATAACTTAACAATATTTAACCGCTTTAGTTGCAATAGTCTTGGTAGATTACGAAAGAAGTATGAGATGGGTGTTACAAAAGATATAATCTCCCAAATAATTTCATTTTAAGTGTTTTTTCATTTTGCATTATTACAAGTTTCAGTATGGCAAGAAGTTATATATAAATTATTCAGGCTTCCAAGTCAACGCCATCAAAAAAAAATCTACTCTCAAACTCCAACATATTTTACTTAAATCAACATAATGAATTTCACTTTTACCACATAAAAAATATTGCGATTACAAACTTGCATTTGCAGTTCGAACCACGAACGTAATGTAGACCGATATATCGGAAAATATTTATTTTTAATGAAATGTAAGTTTGTCCTTCAACCAGATTTACCAAAATTTCGTTAGAGTAGTGTTCGGTACTTACGAATATCTTATCTATAGTTTATTTCAGTAAGTTTATTATTTTAGTGGAATTAGTTCTACAGTTAATTGCGTAGAAATGAATATTGTCATTGTTAATTTATATCATTCCTCATGCTGTTGATTACTAATTTACTGCATGTGTCTACTTTGTATTCGGTTTTTTAGTTTATTTTTAATAATATAATGTACAGAACCTGCAGTGCGCAAATCTAGAGTCGCACTTATAAAAAAATTGTATAACACTTTGAATTTTCCAAAAGGAATGCAAAACAAATGTTTATTATCCTCAATAGTCAGCTTAAATGTTTCATATGATGTAGTTTCTTCGCTAGAACATTAGTATATAATTTAAACTCAATATGTTCTTTGCGTATAAATAAAAAGTAAAAAATGCCTATGGGATGTATATCATGTATTTTGAACAAAAGGGTAAGAAAGAATAATATATCACTGACACAAAGCAGTTGTTTAGTTTGCGGTCGACGACAAGGGTCTGATTCTTCAGAAAAAAGCTTAATCATCTTGGATTTTGGTAACGTATATGCAGAAATCTTTAACAACTGTTAATCTCTAAGAATGTATATATATCTGATATTAAATTACATTTCGTTGGCGGAGTTAGAGAACGAGAGAGAACCCAATCTCGTCAGGTTTAGTAATTTGCCAAAAGGAATATGTAAGGAAATCAATAATCTCTTGAATGCCAATATACGTGCCAACTATCCTGCTAAGCGTGGGAACTAAGCATCACTGCTGATTAATCTTTAGAGAGAACGTAAATCAGTAAGTTGTTACAGGTTTTTTTTATTTATATTTGAAATTGATCTAACGTTATGAGATATTTTTTAAATTGGTAAACAAAAACTGTGAGTTTAAATTAGTTTTACATGAATGGTGAGTTTAATTGATTAAGAACTCGCTCGTTTATATATTAACTTAAAACAGATAGGGATATTATTATGGTTATGGTGCGAGGATTTAATAAAGCCTACTTGCTGCCTCACACTATATCCAACTCGACTGCCAGCTGTAGCAACTTCACTGCATTATTCTCATAGTTAAAGACAAGCGCATGTCTCGTAAGCCGCTTTATAAATAAAAAGGAAGATAAATAATAAAGAAATTTCAGTTTTATTTGATTTATGGTCTTTACGTACAGAAATAATTTTAAAGTGTCTTTAAAAATATTAAAGGTAAGTAGCATATTATTTGATATGCTACTTCCCTTTAATATACTTGTATGCAATGGTTTCCTCGAAGAAAATTAATTTACAAAATAAAATTAAAAATGGAAAACTGCCTACCTATTACAGTAGTTATTTATGAGAATGTTTATATAAATTGTGTCGTAAATAATAAAAGGTACTAGAAAAACATCAAAAGTAAGCCTTCGAGGATTGGTAACAAGCAACGGAACAGAGATACGCGCAGAACGGAAATTAGCGGAATGTAAGGTATCGCACGTATCAGCTATAACGTTGGGCGGGCGGTTGAGGGTCGGTCCGGGCCGCGTCCCGCACCTTTCCGCAGTCTACCTTCGGCTACGGAGCGCGACGTCGTCTCTACGCCACTACTATTCTCCATAACCCAAAATTCTAGCACATAATTATGAATTAAAACCAGTTAGTCGTTCAGTGTTCTATTACTAGTGTGGAACAAACACAAATCAATTTTTTTTTTCGTGTGTAAATCTTGTGTGAACTTTTATTTTGTGAGAACAACTGTTTTTTGTGAAAAGATCCAGTTTACTTCTTTCAGTTTGATTGATTGAGGTAAGTTATTGGATGAACTTTGATGAATTTTAAAGACTATTGATGAATTATTTAGAAGTATATTTAAATATATTTAAATTAATTTATATGTATCTTTATATGGTCTTAATTTGTACAAAATTGTTGTTTACGTAAATAACTAAAGTACAAACACCCTATTAGAAAATTATTATATATTTAATAGTTCCTAAGTAATTATGTAAATATGTGAATTATGGAAATAGGAATAAATATATATATATATATATATATATATATATATATGTATATATATATATATATATATTATGAGTTATGAAATAGCGTGCAGAAAGAAATTTAAATTATATTATTAAGTAAAAACTTAATAATTTGCATCATTGTTTTAACAACTAGAATTAACTACAGCTTTTTAAAGCTGTAGGGAAAAGTACAATCAGATAAAAGCAATGACATAAATTTTAAAGAAAAACATTACCTATTTAATTATAATCAAAGTAAAATATTCTAAAACCAAACTGGTTTTAGAATATTTTAATAGTAGTCAACTTTTCTGTTTAAGCGGGCCTTTAAAAGTGTGTTATAAATCGACTCCAGTTTAATGGGTACTTTTTACATGCAAACGTTTGTACAAGTTTAAAGATAAGGTCACTGCCTATTTGACACTTGATAGTACATCTAAACAATTATCAACTTTATTAGGTGTAATATAAATTAGGTATCATGAATTTATACTCGTGGAGTAAGGTAACTTTTACATATGGACCAACCCAATCATTTATAGGAGCTCTTGGAACAAAAGGTAAGCTTTTCAGGACCACGTTTTTGCCGAATACGAGCGTAAAGTAATAGTTTGTTTCACAACCGAAGATCGAATTATTGTAAGGAGTCTTCAAGAACTTGGCTCTTCAAGCTTTATTTTGAAACGCATTTGTGAATAGATATACTTTTCTATTCACTCCAACAATCCAGTTCCATCAGTTCAACAACCATTACTTTCTTGAGCCTTAGAAATGTAGTGTAGTGTCTCGATATAATGGCAATCTGTTATGTCGATTATTTTGTGATACTAAAAGTATCTGATGATTAAAGATTAGTGATGTTAGATATATGACTAGTCTTATGTGAGTGAGGCTGATAAGCGATGAAAAAAATCTATTGGGGGTAAGTTTTCAGCACGGCCCACGACTTTCCAACTTCCATCCACATCCATGGAAGGAAGTTGGAAAGCCGCTCCTCCTGCTCTTCCCTTTTTCTGTTTTATCGGTAGGTCTCAAGACATTGACGATTCTCTACTCTACGACATTGCACTGCACCGTCAATTGTTATTTTATTTTTTTATATGTTTTCAATTGTGATCCACTGACGACCCTAATTTACAAGAGGTCCAGTGACGGGCACGAGTGGAGGGTTCTTTTTAAAAAGAACATCTCTCTAATCTCATCTACCTAATGAAAACGTAAGTGTGTTGGCCTCTTTGCATTACGTGTGAGTGTTTAGGTAAGAAGTAATTATAAAAGTGGTAAAACCAAGATGCTACATTTTGAATGGGTCTATTCATGCGGGAAAGGACCACGCCCTCACATAATATCAGCGTAGCATTCGTATCTTGAGTGCTTGTTGAGGATAGATGTTGATGTCATGGGTCACAATCATTACTTATAATCATTATGCCGTCGTTAATAACGACTAGCATTATTATAAAATAAGGTGACATGATCAACTAATGCATACCAGTATATCGTTTTAACTCAGTTTGGGAGAGGTCTAGTCTTAGTAGGGGATTATCGATAGACTAAGATTCAATATTTTACACGAAGAGCTAATTCAAACCACAATAACATCATAATTTCAGCATCGATCGCTTAATGGTTTATAGTATCATGGATCATAGTAACATTAATTTGACCATTATTGTGAACTATGTCCTATCACAAGCATTTATTTAGTTGGAGTGGTTTAAAGAGATATTGGTAATGATAATGATTGCTAACATTCTTATAAAACATATACAAGAACATATTCATCCAATATCTACGGGAATTGTAATTTAGTCGCTGAAGCCGTGTGTAACAATCTCTTAGTGTTCCGTTCTCTAGGAGCTCATACTTTTGTGCTTGCGCCGAACAGGAAATATATAACAAGTTGGTACTTAATTTTATAGCTGGTATGTAAAGGCAGGTTTGTAGTAGAGTATGGCAGTGGTAGAGCTACAATGCAGTTTGTTTCTAGCTGCAGAATGAATAGGTCAGCTAAACCGGGATAGGACCACGCCCTCACAGTATACCGGCGTGAAATAGCAGCATAATGCTCTTGTGTTTCGTCTGGTGAGTGAAGGGATCCGGAGACCTTTATTACTGGTGATGAGGCATTCCATCTCAGACCTCAAGGGTGACAACGCGTCTGCATTATGATTCCTTGTCAAGGATGAATGTAGATGTCACGGGGCGCAGGAATGACTTAACATCAGGTGAACTGTTTGCTCGTTTGCAACTCTCAATGTAATAAATAAATATATATATGGAATAGCAGTTTAGGATCAGACATATTATTTTACATTTTATGTCACAGTATAATATTATTTCTCATTTATGTGACTTGAGTACGATATGATTTATTTTATATTATATTGGTCAAAACAGGCAATAAATGTAATGAAATCACGTACTGCGTCGATCCCAAATTATAAATGGTCGGTACAATCGATATATATAAGTTGCTTATTATTTTTATCCAAAAACTGGTACATTCAGTACGGGCTCAAAGATATTTGGAAATGTAGAACATTTGGTGCATCGGCATGAAAGGCCGACTACGGGTCTTTTTGCTCAATTTTATTTTTATATTAAAGGTTACATAATACGGAAGAAAAACGATTGTTTTTCCACCAGTTAGATAATATGTCCGTTGTCAATATCCTCATTAGATCTTATCGAAATTTATACAGAACATCACTTAATTCAGACAGAACTGACTTCAATTAATTCAGAGACGACGCAAATATGAAATACGTACTCAAATTTAGGTAGTTTCCCCACAACGCCAGGACAGAGTATTATAATCATCATAAATAAACAATAATTTAATTATTTAATGAATTTCCTGTTCAAAGAACTATTTTTATTAATATTACTGATGAAACGAAAATGGTTTCATCCTTTCCTTTATTATCACATTAAAATATATATGAAAATTGTAATAGTAAATAAAGTTATATAAAAACATTTATGAAACGTTCAAAGGAAAATCCGCTAGCGCTAAAACAGATGTCCCGTTTTAGTTTTATTGAGAGATAATTTAGCATTTCATTCATGTAGTGAATATTTGCGTCTATATAATTCATGTTATTTCCGTATCGCGACGCGAAAATTCTAACTGTTTACAATATGTTATTAGCATTTGAAAAGTTCTTTTCTAACTGAAAGATAAGCAATCTGTTTCTGCGTAAATCTTAAGCAATAAAAGATAACTACAATTGGACGTAATGGAGTGAATATAATAAAGTAGATTTTTTACGTCTATGTAATTCATGTTGTCCTGTCCGTACGTGAAAATATTATCATTTGAAATTATTATCATTTGAAAAGTTCCTTTCGAGTGATAGATAATCAATCCGTTTTAATGTAAACTATATATAGCTAATTATAACTATACATACGTAAATAATAATATACCGACTTTACAAAAATATTTTTGGTTCACTAATTGTTGGTGCTATCAGTACATTTTATCGCAGTACAAATATATGATAAATGATAAGTCACGCTAGAAATATGTGTAGTAACGGCGTGTTGTGTTGATAATTAGCATACAAATATTTAATAGAGTTTCTACCTAAAGAGAATAAAAGGTGAAGTGTGAGCCAAACTCACTTGGAGAGGGTTCTGTACGTTTTCCGTGAATATAATACTAGATTTTCCGTTAAATTATGATTTCCACTTTTTCTCAAAATATACTATTTAATATAACAAGTACTTTTATTTGGTACGTTACATTGTACACTTGGAAAACAAACTAAAATTTCCTTATTTATATCTGTAAATGATCTGCATATATCTCAATTACTTTATTTAAGCTGTACTATGCCAAACTCACATCTAGTTCTATACATGTACCAAATTTACTTTTAAGCCCATAACGTTCCAAGTTAATAAGCTGCGACAGAAGGACAGATACGAGAGTGATCCTATAATGGCTCCGATTTTTCTCCAAATGTACGTCTGTCTTTTTTAATATTATCAGTGGCCAAACGAGCATGTCCATTTCTTGAGGACCGAAAATAGGAGTAGTCGCGTTATGCAAATATTTTATGCTATTTACGACTAATATTTCAGTTCATAAGTACTTTATTGTTTTATCGTTTGTGATACCAAACAAAAAACCTATCAACATTTCCAAAAAAAATAGGAATGATAAATTATTACACATATATATGTATATTGCAATTCTACTATTCCATCATTTGAAGAACTGTGTGCTCATTTTAGTACCTTACTTAGTTTATCACATAAAAATCTTGACTATCACTGGCACTAGTCAATAATAATCTAAGCATATATAGTAGAAGGACCGCTCATTGGTCTGTGTGTACGGGGATTCAAATGCTAGCTTATTTTCTCTTGAGTTTATAACTTAAATCTTTTAAATTGTGAGTTAAATAATAGCTGTTGTTAATAAGAATGCAATTGTTTGAAAGTGCCCATAGATGACAATGTTGACATAAGTGATTTTTTATATCACACTTACTATATTAATGTATACAGTTAAAATAAATAAATTAAACAGCTGTTTCATTTCTAGAAACTAGTTAATTTATGGATTAGTAAATATCTTATTTTGTACTTTACTGGGTGGCGCTATTTTAAAATGTATTATCACAAAGTATTCACGGTTTTAGACTTTACTATCAGGAACCCTGCGCATATCGCCTATGGCAGAAAAATAAGCTGTCTCTTCGAAAAAAATCTATTAAAAAAGTGTCACATTCTTTTTCGCACCGACGCAATCCTATACAAAGTAGCCTAAATGCTACTCAGGATTATAAGTTATCTACATATCAAATTTCATTTCATTACTTATGTCCGTCTTCTACTATTCTATAAGTTATATAATAGTGTACTATGGCTTATAAAATCAATTGCTGCAAGATTTAAAAATATTAAAATTATTACAAAGGATGCTGTCTATTTCTTATTATATTAATTCACAAAGGCAGTAATCAATTACAAAAGGTGGTTCATAAATTATTACTTCTCAATTTATTATAATATTTGGGATGACGGAGACCTTTATTACTGGTGATTCCATCTCAGTACCCAAGGGTGACAACGCTTCTACATTATAATTTCTTGTCAAGAATGAATGTAGATGTCATGGGCCGCAGGTATCACTTACCATTATGTAACTTGTGTTTTCGTTTGTTACTCTTAATGTAATTTTAAAAAAGACAAACGACCACATAGTTAAAATTATGGTAAATGACTGCTGAAGCCTATGATACCCACGTTGATCTTCGAGAGGGAATCATAAAGCAGATGCGTTGTTAAAGCTGAGGATAAACATTCAATGCCACATCACCGACGAAATACAATAGCACTAAACTACTATTTTTACTCTAGTATTTAATAATATTCTTTTCTAATCAATACTCCGGTCTACTATAACTGTAGTCTAATCGTATCTGCGGCGTTATTCTATCAAGTCTGGTACACGTAAATAAAATAATATATATATTACTATAGCGTAATAAACATAAACCCGATCGTTAAGTTGTAAACTCTATTGATTTCCGTTTAAATAACATGTAATTATTATTTTAATTAATCAGTGAGTACAATAGCTACGTGATGAACTATTTAACTTCGATAGCTTTTATCTTTATAACTTAGTTGCCTTATTTGCTGTTGTAAAACTATAACCTCGTTATTATTTACTGGAAAACAGACCAGTTTGCGTAGCTAAAAATGTAAATTAACGTTTGCTTCCCCTGATAGGATTTTTATGGAAATTTGGAACGTTGTAAAAGGTTTTCCTTGTTTTTAGACTAATTGAATATGCATCGCATTGAAAGAATTTTGTAAACTGTACCACTATATTTACTTTCTCCTCATTTAAATTATAAGTATTAATATATATAACTAGGACGAAAACACGGATTTAGCCCATAGTCTTATAATATTACACTACAAAAAGCATGAGCTTTTTTATTGTTTATTTTATAAATAAATAAAAAGAAATGTTTGAAGTATAAACCCTAATAAAAATTATTACTTAATACTTTCATTAAGGTATTTGCAATTGTAGTGGTGGGTTCGGTAACTGTTTTGTAGCATTAAAAATACAATAGCTACCCGTTTGTTAACTTATCCTTTCTAACACAACCAGGAAAGGACAACCTTCTGAGCGAATCCAATTTACCTTATCTCTCACCGATCAGACTACTAGTAAAAAGACATTTTATCTTAATTGTTAAGTTAACGCATCTGCGATTTTTTTTTCAGTAGTTGTTGCTTAGGGAAATATGAGACGCTGTGATTAATATTTTCTTTATTGCATTTAGGGTGATAAACGAGGACAGTCCCCCTAACGGTAAAGTGTTTCAAGGAGCCCACGGCACGTCATAGCACAGATGACGTTTTCACCCTCCAGGCCAAGGTCGAGTACCTCGTAACCAGTAATGAGGGTCTCCGGATCTCTCTCACTCACACCAAACGAAACACAGCGCCTTTATGCTCCTTCTTTACGCTGGCATTCTACGAGGGTGTGGTCCGTCCACATCTCATCACACTCTATCGAGCTGACCCATTTCTGCTGCAGTTAGAAACAAACTGCAACATAGCACTACCACTGTCAAATTGTATTACATGTTTTTCACACTTATCTCAAAAAATTAGGTTTATCGTTCTTTCAGGAAAATGGTCGGAAACGATGTTACTTAGAAAGCCATTACTCATATTTTTTTTTCACTTTGATATAAATTATTTTTAATTCATTTTTTAACAACTAAATTTATTCATTTATATTAAATAAATCATTACAAAATGCCATCTTGTTCTCTAACTTAAAAGCTAGATTATACTAGTATGAGACACTTTTTGATTTCTAAAACTCATTCTGTTATCCTACAATAAATATTAAATAAATGGATACCCAAAAATATTAACAAATCAACATTTTGAATGAGGAAATCTCTCTCCGTCTATTTCAATTTGAATATTTTATTTTATAACAAAAACAATCATTTGGCAAATTTAGAATTAGCAGAGAGATATTCAAAAAGTATCACGAACGGGGGCGAGGTATAAATAAATAATCGAGTAAAATGGCGCGCCAGATTAATTATGTACCGAGATGCTGGAATACCAAAGAGATCATGACCGTTTTATCTCGTTTAATCTTGCAATCAATACAAATACGTGGCAGCCACCTTATATCATAAAGATGCTGGACTATCTAAAAATGCTTGTTTACGTTTCCAGGGATATGCCAATATAAACAAAACTCACTTTATTATATATAGATATATCGTATAGTATATTTATGGTGTTTTGTTATCTTTACTTTTATAGATTCCATTGCTGGGCATAGGTCTCCTTTTAGGTGATGCTGAGGCATACTTTGCTATGAATTTAGATTGTCCGCGTACCGTGAAATTAAAAGCTAGTGCCCGGAGATTGAGCCATTAAAAACAATTATAGCATACAAACGATGTCAATAAATACGTAATAGTTATCCTTGAAGATGTTTGAGCAACAATTTACGCACCATTCTACTATCTTTGCTCTTGTTATCACCAAGTAAATAAAGGATATATGAATGTAAACGCCTATCAATGCCATCTTCCCAGTAATAAAGTGACAAAATACCTCTGAGAGCGTTCCTCCATGCAAACTTTGGCACTTGAGCTTCGATTCAAGGTTTTTAGAGTTGAGAAAAAACTAACCAATGATTTTTCATATGTCAGCATCCGAAAGAGGAAAAGTCACTGGTACAAGTTTGGATTTCAATATTAGACCGTTCAGTATGTAGTTATACTTTTTTTAGTTAACTCATTTTGCAATCTTTTGCTAATCTTTTGTTTTGATTTATTTATTTCTTAATTTACTTTACTTGGTACAATAGGTGGATTGAATGCCTACTTTATGTCATTATTCCATTCAACCGTATAATGAATAGTGAATTTGTATTCACTTCTACGATTGAATGGAATAATAAATAAACTTCACTTCTAAAAATATATATATATATATACAAACATATATATATATATATATATATATATGTATATGCGTGAATATCTATCATAACATTAACACAAAATAGGATTAAAAAGCATGAATCTGGAGGGATGCAATGCTAGAGGAAGTACCAAGTAAAAGATGGATGGATTGTGTGAAGAATTATATGAATGTCGTAGAAGTGGATGAAAAATTGACAGAAACGTAGTTAAAATAAGTCATAAATTGGATATTAATTCCTGATAAAAATATTTATTTATTAAGGTGTTATATGTAATAATGGTGGTAGAGCCACGCCGCAGTTCAGACTTGGTTTTTATAAAATACAAGCCTAAAATATAAAATTTACATAGTAACCCTGGGTTTCGAACACTAATTGAAGGAAAGATAACCAAAGAGCATTGTATGTAAGCATTGTCTTAGTTTTTAGAGTTGACACAACTTCATATCTACTACTTATCTGAAATAGATTATATGAGTCTATGAGTTCAAAAAACTTACCATTAGGTAAATCATTTGTCACCTTTAATTCATTAAGAAACAATGCGATAAATATCGCACACAACTAAAACCCAACTACAGTTTTCTGAAGTCTTTTGAAGTAGAAAACATTTGTTTCGTTTCTGAGCACCATCTACCTTAACGAACTAAGAAGCAAACTCATAATTGTTTGTATCCATGATTCCACAATTAAAAAAAAATACTATCACGAAGGTGTTGTACTGAAATAAGAAACGGAACTGAAATATAGCTTTATATTTATTACATAATTTTGCTCCTTTCCCTTGTAAACGGATTAGTGACGCTTGTTTGAGCATTAGCACGAGCGATACTGTGACTCTTATTTTACGCACGAATTGTCGTGATATAACATCATTTAGTGCTAGTCGGTTTTATGTTAGCATTCTGTGTTTATTTGACTTAGAGCGAGCATACCAAATAGTTAATATATTTCGTCAAGGTTTCAATTTCTTATCAAATAAGCAGACTGCAAGAAGATCGTTACTACCATTAGCAACCCACTATGGTCTTTTAAAAATGTTCAAGAATTGTTGTCAGTTCCAATAGACTAAATAATGTTTTTAATCATGACCGGATAATTAAACAAACTCTAAAATAAGGAAATGTTCGTTCTAAAGAAAATACAAAAAACAATCAAAAATTAAATAACAAAAAAAATTATAACTCCTAATCGATTCTTCATGGACCGGATAATTTTTCACTGTTTTTTGAGGACCGTCATCCCATTCTTCAGCGAGTGCGGTTTGAAACTCCGATCATAGCTGACACAGGATTTCTATCCCGAACTTATCTTTTAAGCTCGTCCCATAAATGCTTAATAGGATTTAAGTTCGGCCTATGTGCTAAAACTCCATGCTCTCAATTTCGACCACCTGCTCCAAATGCCACATTTTCACTTTTCGCACTAGGCGAATTTCTCTCCAGGTCTTCTGTAGACTCGTCATCTATCACTGCCATGGAGAGACACTCTGCTTTCATCTGAGAAGAGAACAAAGCTCCACTGTTCGACCGTCCAGTTCACTTGTTCTGTTGCGAAACGTAGTTGGGCTGCTCAATGAGCTGGGGTCAACTAAGGGCACTGGCCCTGGATACTGAGCCAACCTTTTTAGAGTCAGGTTAGCCGACTTTAGTCTTCTTGTGGCTGTACAGTCACTAGAAGCCACTCCTCGTGTTTCTCTGAGCTCGTGTTGAACTAGAGCCCCCAGAGTTCTCGATTTTTGAACGAAGTACTGACCATGAATCTCTGATGTGCACCTTCTTCGGTCAAAGCTATCAGTCGCCTAGTGTCGCTGGTAAACTCTGGAAGCAGTTGTTTAACACACGCAACTTCTCGGTAGCTCTAGCCTAATTCCAATAGGGCAACCGCTTGAGCCACTACTTCAAGCAATGTTTAGAATTTACAGTTTTGAATTTAGAAGCTAAAACATACAGCATTAATAATTCAAAAATAAAATTAATATTCAGGGCTTAGTTGTTTTTTTTAAACTTTCAACCTCGTGCCTGACGCTTGAATCAATTATTTGGCTTACGAGTTTATATATATTATTCATAACGTGAATGCATGTTAAAATATTGCATTTTGCAATTAAAAAAAATCAATGCATTTAAAAATCTGTTCGGCAGTTTGGCGATATAATTAATATATCATGTGATAAGCAATGTTTAATTTTCTCGTAGTAACAAACTATTCGAAGGACAGGATACTTCTGCGCAGCGCGTACATCATAACATTAGTAACAGACGTAGTATTTGGAACTAGATACAAGATTCCAGCTCGTGCTTTGTTATCAAACTGAACGGTTTTACTGCGCATTTCGAAGGCGCGATAGTATTGTTCTTGCACTAGTACTATGTCAAGTTTATATACGACCGTTCCCCCATCTACCCAGACGCCGCTATGAAAATTTAACAGGTCGATTTGTAATTTACAACTGAGCAGTTTTTGTTGTTCTATAATTCTAAACAAACTAAAATATATATAAACTTTATTATCTCAAGCAGCATCTCAATTATGAAAAAAATAACCTTAATATGCAATGACATTTGACGTTATGCCGATTTTATCGACAATTCAAATGAATAACACATTAATTCCAATGATCATACTTAAGAAAGGTGTAGGCTATTTTCTTGAAGAAGATTTCTAACGAAGAATCATAATACAAATGCATTGTCACCCTTGCGGATTAAGAGATGATGCGACGTTACGTGTAATTGTGTCCCGAATCCTTAGTCACCAGATGAGAAAGCAATATTATGCCGCTATTTCACGCTGGTATTATCTGAGGAGGTGGTACTTTCTTGGACGAGCTGACCTATCCATCTTACAGCTAGAGACTAGCTAATTACCTTATCCCAATTATTAAATAAAATTGATTAAGTACTGGTTAGCTGGTGTTCCGTATAATTAGCACCTGATCAACATATAATTACAAAGAACAATTGGACAGTCTCCCCTCCCTGCAATAGTTTTAAGGGTGTTCTTCGAGCTGTCATGCGCAGAGATCCATTCAACATCGGAGCATTGGCCGTTTTCCAAGTTTACCTAGCTCGGCGGGAAATCTCCCCTTTTCGTCCTATAGCCAAATCTTAATAAAATTTATATTAAGCAATTTCCTTCACAATTCATTAATTAGTTACAAACATTTGATTAATAAATTTCACGTTACTACTCCACCTCCAGCGAACCAATATTACCAAAGCCTATCATCGTGATAATCAACGTCTTATATAATGGTACGAAATGTGAAACATAAACTCCGTGCGTACGTAATGTTAACGAAAACGTTGAAATTCTATTTCTGTTTTATAGACCGCTGCATTCGTCCCGCTATGATTCACGATAGCGAAGTTAACGCGGATGTAAAAAAAATCTTGACAACTTGATATAGTATTTTTAATAAACACACTTTTTGCCTTGTAAACAAATTGTTGAATAGTTGTGCAGAAATAGTATATTCGATTTCAGTGATCTGAAGGACTGAATTTAATACAAAAACTTTATCTAAACAATTTTGTTATAAAAAGAGCTTAGTGGACAGGTAAGAAGCATGATATAGCAGTTATGGGTCTTAATCATTAATAAAATTATACGTGTTATGCACACGGCATAATCATATATAGATATCTGGGTATCCATATATGTAACTAGTCTGGCCGTATATACTATTACGTGAAAACTTTTCTTTTTTCAACTTTTTGATTATTTAGAATTTAAAACACGTATATTAATTAAAAAAATTCTTTCGATTTTACATATTTTTTCGTGTCCATTATCAAATTACAATATGGAATGGGGTGCTAAAGAAAATAGGATTGCAGTGATCGCCTTGCACAAAGTGCTTATGGAGCCGTCGGTCATATTCCAGACACTTCAAAAGCTTGGAATCAGCCGTATGTTCGTGTATCGTACTATCAACAGATACAACAACACTTCCTCTGTCGAAGACCAGAAAAGATCGGGGCGGCCGCTCGGAACTACATACTGCTGTTAATGCTCTTAAAGCCAGAATTCGTCGAAACCCCATTAGGAAGCAAAAAATCTTATCGCGAGAAATGAAGATTCCCGCTAGGACTCTGTCGCGTATTATAAAACAAAACCTGAAGCTCGGTGCTTATCGTCGATATACAGGACATGCCTTAATAAATTACAACCTACAATTAAAGAGAGTGGATCCATCAAAACGCCTTCTGTCGCGATACGCAGGTGAAAGGCACAGAAATATCCTCTTTACCGATGCAAAAATTTTCACAATTGAAGAACACTACAATAAGAAAAATGATAAAGTGTACGCTCACAGTTCTAAAGAAGCTGCTCAAGTGGTCGGAAAAGTACAACGTGGTCATCATCCTGCGTCAGGTATAGTTTGATGTAGCGTGTCTTATCAAGGAGTCACAAAACTACATTTTTGTGAAAAAGGAGTGAAAACATCAGCCAAAGTGTATAAAGATACTTGTGTCTTCTTGGGTCATGTTCTGAAACCTCTCAGCAATAAACTTTTTAAAAATATACCGTGGACTTTCCAGCAGGACTCTGCACCTCACAAGGCACGAACTACCCAAGCCTGAACTACCAAAACCAAGGTTTCGGACTTTATAAGAGCTGAAGACTAGGCCTTATCTAGCCCAGACCTCAACCCTTTTGAATTCAAATTATGGTCAGTTTTAGAGGACATGGCCTGCTCTAAACGACACGGCGACATTGAGTCTCTTAAAAAATCTTTGGAGCAAGCAGTGGCGAAATTTCCCTTGGAAACAGTGCGTAAATCCATAGATTTGTGGCCAAACAGATTAAAGGCCTGTATAAAAGCCAAAGGTGGCCCCATTTCGAATAGAATATTTTTTTATTCTTTACTGAGACTAATAAATACGTAGATATAAATTTTAGTAATATTACATTACTTCATTAAAAAAAAATGCATTTTCATTTTCAGAATCAATGGCTGGACTAGGTATATATATTATCTATATATACCTATATATATTATCATATATAGTTACCTGAACTTGTATTATTTCTTACAATATATTGCGTACTAGTAATGGAGCTTCATTGGTAGGTAGCGTAGCATATATTATATTGTTTTTGAAGCCGATTTGAAAAGAAATAAATAATTAAATCTCGCGTATTAAGCCTTTGAACTCGAAATCTATAAACCATTTAATATAAACATTCATGAAATGCGTGTTTGCAATAAAATGCTACATGTGAGTGTGCCATATGGTTGTAAACAGTTATTAGAAGCCTGTGTTATTTTCATTATCACCGTCGGGAATTAAAGAAAATTTTGAGCCAACTCATCCTTCCGGAAAAATTGTACATTTCAACGTTAATACTACTAATATAAAACGTTGTATCCTCGCAGCAGCCCTAGTCTGTATGTGCGCGCTAATCTCTATAATTACTGAGCAATGTATCTTTAGGTTTTCTCCTAGAGTTACAGTTATACTAAAAAAAAATACACAGGGTTATTGGTAATTCGACGTATTCCCGTTAGGAAGGGGTGACTATTTGCGATAATTTTAACCCCCATATGCATCGGTCCAAATTTAAAAGAGCGAGCCGAAAAATGATATTATTTAAATATTTTTTTTGAGATTTTTTCCACAAAAATGCCCTATCACCTTCTATCGGGAATACGTCGAATTACTAATAACTCTGTATTTACATCTACTATGATCGTAGACTGTAATTTAAACACCCACATCCGCTTTTTCCGCAAAGATTCAAGATGCATATGAGAACTCGGATAACTGCCACACTTTCAGTGACTGGATCTACGGAATAGCATGCTGCTACTTAACGCTGGTATTCTATTAAGGCTTGGTCCTTCTCCGGTCGTGCCCATCCAGTTATGATACAGTTTGACAACAGCTGAAGCGTGGCTTGTTACCTGTAAAGAGTATAAATATATTCTAAATTAATGTTTTTTAAACGATCTAGTGGGCGTATAAAAGATATTAATTTGCTATACGTATATGTAAGCTAAATGGTACTATATACTAGGCGTTCTAATTTATATAGCGTTGTTTATTAATTTTAAATTCGGTAAACAAATGTACAGCTAACCGTTCGTCTATTATGCAGATGTCTTGTCATTTTTAACGATTTAAATGCATAGTATACTAAAATAATAGCTGAGAATGTCGTGAGAGTAGAACATCTCATCATTTGAAGATCGATCGATAGTTGTACAAAACGGGATACAATAATAGCCACATCATTGAGCCACGTGTTGCTAGTAAAAGCAGAGTAACTGTATATATATATATATATATATATATATATATATATATAAATGTAATTTATTCTTTAGAAGTGTAGGTTTTTTACGATGTTTTCTTTCACCACCGCATCACTTAAATCGGCACATAAAGTTACAACTAACAATTTCATTAGTGCCGGCACCGGGATCGACACTTATACATTTTTAACAGTGGTAGAGTTACGTTGCAGTTTGTTTCTAGCTGCCGAATGAATGGGTCAGCTAGACCGGGGTAGGACCACGCCTCTCTCGCGCCTCATACTCTAGGCTGAAATGGTTAGTTTTATTCACTCAAGTCTAGGTCACTATTTACTCTCTTGGCCCATGATGCTATTAAGTACAAAGCTGGAGGATAATGTTTGGCTGTAATTCAAATGTACCAGCAGTACTATTAACACAACTGAACATTAGTTTTGTACAGGGTACAAAATTGTTCCAGTGTTAAGTACCGCGGAGCTTTTGTAAGTGATCCGAGATCTTCCTTAGCCAGCCTCATCCATTGGCTTAGACTCAATGAACCGAAATAACCTTAAGTTAAAGCTGGGTGAGATCTAGAGATTACTTGTAACTGAATAGAATACTTTGGAGTGGCAAGTCTTTTTTTTGTATAAAGTATATTTTTCTTTAAAGTATCTTTTAATTTTACTAACATTCTGGGTACATCCACTTCAACTAAATTTATACTTGTGCTAGGAGATGGTTCAGGAAAATAGTCGAATGGCGGATTTGAACCTACGACCTTAAGTTTGGCAGGCTGTACCCTAAAAATTATTATATGAGGGCGTGGTTCTTTCCCGGTCGAGCCAACCGATTCATGGTCCAGCTACTAGTCGGAGCGTGGCTTTACCACTTTGTTGTAATGTTTTTCAATTAGGTTTAAGTAAACAAAACCATAACACATAACCAATTATTAGAAAACATAAACAGCTTATTAGATTTAATACGAGCACTACGATCAGGGCTTATCACGCACTAAAATCGCTAAGTATGTGGCTGTCAGAAAGTTGTAACGGTAATGGTACCCACATTTAGGAAATTTTAAAACATGCGAGAGACTTGCGTGGGTAAGTGTGCTTACATTTATTATTTAGAGGCTTATTTGGACGTGTATTCATGAAATGGGTATTCCCTAAACTACAAACGTATCGTTCACACGAAGGTCTGAAGTGTATAATATTTTCTTTTTGTTCTATTATCATTAGATTTTCCATAATAATTTGATGTATTCAAGCAATATGATATTGAAATTTTAATATACACAAATACACATTTTTGCTTATATGCTAATCAATATTCAATAAATATTATAAATTATTCTTTTTCTTTTAGTCCAGCATTAAAGCGGTTGTAAATAATTTTATAAATAATTACATTATATCTGTGAAACAAAAAATTATGTAAATATACTGTAAAATTGGTGTTAACATGTTATTTTGCATAAAGTGTATATTGTTCTGTATTTAAAAGCAAACTACTACCAAACAATGCAGCCACGTCCGAGTTATTGAAATACAAATAGGGGCTTAAAATAGACAAGTAAGTTTCATAAAGAGGGCGTGTAAAACAATGCCGTTTTCACGATGGCGGATCGATAATGCGTCCCGCAACAGGTGCGCCGACCGAGATGATTTTACAATACGTCTGTTCTCCGTGCAAATGAACGTATTAGTTTAGTAGTTATTGTATTATTTCTCTTTGTTATAAATTAAATGTAAACATACTAAAAATGAGATATAGTCTTAATTTAAAGCACAAATCTATAATGTATAACAGTTTAAGAATAATCTTTGGTTTCAGCGTTTTGGATCTAATATATATAATTAAGTAATCCTTTTTCTTGAACTTTTTTCTTACATTTAGAACCGAGAAAATAGCTTGAACTAAAGGAAGAAAGGAGCAGTAAATATGTGTTGTTCCTAAGATGGTATTAGTTTAATACTGTTGTTTGCAAATTTAGTGGGGAAAATCATCGACTTGATGACAAGTAAATAATAATCCCATTAATTCCATGTTAATTTACAGGAGTAACAAAGCACATTAATTTTGACGCGTATATTGGCGATAATTTTTAGTGTTGTACATAAATATATCTGTCAACATATCCTTATGATATCAAGAAGATATACAGGGCACAGTACATCTCAGATGATATACGATCTCTACGGTCTACGACACATTAAAGGAAATCGACATTTAATCATTCATAATTAAAAAATATAATTTAGTTTATATATTATAATTTTCTATTTATATATAATATTACAGTATACAGGTATTTCTTTTACCACAGTTACAGTGCACGTATTTATTACATAATTATATAGTATGTACGTGCACACGATGGCCCATGAAAGTGAAAGGAGTGTCAGTGCAAAACCTGCAATTGGTCCGGTTTCCTGAATCCATATCTGTTTCCCCTAGTACAATATCATCATATCACTGCAGAGGAAGATGCTGTGGAAGAAGTAAGGGGCAATGTTACAAAGCTAACTGGAAAAATTGAAGCATGCAATGAAGAGTGTTGGCATGAAAATTAGAAGAACAAAAACTAAATATGTTTTGTGATTTAGACGGAGTTTCCGATGCCATGTCAATAACTACGGACAGTTTTATCACTACAGTTTATCTCTGAGTTCAATTCCCGTGTTACTCGGCAGCCAGGCATCCCCAGACTGGGACAATTCGGAACGCTATAATTTGGCATCTTTTCATTTTGTTTGTCTCTGGCTTTAAAATGAAGGTAGTTCGAATCTCCTTTTATTATTCTTATTGATTAAATTCTGTGCGGATTTCAAGATATTTACTCCTCTATCCCCAGTACATTAGACCTCACCATTCATTGTTTTCGATTTACGACCTGGTGATGAAATGAAAGGTTGAGGTTTACAGTGACAGATAAGTATCGGGTTTTGTTTACTGGCGACCCTAGTATGATGTTGAAACTAAAGAATAACATTAAAGTTTAACTCCACTGGTAATGCTCACCGTCTCTGAACGCTGGGCAGCAATAGTTGGATGAAAAGCATCTCTTAAATGAGAATGTTTGTGGTATTACTAGAATAACAGTAAAATATTTTTATTAAAAAACATTTTTACACCATCTTTGTGAAGTTCCTGCCCTCTCAGCTTGATCCTAAACCTGTGTTAGAGAGATTAGTGTTTTCGCCCATTTTGAGATAACATATCATGATTTATGTAAATAAAATAGAATAAAAGCAGAGCATAATGGGTGCGTGTGAGTGGGTATGTACACATACTCATATGTAGATATGTGTACACTCATATACACACTAGTTTTGTATGAGTGTGTATCTGTGTGTGGGAGTTTGTGTGGGAGTTTGTGTGGGTTTGTGTCTGTGGAACAGTGTATGCAGGTGTAAGCATAACTTAAATTATTACAATTTTGAATGATATTTGCAAAATTATGTAATATACTACAGTTTGACCAATATGATTTTTAGTAACCAAGTTTTAATTTTTTATTTACCGGAAAGATAATGGATGTATAAGTACGAAGCTCTAAAACATTGTTGCCGCCGAGCAAATATTCTACATTTAACAGGTAAGCAGACGTTCGTTACGACACGCTTTTTGTTATAATCACAGGCATTGTAGGAATTGACCTTGTGCTGTTTAAGTAGTAGTTGAAATATATACACTTTACACACTTCCATAATTTTTCTGTGATTGTATCAGAATGTTATGTACATTCGCTGTTTCGTGGACAATCTTATATATCATCTTTATATAAGTCATGTCTTATCTATCTTATATAAGTCATCTTTGCATTTGCCTTGTTTTTGGGGATACTCTTTTATTTCTTAGTCGAACGAAGATGATGTTACATGTTTATCACCTATAATTCTCAAGGCATTTAATAATAGTGCGGTCCGTTAGGCGCTCCAACTCCATGATCGCCATTTCAATAACAATACCGTCGTATTGTTTTGAAATAAATGTAATGCTCTCTTCAAGGTTTTTCAAACGAATAATTTTTGGCATCGATATTTGAAGGTCCGCCCCCCCGCTCGAGCTCCGCGGACAAGCGATCGAATGGAATACCAGAGTGACATATCTCGGATGCCGTATTGACAGCATGCTGCGCATGGAACCGCAGGTCCAACACTCAGTTCGAACTGCGCGGGCAGCGAGTGCGATGCTGGGACCAGTACTGTCATCAAAACTACCTATGTCAACTAAGATAGGAATCTACAAAACGTACATTCGATCGCGCTTGACTTACGCCGCTCCGGCGTGGTAACCCCTCACGTCCGCGTCGCAGCGAAAGCGGCTGCAGGCCCAACAGAATCTGGCTGTTAGGAGAATCGTGGGAGCAGGTCGCTACGTCAGGAACGATGTTATGGCGTCTAACCTTAAGTTAGAATCAATCTCCGACTTCGTCACCCGTATCGCGCGTCGTATGTACGAACGCGCTGATACGGGAGAACATCCCCATCTGCGAAACATCGATCCCCTGCACGCACGCCCCCCCGACGGGCGACCGCTTCCTCGCGAGCTGCTGATACCGTCTCCCGACTAAGGGAATGTAGGTCGAGACGGTAACTTGCACAACAGACCGTGAGGATAAGTGATTTTACTTTTTTCGCATTTTCCCTTCCGGATTTGTATGTGACGTGAAGACGTAACGTAGCATTTCTACCTGTGCCACGAGTTGTGTCACCTGATTCCGACAGGCCTTGATCTGTCGAGTTGATGTTCGGGTAGTGGGGGAATATCCCCGGGGCCCGGTCCCTGCAGACCTAATTAGGTTTATGTAGACGTTCGGACGACGAAGGTCCGCGAAGTTTTCTAGAGACTGTGTCGCTGAGGTACGGCTGACAGTAACGCTTAAATTTCCACCAGCCATAAAAAATGCTTCTTCTTGACGTTTCCTCTTTAGACGGATAGTCATAAATTCGTGTTCAACATCAGTGTAGGTTCGTTTATACGTCCGCGTTACCTGCTGTTTCGTCCTTTGGCTTTTTAGGTGGAGTGCGTTTGAATGACATGATACGGTAATACAAGTGAATAGATACGTAAATTATATGAAAAATAGAGACGAAGTTAAGCGGCATGGTCCTTGTACCAGGATAACATCGCACTGTAGCAGTAACAGTAGTCATTTAAGCACGTACCTCTCACGGTAAGGAATACCAAAGACCAGCTGGTGTGCGTTTTTTTTTTCGGGCTGAAGGCCACTATTAGCCCGAGGGCTTTACAGTTTCACCGGGTTGAGAAGTGACCGGGCGCTAATGGCACTCAGTCGAGACATCTATATATAGGTAACCAGCACAAGGGCTTGGACCGTTACCTTGTTTCGCGAGAGCGTCTGACTCGAGGGTGCCCGAGAGGGCTGAACCTGGGCTCGGTCAGTTGCTTCTGACAGAGGATTCTTTAAATTCGCTATGATTATTAGCTATCTGTACCACCACTTTGAAATGCGTGGGCGCTGGAGAAGAAGTGGCGTAAGAAACTCCAGCGACGCTTCTGTCTGTATGGACTGGAGAGAACCGACAAGTGACATGGGGGTATCGCGAATATCCTTGTTTGCGACGCCCTCGCCGTCGGCTGGGGCGATGTGAGGGTGCAATGTACGTGTGTTGTGTTTTATGAAGGCTCTGGTGGTCACGTCGTCGGGGTCATCGAGGGCGTGCCTCGGTCTCCTTCGGACGCGGGTGAATCTGTGATTCGGGATGGGATTGTAAGTGGCGGCACTTACAATCATTGGTGTGCGTGTACGCAGTTTATTGTGCGAGGGTTTGCAACGCCCCTGTAGGCGGACAGCAAGTAGCAGTGGACGAAGTATCAAGCATTGCCGGAGCCAGAAGTGGGCTATGCGTTTGTAATACGAACATTCATGTAGCACTCGAGTATATACAAGTTTATGCAATTCTAACTTGTGATATGCACTTAATTTCTTTAATCTTTATTTATTAGTTTGTTAACAATGAATAAAGAGACTAGTTAGAATCGTCTGAACTAATCAGATATCCGAGAGGAAGGGATTGTTTGTATTAAATAAAGTGCTTTAGAAATATAAAAGACATATCAAAATAATGTAAATGAGTGATATTATATTACATAATATGAATAGATTCAGTAATTATAAATCTTTAAGTTTTGCGTGCCTTCCAACACAAAGCTTCGTCAAAGAAGTACTTCAACTTGGATTTTGTTCAGGGCACAGATTTAATAGAGGTCCTTTTCAGTTCGGTTAACCAGTAATTCGAAAAGCCGTTCTCCGTATTATCGTTATTTAGAAAATCGATGTAATATGATTAAGAATATTATGTAATTTTAATTTATTTTTTGGTTAGCAGAGTAGAAAAGTAATGAAAACTAAAAATTGTATTATAATAATATTTAGAAAATAATCTACTATAAAAAGTCATGAACCCACATTCATTTTCACCATTGATTGACATTCATAACGCCTTAATTCTATTAATTGAGTATACGGTTTCATTCGCTCCTCTTACGAACCATAGCAGTGTGATACTATATCAATATGTACGTTACGTATATCAAAGTTGTGTTTTCATATTAATCGAATATACTCAAATAAATATAATATAATAACAACGAAATAATTATTTCTTATTTAACTCCTATCGAGATCGGCCTAAGTTCTCGAGTTGGGTCCCCTTCTCTAATTCATGTTCACAATGACGTACTTCAGTACACGCCTCAAGAAAGACCCTAACTGTACAGCGTACTTAATACCATTCGAGTACTCTCCAATCTCAGCGAAATTTCAAAAGTACCACTTGACCTACATTACACTTAGAATACTCTTTACACTCCATGTTACTTATTGTGCACAATTTAGATGTGATACGTCTTCTATATAGGATTCAGAAGTGTTTACTGAAAATATATAAATAAAACCACAAGAGAGAATTCACTTCTCCGATGTCTATACGTGAGTTTGCATTATCTGCATTTTCACTATGTTTATAATTTACTTTATGTTTTTAGAAGAAGAGAGGGGAAGAAGTTTTAAATAGAAGGAATGATAAGACGGTAATCGATTATATGTAATAGTTTATTATATATTTAGCGTAAGCACAAAGCTGTCAAAATTATTTATGTAATGTTCTTAGAAATTTTATATGATATCTTTCCTTATAGTAAAAGCAATAAATATTGAAGTTACATAAAATGTAATAGACTTTTAGAGAAAAGGTAACTTAAACCTACAGTATAGGTTTCCTTTTGAGGGCTGTTAATTAGAATTTCGAGCTCATAACCTAAAAAACATGAAAAGTATCCAAAAAGTATTAGTTGTGTGTTTATGCTTAACTTTAATAGTGGTTATATGACTAAAAACACAACAGATTGATCCATTGTAATTATTTATTCAATTAAACTGATATCAGTTAATGTTGATGTTTAATCCATACGTACAGTACAAGGAGTATAAGTCTTGTAGAGAAAACGTTAGTGAGTTGAATTAATTATATATCTCTCTTTCCACAAAAATATCTAATACGTTCACAATATAAGTTATGTTATGTTGTGCGATATAATATTTAGCTATATATGACAATTAACTGAATGAAAACTATGCCGTTTTGGGAGGATTCCCGGTTGAAGTCTGAAAGTTTTCCACCAATAATATTGTTTTACTTTATAATTAAAATCGTTTCAATTGTAATTTTTGTTTTGTTTGTAGTTATCAGGTATACCTTATATTGTAGTTATAAACAACACTACAACTACTTTAAGTGATATTTTTTATCTGAACACATTTCTATTAGGACATTTTTGCTTAGTTGATATCTTTAGAAAACAATTATTCACAACATCTCACCTTAATCTAATCAATCAAAAAAAAATTGAAATTAAATTCGGAACCCCCGTTTCCTGTACCTTTAGGCCGCATACTATTGCATATATTAATTAAAGTTATATTGTAATAATACAAAAAATATATCAAATAATCATATAATCAATAAAAAAACAATTAAAATAAAAGGAATTTAATTTCTTCTTCTTCTACTGCCTTGTCGTATCGGAGGTTAAAAATCAGAATGGCTTTTTCAATTTTTAGTTTGTTTTGTAGCGCACTAATAATAAACACAAAACCTTTTTTGCCGAGATCGTCTTTTTTTTTATTATTATACAAATGAACACATAATTCGCTTATATTAAATAATAATGCAGATGTAGCAATCAAAATGGAGATGTGTTGCTTCTCCTGGGACTGAGATCGAGTGCCTCATTGGCATTAGGAACGTTCTTCGATTACCTACACCTAACAAGCGAACACACAGCATTGTTGTGCAATTTTACGCAGGTATACTATGAGGGCGTGGACCTCCCCGGTCCGAGCCGACCCGTTCGTGTTGTAGCTAGAAACAAAATATAAGGATTTACCAACTCTTACAACTGTTTGTCATCTATTCTTCTTTCTTCGTCCTTGGATTGGACTGTCTTGTAAAATAAGTTGTTGGCGAATATATTAACTTTGCATCGAAATACAGAAGTTTTATATTTTAATAGTCTAGAATATGCTGTACTTCGTCCTAAAAATTTAAGCAGTTGTCCATGCACCAACATATTGAACGCTTGCAACTTCTAATACTTGGATTCCGCAAGTGTCAAGGTCTTCTATGCGTCTAAAAGTACAGAGAATACGAAATATGTACTGCATTATTTGTATTGGTAGACTGCGGCTAAGTTTTCGGTTAATGGTAAATTTCTTTATTTTTGGAAACGATTTCTAGTGGTCGAAAATCTTCATTGAATCACCAAACCGTGATTGCCTATGTCATTAACCGTAGCGCATAGATATTTCGATCTGTAGAAAAGTTAAACTGCTCTTGATAAGGAGAGAAGGGTAATGCTGCTGCTGCATCTTATTATCTTAAACTTGTTAATGTTGTAGTTAATATGGATTCCATAGCCTATATCATGTTTTTAAACGACAGCTACGAAAGTTCGATAGCCTTTCAAATTGCGGCAAGATCATAAGCGTATTTAATGATGTTATTTAAATTATTACATACAACAGTTCTTTCTGACATTTCTTGTAAAATCTTCGAAATTATTTTCTTGCTACTATTGATTAGTAGCTTGGTACTTCGACTACTAAGCCACACTATCATCAATTCTATAGTTATCATTAATAATGCTTAACGCATTTGAATTATTCCTTATTTATTATTAATATTAATTAATTTTAATATAAAAAAAATCTCTCGAATGAATCAACAGCATCGTCCTTAATGAAATTATTCGAAAAACTATATTCTATCTAGGTATCAAATACTTATTTAGTAAAATAACTGTGGCATTATTTGTTTTATAGTTATTCTTCCACGTTTTATGCAACATGCACGAATTGTTTATATATCAAACATTTGTTTTATTTTTCGATAATCATATAATATTTTTTTAGCCCTACAAAAATAGTAATTATTTTACATAACATGAAATTTGGGATTGTGGGCTGTATCCAACATAAGCTTTGGTAAAACCATGACCTCATTCCAATGTGAGGCGTGGGCGAAGATATCCTTATCATGTTAAATATTCGTCCGCATTAATCAGCTATGCACTAATTCTCGGGGTAAGCTCATTCTTTGGTAAAAATTAATGTCAATATTTATGTAAATTTTAATATAAAAAAAGGCTGGTGCAACTTTTGGAAAATCGATGGATACAGATGATGGATCAGGTATGCAGTTAGGGATAATTCGTGGGGGTGGGAGGTGAAGATAATTATGATGATGAAAGACCCTAGTGATGAAGTGACAAGTGATAAGGACGTTAGCGACAAATTTATTAGGTTTATGTGTTATAATAATTTTACTTACTTTTTAATTAATCGGACATCTGTTGAATTAGCACCTAATGAAAATATATTGATTATTTTCGAGAATTTTGAGTATTTTTATTATTTTGATAGCCAACAGTCTACCAACAATATGTGCGATGGTACAAATTGCCATTAGGGTGAGTAACAGTGAGTAACAGTAAAAATAAATCGAAATTTGAAAACATTACAACGTATAAATTAAATTTTTATATAATTTGTAATTTTAGTATTTAAACGTTCTGTTGAATTAAGACGTATACTACACTACTAAATACCGAAACAAAAAATCCACTAAGATTGCGCACTTAAAAATAAGACATGAGAATCCTCAAAATCGACTGACTACGGCGTTATCTTCTGGTTATAGCCAGATGACTATAATGCAAATAACTGCGCAGATTATTGCTATGGTTACGTAAGAATTTGCGCAAGCATAGAGGCACTCACGTATCGTCACCTTCTCTATTCCGATACAATTCATGCGCGATAGGGTCGGACGAAGGTTTAAATGCAGTGTCAGGGACAAGGGACATACACACAACACACCCAGACCTGAGAACAATTTATGATGATACATAAATATTGTTCCCCGGCTGGGAATCGAACCCAGTAGCAGCCAGGTATTCTTTAATCCATCTGAAGCAACTGACTGACTGGTTCGGTCCTCTCGGACACCATCGACTCAGTCGCTTTTGCGCACAGGGTAACGATCCAACCCGAGGCTCCCTCTCGGGAACCCCTGTGCTGGTTACCAATTCATAAAGGTTTCGGCTGAGTGCCCTAAGCGCTCGGCCACCTTTTAACCTGGTGAAGCTGTAAAAGCCCTCGGGCTAACAGTGACAAAAAAAACTAAGCAAAGCCAAATCACTACATCACTCGGTTGTTAATTACAACACGCAGCCGATAAATAATTCATACTAATGGATTTGCAGTAGATGCAAAGAGTAACCTAATTTAATACTATTGAACCCGGCGTTTAATTACTTGTCTCCACATAATTAAATAATTTTTAGACTCTGTTTTATATCGTACTCAGTGACATTATAACATCATAATTATTAGATACTCGGAAGTTTTTTATTTCCCTAATGATAGAAGAAACAGTATATACACGAGAACTATGTGTATTATATATATACACATATATCATATACACATTTTTAATATAATGCTTAAGAAATATAACTATAAAAACTTTCTAGTAAATAATATTTTTTTTGAAAAGTAACCAATATTGAATTTTTTTTCTCCCAATTTCGCTAAAATTAAGCAAAAATATATTATATTACATAAAATTAACGATATCCAATACGTGCAATGATTGTTAATTTATCGTATAGTTGGCTTCTACTCTAAAATAGACAATGAAATTTAAACGAATAGTACACGATCGTGATACTATAATGAAAGTTCACGTTTACGATGGCCATTCATCTTCCAGCGACGATAGGCACTAAATGCTTACTATCGTCTATAAATCTCGCTACTCCTATTCAGAAAACGAGAAGCGAGCTATAAAAAGACTTATAATAATGGAGTTGCTTTTGATAATATCCTTTGAGTTCTTAGCATCATCTGGTTGAAAGATTTTTCTATTCTATTGATATGATTCAAGTGTATAGAGTGATTAATACATTTTTATATTATATAATACATATAATATATTTATTATAGTATAATCTTCCACGCGTTTTATCGCAATGGTGGTAGACAGAGATGATAAGTGCTATCTAAATTTCTTTCTTCACTCTCTCCATCTTTCTCCTGTAACTACGCATTTTGATTTTTTGCTGGGGACAGATTAAGTATTTATGGGCTGCAGTCATAAATATAGGTCGTTGGTAAACCAGGGGAAACAAACAAAGCATACGGCACCAAATTAAAGCTGTAGAAGTTAAAACTCTTTTTTATAATTACATTGAAAGTAACAAATGAACACACAGTTCATCACATTCATCCTTGACAAGGAATCATAATACAGATGCGTTATTACCCTTGAGGATGGATTGCCTCGTCACCAGTTATAAAGGTCTCCGGATCCCTACACTTACCAGACGAAACACAGCAGCATTATGCTGCTATTTCACGCTGTTATTCCGTGAGCGCGTGGTCCTCGCCGGTCGAGCTAACCAGCTAGAAATAAACTGCGAAAGGCGGCCGTTTGAGTGCGAGCATTATGAACCACCATGTGTAACATTTTGAAATGTAAAAGAATTAATAGTTGCTATGTTATTCCTTATAATACCTTTGTGCAACAGAATGCCTTGGAACGGAGTAACAGGAGCCGGGTGAGGTGAACAAAGAGTCGGAGCGCGATGAGCGCTCCAGAACCTTTAGTGCTGCAAGCGCTGCAGGGCTACACAGACCAGAGTGATAAGTGGCCTGGACCTCGTGTAGTTAAAATCTTCATATCATCAGTATATAATGGTAAGCAAAACATTTGGATGGCGGTTTAAAAGTTTATTTTCAATAACGTTTAAACGTTTGTACATTTTAAAATTCACAACAGGTAATAAAGTAAACCGTTCGTAATATACGAGTATATTACAGTACCAGCAAAATCACTATCAATTCACATACACACCATTCTGGGCAGGGTTGTTCGTAAACCCAGTACCGATTTCCCACGTTAGAAGACGCTGTATATTATTAGACAAAGACATTAGGATTCCGATATATTTTGAAGGATTTTCACGCTAAATATACGCTTGCTAAAACCTGTTCATTGTTGTGCACTACGTGTAGGTTCAAAGAAAAGGTTTGTATATTTCCTCTTAAATCGCATTTATAATTAAAATAAGGTGTTAAGTCGATAAATGTTTTATTAACTTTTAGCTTATTTAAACCTTTGTAGCCATATATCGGATACAGATATGGATCAAAAAAATATATTAACGACAAAACCATCATAGTTAAATTATCATAAGCCTGATATTTTCTATTCTTTAACGTACATACCTAGTATTCGTTCGAACGATTAAAATTATGCAATCATATAGAATATAAAGATATTTCTTAAACTTTTGTATAATGCTGTAACTTTGTTACTTCTAAACTCTGCTATGCTCTTCTGTCTATTATTACACTTGGAATATGTATCCACAGTGAATGCAAAAAATAAAAATGTGTTAGGTGGTATCAAACACTTTAAAACATAATGGATGTAAATACATACACGAGATGAATGCTTATAATTTATCAGCTAACGCATTCAAAACTCATAGTGACTTTATTAATTTTATCGTATATGCTGCCTAATTTTGTTTCTTTCTCGATACAATTTTAATGTTTTCTGTATTGTTATGAATAAATAATTTAAATGATAACCTGTCCTTGTCCTTTGATACGGTAGCAACAATAATTCTAGCCCCATAAGCAATTATCCAAACAATAAATATGTATTGACTTCGGTTAGACATCAATTTTAGTATTGTCAACCCATTAGGTATATTCATCGCTATTATAGTAATAAGTATCCCGACAAATTTGAAGGTTTTTGTTGAATATTGTACAATGTCACTTTAACCCAATTTTGTTTGTGTAACATTATAACTAATAAAAATTTTAAAACTTAATGTTTACTAATAAATAGTACAGTTGCTGTAAATGTTAAAAAAAATTATAATATGACGAACGTAAACAATTTATTTTAGAATTCCGCGAAGAAAGACGACATCTCCTTGAGATGGTTGGTCCGGAGGTGCAGTCTACATACGACGACCGGCATATTGAGGTGGGATTTTATCGTAAAATTAACCCATAGTAGAAAAAAAAAATACTTGAAAGTGATTTAAAAATACTACGCCATTATTAATATAAACTTACATATCTTTTAAAATATTTTTTATTTAAAAATTAAAACCACTAACTACTTTTATTAATAATAACACAAAAAAAAATAGGTACAAAGATATTAAACACTAACAAGATGTTTCAATAACGGCCGGTGGCGTAGTGGCTAAATTATCTGGCTTCTCCTAATCAATCCATCGCGGGTCCGGGACTCGAACACAAATTGTTGAACTGCGCCTCATACTGCCCATGTATTATATTGGATTAGGGAAATCAATATTGAATTAGTGTCTCTATGTTTTATGCGAATGCTTTCGGCATTAAAATACTCTGCAAGTTACGACGTTTGGTAACAACCAAAATATATTGTCGCGGTCAAAATCTACCAGAAGGAAATCATATAATCATCTTACTTCAGATAATTGAAGAAATTTGAATCAACATTTTGCAGTTTACAACGTCAAGTACTATAAAAATACAACATTTTCAGTGCTGGTTTTTTAATTTAAATTTGTTTGAATATCCAACGATGGAATTATCTTCCAGATCGAGTTTGTTGATATGCACTACGGTACTGACGGTAAGGATGAAACTAATCCCGCGCTCTTACGGTATCATCTGAGCGAAATCCGGTGCTGTAATTATACATCCAAGGCTGGATATTTACTAGTAAGTATCTATAAACCGAGTTCTTTTTCTAGATTTATATCATTAAATATTTGTTTACTATGTTAAAATATTTAATATGAATCGATTATTTCTCCCTTTAGTGCTTTATTGGTGGCGACGCTTCACAATACCAACCAGCCTTACCATTTAAAATACCCGTGGATACATTTGAAAAACTAATTAAATCTGATTCCCCTCAAGCGGCTCTTATTCGTGCTTGCTACAGATTGAATGATAGTAATACCTATCAATTAGAAGGCGACGATAAATGGTAAGACATAAAAGTCCGAATATTCCTCGTTAATTATTTAAGTTCACTATATACTATATTTTTTAATTCAATAGAGCGCATGTCATACATGGAACTTGATAGTTACTAGTAATAATGCTATAAATTTAAAGTTCTTTTAAAGGTATTGTAAAATGTAACATTCAAAAGTAATAAAAATACGACAAATTTATTGGATTACTAAACTGCTTTAAAGTTTTTAACTTAGTTCGTAACACACAAAGTTATACACCTGAAGCAAACGCTCTACTTGTGTCATATAAGGCATATCCCTGGCCAAAATAGTATATGTCATCATGATTTATCGTACAGTAGTTTAAAAAATGGTTTTTATGGCTATGGAGGATATATAATAGCAAAATAACACGTTTAATAAAATTTAATATTAAATTTATACAAGCTTACAAAAGATATGTAATTTCTCTGATTAGTTTTTATAACTGAATATATTTTCAAAAGGTGATATAAATCGAATTGTTTTTTAACACAACTATTTATCCCTATGTGTAAAATTTAAAAAAATGTGTAACTAACAAAGAATATATTTCATTAGGTTTAGTAATTTACTCGAACGGGAAGAACAACGTAAGCGTCTGTCAGAAATTGAAAAGGCTTTTAAGGCATTAGCTCTTGAAACTCTAGATGATAAAGATGGAGTCGCTGATTTATTGCGAAGCCCAACCGAAATTCAGTGTGAGCTTGCTTTAGGTAGGTGCTAATTACATTGTATATAAGACTAGAACATTTGCTAATTTTATATTTATATACATATACAAATAATTTAAAAAAATGCTAAGTATATATAGCAATGTACAACTAGCTTTAATATATTTAATATTATATTTTAGAACTACTATCAAGTGGTAAACATCCAAAAGGCATGATTGCTATTATAAAGGACATTCCTGATCTCGAACATGATGATTCAAAAATAACTTTTCTTGCACATAGTAGATTAAAAAAATTACAAAGAAAACTTGAAGACATTCTACCTGATGGACATGTTATAAGATTAGAGTAAGTAAGCAACCAAAGTGCGTAATAATCTTAACTAATATTATGGATGGAAATCGTATTTAGATTTTTTTTATCTCATTGCGAATAATAAACGAGCACACAGTTCACCTTTTTGCATTTGATGCCTGCGAACCATGACATCTACATTCATCATGGACAAGGAATTATTGCATTATGCAGATGCATTGTTACCCTTGAGAACTGAGATGGAATGTCTCGTCATCAGTAATAAAGGTCTTCGGATCCCTACACTCACCAGATGAAACACAGCAGCATTATGCTGCTATTTTACGCTGGTATTCTGTGAGCGCATGGTCCAACCCCGCTCGAGCTGAACCATTCATTCTGCAGTGTAGCTCTAACACTTAAAATAAAATGAAAAGGAGCAGTAAAAACTTTAGTACTTCATTACGATTTGTTAATTTTCTACTAAATGTTTAAGGAAACATTGTTTTGTAGGGCAGCATCAGCTGATTCATCAAGAACCGATGGTGCTTCAGATAATGACGAGAAGTTATCACCGTTTAGAGACCAAGTGCATGCTGTAGTGAGTGCCTTGATCGATGATAGCTTAAGCACTGAACCAGATCAAGGAAGGGGAAGAAAAAAGACCGTACAGGTAAATAATGGCACTTATAAAAGAAAATAATACAACAGTCATGTAGTAATTACTATAACTGTTTTTGTTTACCCGACATTTTTTGTAACTCTATGTGAATAAATTAATTTCAGGAAGTTTTTTTAGAACACATTACTCATCTAAGGATATGTATAGAGCACAATGCATTATACAAAGTAAATGTAAGACAAATTGAAGATGCTGCTAAGGACATACTAAAAACTGTAAAAGAGAATTACGAGAACAGATGCCGTCATCCACCACTACTAATTTATGGTCCGGACGCATCGGGTAAAAGTACTTTGTTAACGCATTTGTACTTTCAATGTGAAAAAGTATTTAAAAGACCCGTTTTAAGAATTATCAGATTTTCTGCATCTACTCCACGATCGGCTTATAACTTAGAATTGATACGAGTTATGTGCCAACAGATATCAATTATTTTAAATATTCCGGAGGGATACTTGCCAAAAGACGCCAGTTTCGATCCCTTGTATATAAACAACTGGTTTCAAAGCCTATTGAGAAGGTGTGAAGATATGGAAAATGAGATAATGTTCATTTTTATTGACAACGTACATAGAGTTAACCCCTTGGAGTGTGATATTGTAACTGGTTTGTCCTGGTTGCCTATGTCTTTACCAAGAAACGTATTTCTTATTTGCACCACTGCTGTTCCTTTGCAACAATTGCAACTCACACCAGCTCAGAAAGAAAAGTTTAAAATTCAATATTGTTACTACTTGCTGGATGCTATAGAAGAGACGGCTAATAATCATAGCTATGGTGATTATATTGATGGAGCCTTTGATAATTTGGAAACAGTGTTTGGAGCTAAAGCATTTAGTAAATTAGCGGGTAAATTATTAGTTACTTTTCTTGTGTCATCATAATTAAAATAAATAACCCTTACCATTAATATACATATGTTTTAGGTTATATAACTTGTTCCGAATTTGGCCTTACGGAACTTGAACTTTTGGAGCTTTTAATGCCTACCAGTAATAGTGAAGCTATAATAACATTACAAGATGCTAATTTTAATTTTTCCACACTATGCGTCACCAAGTATATGATGAGTAAGCAAGGGATTTTCTTAATATTCGTAGTTCAATTAAATTCTTACATGGGACAAAATAGTAATTGATTATTTTTTATACAGAATCTCTAATAGTAGAAAATGTAGTATCTGGTCGGTGTACATGGCGGTGGCGTGCGGCAGCTGCCGGAGCGAGAGCTCGAAGGCGTTATGTTCGTGTGCAAAGCGCTTTAAGAGATGCCCATTCAGATCTCGCTGCGCTACATTTTGCAAATTTTTTACATGAATCTGACGATACTGATACATCTGAAGCTCAGGAATTAGGTACAGATAAGGTTTTTCAGTAGACTCTTATGAAATAAAATTCTTCAATAAAATTTTATAAGTAGGTAAGACAAGCGAAATTCATATAAACCGACGTGCAAATATTAGAACTGTTAAAAATTAAGATCTGCTGGCCCTAATAATGATTTCGACAATTTTATTCAATACATTATTTTGCGAACAAAATACTGTGCTTTGTTTTTAATATCGCTTTAAGGCCTATGTAAACCACTGCATTATTATTTCTAGCAATCACAAATAAAGCTTAATTTTACAAAAACATTATATAATACAATTTTTAGACACAAGATGATGGGGCTAATATATATCTTCGCATATATATTATTTGGTATCTTTCAATTCATACTTTATAAAATTTATAAGTTACACTTTTATTAGGTTGTGTTGATGACGATGATGCGCTACTTGATTCTACACCATTCCATTCGGCCAGTAGAACTGCTGCAGCCTTTACACAGCGCCATGTTGAAGAGTCCTGGTTGCATCTATTGCTAGCAGGGGATTTTTCCAAATTAAAGGATCTCACAGTTTGCAATTTCGATTTCTTACTCGCTGCAGTACGTATAATGATTTTTAATGTTTGGGTTATATAACTATATATTTATATATTTATTTGTTTATTTATTTAAGCTTCATATACAGTATGTATGTATAAAGGTGGACTTAATGCCTTAAGCATTCTCTACCAGTCAACCTTGGGGTAATGCTGAGATGAAATGAGGTAGGTGTATGCTTAAAAATATATGTATATATACATTATGTATACAGTTTGATATTGTCGTACAATATATGCGCAATTATAAGATACATACATATATAACTAGACATATATAAAAAAATACAAATATACAAACTTATAAATTAAATAACATCGAATCTGCAATTTTAATAATTTTGACTAACGTGTTGCTGAGATGTTATTTATAGTTTTGTATAAAACTATCAACAAGTTTAAAATTAGAATATATTTATCAGATTTTTTTTCTATGCTGGCTTTAAGTCTTCTAAAGAGTTTAATTTCCGTAGGTGCAAACGGTAACTATCTCCTATCTCCGCTGCATATTGGAGCATGTCCGATGCTATATCCTGGACCGTGACGTCGAATTAGTTTACGGTGCTGTCCGGAAATCGAGTGATATATTGACTCGTGACCCGATGCAGCTAGGAGCGCAGGTAAATTTTCAAGGATATATGTGAAAGTACATAGATATGATTATAATACTCATATAGATTTATATTAATATCTGTTTATATAGTGATATAAAGATTTTTTTTTCTGTATATGGCTTGTATATGTTTATGCATAAACAGCTTTGCCATATGGCTGCAATGTTGCTGTATATTATGTTAAACTTGTTTATATGCCATAGATAATTGCATGGTTGAGACCTGCCATAGCGCGCCGGGGTGTGCTGGCAACTTTGGTCACCGCAGCAATGGCTTGGTGTGATGGTTATGACAAACCTTTGCTAGTGCCACTCAATGGATGGTAATTTTTTTGACATACTATATATGTATATATACTATATATTTTTATAACATTGAGAGTACCAAACGAGCACACAGTTCACCAGATGTCAAGTGATTCCTGCGGCCCGTGGTGGTTTTCTGGTGTTGCTCTACCACTATTAAAACCTTTTCCCTTACCCTTTACCACTGTTATGTGATATACTCTTTGAAATAATTGACTCCAAAATACAATATAAATTTAATTATATAAATTTTATTAGGGTTAATAATGACTTGATGAATTTGGTTCTGATCATTCAAACAAATTTCTTTCGCCGTATTCCTACGTGATGCCAATCCTATAGGATGCTGTGATGTTCAATGTGAGTCTCAGAGTGAGATGCAGTCCCCTTAAACAAGAAAATTGTAAGAACATATCCCGGGCTTCATCTTACACTTTTCTTTTTTCACTTATAGGGGCTCGGTTGAAGAGTATCAACTCTTATTACTTAATTAAATCATAATCATAATCTTTATTTGCATATGGGTTGTACACAGGTGTTATAATTAACATAGTATCCAACACATTCTACCGTAATGGCATGCAAACATTTACTTTGCGTAGAAGCAACATTATGATTACTAAAGAATGTCATTATATAAAAAAATTATAGTAAAATAAAATAGTAAGAAAGGGTTATTTGTAAAAAGCCAAGAGACTTATGTGACAAAAAACATTTTATATAACCTCGTAAATCATTCATCTATAGTAATTTTTCTATCACGTGTCAGGCTCCAACCTCCTATAGCATCAACTGTGCGAGTAATGTCCGTGGGAGGATCAATTGCTGGAGTAGGAGCTCGTCTGTTGCAACTAGCACCATCGGGACAACACCTTGTACTTGCACCATCCGCTGGCGAACCACAACTCTGGCATGTGATGTCCAATTCAAGAGTCCATACTTTCAAAGGTTAATATATATCAGTAGATTTTAGGAGAAACAAGGAAAACATATTACGCAGTAGTCTTGAATATGAGTGAGAGATATTTTAGAGAAGTTTCAATGATTCAAATTAAAATATAATTTATGGTATACTTAAAAGCTAAGAGTAATCTTAATATGAGCAATTTATTTGTGATTTACAGTCTCTTTATTTCCATTTTTATTAACGTAACAGCACTATTTGAAGCTTAAGACGCACTGCAGTCAATTGGCGCTAAAGCCCAGAAGTTTTTTCTATTAAAAGTATTATGAACAATAAAATGGCGATAATTCTGAAAATAAACCGATATTAGAGAAAGGAAATATATGTGCGTTTCTCATAACAGTATTAAAAATAAAAAGTAAACTCACAACGCAACTTTTAAAATCCTTAGAGCGGATGTCACATTTCCGGTGTATAGATATTTTCTTGTTAGTTCTATTTTTAATTGAACTTTATCTTTTCTTGACTTATTTTCTTATTGTCTTATTTAATTATTGTGATATTACAATGAAAGAAATAAATATGATAAATATCCACTTACTATATTCATATAGAGCTGTGACAAATATAATTGAAAATTTTGCCATAATTGCCGTCACATCAATCTAAATCCAGCATTCGTAAATATGTAATTTAATTATTATGTTATATTGAAAGATTAAAAAAATATATATATTTACACGATTTTTGTTATTACATTAATTTACATTTATTCTTATAAGAATATAAAAATAGAAGTTACGTAATGTACGTACGTGTTGATATTATATTTGGAAAAAGGTTACAACACACTGCGGCCCGTTAGCATCTTTTGTCGAGACAAGAATTACTCGAATTAAGTCTGTCACGCAATACCCAAATATAAAGATCGATATGATGATACGAATATTGGTCTTCATTGTTTTTCATGCGATCTTTAAAATGTATTCTTCTATATCCAGGCCATTCTGGACGCATATTATGTATGTGCGTGACCCGAGAATCTCAGTATCTCCTCACCGGCTCTGAAGACACGACTGTTATTGTATGGGACCTTCATACGTTGGCAGTTAAAACTAAAATCTTGTAAGTACTGTGTTTTATGTTTGAGTTGTAAATGAGGAACTTAAATTGAAGTTTTTTTCATATTTTAATATTTTTTTAAAAAACCTAGTAGTACCGACATAATTAAAGAAAGAATAAAATAAAATTTAAGTCAGAAATACAATACTTTCTTCCAAAGTTATTATTGAAATGTGGATTTACATTTAGGGAACATATAGCTCCAGTGCTATGCGTTGCTGCTATAGTGAACCGATCTTTAGTCATAAGCGGTGGCGAAGATTCTTCAATTATCGTCACGTCTTTAGTGGACGGTGCTTTGGTATGTATATTTCACGAATCACATTATATTTTTAATAAAACTAAGTTCAAAATATTTTATCGCGTTTATATTAAACTTTTTAATTGGCGACGATTCGAGTGCACTCAGGGTCACGGGCGTGACTGTGATGTTTTACGTTCTGATGGTGACATATTTAAGCACGGAAGCTTGGATCAATTATGACGTCATTGTCTCCATAAAACTTCGGCAATCAATAATAACAATAAAGCTTTATTAATTAATTCCATTCAAATAAATTTAAAATAAAATTAATTGAACAATTATAATATTAAATTTGATTCAAATAATTAAAATTGTTTAAAACGTGCCAATTATAATGATATTAAAGTATGAATAAATAATTAATCAGTTGTTCAATGAAAACTTGATTAATTATTTGAAATTTCGTTTTATTAAATGTGTAGTATTTACTTTAAATATGACTTTCTTAAAGTAAATCTAATTAAATTTATTACTCATTTTTAACTTAAAGGTTTATAGTTGATGTATATTGACGTAAAATATATCTGTAGCTGTAAATTTGATTTTTTTTACGAATTACGACGCTTTTCACTCCTTTAAAATGTTTCGAATTCGTGTTTGTATTGAGCTAATTAGATAATTTTTGTATTCAAACCTGGTTTAGGTAACTAAAATTGATTATCATCGAGGACCCGTTACATCTGTAAAGGTGATACAAGACGGTGATATATTAGTCACTGGATCTCAAGATGGAACCGTCTGTACGTGGAGTGTCGATAATTTCACCATCCTGAGCACGGTGTCCGCGGGCGTTCCAATACAAGCAATGGATGTTACAGATGACAATGTCTTTCTCATAACATTACAAGGGGATAACGAGTTACATCTGCGCACTTTTATTACGGGCACTTACTTACATCCGTTAAAAAGACATAAAGCCAAGGTATGATTTTCGTTATAAAATATATATATTTACACGATTTTTGTTATTACATTAATTTACATTTATTCTTATAAGAATATAAAAATAGAAGTTACGTAATGTACGTACGTGTTGATATTATATTTGGAAAAAGGTTACAACACACTGCGGCCCGTTAGCATCTTTTGTCGAGACAAGAATTACTCGAATTAAGTCTGTCACGCAATACCCAAATATAAAGATCGATATGATGATACGAATATTGGTCTTCATTGTTTTTCATGCGATCTTTAAAATGTATTCTTCTATATCCAGGCCATTCTGGACGCATATTATGTATGTGCGTGACCCGAGAATCTCAGTATCTCCTCACCGGCTCTGAAGACACGACTGTTATTGTATGGGACCTTCATACGTTGGCAGTTAAAACTAAAATCTTGTAAGTACTGTGTTTTATGTTTGAGTTGTAAATGAGGAACTTAAATTGAAGTTTTTTTCATATTTTAATATTTTTTTAAAAAACCTAGTAGTACCGACATAATTAAAGAAAGAATAAAATAAAATTTAAGTCAGAAATACAATACTTTCTTCCAAAGTTATTATTGAAATGTGGATTTACATTTAGGGAACATATAGCTCCAGTGCTATGCGTTGCTGCTATAGTGAACCGATCTTTAGTCATAAGCGGTGGCGAAGATTCTTCAATTATCGTCACGTCTTTAGTGGACGGTGCTTTGGTATGTATATTTCACGAATCACATTATATTTTTAATAAAACTAAGTTCAAAATATTTTATCGCGTTTATATTAAACTTTTTAATTGGCGACGATTCGAGTGCACTCAGGGTCACGGGCGTGACTGTGATGTTTTACGTTCTGATGGTGACATATTTAAGCACGGAAGCTTGGATCAATTATGACGTCATTGTCTCCATAAAACTTCGGCAATCAATAATAACAATAAAGCTTTATTAATTAATTCCATTCAAATAAATTTAAAATAAAATTAATTGAACAATTATAATATTAAATTTGATTCAAATAATTAAAATTGTTTAAAACGTGCCAATTATAATGATATTAAAGTATGAATAAATAATTAATCAGTTGTTCAATGAAAACTTGATTAATTATTTGAAATTTCGTTTTATTAAATGTGTAGTATTTACTTTAAATATGACTTTCTTAAAGTAAATCTAATTAAATTTATTACTCATTTTTAACTTAAAGGTTTATAGTTGATGTATATTGACGTAAAATATATCTGTAGCTGTAAATTTGATTTTTTTTACGAATTACGACGCTTTTCACTCCTTTAAAATGTTTCGAATTCGTGTTTGTATTGAGCTAATTAGATAATTTTTGTATTCAAACCTGGTTTAGGTAACTAAAATTGATTATCATCGAGGACCCGTTACATCTGTAAAGGTGATACAAGACGGTGATATATTAGTCACTGGATCTCAAGATGGAACCGTCTGTACGTGGAGTGTCGATAATTTCACCATCCTGAGCACGGTGTCCGCGGGCGTTCCAATACAAGCAATGGATGTTACAGATGACAATGTCTTTCTCATAACATTACAAGGGGATAACGAGTTACATCTGCGCACTTTTATTACGGGCACTTACTTACATCCGTTAAAAAGACATAAAGCCAAGGTATGATTTTCGTTATAAAATATATATATTTTTTTTATATAAAAAAATACAGGACTATATTTATTGACAAACATACATATGCATATAAATACATAAATAATAATATTTATATATGTACGTTATATATTATATATTTTGTTTGTTTCGAATGCAAATAAAATTTCCTTTTGCTTACAAATATATTTGTTTGTGTTATTTATTATTCCTAATACGCGGTACTGTACGTCAGTTTCATATAAACATGTTTTCTTTTTTTATTTTAATATGATTATTATATTTAGATATGGTAGTCATTTTTTTTTTCAAAATCGTTTTCTTGTTTTTCCAAGGTGAAATGCTTCTGCGTGGCCCACGACTCTTCGCGAGCAGCTGTAGGTTGTGCCGATCAGCGAATTTATATATACAGCTTGCACACCGCCCAATTGTTGAGAACTTTAGCAGCTGCCCATGACCTCGCTGCATTGGCAGTAGCTGATAAAGACCATTTCTTGTTCGCAGCAGGTAAAATTGTCTGATTTGAATGAAATTTATTCTATTCTTCTCACGAATACATATCATAGTAATGCATTATCCGTATATATTTTTATATATTGTATGTTACCTCCGTCAAAGCGACTATAACTATGTATGTAAACGAATTTTGTTTTAGGTGGCCATCGGGTGACAATTTATTCATTCCATACGGAAGATAATTTAACAAACTTCCGGCCAACGAAACAATTGAAAAGACGTCAAACAAAGTCAACAACTAACATCACTTTACTACAGGTTATCAATTTACTGCCTTGTTACATTTTTCAATTTGATTTATCGTTAACGATTGACTTGAAATACTTTTCGATAGGCTGAACAAAGTGAACTGATACCTATCAGCTGCTTGGAAGTATCGCGCGATGGCCAGCTAGCTGCCAGTGGTTGTGCACGTGGCCTCGTCCGCGTTTGGCATCTCTCAACACATCGATTACAAACAACACTAAACGGTCACATCGGTCACATCACTTGCGTCACATTCTCGCCAAATAACTTGCTAGTATTAAGTGGCTCGGAAGACAGAACCGTGGTTGTATGGCAATTAGCTGATAATTCACCATCTTTAACATACAAGGTTGGTATTTTTTTATAAACTGTTCCTTGTTAAAATACTTTTCTTTAGTTATTAGTTTTAACAAAACTGTTTGTTCTTTTTTTTATTACTTCAAGATAAGCAAACGAGCACACAGTTCACGGGATGATGAGTGATTCCTGTGGCCCATGACACTACATTCATCCTTGACAAGAAATCATAATGCAGTTGCGTTGTCTCCCTTGATGACTGAGATGGAATGACTCGTCACCAGTAATAATAAAGTCCTCCGGATCCCTGCTCTCACCAGACGAAACACAGCAACATTATGCTGCTATTTAACGCTGATATTCTGTGGGGGCGTGGTCCTACCCCGGTGAAACTGACGACACTGTTCACACTATAATAAATATTGCACGAATATTGATCATAGTATTTAGTTTTATAAATTCGAGCTTTATTTTAGGGCCACTCAGCGGCATTACAGACATTATTGATGATGTCTGATGGTCGACGCGCCATGTCCGGGGATAGAGCTCGAAATATTCACGTTTGGCTTGTAGACTCTGGAATTATATTGCATTCTACCAATGGCCAATCTGCTTGCATAGATGTGACGTTGAATATGAAATTTGCAGTAAGTTATACCTTAAAAAACCGTATAATAATAATAATAATATATATCATTTATTTCTCACCACATCAAGTTTACAAATTAGTCTCAATACAAAATAAAATATAATATGCTCAAACTAATGTGGGAGACTGATGCCTAAGCTAGGCGACAAACCCGTATTTCAGGTCATCAGGTCTCCCTCCCAAATGTAGATACATACAGTAGAAAATAAAATACAAATAAAAATAAATAGTAAAATCAAAGTAAATTAAAATACGAATAATCACGTGTAATAGTAGTTAAAGACTTTTTAGTGTACCTTTGTTGTGGTGTATTTGGGTGCATGTTTATGTGTGTGTGTTTCGTAAAAACGTCAGGTTTTTTCAGGTTGTTTCATTTACACAAGTTTTTTAAGAAGATCTTCCGTCCCTTTGTAACCTCTTTTCAGTAACCAGTCGGAAATATATTTTTAACCTTATTTTTAGTTAGAGGGTAGATGTTAAGTTCCTTGTTTACTCTTTAATTTGGCACAAGTATATTGTTTGACAAAAATATATTTTAATTATAACATGAAATTTTAATGGACTGGCCATGTAGCTCATAGAACCGATAATCAACGGGGGAGAAAGGTTCTTGAGTGACTATCTCGTAGTAACGATCGAAGTATAGGACGGTCGCCCATAGGTTTAGTGGCGACTTTGGCAGGTCTACGGGAAGAATGGTTACAGGTGGCTCAGGATAGTGTTTCGTTTTGGTCTGTGTGGGACACCCGTGATCAGCAGTGGACTAGTAATTGGCTAAGTTGCCGATGATGGTTGTAACTTTTTTTTTAATTTAATGATCGCCGACATAGTGTATACTGCTACAATGACATAGATGAGAACAATGTGAACAATAGGCGAAGAATACATGCAAGTATAATGAGTGACTTTGTAATAATTAGCAGAGTAAATTGACAAAATATAACAAAGCCGAAATTTAAACGTGTAAAATTGAGAATAATTTTCAGTTATAATTTAAAAGAAAATAGTAAAACATCAGTTAAAATTTGTTAAAATTTATCAAAATTTGCAAAACTTATGTTCTGTTTTACATAATTATGAAACTAAGAAAAAATTTTTTTAACGTTTTACAATCATGTTAAATTTTACTACAAAATACATCATCGACACAGCCGTAGTTTGCAAAGCTTTATCAAAACATAAAAATATGTTAATTTTAGGTTCTATCAGATGGTGATAACTCAATCCGAATCTGGGCCCTTACTGGTGGTGACAGTGGGGAAGAAAGACGTTCCGTGTCACATGCAGAACGAATTACGTGTTTCGCTTTAACTGCAGATTCACAACACGTAGTTACGGGTTCGATGGATATGTCGCTTAAAGTGTGGCAATTAGATGGAGGGAAATTATCACAGGTTAGATTTGTTTTAGACAATTCCAGAATTACAATAGTAACTCAAATAAATATCCATGATTGATATCGACTATGAATATATTTGATAGTAATATATCTAATTCTACAGAAAAAATCAGCTCTTTTATCAACTGATGAAAATTACTTACGTAAAGGTGACGTATTTTGAATAATATATACTATTTTTTTTCACAATTAGGTTTTAGTAGGTCATACAGATATCGTGACCTGTGTTGCTGTTTCCATAACAAACAAAACTCAAGTTGTATCGGGTTCATGGGACTTTAATCTGATCGTTTGGGATATTAACACGGGATCTGATTTACATCTGCTCTCAGGACACTTAGGTAAAGTTACATGCGTCAAGGTTACTGGAGATGGCACTATCGCCGTTTCAGGTACGTTTTATATTTTTTTTTTATGAAACAATATAATTAATGCTGTTAACATTCCGGTTAACCACTCCAACGAAGCTGAAAATGCTAGTGCTAAAAAATGGTTCAAGACAATAGTCGAATGGTGGAATCGAAAATCTTAGGTTTCGCACACGCGTAACCGATGAGGCTATTTACGCTTCAAACAGTACATTATAAAATTTCTAAATTGTTTCACAATTTTCTTTCCGATTCAATGAGTTTTTATAAGTATTCAAGAACTGTCGCGTACTAATTTTAAATAATAATGTGTTTTTATTTTCTTGAATAGGTGCGGAAGATAAAACATTAATCATTTGGGAAACTAAAAGAGGTTTAGCTCTCACTTCTTTGGCTCTTCATGTGCCATTGCTTGGATTTGAAATCACAAGTGATTGCGCCCGCATTGTCGTCCATCTGTTAGATAGAGGTTGTTATTGAAATTTCGGACACTTAATAATTGTAGTTTTTGTAATATCTTTATTTATTTTAGAATTATTTTGACAGGTTGCTTGCCAATTATATGCTTACATAATACCCCAGCAACGTACGTCAAGATTCCTACATACGCTGCACCGACAAAAGACATAGACGGTTAGTAATAAATATTTTAATATTAATATATTATGCTATGTATATTATTTAGATTATTATTGATATATTTTTATATTAAAAAATAAAACTACCATTGTTATTTCATTACTAGAACTTCGTCCATTAGCCCCGAAACGGCCAATGAGAAGATTGCTTAAGAAGGAAGTGTCGCTTGATACTTATACATGGCAGAAGAAATATGGACATTTGACATCAGCTGCTATGATGGCACAAGTTGATGAGCGATTGAAAAGAAGGTACGGGATTTTCTATTTTCAATTTTCATAATTTATAAGTATTTATAAGTAATCTATAAGATCTGAAGTTACTTGGACCTATTAAATCCAAATTTATAATAACATTATATAATATGTTTTTTGTGTGTCTGTAAATTATTGCAGTTGAAATACATATATCAATCATTATTATCGCTTTGTTTCAATATAGGCAAAATCGCTAATAATAGTAATATCTCCTATCTTTAGGTTTTCTGTATCAGCTTCAATGGAAGAAATATCGAAAATTCAAGAAGCTAAAAATAAAGATTTGGGTTCTCAGGTATGTCCTTAAGGTTTTTGATAAAGATATTTTATTAACATAGTTTAACACGCTTTGATATGAAGGAAAACGTCTTAGTGGAACCTACACATGTGCATATATAAACCAAAAATCTAATAAATAAAATAAAATAAATTTAATAATCTAAATTTATATATGTTTTTTCCTTACATATGTTAGTAGAAACATAAATAAATAATTTTAAAATGTAGGTGAGCTTGGGACCCGAGGAAGCGGCTATCGCACAATCTCAGCATTTTGATCAACTCGAAGCATTGTGGAACAAAATTTCACCCCCACGACGTCGCTCGAATAAGGTATTATTAATATAGCTTGAATAAAATAAATCGAGTTTTTAAGAAATTTAAAGATTAAAATAATTTAACTTTAAATCAAAAACTATACTTATTACCCACATTTAAAGAGAATTAATACTTATTTACATATACTCGAAAAAAAGTACAGCTCAGTTTTGTTTTTTAAGTGCTGCGTAATTAAATTATTTAGTGTCTGCATTTTTATAGTTTAATAGACACTAAATCCTTAAACCTTTATTGAGTGAACAATTATTTTTAATAATATTATTTTAAAATTTCACCCCCACGACGTCGCTCGAATAAGGTATTATGAATATAAATTGAATAAAATAAATCAAGTTTTTTAGAAATTTAAAAGGTAAAATAATTTAACTTTAAATCAATAAATAGACTTATTATCCGCATTTAAAGATAATTAATACTTATTATTATTAATAGTAAATGTAACTCGAAAAAAAGTACAGCTCAGTTTTGTTTTTTAAGTGCTGCGTAATTAAATTATTTAGTATCTACATTTTTATAGTTTAATAGACACTAAATCCTTAAAGCTTTATTGAGTGAACAGTTATTTTTAGTAATATTATTTTCAGTCTCTATCAAAACAGAGCTCATTGATCGAGAGCCGGTTTGACTCTTCTGACGAGGAACATACACCTGTAGAAGAACAAGGTAAAAGTAATTGTTTTAATTAAAAAATATTTTGACTTTCATTTTATTAATTTTATACCATCAATTTCAAAGTCTATGATTGTTTAATTGTTCTTTTTTATTTGTTGTAATATCTTTTATATCATAATAAACTTTTTATTAACAGAGCACATCGTGGAGTAAGGCACGCCTATGGAAAAATATTGAAACGAAAACACTGTGCTTTAATTTAATTAGTATATATATATGTTTATTTTATATCGTTACAACGAGCTGGTCTCTCTTAATATATTACCATTTTTAATTTCATAATATTTTTTCTCTTATTAAGGTTGCTATTATTTTAATTAAACTTTGTTTAAATTTGAAAAATCTTTTGTTATTTTTTTGATATAATAAATAATAATATTCTAAAAAAGTTATTTAACTTTTACGTAATCGCACATACCTTTTACCCTTTTGGTTGCGTGAAAGAGTTTCATATTTAATATTATCGTTTATGTTGTCACATTGTACTTTCGAATTGATTAAATTTTATTTGTTTAATACTTTAAGTTTATGTTTAGGGTAGATATTTCTAAACCTGTAGACTCTATTACATTGTGATCTTGTAGACGTAGCCTCGGTAGATTCCGGACCAATTTCTTAAATTATCGATACTATAAAAAATTATTAATTTTTAGTATGTGACTTTTCAATACTAACAAAGATTAGTAAAATTAAAATCTCATCACCATTGTCATTATCATCTTCATCATTAATTATTTTCACTGAGAGAGAGAGAGATATATAGTCCAAAGACTTTGGGTTTATTTAATCAGTAATGATTAAGAAATTGGTCCGTTTATCTACTTTAATGTATAAACATTCACTTAATGAATTAAGAATGATAAAATTCTAAATGAGTGTTGAAAAAGTTAAGTAGCTTCCTTTGTAGGTTAAAACATCTGTTGTTTGGTTTCTTAATTTTGTTCTCGTATTAAACTCACAAACTTATAAAATAAGTGTTTTAGAACATTTATGATTTTAGTTACTATAATTTTTATACGAATTAAGAAATAATTACTTTGTTAGGTTTTATTTGTATATATTGTATTTATGTTTTTATTATCATAGAAGTAAACATTACGCATTGCCTTTATTGATTGGAAATTATTCTAATGTTCTAAGCGTATATCTATTTTCAAAGTTTTTTATTTAACTTCTATTTAAATATATTTAATAACTTATTTTTCACACTATAGAATTAAAATAGTCTATAAAATAATTTTTCCCGTTAATGTATTGAGCTAGTTTTCCAAACTGTGATCCCTTTTAAAGACTTCTACATAAGTAACATAATTATATTCTATTATAAAAAAAATCACAAGTTAAAAAGTATCCTTATTCTAATGTCATATTTAGATAATATATACACATATTAAGTATTTTAAGGTATCTAATGTGACTTAGAAAACTATCTATACTGAAAAACAAACTAATAGACTTTTTGTCTTAAAGTGATGAACTACAATCAAAATTCCAAACTTAACACTATTTGATTTTAATGTGTTGCACCAAATACTTAATTTTGAACTGCCGTTTAATATATTCTACAAAGAATATGAGTAGCCTACCCTTCTATTTTGATAATAAAGCCTATATACATCCTAATCCTGGAGCCTCCTCTTTAAGAGTAAAAATAGTTTGTTGAAAATATCGATTAGATTAAAATAGATTCTATCACTGAAATACATTTATAGGTGCACCTGTATTGCTATCGGTTTATAACTTTTTAAACCGATAATTATAAAATACCATAGAACTATAGATATTGATTTATCAAGCTATTATTCAAATTAAAGAAAAAATTAAGCAGAGTAAAGTACTCATTTATCACTCTTGCATTTTAAAAAGTAATTATTTTAATTGACGTTTGATATATTACGTAGGTTTCTTAAAATTTTGCTTAGTAAGTGTTGGTAATAGTAGTTACATTTAAATTAGTAAATGCAATAATATTATTAATAGGACTTGTAGTTGCACTTGTAAAGGAATAGAAGCTTTAGACCTGAATTCTCTTCGGCTGTATCTTAATCAAATTGCTGTACTATCAATTATACAATAACTAGATCTAACACTGTTATACTGTACTCGAAATACGGGCTTCTAATTGTTATGCTTATATATTATGTACACTGGAGTACTATTAACAAACGTCTGTTGTGTACGGAGACAAAACTTTTCACCTTATATATTTTTTATTTAAATCAAAATACGCTTGATACCAAACACGTGTGATCTAAATCGAAATTAATAAATGAAGATAGTAGAAATACATAAACTCTATCAGATATGTGAACCATTTAATTTGATGAAATACTTACTGTTACGGAATGACTTGTTGGAAGTTAACTTTTAATTTAACTATTTCTAAAATGGAAACATTTTAACTAATAACTTGTTCAACCAAGGAAAAAGTGTGACGTATTACAACATAATCAAAAAAATTATACGTTTGTAAAAGTTTTGTCCTCGGTATACACTATGTTATAAAAACCCGCTAACGCAATGCAATCAAAACTATTGTAAAAGCTAAGCACCCTCTTGTTGAGTATTTGTATAGAGTTTTATATTTGTGATGACTCTTATTCCTCACAGGGGTGAGTTTTATTTTTGACCTGTCGTGATGTTATATCTGGAAATATATTCTCTGTGTTTCTTAATCGATGTTTTATTTCTACCATAACCTAACTGAATGCTACATTCAATGAATAAATACTACATTCGTGAAACACAAAACAATCGATTCACGCCTTACGCTTGCGCGAAAATATTCTCGTAAAAAATCTGTTGCTCAGCTATTTTTTGACTAAAGTAGATTAAATGTGAAATTAAATTTTATTAATAAAGAGAGAATATTGTAATGTTACCCCCCCCCCATATATATTCACGGCTATACGGCTATAATTACAGCTCCTAATCGGTTCCTCATAGACCGGATAAGATTTATCACTGTTTATTGAGAAACGCCATCCCATTCTTCAGCAGTATGTAGGCATTGTCCTACATTAGCACAAAATTTTGGGCATTATTTGCGAAAAAAACAAACCTCTTAAGTTATTATATTTGCTTGTAGAGAAGAATAACGGCATAGGATTAATTTACTAAATTTTGCGCTAAAAGCTGTCGAAAATAAGATATATAGATATATTATATAGAAATACTAGCTTTCTTATTAACATCACATCGCGATATGATAGAGTAAGACAATAATAATATATTTAAAACATGAAAAATATTAAAATCCACACTACACATGATTTGGGTATAGCAGTGTGGCAATAAATACCGTATTGTTTGGGTAATAATTTATTTGAGTTAGATGACAAAGTAATAAATGAATTCAATAAATTACCTTACGTAACCGTAATGAGCAATTCTAAGCTTCTACAGCCTCTTTATTGATGATACTCGTCCGGAATACAAGAACTGAAATAGCGCTGTTTCTATTAAGATTCAAATCAAATGGTGTTAAAGGGTATTTAAAAATGTAAATGGTTAGCTCGTCCCACATAGGTGTGCAACATTGTACATACGGTACATCGGATATCATAGAACTACAGTGTTTTATTATTGTATATTGTATTTACATAGAAAATAGGGGCCCAATTTGTTAGAAACAATGTAAAAACTTATATCTATAATATGTAAAAAAAACTAACGAAGCGAACTATTACTTCACATAGTGATGAAGTGCTGGATAGTTATTCTGACCAGCACCTGAGCAAGGTTAGTAAGTCACAGTCTTAGTCGTGGTCTACGGGACTAAATTGAAGAACCCTGCTGATCAATTCGGAGTATTTTACTGCATAAAATTATGTTTGTGCATCTTTAAAATTGCACTCATGCAAAAAACCACTCACGTTTGTGTAAGGTGTCCAGTAACTCAATATTTTTAACCCACACCACTCATAAACTCAAGGTTAAATGTGAATAGCATTCGCTATTTCTGTCCGCGCCAATCAGAATAGAAGTCTGAAAGCTTATTATTTAGCCTATCATTATGAACATAAAGCTTCGAATATTTATTTCTTTCTAACGAGTACTTCCAACCGATTCTGTGTTAGAAATACACGCCAAGAGTGATAGATGTATTTTACAATTTATAATATATATTTTTAACAGTTTTCCTATAAATTTAAAACCATATTGATGTTGTAATTCATATAATCGTAATGCATTACTTACTGATGACCCACAATTAGATGAAGTTTCCGAGTACTGATGCAAATAGCTCATCTAATCATTTTCTTAACGATCTTTATGGGTGGTTTATGAACAATAGTATATTTATATAAATACTAAATATAATATAATTTATAGTAAATAAAAATCCGCGGTGTGACTTGCTATTAAATAATAGTATTAAATGTGTGGTCAGTCAGTGGGCTGAATTGCTTACTATTTTTATCATATGTCGTACATAATTAAAGATACTCAAGGGATATTATGTAAAATGAGATTTTTGATTAATTATTTTCATTTTCATTTTAATAGGAACTTGCAACAATATTTAAATTATTTGTTTTAGCATTGTGAGACAAATATTAAAGACAGAGATATTTCAAGCTGTATGAATTGCTCAAAGGTATGGCCAACTAATTAAATACACACTAAGTAACTAAGAAAAATAAAATGTAATAAATACGAAAATGAAGTTTATTAAAGTTTATTGTAGACATTTTTTAAAGACATTATGTAAAGTTTACAAGATAATATTTTGTTGCATGTCCTTTAGCAGCAACAATAGCCCGACATCGCCTGAGCATTGAAGAATTAAATTGTTGCAAGTTGATATTGGAATTGACTCCCATGTTTCCTTTAAAGCCATATAAAGGTGATGAATGATACGTTACATTTTGTGGCTACAATTTTTTCAACATGGTACCACAAATTTTCAATAGGGTTGCATTCGGAGCTGTCCGGCGGGTAATCTAAAGAAAGAAAGAAAATAAAAAGTCTCAAACCTCTGTTGCTGTGTGTTTATCATGTTGATCATTTATTTGTTGGAAAATCTTCCTGGCAAACTTTCCTGTGCCCTATGCACAAACATAGTAAGTAAGTAATATAGGGTCTTTAAAATATTCTTACGTACGTACGTACTAGAATTTATCCATATTTCCTACAATTTTCCAAACAAGTTCAAAACCATATCCGGGAAAACAACCCTAAACTTCTTTATTCCCTCTTTCTTATTGGACTATTTTATTTGTATACTTTGGATCCATTTCTTTATTCAGAGGGCATATTTTCCGTCGGAATTAATCATATAAATATTTACATATTTCCACTCACATTCAGTCAAATGTTCAATTTTTTTGTTAACTGTAATTTAGCTTTAATATTTGCTTTCTTTAAAAGTTACCATACGAGATATTATTCCAAATAACTTTTTCTCAGATAATCGCTTTCTAATTGTTTATGGTGACACACCTCTCAACGTCCACTCTCCAATTTACCACATACTTCCAAACGAACTTCTTTTTTGGTTAACAATATCATTCCAAAGTCATCACGTGAGGTTGTTACTAGGTATATTTTCTATTGTATTTGACATATAAAAATGCAAGATAGCATTAATTACCATAAATATAGAGAATCGCAAGTGATTGGCACTTTTCCTATGTGACTAACTTTTTCATAAAAATTCAGAAGGATTTTCCTTGTACAGGAATCACAACTTTTGAATTTTAACAAAAATTTAATCGAATAATAGCTGGTTGAAAATAATATTCAAATTATATCAAAATTATATTAAGATTAAGATAAGAAGAAAACAAGGGGGCCGTTTTTTTAAATTTTAAATTAGGAACGTGAAACATTACACTATCTGTAATTATATGGTCAACATATTAAAATTATGAGATATTTAAAAAACGAAAAAGGTCTCAATTATTGCTAAATACAAGTCTTAAATGTCTTCATATTAATAATATGGCTTTAGTATAATGATTAATAGTAGTTAAAGTAGAATTAATACTTACTATTTTTAATAGTGAAGATCACTACTAACTAACTAACTGTTTTAATGAAGTTAGGTTATTGTAAGGTATTATTCACCCCTTGAAATTTATTTTATAATTTTCCAATTTAGACTTCAATGCTTTCCTGACTCCATACATCTTTATTTTTTGTTTTATATATTCTAGTTGTTCTGTCTATGTTCATCGCTTGTGAATTAACTAAATTTATTTTGTATTCTACAGCGTTATGGTCGAAACTCGTCTTATCGTCGGAAGTCGTTCCACCTTCCACCCGTCTACGTATTCGAGCGGGCCCGTTGAACAGTCCGTCACATCGACATGGCTTTTAAATCTTTTCCCACCTCTTATTGTGACATTCAATATACCATTTAATGCCTCCCCTCTATGATCGTCTCTTTCACTGCCCCACAGTGTACTCCAGGCATTCGCATCGCCTCCAATAATTGTTTAGTTGCTTGTCAATCCTTTTACAACTCTTTTAATCTGTTCTATGTAGGAGTCGATTGGTTTGTGTTACGTTTATGATAGGTTTAGGTTAGGCTTAGGTTAGGTTTAGGTTATGTTTAGGTTAGGTTTAGGTTAGGTTTAGGTTAGTTTTAGGTTAGGTTTTGGTTAGGTTTAGGTTAGGTTTAGGTTTAGTAGGTTTAAAAGTGCGTAATATTCTAATTACTGTAGGTTATCTTAATCAACAAGCAAACAGAATTATTGTCAGACGGTTACTAATATCTTTATTTATAACTTAAACCAATAGACAATTTTAAAAATATTTTAAACTTAATAATAGGCTAAAATTTGAAAAATATCCTTAAATATCCTCTACTTCTTGGATTTAAATAAAACATTAAAAAGAGACTACATTTATTAAGGGAAATTGATTACGTTTATCCAGACTAGAAAGTATTACTTTATATATTCGTTAAAATTAATTCTTATTTAATTATATTCCAGGATGTTTCTCTTTGTATTGTTTTCAAGTAAAGTCACATTGCTTTGTCACTCATGAGAACATTGCCATCTCATTCCCTATTGTACTAAACACAGCACATTTATCAGTATCATGTTGCTATACATAGCACTGTATTCTGCTGAGCTTTCTTCGATGACGGTACCGTCAACCGAATTTAAGAACATATAAAACAAATCCCTCTATACGGTTTCCATTACTGTAATTGTTTTTGTGCTATATTATGAATATAAAACAAATAAACCAAAAATAGTAAAGCTTGTTATAATTAAAATGTCGAGTCATAACGCTGGTGGGTTGCCATCCCGTAACATAATTATTTTCCATCGTGATCCACTATAACAATCGCCTCTTAAATTGTGTAATTAAATTATGATGTGGTTATACTTCCATTGCAAACTATAAATAACAACAAAGGGCAATTTATCATACTAATAATTTAGTTAGTTAGTATAGTAGTTATTTGTGGAATTTAAGAGATGCTAATATTACGAGACTAAGATTTTCCTAGCTGTTAATAGTTTAATAGTCACCAATTCCGATACCTATAGGAAGAAATGAACTTGTAGATACTTCTAGATACGTTACTACATTTCAAGCGGATCCGACTCTTGCGAAATCTTTGTGCAAAACAGCACTTCTCATAAGTTAATAAAAAGTAAACGATAATCAGTTTTCATACGTACCATACATAAAATTTCATCCAATATACCATAATATTATATATAGATATTATATATAATATTATAGTATATAATATTAGGATATATATACTATAATATTATACCCAAATACTATATGATATCTGTTCTTATGTTTATAATTACCAATTCATCTCAACATTCCTAACTGATCTGAACCTGATTTGAACCTTATCCCTATACTGCAATAGGAAGCATGAATATATAATGCACATTTTTATTACTCAGTCGTAAGCTACGAGTACCTACGACATAAGCTAATGTTGAAACAGGGTCTTCTTTGTATAGGGTATTGACGTTTCTTTAGTTATCCTTTATTGCAAAGAAAATAATAGATGACATGTATAATACGGAACATGTCGCATAGGAACAATAAAAATAATAAATTTTAGTGTATTGTCTTTCATAGAGGACGGAGGATTTTGGCGTCTGAGAAAACATGATAATACTGAGAGAGAGTATACAAGTTGTTTTCAAATGAGGCTGCTATGCAAAAAAGACTTTAAAATTATTTTATTTTACAATTTGTTTTTATCTTCCACTTGACTGAATTAATATTACTTAATCTAAGAATTACTTGATTCTAACATTTTAGGCAATATATATATATATATATATATATATATATTTATATATATATATATATATATTTATATATATACATATATATATATATATATATATATATAAAATGAGCACATCTCTAATATACTTTTTATGAGATTTTATTTCGCAGCAACCAGTTCATTTCTTTTTTTATGTTTAGTTTATTTTTATATATATATTTATTGTCGTCTATCGCTTCCATGGAGATACAATCTGCTTTCATTAGAGAAGAGAACAGAGCTCCACTGTTCGTCTGTCCAGTTCACGTGTTCTCCCGTGAAACGTAGTCGGTGCAAACGTAACCGATGAGCTGGGGTCAACTTATGGTCAGTAGCTGGCCTTTTTGGAGTTAGATTAATCGCCTTTAATCTTCTTCTGGCTATCCACCCACTAACAATTACTCCTCGCGTTTCTCTGAGCACCTATTAATTTGAACGCCAGAGAGGGACCAATTTTTCACCGAAATACTGGCGATGAATCCGTCATCAGACGGCAGACTGGCTCATGTTTAATCATTGGCCTTGTTCTGCGGCTATTTCTTCAAAAGATGTGTCGGAAAATATTAATAATAGGGGATAAGTGTACTGGTTGATGTTTGCCGACTAACTGATATGGGTAGATCAGGTAAATGACCTTTTATAGGGCATGACAACCCCTAATTAGCGCTTTTGTAGCGTTTTTGGGTCGTATTCTTGGAAAAGATAACATTTGTTCTACAATTTTTAGAAGTCAAAACATACAGCTTTAATATTTCATGGAAATAGCATATCTGACGTAGACGCTATTAAGTCACAGATGAATGCATTGCATTAAATCCCAAAGATGTAATTTGTGCTCAAACAAATTTTAATAATCTGATTACACCAGTGAACTCTACCGTGATAGTATTTAATCGAATTTAAAAATCACATAGTAGCTATCAAAATCACGAACGAATGGGAATCAAGACATAACTAACCTTTGATGCGGTCTACAGTTATACCTAAATGTGGCCCTCGTGAGTGCTTTTCTTTCTCGGGAGTAAAATCAGTATTATCGTAAGTATATATTAAAAGTATATAGAGCAGAGGGTGTGCCCTTCTCTGCAGTCCTCGTGCAGTAGATAAGGACCGGAAATCGTTACCCTTGAGAGTGTGCCCGGGTAAAGGGACCCGAAACCCGAAACCCGGTACCTGCACCCCTTAAGGCTGTGATTGCTCCGTATGGATTAAAATATATTTATTTAAAACAAAAACATCATGTTATTAGAAGTAACCAACGAATACCGACTGATCTAACCCGGAGAGGCTGTATATTTCTTGGAACTAAGCTAAGAACCAGTTAAAAAAACTTTATCAGTAGTCTATAAAGTTAGGATTACGCTAGGTTAAAAAGTCGCGAAAATCCTAATTAGTAGTATAAATTATTAGATAAATTATAATGAATAGAATCTGTAAAATTATGAATCACTCTCGTAATGCGCATTTTATACCACATTTTTAGGCATACATTTTACATGAGACAAATTGTCTTTAAAAATCATAATAAATGAAGTGACTCAAAAGTTAATCAGTTCTAAAATTACCTTCGTCATTTTATTTGACATCGAATAGCACTTACTATAACAAACGCTTTACCAAAAAAGCTGTCTGAAAGGTTCGGAGTGACAGAGGAAACTGGGTCAGAGGTTAAAAGGAGAATAATGTTTATGAGTACATCAACAATTTTGATGTGTCTATACTAAGATAAATACATATATTTTCAAATTACTTTTCATATTTTTTAATGAATTACAATTCACTGAATTACATTTTTTTCAATTTAATTACAATTTTTAAGTAATACATCATATGCTTATATATAATAATGATATGATTATGATATCCTTATTGACTACGACCACGGCAACATTTTTCTGGTAATTGTTTCGGTTCACATGCAATGTGAGGAACATGTCATACATTCTCGTACAACACATTCAGATTTTTTTTTGGTAGACACACCTAATAACCAATAATAGTTATGCACAGCATTTACTACATTGTGACATTGATATATATTTAGAAACTTTGAGAATATAAAATATGGACATAAACAATTTTTAATGAGAAAAAGCAAAATCTGAAAATTACACCAAAAAAACATTTCCAATTACAACACTTAATTAAGAAAAAAAAAACAACCTAAAAAAAGGATTTTAGTACTTTCGTCTTAAATGTATTATATTAAACAGTCTCATGAGTTTTTTTAAGATAGTTTTTTAAGTAGTTGCTATGTGGCATATGTATGAAGTAGATTGATTATAATCAATTTATGAATCAATGTAGTTGTGCATAAAAAAGATCTGTATAGTGTTGGGGCTAGTGCAGAATAGATCCAGTTTATTGCTATCGTAGTGATGATTTAGTGAGGAAGTGCTCCTTATTTTAAATGTCTTCTGTGTTATCTTCGTAAGGAAAATTAAATCAGGACGCATACATTGATTTCTTCTTTTAAAGAGCAGATGGCAAAAAAACTAGCAGCACAGACGATGGTTAGTGATCACCGCCGCCCATAAACCTCCGCAACACCAGAGGAGTCTCAAATGCGTTGGCGGCCTTTAAGAAAGCTGTAGATACCCTTAAAGACCCTTGTTACGTGTAGTTGGGTACTCGAAACATTACTTGCGACCCTACATTCAGGTTACGGAACACAGCAGCGTTATGTTTATATTTCTTGCTGGTATTTATTGTGACGTGGTCTTTTCCAAGTCTAACCTACCCACTCACGTTGCAGCTTAATACTAACTGCAGTGTGGCGTGTCCACTGTTGGCTCGCTTATCATTTTATCCCTGATTCGTCCGTCGTTAGTTTATAAACAAATAAGCTGATGAACTCTGAGACCACCATGAAATATATTTGTATAGTGATGTTCCTATTAGTTGATTTAGATCACGGCGATTCATGCGCAGAATAATTTATAGTACCATAAGCATTTGCGCAAAAACAGAGGCACTCGATCGTCGTCCCTTTCAATATTACGATATAATGCATGTGCAATAAGATTGGGGAAAGATTCTGATGCAGTGTCAGGGGCACGGGACGTACATACAACACACTCAGATCCACATTTTACACACACACACTGAAAACCAACAATTTGCGATATACTAATACTGCTCTACGACTTGGAAACGAACCCAGGACCCACGATGCAGCAGTTTGATACTGCCCTACACGGCCGTCATGTCTCTTCTTATAATAATGATTATATTTAGAATTAGTTCGCATTATATTGCTAATGTACGTAACAACATTTTGTAGTCTTAATAAAGCAATTACGAGTTTCCGAGAAAATTAATCGATATTGGAAGTGCGGCTAATTTTGTTAATTTCCATAGCCTAAAAGGGATTTTGCCTACTATCGATGTCTATTTATACGCAAATTTATCAATTTGTAATATTGTATAACCATTTAATTTGTGATACGTATCTTTAAATTGTTTGAGATGAATTATCGATTTATTCCAGGAAACCATTTCAGTTGTGTTATTGCCACAATCTATAAATATTACATTTTCAGCCAATTATATTTTGTACATACTTCTTTGTGTATGCACAAAAAACTTAAAAATGAAATTATAAGTGAACAATTCTTCTATCATTCACAGAATTCTTCACTACATTCCTTAAAATATGTATATTTGGTAAGACAGGACAATGCTTGCAGTATACTTTTGGAGCTCCTGCAATTTTAAAGAGCATCTAAGAAGTTTGTTGAGTGTTGGCACACGGACGAAGTAACTTTTTTAATTGATAATAATTTATAAGATTTGTGTTTAGTTTATTGTACGTACTAACATGTAGATATAAAAAAAATAAGCTACAGATTATTTTTTCGTATGCTGGATTGTTTGTATTTATTATAATTTATTTATTTATTGTTTAGTAACAAATATCTTAAATATGGATCTAAACTGGAATTAACTTTATTTTATATTTATATTTATTTTATTTTCACTATTTATTTGTAAGCACGAAACAGAAACTCATATTTCATATACAAGCATTCTCTTTCTCTTTTGGAATAGTCGAAAAATGTGTTAATAATAATTACAGAATTATTATCATCTTTCGCACAAAGTGACTGCTTTGGGGTTAAAATATATTTACTAGAATCAAGATAGTAATTTAATGCATTTTACATCATATTATATTTAAACTACGAGTACATAACATTTTCAGCTACTCATTATACACGTTCTGATTCTATATAAATAATTTAAAACCATAATCTTTCTTTTATGGGCATTCTAATGTTGTAATAAATTTCGAATCAGACTAATTACATTCACAATTTAAGCGGAGATGTTATACATTTTATTTATCAGTTCCCACTTTTTCTTAGAATAAAGAGGTCGTCATGTTTATACGTAGTAGCTACGGTGTTTTTCTGATAAAGAATATTCCGTAGATCTTAGTGAAAATAATCAAAAAGGAATGGAAGTGGAAGTGCTTATAACTTCTACTTGTACAATAAAAATAACAAAAATACTTCATTGAACTGATTTTTTTATATAGAAAAGGTGACAACTCAGCACACAATTCACATAATAACAAGTTATGACTACGTCCCCTTAGCACTTGCGACCCATCCACTCTGAACAAAGGTTCGCTATGTACATATTTTGACATCGTTGAGGTCGGTCGTTGCCGTCGTAATTGGGTCTACATTTCCCTACACTAACCATACGAAATGTTATGATTCTAATAGGTCTTTACCTATGAAATTGCCGTTTTGTATGAAATAAGTTAAAGTATTTTTTTTTCACACTTTTTTATTTCTGTTATTCAAAGTAATCACCCATGTAATCGATGCATCTTTGACAACCCAGTGATAGTTTATTGATGACCTTCTTCAAAAATCAGCTGGACGGGTTTCTAGAGGTCATTTTTCGTTTAGTTTTATTATTAATTATTGCCACCATTCAACCAACTTGCTGAGCGCTTTCGATTGTCGAACAAAACTCCACTTTTCGTCGCATGTAACAATTCGTTTCAAACTTCTTTCATTTCTGTGCCTGTTGAGCAGTGTGACGTCTCAACGCGTACGTTGCGTTGGCAATCGTTAAGTTCCTAGGTCACCCATCTATCAAGCTTTTTTACTTTGCCAATTTGTCGCAAATGCACCAATATTGTTTTGATGTTAACATCAAAAGATGCTACTTGAGTTAGTAACTGTAGATTGAGTATCATCAGCTTCCACAATCGCCTTTAATTCATCATTGTTGACCAAAGTGTCCGGACAACCACGAGGTACATTTTTCAAATTAAAATTTGCACAACGGATGCCACGACGGAACTCATATTCCATAATTACATGAATTTTTATTAAATAATGCATTTCAAGTATAGGAATTAATTATAGTATATTATTAAATGTTATATTTGAAATGCCGCAATATAATGATACGTGCCGAAAGAACTGGAAAATTTCGCTCAACTACTTTTATATATATTAATAAAAAAATACTTTATATATTAAATCATTTGTAACAGATAAGTAGTAAAAAAGTTATAGAGCTGGGGTAGCTCATTGCACGGGCGTTCGCATTAAATTTCATTGCATGCAAATAACCTGTCTTCGGATTCCGGTGCCCCAGGAGTACCGAAAGTTGTTCTATATACGTCTATTTGGGTCAGACATTCGAGTCTACTGAGAACTCTCTTTATTATACAACCAGAGTAACTTGCTAAAACTTTCTTCGGTTCTAATCAACATTTTTATGCATTAGAATTGAAATAAATTTTTCTCATATTTATATATTTACAAATATATATTACATATTTTAAACTAAAGCGGATAATTATACTTTTTTAGTAAATATCTTATTTATATCCGTCGATAACAATCATAAAAGATATGATTAATTTTGTTTATATTTCAACGTTTGATATTGTGATAAAAAAGAAAAGTGACAAACGTTTTTAGATTTTTAAATATTTTATAATTTTATTATTATTTACGAAACATAACAAAAATTGAAATGAGTTTCTTCAACGTAGGGTTCTCAGGAAATAATAGAATTATTCATAGTAATAAACTAATGACGCGTTTACGCTGTTATTTAGTGCAGTAATTTTTTCAACGGGTGTAATACTACTCAGCAGGCTTATTGTATGTAATAATGCTTTTGTAACATTAAATACTGCAAATGGAATATTAAAATTTCGTTAATGGTTCGTTGATGAATACACCTGTAACAATAATATAGCATGTACAACGTATATGATACGTCAATGATACTAGATCTTTAAAAATATTTTAACTAAAAGAAGAAAAATCAAATCGTTGGTTACTTATTGTTTATGAAAAGCCTCGTTAAACTACCCTATATTTGTGAAATACAACATGTTTTCAATGTGTGGGTAATAGGTATATAGATCATACACAAAATGCCCTTGACATAAATACGGAAATAATTAAGGTGATAAAATGTATCATGCGCACTTGATATCATCTAGCTATGTAATGGGTCGCGGAAAAGGTTTTCGTATTGTATACACATATTCAAGATATGTTTCGTCATAGTTTATTTACATTTGACTATAATATATATGAGTCATTTTGGTCTATAACTTGTTCCCGGTTTGTAGATAGTGACATTATCCCATTGGTGTAGAAATTTTGGAAAAGTTCTGACCAAATAACTGCAACAAGTAGTTCTGACAGTCCTCTCTTAATGTTAACCTACCACTACCTAAAGAATTCTGAAGAGACCGAAACAGGTTAAAATCTGAGGGAGCAAGGTCAGAGCTATATTAACTTCCGAACGAATCTTTTTCAATATTTGCTGCATGGCAAAAGATGTGTGTTCATTTCTGATGATCAATTCCGGCCGTTTTTCTCTGTTTTTTGCTTGTCTTATCAGCTATTGGCAATAGAGAACCGAATCGAAACGTTCGCTGTAGTCTGTGACTAGAATTTAAAAATTCAAAAATTTCAAAATTCCCGGACTGCAAACGCTTGAACCAATTTTGTGCTACTCTTATTGAAGTCCATATACTGACATCACGTTAGGATTAAATATCACATTTTTTAACTCTGCTTGTCTCGCATTTTTCCCTTTTTTGTAATAAAACTTCAAAAAGTATGATTTTTTCATTAGATGCACCCATTTTGGCGGACAGAAAAACAATAGAAAAATGGCAGGGAACCGTTTTCACTTTTTATTTTTCAGTTTCTAAAATATCATCTATTTAATGGTATCAAAACCAGCCAGATGCAAACAATACAACCGAAGAGATTTTACTACAACTTTTTTTTTATAAAATACGAAAAACCTTTTTCACTCACGCATTATATCGCTGGACAAAACCGATGTCCCCCGACATAATAATACCAAGAACGAGTATACACTGAACCAAAACAAAATATAATAAAACAAAGTATTGCAATAACGATCGGTGAATTTCATTAAATGTACATAAGTACATTGACATCATCTAATAAATTTGATAAGATATGATTGAACGAAATTGTACATTAGGACATTATCATACCAAGAAAGAGAAGAAGCTAGTCACTAAACTGAAAGTTTAAAGTAGGAAAATATAGTAAAACTCCAATAAAATATCAAATGTTTAATTAACCCGTTGATCATTTCTTGATTGTCAATCAATGTTCTATTACATTGATTGACAATCAATGTACTTTAAAAGCGTAAAGAAATATTAACAGTATAAAAAGGCTATAGTTAGCTAAACTGATTTTTCATGAAAAGATCCTCCTTTACATTTTATGACTTTTATCAATAGTCTCGGCATACGCGCAATCAATTTGTTAATGGTGTCTTGTAATATATTGTTCCAAATTTCGCATAAAGCATTCCACATTTCTACTCGCGAGGATGGGCCACGATTACGGACGTTCCTATCAAGCTCTACTCACGTAAAAAAAAGTTCAATGGGATTGAGGCCCGGGCTCTGAGGAGGCCAAACCATGTTTTTTAACACCCCTTGTGCCTCTATCTCTTCTAAATATTCTCTACATAATTTTGAGCTATGCTTGGGATCATTATATTGTTGGAAAATGAATCCATTTCCAATTAATCGCAACCCGGAAGAAACGGCATTTTGTTCTAACATGTTTTTGTACTGTTCCTAGAAAACCAAATTCCTTCAATTTTAATCATATCGCCAGTTCCTTGGCTAGGGAAGCAACCCCAGACCATAATTGAGCCACCACCATGCTTGATTGTTGGGAATACACAACCTGACATCATCTTTTCTTGGACACTGCGTATAACGTAAATTCTACGTTTGAACCAAATAGTTCAAACTTGAATTCATCGGTCCAAAGAATTTTTTTTTAAGTCTTCTTCAATCCAATTTCGATGAGCAAGAGCCCACTGCATCCGTTTTTTCTTGTTTTGCGGCCATAGCAGAGGTTTTCGAACGGCAACGCGTCCATACAACTTCGCATCTCTCAGTCGCCGTTTTACTGTAGTCATTAATAAAGGCTTAACTCGGGTTTTTTGTTTACTTCAGCGCGGATATCTGTTGCTGTTAAGCGTCTATTTCACTTGCTGGTAACAACAATGAAATTATCTTCACGACACGTGGTAGCTCTCGGTCTTCCTGCGCGTGGACGATCTTGAAAACTGCCTGTCTCCCTGTATCGAGTTTTTGTGCCATGAACACAAGTCTTCGATAACTTCAGTTGTGAAGCAATCTCACATTCGGATTTTCCTTCATTATATAAAACAACGATGGCAGAACACTGCTAATTTCTCGAGCTTTTCCAATTTTATGACGTCTTCAATGTAGAAACCACAAGTTTAGACTAATTGAAATTGTTTGTGAACAAACCCAACTAAACTCGGGTAATAATAAGTCAGAAACACATGTTTTCAGGAGCTAAATAATCCTAATTATTGACCAATACGTAACAAAAGCAAAGTAATTAGTAATGGATCATTATAAAAATATTATTACGACTCTACCACCTGGCTCAAGCGCAGCGTTTGTCGGTATTTGAAAACAATTGATATTTATTGTCCAATAACTTGAAAGTAAACAAAAGAATGACTTCATTAAATATTCGATACTAACAATAGAATATGCAGATGTGCATTTCTTTTATTTATCCTATGGGATTTTATTACAATTGATGGATAATTATATTGTTTATGTGCGGTCTTAATCTTTTGGCCGGCAGGGTATGTAACTATGTTACGTAAAATTTATAATTAATAAATACGATTGGTCAATCTTTTTAAATATACATTATTATATTCTTGTAAAACATCATACATTTATAATTCTTAAATTATTTAGAAATGAGACCATGAAAGATTAAAAATGTATTTTGTTTCCTACTAAAATGCTATAAAGTCCAAACGATTTAATATTCTTAGTTGCTTTCATCCAGAGTGTGCCGCCCTTGCCGTAGACTACATTTAATCATGACAGGGGAAACTAGGTCAGGTGTATACGGAAAATATTATATTATTGTATGTACGCCATATTTTTGTCTTATTTATTTTTGAATTTAATGAAATAGGAAGATCAAGAAATTAATGCTCAAATACATAATAAATTCATTACACTATATTTATGGTATAATTTTATCATTAGTGACTTAGATGTTATAAACTTAGTAATTTTAAAGTTACACTACATAACAAGTAGATGTAATTTAGGAAAATATTATTTACATTTATATACAATAAATACTTACAACCTATCTAAATTAATATAACAAAATTAACAGAAAAATATCTCTATAATCTCTATAATCTTATATATGCAGGTTTTCGGTAAGTTCTAAGTTATAACGATAATTAAATGTTGATATAAAAAAATACATATTTTGTGTACAATATCATCAGCATTCATATTATTTATTTTTTATATTATTTATTTTGCTCTCAGTTAAATGATTCAACATTAAGAAAATTTATTTAATATAAATAAAGACATAAATAAAAAATAACCACTTGGTAAAATTAATACATAATACAAAAGCCTTCTGCTCCACAATAACTTTTGTCTACGCTTTTCTTGTTTGGATTAATATTTATATTTAGTAGGCCGCTTTTATCTAGCAAGAATTTCACCTCGTTCCCTTTGTTATACAGTGTCAGCGTTACTAAATACTAGCGGTATACTGAATCTCTATATTAAAGCTTTGTTTACAATACATAAAAATATCCAAATTATTTTTGTAGAGAGTCGTTTAACTTTCCCAAAGACGTTTGTTTAATTTAATTTAACAAAACGAAACATTAAAGCTGGCATTAGTTCAATTCTGTATTGCTTTTTTCAGCTGTTGAAACATTGACAAGATAAGAAATATTTTTTTTTTACTTCACAGTACACGATGTACAGTTTGATAAAATTTTTAATTACAATTTAGAAAACAAACGAGAAAACATCCTAGGGAAAGCTAAGAAATAATAATAAAAAAAAAGATTCCCGAATACATGTGAAATCAGTCAGTCCACGGTGGAGGTGAATTATGCTCTGACATCCTCCTAGAGAGGATAGCCTAATCCCAGCATTTATATGGGCTGGTACTTCACTTTGCTTTTAAGTAAGTACGAGATTTGAAATCAATAATCAGCTAGTTTAGTTAAGCGTATATAGGACAGAAGGTATAGGTTATAAATAGTAATAAATCAACGTTGCATCAACTTGTAACTACGGACAAAGTTATGACCCTGGTTGTAGTGGAACTATAAATAGAAAATTACATAAAAAGAAGACTTAATTCACTGAAACCACACTATACTGTAAAATAGTAAAGAGAATGATGATAATTTTATTTCAATTCATAATTGTAAAATAATTAATTTAGCAACTTCATGTGGGTTGACTTAATTGAACTTAAGTCAAATTCAGGACCAATTACACGCGCTATTGATGGTCACCATACGTTTAATTTCACCTAACTTTGTCCTTCCATCTCCAATTCAGAACTAAGTTAGTTGGAAAATGTAGTAAGCAAAACTTAGGGGCCTGTTTAAATAGCTTTAAATGTTACACAGTTTGTATGTAATTATACTCATTTGTTATAAACGTAATTATTCTAATCGTGTGCTTGTCAGAGTTCGGAGGTTTGCATACGTGGAATAAATACGGAATAGTACGAGTATGCGAAGATTGGTCATGCTTCATAAGAATTTGGCCGCGAATCATATTTGCATTATTAATAAATTGCATCAATATAAACTACTTAGGTTTAAGTTAAAAAGCTATGAGAAACGGGAAAAATGTTACAATTGAACATTTTCCTTGCAGTTGCCATTATTTTGTCTTTATTTTTACAAATTTATAAATAAAACTCTGCGTTTATCTGCTGCATTGTCTTCCACTGTGTAGTTTGGATACTTATCCCTCAATATTTGTGATTTGGAAAAGCTACATCTTGGTTTTTATTCAAATTACTATTATTCTTTATGGGCTAGGAAATTTACATGTGTATTTATATGCTATGGGGATGATAGACCGTTAATAGTTTTTAGGTCTCTATAAGATAAGTATATCAACTAAAGTGCTAAAAATGCTTAATTTAAAAATTCTTAACGGCTTTTATATGTGACTTTTATCATACCTTAAACCCACGAGATGACCCAATAAACCATGGAACTGTATAGTGGACAATGCTTCACTATCATCACTAGAGAGAAAGTCAAATGCCTAATACTAGAACATATACGAATTGGTTGTTAATTTACTTTATTATATACTTAGTGACACTTTGCGTTTAATGTTTATTGCGGGTAGAGAATGAGCCATAGTTTTCACTTACGATCAGGTTAACTGTATGTTGTCACCCTTAGTTTTATATAAAAAGGCTAAAGCTATAGCATAAATGGTTCGGCTCAACCAGGCAAGGTAAGCGTGGATAAGATGTACACTTTAATAGTAAACTTGCACAGAGTAGCAGTTTTGCGCCGCATTGCAGTGAGAGAACCGAAAGGTGCCATGGCCCGAAAATTACTTACGACTAACCGATGTTCGTTTATCAGCTTTCGTATAAAATATATACGAAAAAATATAAACGTGTCAATTTGTCTTCTAAATTGAGCATGCGAGACCGGACAATTTGAGTATTGTTTTGTTCGCAAACTACATTCGTTAGTAACAATAAATATGGCAGATATTTTCAATTTACATTATAGTTTGAATCCGCTTTAGCGTCATTTTATTTAATTATAAGCCATTTTCACTACTATATTTAGGCAGTTAAATATATTCGGTATGTCCGCCTTATACATTATGTGTAATTGAAAAAACGGAACAAGCTGAAGCGGTCTTATTATTAATTTTGATTTTATTTGAACGAAAAGAAACTCAGAAAAGTAATTTTAATAATTTTCGTTCACATAGTTTAGTTATACATAACAACACTTTAATTAATCTATTGAGTCGTTGCCCAAAAATGTTGATATAACAGTCCCGTGGATCCCCTTCACCTTTTCATTCGATGCAAATTAAACACAAAGAACCGGCTGTCATTAATTAAGGAACTCGATTACTTTGCTCCAAAGTAGGAAGTTTTCCCTTGTAGATTCGTAAATCCAAATCCGTATTTAAATAGATTCCAGGATATTTCTCTCTGTAATGTTTTTGAATTAACATTTAACCTGTACTTTTAGAAAATTTTGTCTCTTGTAAGTAAATATTTTGAGAGTAAACATGAGATATGTTCGGTAACTAAAGCCAGAAAGGTCTTATTACTCCAACATGTGTATCCCACACAATCTTGTTTTCACTTAATCCTTAATTAATAATAATAATAAACTTTATTAGACACAAACATTTGTACATAAGTTTCTTTATAAAATTTATTTTAATATAAGAGAATCAGAAATAGACAGGTGTCTTGTTGAACCCTGCACTAGGTTAAAAACCTGTCTTGCATGGATCGTAGCCTTCCGTATTATCTAAAACTAGCGGAAAATAAAAGTTATCCACACTAGGGCATTATAATATGCAATTGAAGGAAAGTATGACAAGATTATGTGGTTAATAATTATTGAAGAGTAAGCGTATGTGTGTGTCATATATATGTATATATATATATGTATATATGTATATATATATATATATATATATATATATATGTGCATAGTAATAAAACGGAGAGCTTGTGTGTGTTTGAGTTTTATGGAAGTACTCGGAGATATTAAGCCGAAATAAACTATTGAAGTGGCGCTAGTAAATCTTCGTTCTGCTGATAATCTAATTGTAACAACCATGACCTTTTTTAACAATCATAGAAGAATAAGGGGAAACTTTCATTTTATGAAAGATATTGTAAAAATTGGTCGCCAGAAAACATTGGAAACGTTGTGAGAAGAAGGTGCTGAATCGGATAGTAGGGCAAATATTTTGAGCTCGTCTTTTTGTTTTATTTCACTCTGGAGCAAATTCAATACATGGTGTATATTTTTTATAAGGCTACAGTTTAAGATAAAGAGTTTACATGCTGAAAGTAATTGGCAGTCAGTGTAAAGCTGCTTCGACGGATCGGAAAGTTTTGAACATCATTAATTATATATATGTACTTAAAAACTTCTTCATTTCCCAGTCGAACCTATAATCAAAATGCCAGTAATACACGCCGCGTGCGGCTTACCAACGCGTAATCGTATAAATTAATTATATCCCGCCGTTATTAATACAACAGCCGCCCTTAATTCTGCATTTTAATTAAAGTCGGATTATACTTCAAACAGAGGCAACTTTAATGATATACACCTAACATCAGGGAATCATAGCCAAATATATGATTGCAATTTTTTTTTTTTAATACGTTATGCAAATCCCGGGGGCAAGGTTGATTATATTGTATATACCACTTCTATTTAATTTCCTCTTACGACATCCACGAAAACAGATTCCACAGAACTGTTAGCAGATTCTATAATGTGGATGCCACACAGCTAATTGTTAATTTAAAAATAAGTAGAAATGTCATGAACCTTTCTTTTATAATATAGATATACGGATTTTTGTTTATTATTAATATTATCATTAAGTTCCGTCCACTTTTAATAGCACGAAAATACAACCCAATTGATAAGGTCATCTGATAAGTTCATGGATTATCATGAAACATGAAAAAGTTTTCCTAAACGTTTTCAACACTATAACACCATACATAGGTCTCTAGTTGACCGGAAACTCCTTTTTTGAAGTCAATTAATTGAAGTATCAATAAAAATATTTGATTCAACTGTATTCATCTTTATATAACGAGTCACTTGACCCAGTCGCTGCACCTTGAAATATAGAAATACCACGAATATTTTTAATGTTTATTTTAAAGTGACCTAGAGAAGCAAGTAATGAAATGGGTCAACTCATAAAATATTCCTTGCCTTTTTTGTCTAATAGAAATTTTTACTTGTGCAAAATGTATCTACTATAAAGAAATATTCAAAAAGAAATATTGTATATTACAAGCAGAAAAGAGAAGCAAAATTGGGTTGTGTATCGTTATCTTATACCAGATCCCGTTTTGTGGCGTAAAGTGATATAAAAGTGCACGGTGTTATTAACACTTTACTTGCGTTATTCATTTTAATAGCTAACTTCATTAATTCATTTCAAGCCACTTTCAAGTAAAGTTTTAAGGAGCCTATAATGAAAGTAATTACATAATTAAAATAACTTTGTTCAAAGCGTACCGCAAGGACTTGCAGCGTTCTACTTATCCAGGACAGTAAGGCGGTTAAGGTATTGTTGCGGTTGCCACGTTTCTATAGTGCATCAGCGATGTTTGTTGGAGCAAACACCAACGCATTCCAAGTTTTATGGGGAAAGAAATCAGCCTCATTGTTACGCAGGCTTCGTGGCAGCTCCAACACCATGTAGCCGCACGGCCCCACTGTCCGTTACTGTGGCGTAGTCGAACGGACCTTGACACTTTTAGCTATTAAGTGTTAATATAGTTTTAAGTATTATTTATTTGCTTAGTGTATTTTAGTAGAATTTAATTACGAATAATATATAGAATAAGCACTAACATAAAATAAATAACGTTACACTATCTACCGGGCCTCAATTGGTGTCTTCCTTAAGATTTAAAATAAAATAATAATAAAACTATATACCTATAAGTTCTGTACCTTTTCCTTTACCTTACAACTACACGATCGTATACCCTGGAGGCACCATATTCATCTTTTTTCTAAAGAAGGCAGGTAATGTTGATGCCAATACTAAAATTTTCGTTAACCACTTTATTTACGCCATGATGCTTGTGCTAGCACATGGTTTACGTCAATAGTCGGATGGTTAATTCGAACCTACAACGTTAACTTTCGTAGTACAAACTGCAAAACCATTAAGCTATTGCTCTTAAAAAAATCCCTTATGCAATTTCATATTCAAAGTAAACATTATTCGCTTTGTCGTTTAAATAACACATTAATATACTTCAATAATTTGCTTTATTATGTAAGAGAAGAATAAGCATAAAATATTGACTTAACCTCAGGTTAGATATGAACTCAAAAAAAAACATTTTGAAATTAAAACTTTATGTCCTATGTACTTTTTAGTGCAGCATCTGTATTAAGTAGCAGAATCCAGTATTTTCAAGCTTAATTATACATTAGTCACATAAAAACGTATAATAATTTAAATAATGTATACGTTATAACACGATATAGTATAATTACTGTTATACGTTGTATGTACGCAGTTATATGCTTGTGGTAGTAGAGTCCGGTCGTCCGCTTTTAATTTCACGGTATCCGAGCAAAGCGAGCTCAATCTCCAGTTCTGCCATCAATAAAATTGTTAAATGCAATTTAAAAAAAGGTTCTAAAATCCAAAAGTATAACCTGAAAAATACATCCAAAATTAAATCAAAATATATCAAATAAATCACAAATAAATCTTAAGTGCTGATGTTCATTTTTAGAATACAAACACGTAAAACTTCGTTTCATTCGTTGCCAGTTAATCATACTTTCTGGAAAAAAAGTTTTCTGACAATAAAAAATTATTATATTAAGACAACAATATATATATATATATATATATATATATATATATATATATATATATAACGAAGGGCGAAAATAAAATTTGGCGAATTTTAATATATATATTACATACAAAGTGTAATTTGGAATCTGGCGAGGATTATCCTATGTGTATATGAATTCACTATGTTCAACATTGTTGTATGTTTCGTTTTTGTTAACATTAGACATAAAGAAAATACATTTGTGAAGGAAGAAAGGAAATTTGGTATTTAATATTAACTTTTCTTTATATAGGTGGCTTAAAATGCCACATAAATCTACGACGCCCAATTTGGTCTTCGGGAGGTCCTTGCACCTTGGTATTTTAAAATAAATGGTTCTTTAGTAATAAAATTATATATAAGTTTATTATTTTAACCTTTGAATGTACACGAATTGAAAGATCAAAGAAAATAAAAATTAAAAATTATAAAGGCATGATTCTGTAGAATTTGTTAGTATTTTACTGAGGTTGCAAATCCAATAAAATGAGGTATATAGTGTGAGCAAGCGAGCAATACAAACACAATAGATTTGAGATCGAGTAAATAAATACAATATTCGAAATACAAAAATACAATAAGCGTAAAAAATGTTAAATTTATAAAATCGATGAATGTTCTGTATAAATCAAAATTATATAAAACGTAGCCAGTCTTTAAATTAGCCTTGTCATTTCATTCTTTGACAGTGAATCATACTTTATGGAAAAAAATGCTTTCTCACAATAGCTTTCTGAATAGCTGGGTGCGCCAAAGGAAACTGGGTCAGATGCTGGACGGACATTATAACTCAGCGATTGCGATGTTTTAAATCAATTCAAGTTTCTACATTTCTTATGAAATAAAAACTTCAAGAAGCAAGAAGAAAAAACTGCATAGTATACAGTTCTATATGATAATAAGTAATATGGTACAGACAAGCTGATCTGACCATGGAACAAGGACTTCGGTATTTGAACACTGAAATGAAAAAATCACTAAAACACGTCTAGATTGGATGACTGCAATAATAATAAGAATGCCCCATTTAGTCCAAATCTCGTCAATTTATGTATAAAGTTACTAACTACCAGAAAAAAAAGAACAACAGAGGACCCAAAATTATCGGCTGATATGCCGTTATTAGTTAGAAAGTATATTAATTAAAGAAATATTCAAAGTAGTCTACGTTGTCTAGTATTTTTTTATATCCAAATATTTAATTTTTAGGGACATTACGTCCACTCTACTATCGCATTTTTTTCATATAGTAATTAAGGTAAATTACCGTTTAGGTTTATAAAAGATACGAAATATGAAATTACGTAAAACAATTTTTTTTTTTTAAGTTTCCGTCAAACACTTCACCCTTGAGTTACCTTATATCATCCCTGAGAGTAATAATATTTAATGGGTGGAATAGATTATGATGGCAGTATATATTCTATCAATGTTTGGACATTACAAAATCTTGACAATAATAAATATAAACCACGTCATTAATCTGCGTGATGTAAGAGCTATTGATATCCTTGATAATTGTTTAAAACATTGACTAGGATGGAAATCTGGAACGAAAAGTTCCTTTTAACAAAGTAACAAATTGGCTTTAATTAATGTCATTTGATTCCGTGTATTTAATTAAAACCAAAACAAGGAAAACATGAATATAAGAGATGGAATTAACAGTTATTGTGAATATTATGATTGAAAATGTTCGCTCCAACAAATTGGTTTCGTTTATTATTATAATACCAAACGTATTTTTTGGAGCCACGTGGCTGTTCCCTTTAGAAACTGGCTGCTCTTTTTAAATTTAGTAAACATTTAGAGTTAAGATATATATTTGTGTGTATGTCCACTGTGTCTTTGTAGTATGAAATCAAACGCCGTATCAGTGTTTTAGACAATGTTCACTTTACTTATATGTTTATATATATATATATATATATATATATATATATATATATATATATATATATATATATATATATATATATATATATATATATATATATATATACACATAAACTAGTATGTTTTATTTTTCCATTGTGCACCATTGTAACAGGAAAAGCATTCAACTTACCATCAGGTAAATTCATTTGTCACCCTTAGTGTTATAATTTTTTTAATATTCCTTTGCACTCTAAATTAAGATATGTATAGTGTGGGTTACGAGAAATTGCTAGACGTTTAAATTGAACTTTATCCTCGACTTCCAAGAAATTGTACGTCGTAACAAAGTTTCGAAATGAAATACGCTTGCAAAGTGACCTAGTCAGAATATATGAATAGGCACTGAAAGCCATGGTTTATAGTTAATTTATCTTTCTCTATATAAATAATATGGTGCCTCAGAATTGCGTTTCATAACAATCTACGTTTTACGTACATGCGTTTGGTGTATATATAATAATTTGCTTATCTACCCGTTCAACTGATTGTAAATTTCGAGAGCTACGCACAAAAAGTTCTTTAAATTCAATTATTCTTCAGCACAAAGGGCAGAAAAGTAAAGCCCTCTTGTGGCAAGCGATTGATGAATATCTTTGAACATTCCTTTTATAAATTTTCAATGGAATTCAAATACCCGAAGTAACTTCTGACGTAAAATACTTTTGAACATTATTTCGGTATAGTTACCAATAACGTCTATATATTTTTATATTAAAGGCTTACTACAAAAACATACCCGGGTATAAATTTTATACATATTATATACTAAAACCGAGCCGTGGTAGAGCAGCGTCTAATCGCTCGATTTTAATTCACGGTACAAGAGCACACCGAGTTCGATCCCCGGCACCAGCATCAAAGACATTGTTAGTCGCAATTTCAAGTACTGATTGTATTACGAGTTAGGCAGTGAAATCAGCATGTCAAAATAATAATAAAAATCAGACGAAGATACATATACCCTCGTCTGTTTTTTATTATTATTTTGATGGATTGAATGGATAGGTGCCCCGCCCCATAAGGCACCTATCCATTCAATCAAATAAAGAGCAAAATAAAATTCGATTACAGCAACAAAACATATTCGTACATAAGCTGAAAAAAAACGATGGAAGTTGGGTTCCATCAAACAACACTCGTCTTTTATTATTTTATTATAAATTCGAAAACAGTGTCAAATAGTTTACTTCTAATAATTACGGTGCATTGTGAATTTTGTTATACCTGAATTATCAGACCGTTTACCGTAAGAAAAAATCTTAAAAATATACATTGAATATTTATTATTTATCTAATAGCTATAACTATCTAGCTATACATACATATATAATATATAGCTCTAGCTAGCTATAAATATTTAAGACTTCATTCTGTAAGTAATTCGCATTGGAACTGTCATTTTTTCCAAGCAGATGTGCAAAAGGTCAATGGACTCAGTATCAATATATCCATATATATATATATATATATATATATATATATATATATATATATATATATATATATATATATATAGATATATATATGTGGATATATTGAAAAAAAAATTTTATAATTTATTGTAAATAAAATATCTTATTAGCAAACTCCGATAAGTATGACAATGGACATTTACATCGGACAACTGTAAAACTTTGGCATTTGGCTCTTTGTTGTACATGTAATCAGATCTCACCGCTCATAAATATGTATTCTTGCTAAAACGTGTTAAATAAAACTGGCTTATACAAAGGACCGTAATAATTGAAGCCGATTTACAAAATAATTCTACACGAGTTCACCAAGTTTTATACAAAAAAATATCATAATAATTTTACGTCATATGGCGTAAAACCCCTGAGAGATAAAGTTTTAAAATCTATGAATTAAAGCTGTTTATGTTTACAACTTACACGGAAAGTTTGTAAAATTCAAAAGTTTTACGCTTTTAGCCTTGCTACTTAAAACAAAATCCTTTTGGGCGTTTATTTTTGTTACGTAGCGCCAAAACATAAATTATTCTTAGCTTCACATACTGCGCACTACACGTGAAATTTAAATCCAATATATCATAAAACAAATGAAATACTTTAGGCGTGTAAAAAAAACATTATTACGTTTTTAACATATGACATAAACTGCACAAGATTTATTAAATTTAGTGCTGTATTTTTAATGTATATAGGTAAACTGATTTATTTGAAATTTCTGGGATTATTTGTGCAATTCTTTTTATTAGTGAAGGGATTCTCCCAAACTGATCCAACAACATTATCATTACATTTGTTCCAATAGTCTTTTCTAAAAGATACGTCTATGTCTGTAGAAATCTCAAGGGATCAGTAAGTTAAACCGTCAATGGATCGGCCATATAGCTCGTAGAACCGATAACCGATGGGAAGTAAAATTACTCGAGTGGCAACCTTGTAAATTAGAATGACCCGCTAGTAAATGGAGTGACGACATATGCAAGTCAGTCAAGTTATTATCTGATATGATGATGATTATGGTGATGATATCGACAATAATGTAGTACTACTACTACATGGTCGGGGGTTTTTTCGCAGTTTATAAACAAATTCAAGATAATTTTTGAAAAAGGAACAGTACAAAAACATTTTAGAACAAAATGCCGTTTCTTCCGGGTTGCGATTAATTGCAGATGGATTCATTTTCCAACAAGATAATGATCCAAAGCATTGCCCAAAATTATTTAGATAATATTAGAAGAGAAAGAGGTACAAGGGGTGTTAAAAAACATGGTTTGGCCTCCTCAGAGCCCGTATCTCAAGAAGAAAAGAAATTATCTTGTATTTATTTACTGCATGTCTATCTTTTAGTAAAATTGGTAATTACAATTAGTCTCAAAATTATTCTTTAAATTTTGATATTGATTTGTTGATGATCCTAAAATATGAGACTAAGAGTTCATACGTGCAGAAAGTCCAAGATGAAACTATATAATTTAACTATATCATCAAGTTTCGTTTATGACTATCGCACAAACCTAATTAATGTAACTACAGATAGACTTATTCTCATAACACAACCAAATATGAAGATTTCTATCTTGTTATATTTACGCTAATACATTAACTTTATCTTTAACAGATAAAATTTAATTAAACCTACAACGCCTCTGTTTGAGCATAAAGTTATCGTACTTGAGATTTTATTTCTAATGATTCTCTTTAATAGCAAGTGGAAAAGCTGTATTTTATATTATGTGAAATCGAAACATAAATCGATAAAATTTATGCAAATTTCTAGAATCAACTATGTATTTTCTGTTGCTTTTTAACATTTTTGATTAACAGAAACTCTATCTATACAATGATAAGAATGTAAAGCTATCAAATATTAATAATAATAATAGTTAGGATAATCTAGGTATTCACAAACAACGCGAAACGTACGCAAAAGTAATCGTGGCAGATTTAATGAAAAAAATAGTACAGAAAAAATAATTAACTGTTGGCACCGCCACTGCTCCTTTTGTGCGCAAAAAAGTACAAATCATGTAAACTGTACAAACGCCTACTGCATAATTAAGCTTTATCACTTTAGACTCCATTCAGAATAAATTAAATTTTTTACAAACATTTCCGCACTTCTTTACTCTATGTTGACATAATTAAAACAATTGCGTGATTGTGTGAAAATTACTCGGCTCCGAAACTTCGTCCACTGCGCTTTTTCAATGTTTCAAAGAATATCTTTGAACCTGTTCTGCCATCTTACTACGTAAATGTTAGTTTGAGATTAAAAAAGGGGAGCCTGAGGGAGTGCCTCTGTTTTGAAACAATGCTTACGTGGGGCATGTAATTCTAGTTGCATTAAGACTAAGCCTCTTAATTCTAGTGACATTTTAACAATGGTAGAGCTACACTGCAGTTTGATTCTGGCTGCAGAGCGAATGGGTCAGTTCGAGCGGTGTAGGTCCACGCTCTCACAGAATACCAGCGTAAAATAGCAGCATAATGCTGCTGTGTTACGTCGGGTGAGTGTTGGGATCCGGAGACCTTTATTACTGGTGATGAGGCATTCCATCTCAGTCCGTAGGGGTGACGACGCATCTGCATTATGATTCCTTGTCAAGGAATGTACATGTTATGCGCCGCAGGAATCATTTACCATCAGGTGAACTGTATGCTCGTTTGTTAGTCTCAATGTAATAAAATAGGCATTTCGTTAATATAATATAATTTCGTAATGGTAAGTCACTGCAGTAGTGTAGCTAAATAGATAGGCTATCTATACATACACAACAATTATAACTTTTGCGAACCATACTCCTAATATACATTTCTCGTTATATTCTATTTGTTTAATGAAAAATATTATCTACACATCCTACAGTTATACTAAACAACCTATTGGCACCAAGGCATACTTATAGATCCAATTTATTATCTTTTTGAAATTTGGGAAAACCCTTTTATCTAATTCTTTATATTGCATTCTTTTTTTGTTTTCTTTATAACGCTATGATTATAAATGTTATAATTATAAAAATAAAACTGTAGAAGAAGTTGCAACCTAGTGAACAACTCAACCCAATGACACCATTCATACCCGCAAACACCAGAGTAAATGCAGGTGCGTTGTTGGCCATTAAGAGATGACTTTGCCTTTTATGGCTTATTATAATATAGGATACTCGTAAATAAGGCTATTATGACACTATCTTTATCTCAAGTACGAGTTATTTTTTAGTAGAATTTCTCAGTTGTGATTTGCTTTGCTTTGGATTGATTGAGATGGTGAGGATGAATTTTTATATTAGCGATGTACGAAGGAGTTGTTTGTATATATGTGTTGAGATTCATTAAATGAATGGCGAACTTATTGATCAATGGTTATACAGAAGGCATACTTGTCTTTATTTACATAGACAGAACATTTCCGGCCATATCAATCTTCGTAACATGCAATCTTTCGTATTATATCAAACATCGTATCATATATGTTAATTATACGACCTTTTGATAAATGTGTGAAAAATTTAATATGGTTGTAATCAAAATTTTATGAGAAGTCATAGCATTAAAGTCTTAACATTATACTAGACAAGAGACGTCTCAAATAAAAGTTAAGAATTATATAATGGCCAAAATGTTAGTTTTCTTTGACTACACCAAACTAGTCTTGGAAAAATAAAAATCAATTGGGATAATCTGATTCCCTAAATCAGATTCAATCGACAGCCTTCGAAGTAAGAATATTGCATTATTCAAATTCTAAATTTATTTTGCTAAAAAGCTTTTAACGTCCTAATACTTTCAAAAATGATTATGTAAATGAGTGCTTTTGCATAGCCATTTACAGTAATCAGTTATTATTTGAAAATAAACGAGAATGACAACGATTGTTATGGACGAAAGAATAAGTAAGATGTAAAATAAGCTTTCGAGTTTTGTATGTGTCGCAAGGAAATAATGAAAACCAAGATTTGACGAAATCCCTAAGGTGGATGAGATGATCAATTCACGGAAAATGTTAAATTAACAACTCTGTTGAGTGATTGGCTTAAAGTAAGTAAGAAAGAATATGTATATATATATATATATATATATATATATATTTGACTAAGAAGAAATAGGTATAATCGATTATAATATCGAATGTAATAAAAGATATACACATATACATACCAGCTATGATGAAGAAACGAAATATTTTAGGAAGAACGGGAGTAAAAAACTATTAAGAAAGACAAGAATAATATTGCAAAGAACAAAAAGTCCCTGAGTTAACATGTCAAGGGAATAAGCATAATCAAATCTAATTAGGTTTAGGTTTTTTTTCAATCTAACTTCACTGACACAATCTCATCTTATATATACTATACTTTGGTAATTTATTTATTTATTACGGATATACGGATTTAATTATTTCCCTACGACATACATTATAATCTTGTTACTTTAATTAAGACAATAAAATGCTTTTAACAATAACTGTAGGCGGAAAAAGGCCTATTTCAATTTTAATAAACTTATTAATATTGAAATAGGCCTTTTTTTAGGCGCACACCGATTTCGCTCGTTATTCCTCCGTAACACCACCACAAGCTTATAAAGACATTAGACCCTATTGTGGGCAACGGTCAGAGTTTATATAGTAAAAATATATTTTATACTAACGATATTCTCAGTGAACAACAGTGTACATTTTATATAAATGATGCGCACAAGGAAGATTGAACACCACAACAATTGCCATAAAAATAGTGCTCTTAAAGATGATAATTGAGTTCGTTATACGAGTATTTATCATAAATCATAAACTCAGAAGATTTTAAAAAAAAATTGTAATTGAAACGTTTGTGTCAAATAAACTCGTCAGTTTGATGCATCTATTACCTTATTGAAAGTCCATGCCATAAAAATGAAAATTAAACAAAGTTTTAATGACAACTTAAACATTTTACTCGGGACGAGAAATCGCTGTCATATTCGAAGTTTATCTTTTTTTCCTAATCATCATTGGATTAAAGTGATAAAAGTTAAAGCAAATATATAGTATATTTTTATATATATTTGTATTATATAAACGATAATTTAGAACTACAAAAATAGGGGTTTTTGTACATTCGGTTTTTATATTTTTGCACGCCTCACAAAGCCTGTGAGAGTTCTCGACTTTTTTTGTAATAATATACTATGTACGAGTATACTAAGGTTGATTGAATTAATTTAAAAATTCATTATTCCCATTATTTCATCTGTTTAGTTGCTGGAAAATGTGGCTCGATATGCCTCCTTGTAACGTTTTCCCAACATAAATTGTTCCTATAGTTTAACCAACCAACGGCACTACTGGTTTTTTTTGTAATATGCATAAGTTTGAAATACTTTTTTTACCTTTTTAAATTTTCAATATTCACTTAGATGTTTTTATAATGGTCAATTAAACATTTACTTTTTGAAATTTGACACATTTATTTTTTGTTTTATAATATTATGCTCGACAAACAAGCACACAGTTCACTTGATTATAAATAAAGCCTCTACATCCATGGTGAACAAAGATTAAGATTACCCCTGTGGACTAAGATGGAAAGTCTCATTCATGCAATTTGGTCCCCATCACACGAAACACAGCAGCATTATTGTGCTATTTTATGCTGGTATTCTGTACGAGAGTTATCTTCCCGACGATGCTAACTCATGTTGCAGATAAAAATTGTCAGTAAAAATGGGTGCAGGTTCGAAATGTTAATATTGAGTGCCCTTGACTGCACTCCTGTTTTACTCATATACTCACAAAACATACATCATTAACAACGATTCAAGATTAATACCCCTGAACCCAGAACTGAAATGAATACCTAATTACAAGTGATTGGATCTTCGAGTCTCCAAACTCACTATATAAAAAGAAATAGCGATTAGAATGCCACTATTTAGTGCTGGTATTCTGGTAAAAAGATGTGATATTTTCTTTTTGACTATTCTTGATGTAGCTAGTTATGATGTAACTCCATGTAGATGTCGTATATGGAATGTACGTGGGGCATTCTGGAACTGGCCACTTACAACAAAAAAAAAAACAATAACGGAATTTGAAAAAGGAACTCTCTAGAAGCATGTTACTTTTTAATTTGCGAATCTGTCACTTCTTTTCTCATTGTGAGTCTTTTAGAAAATTGTGTGTCGCAATTGTAATACAATGAATTTAACACCTGAATATTTTCGCTCGATGACTTCTTACGGTTTTCAGACCTCAATTGGCATTTGCTGATGAATCCCCGTGTCACACCTCATGTATTCCTGTTTCGGAGAACCTAGAAGTGAACGTGATTATCTCCATGACGATGTACGTGAAGGTCGTACGTTGACAACGCTTACAAAATCCAATTTGATACAGTACTACAATTAATTGAAATTGACAAAAAAAATATCAAATTCCACAGCATACTGTATTAGGCCACGTGGCAAACATTTTGCTTGTGCATCTAAAGGTTAGGAATCTTCAATTCAGAAAGCGTCCAATATCTATTAAAAATTTCTTCATTCTACTTACATCATTTCTCCACTTCTAGATTGTTTGGAAGAAATGGCTTTCATAGCGCTAGGCCCACCTGAAGTACGAACATTTACTCTTTTCATCTTTTATCCTATTTATGTATTGATGAAGAATATATTAGTTGATTAATTGAAATATGGTCCGTCGGTTGGAAGTCAAACCCAGAACTTGTGACGCAGCAGCTAGACCTGACTTCATAAAAAATAATCAATAATGTTATTCAACAACAAAGCAGTTTGCTTTATTGGGAAAAGTTTTCAAAAGGGAACCCCAAGGATTTACAAATATTTATTCGACTGTCAGAGAATTCTGCAGGTTCCTTTATTACACGTATAAGGCTGATCCCTTAAAGTAAACGAAATGTTAGGGTCGCACTTATAATGGTTTATTGTTTAACGGTTTATTTTTTTTTGTATTTTTAGAAGTTCGATGTAAATGGATGCTCTATTATATTACCCTTAATGAACAAATTATTTTGAAAAATATTAGAATATTGTTACTTATGTTGGTTACAAGAGATATACTATCCAAAATATAATCGTTAATGAATCGTTATTTTTGCTATAAATAACGTAATATAATTAAAATAACATACTGGACATGCTGGCTATGCGACTCAATATAACATTATTATTATATGTAAAAATAAAAAAGTTTATCTGTTCTGTAGGTAATTAGGTTCAAAAAATTGGTATTTGCTTTATTAAAGTTATAGAAAATAACTATTCTTTGATTTATTTTAAGAATCAACGGAATGTCTTTAAATTAATTTACCAGATAACAGAAAACCGTCTAAGACAAGGTAAAAATTAATGTTTACAGTGGAAACATTAATCACAAGACGACGTTATTCACAGTGAAAATTAATAAAGCGTTTTCCAGCGCCACTGTTATTTTGTTCAGAGGAAAAGATAGCAGAAAGGGGCTACTGTATAATGAAGCTTTTATCACATTAAATTTTGCTGCGAGTGGTATAAGATCCTTTTTTTTTGTAGTCTTGTAATAAATAAAAAAAGTGAAGAATAATTGTTTTTTTTAAAATAATGACAACGTATGTCATTGAATGTAACAGGTTAAAAGAAGGAAAGCAATTCTTGTAATGTATGCAATATTTGGTGACAAAGAAAGTTTACAGTAATAAATTTATCAGTCCCTCGCAGTGGTGGATTACCAACCATCGAGATGATGAGGATGAAATTTTGAATTCTGACGTGATGTTTAAACTCAGCGGCTGGAATTAATCCGAACAACTCTTCAGAACACTCCCCTTGGCAAGTGATAATTGCAGTCCATGGCATCTACATCAATTCTCAGCAAAGAAGCTCCAAATGCTTTATCACCACTGAGTGAGATTCAATTTCATGTTGCTTATGTACTCGTTCCAGCATCCCTAAATTCAACATAAGAAACACAGCAGTGGTATGATGCTATTTCTCGCTCCTGGCTGTGATCCTCCCTGTTCGAGCCGACCTACTCACGTGGCCCTACCGCTGGTGTTGCTTTAGGAGTATAGTTAATAGTGGTACAGCGACGCTGCAGAATGAATGGCTCAAGAATGAGTGCAGGGATCTGGAGACCATTATTATTAGTGACAAGGCATTCCATCTCAGTTCTCAAGGGTGACTACGCATCTGCAGTATGATTCCTTGTCAAGGATGAATGTAGATGTTATGCGCCGCAGGAATCACTTGCCATCAGGTGAACTGGGTGCCCGTTTTTTACTCTTAATCTAATAAATAAGTAATAAAACATAATATGTGAACAACATTATTGCCATGTAAAACTGCAAAATTTGTGTATTTCTCATATTAAATTTACTGTTTTTAAATTCTCTATTTATTTATTTATATACGTTTGTTATACGTTCGTAAATTAAATCTACGTCACCGTATATGATGCTTTTAGGAACAATCCTAAGAAGAAGAATAGTTCGCCGGAACACATAACGATCAAAAGATTTAAAAATACGATTTTAATATATGCGAAGTCTTACGTATTTGTAGTCACCTACCAAATTTTAGAATTATTAATATTTTGCAATTGTAGTTTATTGCTGCATCTATATCACCGTCCCTTGGGTTGACTGATAGAGAATGCCTTTGGCATTAAGTCCGTCCTTTATGAACCTTTAACTTTATTAAGGTTAATGCAATAATGAGTAAATAAAGAAATAAATATATTTATATTATTTCTTATACTTTATAAAATAAAAATAATAATTTCTTAAACTCTATTATTGATCAGTAGGATAAATGATATAAAGTATAATCGGATTTGATATAAACTGTGTGCCATTGAATCACATTTTCAATATGACAAAGGAAACTGGGGCAGATGTCTTCAGATATTATAATAACATAGTATATTCACGATGTAATATAAATTATGTTAATAAAGTTTTGTGTTTAACTAATTGTTAAGATTTATTTTTAGAGATGTGTAAATGATATATTGATTCTTAACATTTGTTTTTGTTTAATAATTTAACTGCTTTGAAATTGTATCTTTGTTTATCTGTTCATTGACAGTTGACAAGGAATGATAATACAGATGCACTTGATAATGATGATGATAATGAAGATGTCACCCTCGAGGACTGAGATGTTGACACATTCATTTTACAAGTAGAAACAAATGAAGAATTATTGAATTGTCTCGCAGCTATTTTTACACTACTTTACTATAGTTGTTTCGTTTACCTCATTCGGTATGATGAGTACTGTATGGGTATTATAAAAATTGATGCATTGATACATGTGTATATATATACATATATATATATATATACATATATATATATATACATATATATATATATACATATATATATATATATACATATATATATACACATATAACTAGTCTGTCCATAAATACTGTTACTTAAACTTTTCTTTTTTTTAACTTTTGAATTAGGAACACGTATATTATTTTAAAAACTTCTTTCGATTTTGCGCCATTTCACATATTTTTTCGTGTTCATTATCAAATTGCAATATGGAATAGGGTGTTAAAGAAAATAGGATATGATTGCAGTGATCGCATGCACAAAGTGGCTATGGAGCCGTCGGTCATATTCCAGACACATCAAAAGCTTGGTATCAGCCGTATATTCATATATCGTACTATCAACGGATACAACAACACTTCCTCTGTCGAAGACCAGAAAAGATCGGGGCGGCAACGTGCTGTTAGAGCTACAAAGCCTGTTAATGCTGTTAAAGCCAGAATTCGTCGAAACCCCATTAGGAAGCAAAAAATCTTATCGCGAGAAATGAAGATTCCCGCTAGGACTCTGTCGCGTATTATAAAACAAGCCCTGAAGCTCGATGCTTATCGTCGATATACAGGACATGCTCTAAAGAGAGTGGATCGATCAAAACGCCTTCTGTCGCGTTACGCAGGTGAAAGGCACAGTAATATCCTCTTTAGCGATTAAAATTTTTCACGATTGAAGAACACTACAATAAGCAAAATGATAAAGTGTACGCTCACAGTTTTAAAGAAGCTGCTCAAGGGGTCGGAAAGGTACTACGTGGTCATCATCCTGCGTCAGTGATGGTTTGGTGGGGCGGGTGGTATCAAGGAGTCACAAAACTACATTTTTGTGAAAAAGGAGTGAAAACTTCAGCCAAAAGTGTATCAAGATACAATCTTGGATCATGTTGTGAAATCTCTCAGCAATACGCTTTTTAAAAATATACTTTGGACTTTCCAGCAGGACTGTGCACCTGGTCACAAGGAACGAACTACCCAAGCCTGACTTGAAACCAACGTTCCGGACTTTATAAGAGCTGAAGGCTGGCCCTCATCTAGCCCAGACCTCAACCCTTTGGACTTCAAATTATGGTCAGTTTTAGAGAACGGACATGGCCTGCTCTAAACGATACGACAACGAGTCTCTTAAAAAATCTTTGGAGCAAGCAGTAGCGAAATTTCCCTTAGAAACAGTGCGTAAATCTATAGATTCGTGGCCATACCGATTAAAGGCCTGTATTAAAACCAAAGGTGGCCATTTCGAATAGAATATTTATTTAATTTTTTACTGAGACTAATAAATATGTAGGTATAAATTTTAATAATATTACATTACTTTATTAAAAAAAATGCATTTTCATTTGTAACAGAACTTATGGCCGGACTAGGTATACATATTTATATAATATACAGGGTATTAGGAGACCGCTTCCGAAAACGAAGATAGACGATAGTACTAAAGACACCTTTAATCATGGGACGGATAGCTCCACAGGTTGAGCGACGGTTGGTACGCTGACCGGCGTTTGCCATGCGGGGCGAAAAGGTCGGACGGGAGCAAGAATGAGCGCGGAGATGGTGGTCGAAGTATCGAACTTGTGCGATTTTTGAAACTAGTCGTTTTGGCTTTAAGTTACCTTGGCTGCCCAAAGGCTGTGTGTCCCTCCGTGTTGCATAGAACACACGCAGGGGGGGGCCGAAAGCAGCCAGAAGGGCCTTGTCCTTCGATCTTGAAAAGTTCACGGTTCCGTGGTCGCCCAGGCATTTGACACACCTGGGTTTACCAAAGCAGTTTCGGGATGAGTGGCCATAAAGGTAGCACTTTTGATATTGGCCTGGGAGGCCGTTTTTATGTGGGCCTTCTATTGTAAGCTCGGTGAGGTGGCGGCTGGTTTTCAAGTTATATATATGTTTGCCTGCCGTGGTATGTTCTAGTGCCACAATGACCATATTAAATGATTTTATGTTGTGGCCACAGTACATCCTTTTCACAGATAGGACTGGGAGATTTTGGGACAATTAAAGAGGATTTAGTAAGTTCTGCGGGAATTTCCCGTGGGAGGTTAGAAAAATTCGAGAGCTCAATTAAAACTATTGTACAAAATCATAGCAATGCATGGTGTACAATTAAGATATTAATCATTATATTTAAATAGTAAAATTGACCTAATATCACATTTATACTACCTGCACACAGCTATTACATACATATACCTATATATTTCCGCATTTCTTCTACTTTATGTATTTTAAATATTATTTCAAAACGTCAATTTTATCTCTCCTTATCAATTTAAGAAAGACTAAAAGGTTATGTAAGTTTACGGTAGCATTGTTGTCACTGTAACTTCGAAGGAGGAAGAATAAATATTTAACCTCCTTTAATGCAACCCCGTGTCGTGTGTTGGTGGGATACAACAATCTACAACTCCAACTTTTCCTGTTCTCTAAATCCTATTATTATAAAAGCGATTTAGGGACAGATTTCTTATGGATGGTAGTTATGTTGCCTCGGATCAGGTAACCGAAACAATGTGCACTATTGTGCTGGATTACGAATAATAACGTCGTTGAAATCAAACACTATTTATTGCCAAAATTCAATATTGATATGTTCACATTATGTGATAAAACTAATGACCCTATAAGGTACAAAATGGATTTTGCTAAATAAACGATTATTATAAATCTTAATTTGTAAGATTACAATTTTATCACTTTCATCAAATTTGTCATCTTGATACTTTATTGGTGATGGATTTAAATATTTATAAGCTTCAGTCATCACCAACCAATAGATGAAGTGTGTGCGCTATCCTTAGTTTAAATATTAACATTCTAAAAGCTTTAAGCTTCTCTAGCTCCTGTTTACCAAACTGAAAAGACCAAAGAGAGGAGGAGGCCTATATTTGTAGTTATAAAAATAACTGTTACCTATTATTATTAAAACGCAACTTCGGTGTGTCTAATTCTTATATTGCTTATTGTTTCTTTTTATTAGTAATCTATAAGCCAGTGCTAAAATAAAATCCTACCTGGCTCTAATGCCGAACCTGGCTCAGTAAGTCCACAGATTTATTTATTATTTACTCTTTTTACTGGTGTATTTTATTCGGATTGGAAAGACTTAAGTAGGCAAGAAGTTCCAATCCTTTGCTACACGCATTAAAAACAACGCAGCTTAAGGCCTATTCCTAATGCGAGGAATGTCAAAGAGGAATCGATGTTATTGTCCATTCCTATAATGAAAGGAGGATGGGAGGAAGTAATTTTAAATATAAAGACATAATTTCCACGACTTCAACCTTGCTATTTTTATTTAGCTATCCTTACTGTCCAATCCTATCCCGAACGATAAACAAGCCCTGCCCTGAATCACTTGCAATTGACGTCTGAACTATTCAACGGATGAACAGTTTTCCTTACATTGAGTTAACGTATTTATAGCACGCGAAGCAAAAAAGGGTAAAAGGTAATCTAAAATAAATGAAAATATATTTTACCGTTTATAACATTACAGAGATCATCAACGATCAAGGGATAAGGTTTTTGAGCAGGACAGTTTATTGCCTTGTTATTGCAGAACCTACAGCATACACGATAATCGCACAAGAATATACGTAATATAAATTCAACCGTAGCGGGACGCGCTCGGGCACACGGGCCGCGTCTAGAGTCTCCTTCTCCATCTTCTTCTTCTTCTTCCTCTTCTTCTTCTTATTCTTGTACTTCTTCTTCTTCCTCCTCTTCTTCTTCTTCTCCTTCTTCATCTTCTCATTTTAACATCATTTTTAATTTGCGTTGATACTTGTATGGGAGAGTCGTGTTCTTTAAGAGATTTTAGTGATAATTGTTAAACACAAAGTACCTAATTTTTTCTGGCTTTCGCTTTATCACTACAAAATATCTGTTGAATACCAACAAATAATAAATAATATTTTTTAAGGAATAAATATCAAGAATTTTTATACCTCGCGTACGGTAGAACTACGAACTAAGTTCACCTGATAGTCCTTAACATACATTCAAAATTACATGACAAATGTAGGTATGTCCCTGAGGACTGAGATGTAAAACCTCATTCAATCTTAGTATTAGTAATAATATATTTTTTCATTATTTTTAATTTCATTATTGGCGATCGAACTCGGATTTCTCGCATAGTATGGAATTGAAAGCGATCACTTGGAAAAATTACAAATGAAAGCGTAGTTTATAAAATGCAGAGCGTTTCGTTTTATAACCTTATCGTGGAATACAACGGTTTATTTTGTATTCGTTGAATGCTAATGCATTAGAGCAATTAATTGCTATTGCGATTTCATTTTGCTTTTAAAGAAGAGTAGCTTTAGCTGCGAACATTTGCCAGCTTCGATAAAATTAATTTACGAGTAGCTAATATTTAGAGAATATTGCAATATTAAACATTTTTCTAACCTGCATATACCTATATATACAATTATATAAACCTGTATACCTATTTCTGTTATAAATAGTTACAATTCCAAGACTAAGGAAATACGTTTATAATAGAACGAAGAAAAACTACCTCCAGCTTATTAACGTTAGGCGAGGCTTTTCAAGTTAAGTTACGTTAGGTAGACTGACACCGACAAAGCGTTTGGTCCGTGCGTGTTCATACCAGATACGCTTTGTAAAAGCCTGAGTCATTTTAACAATATATAGATGAAGTCTATACGCTACGACTAAATGAAAATGGTTATTGTTTTGAGAGTATTTACTTTCAGCTCAATGTAAGACTTCTGCTTATTGGGCTAAGGGACTAAATCTTCAGTTTCAATGTGTCACAAGCCTGCTATTTTATAATAAATACTACTCGTACTATCTTTTTTTTATTTAATTAAGGTAAACATTTTGTTTCTATATCATTTATTTATGTTAAAAATTATTTTTGATTTATTGTAATAATAGAAAAATTTTGGCAACCTACAATAGAACTGAACATGTGATTTATAAAGAAGATTTATGGTTAAACTTTGGCTATTCAGCGAAAGTTAATCTTCGTAGTTTTACATTTATTGGTAGCGCAAATGTAGACGTTACCACAATAGAATATTAATTGTTTATATATATATATATATATATATATCCATATATATATATCCATATAATATAATATATGTATATATCCATATCTAGAGTATCGACTTGAGACAAACCGTGAGGGCCAGGTTAAATTAATAAATACACTAGGACTCCAAGCAAAAATATAGCTCTTAGTAAATAACCTATGTAACTTTCACTTTCAGTAATGATTAAAAGCCCGTGGAGTACTTGAATATCAATTAATTATTTTGACTAACAGTGATCGCTTATTAGACTATCGCTTCCGCAATATGCCAAGGACTAGGTTTCCTTTACTACCTATTTTAAAAGCTTAATTTTACTGCCTGTTAAAATAAGCTGGCAAAAGATATTTATATAGTAATTAAATTAGACCGCATGCAAACTTCGTGTCGCAAAATATTATGGTAATTATCACCCTTTTTGCTACTATTTTTAATTTAATTCACTTACACAGTACTCGATGTGTTTATTATTGTAATTCTTTTAAATATAATTTTAAAAGCCATTCTTAATCGGAACAAATAATAACTTACCGTTCCGTTTATGTCGCGTTTTCGAGATGAGAAACAGTTATCAGCAATTAAAACAATATTCGTTAAGGAGTAAAGTATACCATTACCCAAAGATTTAAAACATACCATAGTTATGAGCTGGTACTGAAGCGTTTGTTAATATGTCGACATTAAGCATCTATACACGCCTATTTACAGCGATTCTGCAATTGTATATATAATAAATATATAAAGACCTATCTTTACCTATGTAATTGCCGTTTTGTATGAAATAAGTTATGTATTTTTTTTTCAAACTTTTTTAATTCTGTTATTCAAAGTAATCACCTATGTAATCGATGTATCTTTGCCAACACAGTGTTAGTTATTGATACCCTTCTTGTGAAAATCAGCTGGACGGGAGGCAACAAACTCTTCAAAGGCATTTTGTACTGCCTCTCGGGAATTGAATTTTTTTGCTAAAAAGTTGTCCCAATTTTGGAAAAGTAATAGTCGGTGGGTGCAAGGTCTGGTGAGTACGGTGGATGAGAGAGAGCTTCCAACTCCAACTCTTGCAGCTTGGAGTCTGTTGTGCACGTTGTGTTGTGGGGTCGCACGTTGTCGTGTAGTAGCAGCGGGGACGACCGATTGACCAAAGTTGGTTGCAGATGTTGTAGTACTGGCTACGCAGTAGGCAGTACGCGAGCTTCTCTATCATTGTCTTCAGTTCTTCACAGTACACATCTGTAGTAATGCTCTTGCCGTTTGGTAAAAAACTGTGATGAACCACACCAGCACTAGACCACCAAACAGTGACCATCAACTTTCTAAACGTCATTTTTCGTTTAGGGCATTGCTTTGGTGCTGAACCAAAGTGTAACCAACTTGCTGAGCGCTTTCGATGGTCGAACAGAATCCAATTTTCGTCGCACGTAACAATTCGGTTCAAAATTCTTTAATTTCTGTGCCTGTTGAGCAGCGCGAGACAGGTCTCAACGCATACGTTGCGCTGGATATCGATAAGTTTGGGGGACCCATCTATCAAGCTTTTTTACCTTACCAATCAATAAACAAAAGACTGACTTTGTAAAAAGAATGTCATGTTTCTAAAACAAAATTAATTTGAATTTAGAATTCACAGCCAATCAAAACTTTTTATTATTTTGAAATGGCCAATACTGAAGAATGGCAATTTCATAGGTTCCTTTATTCTTAATATTAATCATGACTTCATGCAGTCGGGACCTTTTTATAACGTAATTAAGCTATGTGAACCATTTAGTTAACTTAAACAAGGTGATTAATCTCCATCCATAAGGGCATCCTTGTCAAGAAGTGGGGTAAGCAAGTAATAAAAAATATCAACTTTCCTGTCGACAAGATATAGAGGATGAAGGAGAGATGTCAATAAGATCATAGACGTTTTGTAGATCAACAGAATAGATCCACATAAAAACAGTTTGTACCGAAACAACTTTGTATCGATGTTGGCACTTGTACGAAAGTTTTTGACACAGTACCATCAACGTACCATAACTGGAGCGTGAATCGCAAGCCAACATTTAAAGAGACATTGCAATATATGCCAAATACCATATTTACATTAATCACATTGACTAATAACTAAACCTTAAAATATGAAGTCAAAAAACCCTGACGTTTATTGTAATTACTACACAGTTTAACCGCAATTTAGTTGACCTTCTTCGTAATTGAGAATAATACACCTAACACGCGACAGTCGTAATATACGACTATCACTATGTAGCAATTATCAACAGGTAGCAATATGTTCGAGTAAAATTTGTATCGCTTTTGGGTGGAGCTTTCGTTGTTATACAATTACACACGCCACGCACGTTGTTACAACTAACGCCACACATGAACATCCGCAACACCAGAGGAGTCGCAAATGCGATGCCGGCCTTTAAGAAAGGTGTAGGCTCTTTTCTTGTATGACCCTAAATCGTATCGGTTCGGAAACACCGCGGGCGAATGCTGATACCACAGGATGTGCGTGGCAGGAAATATCACGTATACTATATACTAGCTGAGGTGGCAAGGGGAGTGTTGTCAAAATAAGGAGATGCGACAAACGTGTTATTTTTAGCGGTAAACGCGCAAACTTGGGTCTAGTGCAATTTAACCCCATTAAGGGTTAAATTGCGCTAGATTTCGTCGGCCCCAATCCGAAACTTTGTTTAACAAAGTGTCGACCTCAGACACAAGTTTGTTCCGGCACTCATGGACGTTTTCTCGAGAAATATTATATGTTTCACCTTGCGGTATCCATGTACGATTACATTCAAAAATTCATACAATATCCTCATAGTCATGTTATGAAACTACTCAAAAATAAACATACCGGACTTTTAAGTGTGATGAACAATTTAATTAATAGTCGGTGACATTTATGGGTTTGTAGCACATTAGGCGGTTTTGAAGTACTTTCGTCACATTTTGTAGCACATTAGGCGGTGTTGAAGAACATTCGTCACATTTTGTAGCACATTAGGCGGTTTTGAAGGACTTTCGTCACATTTTTTATTGCATTGCTGTTTTCATCCGTTACTAAAAACACACAATGTCTATTGTCAATGTCTAATAATTTTGTCATCATCTTTCAAGGAAAAATTTACTCGTTTTAATGAGGAAACTAATTTAATAATTGTTACACGGGATAGTGCGAAACCACCAAACGTTGAAACTAACTACGACTACCACGACTAACAATAATGTTCCCGTTGAATCCATTATTACATTTTAAAATGCGAAATGCAATAACAAAATAAATATAAGCTTTCCTTTTTCTTGGCATTTACACACATTTTATATTAATTTTATTAATGATTAATATCATAATATTTATTTTTATCTAATTTTTCTACAGACAGTTTCTGCATTATTTTTTTGTCTAAGCCTGTGTGTCTAATTCATTAGCCTTAAATCAAAGATAGTTCATTTTTTCCTGCAATTATATCATATTACGATAACACAATAAGTCTTTGTTTTCTTTAATTTTGATGGACAGATTAATTTAAACTTAATTTGCAACTAATAATATAAACAGATTTTCCATCAAGCCTATTTAGAATTTTGGTTTCCATCAAAATTAGCAGTATAATCGTTATACATAATTATGAAAATATAATAGAAGACAACTATTAATTCTATACCTCGTTATTAATAACTAAATGATTGATCCATGAGCACTGGTTTAATTTGTTTTCAATTCCCGCAACAAAGTAGTAATAAATAATAATATGTATTTTTAATATGTTTAGATTTACATATATATATTAAATCTTTACAATGAAGTACATTTACGCCGCGTTATTACGCCAATAATATTCAAAAATTGCTGACCACAAAATTTAAATATGATAAAAACTAATAAACAACTGCATTAGAAAGTAGATTCCTGTTGGTCAGACAATTTTTATTTTAAGTCATAATTTTCAGCAAAACCATAGTAAATACATAACTAAATTTTATATAGCCAGTACTACAACATCTTCAACAGCAACGTCTTAACACCTTAAAGACCTATTATAAACTATCGTGATATTTTTAGTCTCCGTTACCGAAACAATAAAATTTGCAATTACGATAGTTATAATATTTTACAGCTGATTTATCGCGTGTTTGAAGTAAAATATAAGTATAGTAGGGAAACATATTAGGTCTTTACCTATGAAATTGCCGTTCTTCAGTATTGGCCATTTCAAACCAAAAAAAAGTTTAGATTGGCTGTGAATTCGAAATTCAAATCAATTTTGTTTTAAAAACATGACATTCTTTTTACAAAGTCGGTCTTTTAGTATTGATTAGCTTTGTGTTTTCATTACGTTTGAACATTTTTAGTCATAATTAAAAAATCGTGTAATTATGGAATATGAGTTCCGTCGTGGCATCAACACGGCACAAACAGCACTTAATATCAACAACGTTTACGTTCTGGAAATTTTGATTTGAAAAATGAACCTGTGGTCGTCCGGGCACTTTGGTCAACAATGATGAATTAAAGGCGATTATGGAAGCTGATGATACTCAATCTACAGCCGAGCTAGCAGCAGCTTTTGATGTTAACATCAAAATAACGGTACATTTGCGACAAATTGGCAAAGTAAAAAAGCTTAATAGATGGGTGTCCCACAAACTTAACGATCGCCAGCGCAACGTACGCGTTGAAACACTGCTCAACAGGCACAGAAATGAAAGAATTTTGAACCGAATTTGAACGTGCTACGAAAAGTGGATTCTGTTCGACGATCGAAAGCGCTCAGCAAGTTGGTTAGATCCTGGTTCAGCACCAAAGCAATGCCCTAAACGAAACATGACGTCTAGAAAGTTGATGGCCACTGTTTGGTGGTCTAGGGCCGGTGTGATTCATCACAGTTTTTACCAAACGGCATGAGCATTACTGCAGATGTGTACTGTAAAGAACTGAAGACAATGATGGAGAAGCTCGCACATCTGCAACCAACTTTGGTCAATTGGTCGTCCCCGCTGCTACTACATGACAACGTGCGACCCCATACTGCACAACAGACTCTAAGCAGCAAGAGTTGGGATTGGAAGCTCTCCCTCATCCACCGTAGTCACCATACCTTGCACCTACAGATTATTACTTTTTCCAAAATTTAGACAACTTTGTAGCGGGAAAAAAATTCAATTCCTGAGAGGCAATACAAAATGCCTTTGAAGAGTTTGTCGCCTTCCGTCCAGCTGATTTTTACAAGAAGGGCATCAATAAACTACCACTACGTTTGCAAAGATGCATCGATTACATGGGTGATTACTTTGAATAACAGAAATAAAAAAGTTTGAAAAAAAACTTTAACTCATTTCATACAAAACGGCAATCTCATAGGGTTTCAAAGACCTATTATATGTTATCCGATAATGTCCTCCTAGTTGCTTATGTTCACAGTGATAATTTTTGTTTGTTACAAAATGATACAATTAGAAGTAATCCCAACACAACGTCACTCACTCACTTTTTGTCCTCTTTCATTGATCAAATTTTTATAATCAAAACATTCAATTCAAAAATTGGATTAAGAAATGTCATATGCAGTGTCGGGGACGTATATACACCACGTCTAAACCCAGAAACCAGTAATTGATTACAATCGAATACCCTCAGAAAACACAAGTAAGTCCCGATTGATGATCATAAATTTAACAAACTCCGAGAATATTTCAAAAATACAAAAATATTTATTCAAAAACTCAGGGAAATCCACAAGTTGTTATACTCGTAAGACTGATCTCGTAAGGTAAACGAAACGTTTGCTAACTTCTTATGAGGTGTTATCGTTTAAAGCTTGTATAATATTAATTATATTTGTGAAGAAATATATGGACGAATAATTATGTGATTTGTACATGATATTAGAATACTTCCGTTAATATTAAACTTAAATTATGTATAAGGAAAATAAATCTTTTAGCTTTTTTAATTCCAAATCATCTGACACGAACAATGCTCCTTTTTCCAAGTCAATTACGATAAAAATTATGTAGTTTATAAATAAAATTATCATCCACTTCTGGTAGTTCTACTTAATGTGATGTTTTCAAGTGAAGGAACAAAAAATTGTTGTTTAGATACGAAGCTAAGACATGACGAATATTTTATAATTAACAATGTGATGCAGTCCACTGCTACAGACAATTCCCGAAGCACGGTAATTAGCTTAATTACAAAATCTGAATAATAAAACTATTAAAAAGTACCTTAAATAATACTTTCTAACATTATTATTTAACCACTGTTGACTTGCCTTGTCTGGACGAACATTAAACAAATTTTTATGATAGTTGAATGAGACGGCTAGATACAATATAACCTTATCATAAAAAATTTAAAAAAAAAAAAATTGTTAGAGTTCATGAAAACGAGGCCACGCTTTTTAAATGTAACTTACGTCTAGAAAACATAAAATATTTTAAGACTAATGAGGTATGATTTTTTGTCTGTTCATATTGGGTAATCCAGTTTAAAGTTACAATAACAGAGTATAGATATGTTTCATATGGCTAGTGAGTGAAATAAGAGATCTGAATTACAATGGGATTTAACCTTAACTCGTCATTGTGTATTGGTTATTGGTTACGTTACGTTCGTGAGTGCGTAACTCACGAACGTAACATAACATAACATGCCTCTGTTCTTTTCATAATTAAGTAATATTATACAAAATATATAATTTAATAACGTTTTTTTTTATATTTTATGTCGTAGATATAGATAAATAGGCGCAAGTAAGTCTATGTAATGTATGATCGCAACTTGACAGGAATTCAATTAGTCGTTTCTACATTTAATGTCAGTTTTGAACGGATCCACGAAGATCAAAACCTATTTGTACCTATCGTCTACAGCTTGGTATTTGATGAGCCCATGTATATATATATATATATATATGTAACTATGGCATTCAATCCTTATTAGTCATTATCGAATGTTTCCATACAAAGAAAACCTTTTAAGGAAAAACGTTAATATTGAGAAATTTCATTTTGTATTTACACTTACAAAATGTCGACATCTCATAACAATTAGTTAGACGAAAACCTAACTTAAAATTTACTCAATAAGAAATTTTCAATATGCTATTTCTGGCATTTACGATGTTATTTCTGAAAATGCTCGATATGTAATATCTTGTTTTCCAGAATTACTCAGGCCATATGAGTACGTTACTTAAGTTTTCAAAGCATCAGCAAAGATCTGTAGTAAATCTGACATAGCTGACCGTCATTATGGTAAAGTAAGTAAGTAAATTGCACAAACCACGTCAGAGGTATCGGGGCGATACCCTCACTGTATAAACACGCCCTATTTATCAAGCGTTACTGAGCCTGTTTATGTTACGTAAATAAGAAAGGTCTCCTTTTATGCAAAAGTTATTTTACCTTAGTAGGCATTAATAAAAATGTTGCATTGTAATTTTATCTAGAATTGATTGTATTTTTTAATCGATATATAAACCCTTCGAAACCATTACACTTATCTACTAAAAGATTAGTCAATGTAGTTATAAGAGGATTATAAACAATAAATATATTAAATGAATACCTTAACGCATACAATCTAACCATGGGATGGTGACCTTTTTTTTTAAACTTATAGGCCTAAACCACATTACCATGCTACAAGTTAGCGATATAAATATTTATTTAGGCAAACGCATTTTAATATCTGAAAATACGATTGCTAATATTGGTAATATATGATTGGAAAGAGATGCATTCAAAGTTTGTTATATAAAAATTTAAAATTTCTCAAGCACAGCACGATTAATTTCAAATTCAATGCCAAAATTATACTTATTTATATATTTATATATATATATATATATAAATATATATATATATATATATTTATTTATTTCTCCTTGTATTACGGTCATATATTTTAACTGAGCGTTGTACTCTTACAACTTTAATTATTGCAAAATATTGAACGAAAATGTCATTTTATAAATTTAAGGCTAGAGAGGTTATAGGAGGCTAGGTCTTTTCAATATAACGTAAGATTAATAAGTTATGACGGTGCTAACGATGGAACGGTGGAAGTGTGGTGCTGTTCTTCAAAAAAGGCAAAAATTTTCTATAGGCAAGAACTCCTTTCTGAGTCGCATCTGTGTACTATTTTCGAGGGTCATCATCACGATTCGTCTCGCTTCCAGACTCCACGACTTCCAGCCTCCCGAACCAGCCGATTGCATAGACGGCATATATACTACTCTTCGGCTGATTATACAGAAAACCAAAGAGTATCATCTGCGTATGCGGCCTATGAGAAAGTCTTTGATTCCATCGAAATTTGGGCAGTGCTTCATCCCTTCAGCGGTGATAAATTAAATGTTGGTATATCTTAAATAAACCGACAGTTAAACAGGCTTAGGTGTACTAAGACTACGACGTCAGTTCAATTATAGACCGTTCGAGTACGAGAACAAGACCTTCACATTTGTAGAAATGTGTTCGACAACACTCTTTAGAAACTCTTTACCGCAACATCGGCAGATGTTTTTAATATGCTGGTCTGGAAAGGGAAAGGATATAGTATTAATATCAATGGTGAGTACATCATACATACATAAGCCTGGCAGAATCTCTGAGGGATCTTAGTACAATACTAAATGATTTTTTTTTTTTTTTTTTTTTTCGGGCTGAAGGCCACTGTTAGCCCGAGGGCTTTACAGTTTCACCGGGTTGAGAGGTGACCGAGCGCTAATGGCACTCAGTCGAGACCTCTATATGGGTAACTGTTACCGTTGGCCCTGAGAGGAGCCTCGGCTTGACCGTTACCTTGTTTCGCGAGAGCGTCTTACTCGAGGGTGCCCGAGAGGGCTGAACCTCGGCTCGGTCAGTTGCTTCTGACAGAGGATTCTTTAAATTCGCTATGATTATTAGCTATCTGTACCACCACTTCGGAATGCGTGGGCGCTGGAGAAGAAGTGGCGCAAGAAACTCCAGCGACGCTTCTATCTGTATGGACTGGAGAGAACCGACCAGTGACATGGCGGTATCGCGAATATCCTTGTTTGTGACGCCCTCGCCGTCGGCGGGGCGATGTGAGGGTGCAATGTACGTGTGTTGTGTTTTATGAAGGGCTTGGGCCCTGGTAGTCACGTCGTCGTCATCGAGAGCGTGCCTCGGTCTCCTTCGGACGCGGGTGACTCTGTGATTCGCGATGGGATTGTAAGTGGCGGCACTTACAATCAAGGGGTTAGAGTGTGTGACGGCAGAGTCGAAATATCGGCGGGAAGCCTGCTTCAGGTACTGAGCTATGGTCGGCAGCTCAAGATCTATGTGTAGATTTTCATTACGCAAGAACCACGGTGCACCGGTGGCCTTGCGCATGAAACGATTTTGTATTACCTGAAGTCGGTGAATGTGACGCGGGAAGCATGCGCAAAGACGGGGCTTGCGTATGTCATTATGGGTCGGATGCACGCTTTGTATAGTGTAATTTTATTACGCAGGGACATTTGCTATTTTTATTGAGTAACGGGTGCAAACGACCTAGGACGAACGCTGCTCGATTCCGTACGCGGTTGACATGCGGACCGAAGGTGAGTCTTTCATCTAAAGTAACGCCTAAGTATTTGACTGTCTGTTCCCAGGGGATTGGACGATCAAATAACTCTATAGTTGGGAGATGCGGCGTTTTGTTGCGCCGAGAGAAGTACATGGCTGCACTTTTGGTAGGGTTAACCTCGATCCTCCATTTCCGAAACCATTTCCCTAAGGTGTTGGCTGCAGATTGGAGGCGTCTACAAATAGCGTCTGGTTTGAACCCAGACACATAGAGGCCGGTGTCATCGGCGAAAAGGGCTAGCTCAACACCGCGAGTGCGCGGTATGTCGTTGGTGTAGAGTGTGTACAAAATAGGACCTAGGACGGAGCCTTGTGGTACTCCGGCACAAATAGGGTGAACCTCGGAGCGCGTTCCCTCGACGCGGTAACGAAAGGTTCGATGCTAAATGACCCCAACAATGTTTCCTAGCGGATAGGTCTTAAGATGAACTTGGTTAAGACGAAGATCATGTTTGACGTCCATGTCACACTTATACTTATTGTTGTTGGGAGAACAATGCTCGAAGTTGTTGACGAGTATGTTTACTTAGGGTAAATAGACCTGTTAGGTAAATCTCACTTCGACCCAGAGATCAATCAACGGATTTAACTTGTTCGGGAAACATTGTGGCATATATCGAGTATACCTCAATTCTTAAAGACAAAAGTCTTTAATCAGCCCTTGTTGTTAGTGATGCCAGTGATCTCTACGCGATTAAATAAACGTCGATATCCGAAGAAAAACTAAAATAATCGACATCAAAGGATTAGTAACCTAAAGTGGCAATAGACTGTCCGTATAATTCGTAGAACTGAAACTGACGGGGAAAAAACATTCTCGTGTGGGAAGCTAGTATTGATCATCGCATAGTAGGATGATTCATTAGGTTGTGTGATAACCTATGGATGTCTGCAGGAAATCAATGGATGCATGTAGTTCAGGATCGTACTCTATAGCTGTCTGTTCAACAGAGGACGGGCAAACGCAAACATGTTTCAGCTGATGGTAAGTGATGATTGGAGCCCATGAAATTTACTAAATCTAGTTTTAAACCTTTTCTTAAACTCTTAATATGTTTCATAACTATCTTATTCATACCTAAATTACCAGTTCTGCAGAAACTACAGTGATCAACAGAAATAAATTCTCCCGACAAAGGCAATTACGCGAGACTAAACATAATTAAACCTATTAAAGGAACCCTTGTTATATTATAAATCTAAACGATTGTTTTCGTAATTTACATTTTGTACGTCCAGGAGTTGCTGATATACTTATTTATTTGTTTAATAAATATTCGTCATTATTTATGTTAAATAACAATTTATATAGATCTCATTCTTCAGTTATATACAATAGAATATTTTTGAATAAATAATAATTAATAATAATAAATAGTAATCTTACTTATAGAAAATAGTAGTGTTAGAGTTTGTTTGTTTAAGCGTGCTATTATCAAAAACTACCAATCTGATTTAATTAATTAATTTTGCGTTAGACACAAGAACAATTTTATTTAAGAAAGTTCCAGGCTATATAACTTCACGCTACGACCCTAAAAAGGGAGCAATAATCATAAACGTCACCTATCTACCGGGCAGTAAGCAAGAAGGAGAAGCGAAAACGGTTATATCAGTAGTAAAGCCACGTTGTAGGTTATATATAGTTTATAACAGCTTCAGCATAAACGTATCAGTCTACTATAATAATATATACGACCATACCTCTACAGAATACCAGCAAGAAATAACGCTGCTATGTTTAGAATACGTGAGTAGAGGATTTCGAAGACCTAACGAATATTACAGGTACGAAGCATTCAATTAGTCCTAACGGATGTCCTGTTGAGGATGGATGTAGATATCATGGGCAGCAGATGTAGATATCGTTTGTCATCCCTCACATAATAATAAAATACCGAAAGATAACGCAGGGCTACGGCGGCGCTTCGGTCGGGGGTAAAGCCGCACGAGAGAACTGAGCTATGAATTGCATAACGTGATTGAACATTACAGAGAAGGGTCAAACAGAATGCCCTGATTAGCGAAGTCAGCATGGTACTTCTCTTATCAGGGCTTCACGTGACTACGTGATCCGCTACATATGCCACTAGTTTGTGGATGTGTTTGGTTAATTAAATCGATTCATTTGAAGCGTTTCCTTTCAGTTTAAAATTTAACGTCAAAATATAATTGAGTATAAAATATAAATAGTTTTTTTTTTCAAACAAAATTTAAACCAATTTCAAACTATATACAAAACAAAATATGTTTGTATTAAGACTTTACCAGGATTAGCCCTTTCTGGAGAACACATGGAATAAAGTACCATTCGTAATTTACTCACACCGGAAATATCGGGTTTTTATCTAAATGAAATAATATAGAAGCTTTTTATTCGATAACTTTTATTAAACAGTACGACCTTGATATAAAACACCACTAGTTTAGCCATTCAGTGATACATCTAAATACCTATACAATTATATATACATATCATTATGTATTATCTTAGGAATTTATAATACTAAATAAAATAATAGAAATTTATATACATTTACATAAACTATGAAACAAAATATATATATATATTATAAATACAAACATATGTAAAAATAAATATATATATAAATATATACATAATTATTATCGATGTAGTGAATCTGCTGACGCTACTTCCAACAAATGCTTTCGAATTTTACGTTTAAACTGTAAGCGACTTTTAGCCGTTCTGATTTCGAAAAGTACGCGCATTCCACAGGATAATAGATTGAACAAAGAATGATGAGTGAATGAAATCAGTACGATGAGAAGGACGGATAGGAGAAGACGGTTATGCGTCGAATGTAGAAAAACTATATAGAACCTAGGCTTTTGGATTACGTTAATATTTTAAGTTTTAGTCGAATATCCTATGTCCTGTCGAGAACTTTTTAAACTTAAATAGGCTCCAAGACATATCCAATATACAACATTTTAATACGCTTAGTGTATTCTTTGTGACGGACGTTACCAAATGGGGTGCTTTGTTTACAGTTATATGGAGTCCATAATAATGTATTAAAGTACTTAATAATAGTTCATTTCAATAGGTAATAATACCTCAAGTTAAATGAAGACCTCAATAATATATGCAGCAGAGTTAATAGTTTGTTCTCTATAAATATTTAGATAAATAAATGGCCGGTAGTGAAATCGTTTAATATCAGTGTATATTTCATTCCATTTCTAATTAAAAAAAATCAGTCTGTTTTATATTGGTAGAAATAAAAATCACCAAAGATTATACTAGTGATTTAGGATACTCGAGGAGAAATTCACTAAGCAAAAACTTTGTTCCTGTTTTCTAACGCTGGTCATTAATTACACTCGAAGCTTATTTTTCGTTTTTATTTCTCAGGTCTTTTTCAGTATTTTATTCTATTAGTTTTTTCTTCTTTTTATCTATCTATATTCAGTTTATTTATTATTCGTTTTCTATGTATATTGTCTCGAGGTGAGTGCCCTACTAAATTTTGTGAGTTTTTTATTAACAATAAATTTTTAAGATTGTCCAAATTATAAAGAATAACACATAAGACTAGCAATAATACGTAAATTGATTTCCAGTAAATTAATGTTTTTATATACTATATATATGTTAGATCTTTTCTTTCACCCCTCCCTTCCCCTCGGCATGCAAGACATCAAACACAGAGGCACTCACTCGTCCTCCCCCTATTCCCGATGTAGAGCATGTGCAAACCGTAGTAAGTTTCAGATTTGTAGTAAGTTTGATTGTATGCGTGTACCGTGCACACGCATACAATACATCCAGGCCAGAAAGAAAACATAAGATTTGTGTTACATAAATATTATTCTTTAGGTGGGGATCGAACCGTGGATACGTGACGCAATAGCCTGATACTCTAATCACTAAACACCACAATGTATAAATGTGAATTATTACGGTTTATTCAGCCGTAGCTTACTGATTAAAACTCTGCTAACCTCGTTATTATACACGTGCCGGTTTGTTACTTAAGAATCGGAGAACTTGGCAACATGGTTCATAAATCAATTCCAAGACGAAGTCAATGTACAAAATAGAAATTAATGATTTTTATTTATCATAACTTTCTATTGTAATCCACAATTTAATCCGTAATATATAAATACGCAAACTCATACTAATGTATTTTAATTTAAATTCACACGTATGAATAAATATTTCAAACCGAATCAATTGAATCTTTTAAATATATATAAAAATTCAAAACTCGTAGCATATATATAGACATAGTTATTTAAGGAAAAATATGCAATAGATATTATTTTTTTTAGTTCACCGCTATATAGGTGTAAACGTAGGGTTAACATATAAGGATATAAGCATAGAAAACTTTCCCCAAGTCATTTTATTTCCCTCGTTTCGCTATATATTCGTGGTCGATTCAATTAGGGAATGAACGGATCCTTTTCAACTCGGACCCTTTTAATACGCGATTAAGATATATTGATCGTGTATATTTTATTCAGGGGCAGGGTAAGTTACTGTAACAATGAAACAAAATAAAAAGATAGGATGATAAAGAAACATTACGCAAATAACGTTTTATATTAAGGAAGTAGTATATCTTAACACTTCGGAAAGAAAACTAACTAACTTTAGAAACTGTGATATTAAATTTAAAATTGTTTATGAGGCGCAAACTATAGTCAAACATTGGCTGGCAATCCTCAGTTATGAGGATATTGAAAATGTTCTGGACATCAAAGCGTAAAAACTTCTGCGTGAATTGTGTTTGTATGTGTATTTATATAATTATACCACAATATATAGTTGAGTATAAATTTATGTCTTGAATTGAGTATAAATTTAAATATACCAAAAAAGTATGATTATTAAGATTACAGGTAGCATAACCTGTAATCTTAACAATAAAACAGACGTGCAGGTGTTAAGGGTTTAAAAAAAATGTACAAGCATGCCTAGTGCGAAGGCTGCGGCAGTTAAGTCCATGTGTAAATAAAATGGGCGTTAGTTTTTTTTTATTTTTTCTTGTAAAAAAATATGTTTCTTTTTTCGCTAGATATCTCTTATATCTCTCTAGCGATGTTATAAATAATTTTTACTCACTTATGAAAATAAAGACACCTGCACTTTCTTTAAAATATCGTTCTAATTTCAATATTACTATTCTTTTTAGACGAAGATAGTATAATTATGCAAAATAGGCACATGAAATTATCCTTTATTTGCTAAAAACAAAAAAATCAAGTGTATTAATAAATTAAATCTGGAAAAGAACTTTCGGAGTGTCGGCGCAATTTTTGGAATATCGAGCGCGCTGAACTATTAGGAGATTTATATTTAATAGTAATTTTTGTAAATAAAGGCAACACTTTTTTTTAAAACACCCTTCTACATAAAACATTTATTTCATCTTAAAGTAATATTGCAACCTTTTACAAAATCTGCATAAAACTGCACCATGATGCTGCGTATGGGAATAAATGCACAAACACACGTTACATCGACAACGTCCCCTACAACATCATGCTTTGCTGAGGAAAGGTATGTTAATTCATTCATTTGCGCTATATATCTATAGCTCCCGACAAAATGTTTAATACACTTTACCTACTATTCGAAAAACAATAAGGTCAGACAATATAGCCTTATTAGTCTTGGAAATCTTTTAAAGCGTTTCGCAACTTGAACAAGAAAACCCACTCTATACTCTGGTGGTGAGAATATAACAAAAATTAAAAAAATACAGTTATCACTAAATTGTGTTTATATATACAAATATATATAATAATAAAAATAAAGCAAATATATATTATATATATTTATATAATATTTGCTTTAATATACATATATATTTACTTTACGTATAAATAATAGTAAGTCTTAATTTATTCTTAAAAATCTATTGGCGCGTGTCGTGGGTCAAAATGCATAAGATTTTATAATTTAACTCATTCATCACTCTCTTCTTCTCTTGGTGATCTTTAAGCTAAATAATTGGGTATAAACTTTACATATTTCCAGTCATTTAATTAAAAAATATTTATTTTAAAATTAAGTATTGAAATCGTAATAAAACAAATGTAAAAAGGAAAAAGGAATATCTCTTAAAACTATTTAATATATACATAAAACAAGACATGAAACGGACAGTACTGTGTGAGTTGATGATGTGAGAGATGAATTTACATATTGTCACCACGCGGCAAAATTGCATCGTGACAAACGTAAATGCTAAAACATGTTTGGAAATTTTGACGTATCCCTAATATCGCTAACATAACAAAAGCATTAAAAAAAATGTCGTTACCGTATAATCATCTCGATTATGAATTTCTGCGAAAACCGGGGGGGTAAGTGTTTATTAATCATTGTGGTATGTAATAACAGGACCGATTTATACTGGATCTACCTTAAGTAGCACTATAAACTTACCACCGAAGGAAAAGTTGAATAAAAAAATGTATTTTGATCAATTTCGTTGGAAAAAGTTGAGAACGACATAAGGTGTATAAAAATAATAACAATATAATTTACTTATTTGTACACACAATAACAAAAGACAGGTTGAAGGGGAAGTATTTTAGAAAAAATCTCAATTACTCAAAGATGGTGACCCTTACTAACGTAATTTTTTGTGTCCGATAGGTGACCCGTAATCTTATCTTACCTTTAAGTTTGTCGTTCTACCTACGGTACACATTGTATACAAAAATATATTTGTTAAGTATTTTGAAATAATTATTACCTATTGACATATCCATTTATTCACAATTAATGTTTAATGTTGTTCATTAATGTTTTTAAATTATATTAATTATTAAATTATATACAACTAAATTAATAATAAAAATTGTAACTGTAGTTTGTTTCTATGAATGAGTTGAATAAATGGGTCCACTGGACCGTAATGGAACCACGCCCTGACAGCATACCAGCATGTGCATGGGCCGCAGGAATCACGTACCATCAGGTGAAATGTGTGCTCGTTTGTCTCTGTTCTAAATAAAAAGGAATATACAAGGTATTGCTATTAGATTAACAGCAACTATTCCTCTTCAATTTGAGATTAACGCTCTAAGAAACTCTAATAAATGAAATAGATTTCCAACTACCACATTTGTGTCCCATATGACGTGCATAATCGGATCACTTACATTTGAGTGAGCATGGAATACGCCTTTGTGATTTCATGCAAAGCACTGGACTGTGACTAGTATATATAGTTCAGTAATGTGCTGAATAATTTTTATCAGCTAAAATTGTATTATTTGAAACCAATCAGTCAAAGTGCGCAAGGCTGACAAATGTAAATATTTTACGTTATTTTTATCCTTGGAAAAAGCATACAAAAGCTATTCCCATGTTTAAGTTAGGAGGGAGGTTAAGAGTGTTCACTTTATTGACTTGCTATGCTGAGATAAAGAATCAAACGGAACTTCTCAGTTAAAGATTTCTAATAAAATAAAATGAAATCGGGTGCATTGTTGCAAATAAAATTAACATGGTAAAATAAAATTTTATATTTACATATGTGTATTTACAATGTGTTTTAAATAGTTTTATTTATATTTTATTACTGTATTTCTTTTTAATTATAATATTAGGTTACAAACGAGCACAAGGTTGACATTTGTTTGGGCTTGGACTATATATAGGCTATGATGATCAATTAGTCTAATCAGATTCCACTAGAATTACCATTTTATTTGGAGTAACTGTGTTCTTAAATTTTCTAGGAGTTTAGCGTTGTTAGTTTAGTAATCCAGTAAGCTTAATGAGTAAGCGAATTGAAATTGCAGAATGTTCTATGTTTAATTTTTCCACCTTACCTCGTTGCATTAATACTAATAGATGCTAGATATTTAATAAACATTATTCCTAATATTTTTCTTTAAAGATGTAACGTAATTAAGTAGATAATATTACCATATTATGATTCCTTACTGACCAATTTCTATCACGCCCATATGTTGTGGGCATAATACCAAAAGCTTTACATATTTCAAAGAAATATTTAAAGTAACTTAATAAAATATAAAAAAATACGCGCATTCCGAAAATACAAAGGAACCGCATAATGACGTATGCTTCAATCAAAATATATTAAAAAGTGTAGAATTGTGCACTAGTAAAAAACCTGTGACCCTTTTAATTACGTAACTAACTCCCGTTTAATAATTATATTCAACATGTTTGTACATTCTCATTCAAGTTTATATAATCCTTCGCAGAACGAATCTCAATCATAGTTTAGCAAATCATCTCAGAAAATAAATAATACCTCATCTAAGTATTTAAGTAGATTAATATAATTAGTTACAAGAGGAGAGTCGGTGTAGCTGCCGCTTTCTCAGAAATAATATAAAGGGGGCCCGAATGGCCGCCGGCAGCACTTACTTAGATTTACGCTCTTATTAACGGCAGTTTGAGGAGTGTTAACCGTTCTCTTATTCTAATAAATATCATGAAATAAGGTTCGCTTTAGATTTTTATTGACGGAATAAAACTATAAAACCTTTTTTTATTATTCTTGTTTTTGTGTTCCTTTAAGTTTCTGTGTGTAATTGACAGTTCAAATATAACTTCTCTCAAAACTAGGGTTCAATCATAACTTGCACTAAAGTAAATCTTTTTTTATGAAATAAAGGGGGGGCGTTCGCACAGTAGACATGATGGTTTGATGACTGCAGTCCGTAAATACCTATGTACACCCACACTGAACAAAGAATCAAAATACACGCACGTCTGAATACTATAATGGAACGCCTCGCCACCAGTGACTGAGTCCCTGGGTTTTTATCAGATATAATATGTAACATGTGACAAAGCCGACAGCTTATAAGCTTAGTTAGCAGAATTAAAAAATATTTACATATATTTTATTAAACTAAAAACTAATAAAGCGATTTTATTATTAATTAAATTATTTTTATTAGTACTATTATTGCATACTGTAATATTATTTTTATAAACACAACAACAGTGGTAGAGCTACACTGCAGTTTATTTCCAGCTGCAGAATTAATGGGTCAGCTCTACCGGACCTGGCGCCCTCACAGAATACCAGCGTGAAATAGCAGCACAATGCTGCTGTGTTTTGTTTGGTGCGTGTAGGCATCCAGAGACCTTTATTACTGGTGACAAGGCATTCCATCTCAGTCCTCAAGATTGACAACGCATATGCATTATGATTCTTTATCAATCAGAATGAAAAAAAGGGTGAATGTAGATTTCATGGGCTGCACAAATCACTTCCCATCAGTGAACTGTGTGCTCGTTTGTTACTCTCAATTTAATAAAAAAGTTTTTGATTAAGTGTTAATGTCCGCCCTATATTTATAAACACCCACGCACTACATGCTGCCATTTAGATGAATTATGGACATAAGGAAAAGCACTACACAATAGTTGGTATGATGTTTGCTTTAGTAGTAAAAGCTTAGCGTAGCTTATGCTTCTGGGTCTTGTTCTTGGTCTAGTACTGCGCTCTTCGAGAGCACTTAGGTTCGTCCTCCAGGACCACGGACCCCACCGAGGTATGCGTTACCTACTTACCTTAATCTATATGCGTTAAAATTTGCATTATCATGCTATTACACGCTTACATTCTGTAACGGCCACTGAATGAATTTTTAGAATTAGCGTAAAGTGGCGAGAAAAACACACACATATATAGTTTAAATTGTTATAATTAGTTATGTATTTACTAAAAACTAGATGTACTAGATTGTAGTGTGTAGTTTGAAAAAAAAGGAATTACAATTCAACAAAATATATTTCAGACTTTTAAAGTTACCTAGCTAGCTAGTTTATTGCTAGCTTGTGCTAAAAATGTATGCATTTAAAGCTTAAGTTTTAAACTTATAAAGTTTTAAAAATCGTTTTTTCTTTGCAATACTATACTATGTTTTAATTCTCATATCCTTTGTTAGGAATTTCATCATTATTTAACTAAGCCACTTATTCGTATGTTTCTATAATTATTGTGTAACGAACAGTTATACAACGTAGGTTTTAAAATTAAATCCTGACTCATGTCATCGTATAACATATGTGTATAACATTTCATAAAACCTCTTTGTAGGCTTAAAATTAACGATAGTATGATTGGGCTGACTCGAATGCTTATAAAATACGACTTTGCTTAATGAACATCGGTTTATTTTCACCCTCTTGGCTAGATGTTCCATCCACTTATATTGAAATAGGTTCAATCAAAATGTGTTATATAGAAAGAATTATGGTATACAAATTCCATCTGCGGACGATCTATAAGCAAAAAAAATAACATCTTCAGAATTTGCTGTGAAATTGTGTTCTGTATTAAGAAACTTCATTCTTTGTGTACAAGACCACTTCAATTTATAGTCTAGTCGGCCAATACTATGTCTGTCCATTATAGCGATCTTTTTAAATCTTTTATGGCCAGGTTTATATAATATAATTTTCAGTTCTCATTCTATAACGTTTAGAAACAGACTTTACTTCTGCTGTTCGATTTGACTTTGAATATATCATGCATGCCTACGAGCTCTTGTTATGTTGTATGTCGATGTAGTCTCTTTTCTTTACTCATAAGACACTATATATTGCCCTAACACAATACCTACTACAAGCATGACATGCAAGAGGCATAAAATGATAATCAATGAGGAGATACTTTTTTTTATCTCTTTGATAATCTAAGCTCGTAACATTATTCTGCATACATTTTTGTATTTTATTAATGCCGATAAGAAAATGTACTTATAATACTGAGATCTGGTCCATCACTGCTGGCTCCATGAGCACGCTCATCGACCTATGGCTATGCTCGATATTCCTCTGCGTAATAATTACGTGACGTAGACACGCAATAGAGCGCGGGTAATTGACACAGCTCAACTGATCGTGAAGTGTTGCCTTATACGACAAGCTCGTAGAACCGATAAATGATGAGGAAAAAAGATGGTATCCTCGGACTGGTAGTCGCAGACCAGGATGACCCTATTACTGACCGATGAATCGATAACCTATGCAAGTTTGCGGGAAATTGATGGATGCAGATAGTTCTTGACCGTGCTTCTTGGCATCTTACGGGGATCGAATGTTTGCCATATTCGATCCTATAAAAAATAATAATAATAAAAATTCAAAGAGATGTGAGTTCGTCAATCCACAGTGAGGCCGCGTGAAGTCTAAGATGGAACTCATAGTCACCATTAGTAAGGGTCTCCGGATTCCTAAGCTAACCAGACAATACACAGCAGAGTTATTTTGCTACTCACCACTGTTCTTCTATAAGATCATGGTCCTACCCTGGTCGAGTCGAAATGTTCTACTGTAGCAAGAAAGTAACTACTAACTACCTTTTTTAATGAACCATAGAATATTTAATGTGCTCCCACTAGTCTCACCGTGTGTATTATGTTTAAGCCGCGTACTTGCGGTAACCCAAATTTGTAGTTCATATTAGATTGGCCATTATATAATTTATTTTATATAATTTACATTATATTTGATATAATGACGCATATGATTTATTTTAGATAGTAATAATAGTATATAGATATGTATGAGGAATCAAAAGCGAATGGAGCATTGTCCACAAAGTTGCTCCAATAGGGATTAGCGGACTTCACATGTCATCCAACTTTTTTTTTACCTCTCACGTCTCTCAACTTTAATATATTATATGTATATAATTTAATATATTGTAAAAGAAAGGTGCAGTCATGGTTATTACAATTAGAATATCAGCAGACCGAAAATTTACTAGTATACACACAATACACAAGCTCTCCGTTTCAGAACTATGAACAGAAATAGGAACACACACATACATTAACTGTTCAATAATTATTGACCACATAATCTTGTCATCACTTCTGCCTTTTCTGCAATTGTATATAGTATGCCCTAGTATGGATAAAATTTATTTTCCCCTTATGTAGTTTTAGATAACACGGAAGGGCACGACCCCTGCAAGACAGTTTTTTAATCTAGTACAGGGTTCAACAAGACATCCTTCTATTTCTAAGTAATAAAAAGTTAAAATTTATAAGTAACTTATGTACAAATGTTTGTGTCTAATAAAGTTTATCATTATATTATTATTATTTGTATATTGTTCTCCGCATCTCTAAAATTTCATCAAGCACTTACTTTATATCTACTATAGAACTTTAGAGCTACGCTGCAGAATTAATGGGTCAGCTCGATCTGGGTAGGAGCACGCCTTTACAGAATACCAGCGTAAAATAACAGCATGATGCTACTGTGTGTCGTCTGGTGAGTGTAGGAATCCAGATATTATTTATGGTAACGAGGACTTCCATCTCAGTCCTCAAGGGTGACAACGCATTTGCATTATAATTCCTTGTCAAGGATAAATGTAGGACATCTACATGGGTCGCGGGAATCACTTACCATCAGTTGAACACACAGTTTAGCTCGTTTGTTATTCGCAATGTAATGAAATAAAAACTCTTTCTTAGGTGCTAACATATGCCTTTAACAACTCAGGAAACATTATGCTCATAGTGGCGTAATTATTTAAGCAGACACGCAGGCACTCACTCATTATTGCCTTCGCTTGTTATAGCTATCATTAATATTATATAAAACCTTTCCAAAACGATTTTTTAATTAAATAAAATTAAGATATTTCCACCTAAACCTACCAACCAACGACTAATAGTGTCAGAGCCATGCTGCAGCTAGTTAGCTGTTAGCTTAGCTAGCTTCAACGTGGATGAATCAGCCCGACCATGCCCTCACAGAGTGATTACGTGAAATATTAGCATAACTAAAACTGTTAAAAAAAAATATGGTAACTATTGATAGAAAAGAACTACCAGACTAAGAATGATTGAATGTCACAGTTCCAGCTCTCGTCAAAAATTTAACAAATTATTTGTTATACACATTTTAAATTCTTCTTCTAAAATTTTGGAAACGTATAAATAGAATAAATAGACCTATTCCTTTGGAAATTCAGCGTCAATTCCATATAAAATATAAAAGCTGATTTTCATGTTAACGTTCAATTTTTCCGTGTAATGTTGCGTTAAACGAAACAGAACGATGTATACTGAAACCGGGTCGTGAAACAAACATGTTTGTTTTATGCGATGCGAAGAAATTGAGATCAAGTAACTTTTAAATATTATTTTCCAACTTGCGATATTTAAATTGCTTCATTGAACAAATGAATAATTATTTTTAATATAATAATCTAATATATTACTATTAATACTAGAAATACTATGATTTACACTATCGATTTTTTTTTTGGCTAATGGGCTTTTACAATTTCACCATGTTGAAAGGTGGCCGAGCGCTTAAGGCACTCAGCCGTAACCTCTTTTAATGGGTAACCAGCACAAAGTTTTCCCGAGAGGTACTCTCGGCTTGAACCATTACCCTGGGCGCGAAAGCAGCTGACTCGCGGGTGCCCGAGGGGGCCGAGCCACGGCTCGGTCAATTACTTGTGACGTATTAAACACAATTGATTTATGATACCACCACTTAATATTTTTAATTATTATTATTAAATTTTTATAATAATTATTAAGATAAACGAGCACACAATTCATCTGATGGTGAATTAGGACCGTTTTATGAACACCTAAATCCATTCTCAACAAATATTCAAGAAACACATGTGTTTACACTATACTGAAACTGAATGCGTTATCTTCCGTAATTGAGTATGCGGGTTACCCTAGTATTCTGTATCGATTAAACCACCCATTCATCCTACAAATAGAAATTTGCTACGCCTCAAGTAGAAACTAGAACCTGTAAAATAACGTGCTTTAAAGTTTTTGCCTCAGTCAACATTTCAAGAGCTGTAATACTTATGGTGTAATTAAATTAGACAAATATATCACGTGCACATCGACTGATTGTCACTATTGCATTCATTGCGTTTGCCAATTACAGTTTTAAGTCGTGATTTATAATCTGCTGACAGTAAATCTGGGTGTTAGTGTCATTAGAGCAAGTATTCTAGAACTGCGTGTGGCAATTTTCTAACTCGTTCCATTTTTAGTAAAAAAAATATCATTCATGATAATTTGAATGATATATTTGATGAAGATATTTGCCAGCCTAATAACAATTCACTACTTGCTCAGCTTCACGGATATTTTTTTTACATAAATAATTACATAGTTGATGATACTACTAAGACAATTCGATATTATGATATTAGCGTTATTACTAATAATTATTTAAACAGATTACATTATTTATTTATTAATTCGTTAAAGTTTCCATAGTATTATCAGATGTTGTACTTAAAATTCAGTTCTATAAATGCGAGACAAAAATAAGCAGTTCCTTTGTAACGTTAACTTTTAGCCGAGATTTCTGCATAATTATCTCTTTATCAAAGCAACCCCGTCGGGGAAGGTCTTTATTTTAAAACGTATTATTAAAACTACATTTACGTCGTAACTAGGACAAGTATAATGAAATCGCTGAGCTTTATAATGATCTTGGATTTGTAATTTATTTTTGTGGGTTAAAAATAATCTACAGAAGTTGATTCTTAAAGACTACGTTATCTCTAAATAAAGCTCGTATCACTTTCTCACCGTTATAAATTTAAGAGCTTAACTCTTCTCGGTGTTATTCGTTAGCTCACGGATCTCTGTTCCGACCGAGGGGGTCGTTACCCCCTTTAGTGAATGCCCGAGTAAAGGGGACAGCCCCGAGACCCGTCTCCTGCAACCCATCGATAGGTAGGTTATGGATGCTTCCACACACACCTCTGTTCCGTGAGCCCTGTAATCGATGAAGCTGTAAGAGCCGCATAGGCTAACAGCATAAACATCAACAGAATCAACAGATGGTATAATCGGCAAGTTTCTTTATATTCCACTTTTTCTTTGATTACGACACGTATTACTTTAATATTCTATTCTACTAATAACTAAACTGTTTATTTTGTCGAGTATCCAAAAAATCTATTTTGTAACTATGCATCTGTACCGTTTAACTTAAAGCAGTACTTGCAAATTTATTTTGAATTATTCAGAGTGTAATCGTTATTTCTGGAATAAAATAAATTGTAAATCTATTAAAATAGCTGTGACAAAGCATCGTAATTTGGTCGTTACACTTACACCCGAACCAAAGTCAGGCAAATGTTCTGAATTCGAATACTGAAGGATTATTTCAATACGTATCATTATTTAGAAAAAGCACCAGATAAAATTTAACATATATATATTTATATACCATATGTATATTAAATTTATATAAAAATATATACAGTGGTGGTCAAGTAATTAGAAACACTTCTTATGAATAGAGAAAGTTTATCTTCAACGTACAAATGTTCGTAAAAAAAATACACATTCAATAATTAATAATCATGCAATAATATAGCCACTCAAATAAAACCTCATTAAATGCATAAAATATAAAACATATCTTAATTTTAATTACAAAATGAGTCTTACATATGAAGGAGTTTATTTTCTGTTACTGGCCGCTTTGACGCCTAATTAGAAACATTTTAAAAAAGGCATCCATAGCTCGTTCTTTTTTTGAAATTGGAGAATAACATTTCTTTTTTAGCTTTTTCTATTATTTTGGCGACAGTTAAAAATTTAATCTGAATTTTATTTTGTTCAAAATGGGCATAAAGAAAAGTTGTGACGCGTCAACTAGGAAAATAATTGTTCATTTACATATAGATCATAAGTGGGCATACAGAAGAATAGCTGAGCATTTAAATTGTTCTGTTAAGAAAGTTTTTAATGCAATTGATCATAATAAAACAGACGGAACTGTTGAAAATGTTCGGCCAAGAAAAACCTCTCCCAGAGAAGATACGCTAATCTTCCGTGTTGCTAAAAAAGACCCAAGTAAAGGCTCCAACCAGAATTAAAAATGAAGTTTTTTCGCCTGATGACCCGCCTGATACGCCGAAGATTAGTGGATGCTAAATTGTTTGGAAGAATTTCTTGAAAGGTACCGCTTCTTACCAAGCAACACCGAGAAAAGCGATTATTATTCGCTAAAAAATATGTTAAATGGACGGTACGAGAATGGAATAATTGTTTACAGGACGTCTAACATAGAGCTTTCCATCGGAATTTACCATTTTTTTTTCATCTGAAAATAACACTTTTTTCCATTCTCGTACCGTCCAAATAACATATTTTATATCGAATAATAATCGCCACGATATCAAAATGTACATAAATATAGCTGGCCGTATCTGTCTTCCTTAATCACGATAACAGACAAGTATTAAAAGATAATAAAACTAAATGTTGTCGTACGATGATGCGGCTAGTTTGAAAGCAAAGTATTTATTAAAAATACAAAAAAAGCGTGTGCTACTTTCAACACTGAATTAATCTATATCTTGATCATAATGATGTTTTCCTTGTCAATATTGATAGCGGTGATACCGTCTGGTTGTTAAAAGATGACATCTACTGCTCAGAATATATACTAGTGTCAGAATATATGCTAGTACTAAAATATATACTAGTACCATAATATATACTAGTGCCAGAATATATACTAGTATCAGAGAATTGCTAGTGCCAAAATATATACTAGTGTCAGGATATATGCTAGTGTCAGAATATATCCTAGTGCTAAAATATATACTAGTGCCATAATATATACTAGTGCCATAATATATACTAGTGCCAGAATATATACTAATGCCAGAATATATACTAGTATCAGAGAATTGCTAGTGCCAAAATATATACTAGTGCCAGAATATATACTAGTGCCAGAATATATACTAGTGCCAGAATATATACTAGTGCCAGAATATATACTAATGACAGAATATATACTAGTGCCAGAATATATACTAGTGCCAGAATATATACTAGTATCAGAAAATTGCTAGTGGTAAAAATATACAGACACTTACTCGTTATTCTATCTATAATATTATAAACTCGAAGTGTAAAAAAATAAAGCTTATCTTAACAATACATATGCGTAAACAACGTCAAATAAGTACAGTAACGTAAGACACGCTGTTGTTTAATTTAAATAACATTTTAAAATACATTTATTATGAAGACAAAAATCGTCAAAACGGAAAAATATTTAAAATGAAAATAACTTGTAACTGTGAAAAAAAACCTTTCATAATAATATTAGTATATAAACCTTCTGTAGTAATATTAATTACGAAGATATTTGACTGTGATTAAATACCGATATGATATTATAATATTAATGAAAATAATCAGGTTTCATCGCAGAATATCAAAAGTAAAAGCGATAATTAAATATAGTAATGGTGATAATGGTAAGATGCCATTAAGAAAGGATGTTTCGTATTATGTCCTCGTCTACTCTTATACTCAAAAGTAAATTTTTAGCGTTTGTGTAAATATAACTAGAAACAAATAATTACTATTTATTAAATTTAATCATTAGTATTTTTAAAGAAAATATATGTCTACCTCCTACATCTCCAAGATTTACAAAACTGAAATAATATATCGTTTATTTATAATATATCGTTTTTCAAAAACTGCTATATTACTTGAGTCTGACAGCTTTACCTACGCGTTCCACGCTGGGTAGACTAGTTGGGATCATCGGTAGCGATAGACCAGCGTACGCCGTTACCCATCCCCAACTGATTATATATATAACAGAGTTTACGGAGAGAACTTTACAAACAAACGCACAACCCGGTATTGGTTTGCCCGATTCCGTTCTGTAAATTTTGATTTGAAAATGAACCTCGTGGTCGTCCGGACACTTTGGTCAACAATGATGAATTAAAGGCGATGGTGGAAGCTGATGATACTCAATCTACAGCCGAGCTAGCAACAGCTTTGGAAAAATCAAAACAATATTGGTCCATTTGGGACAAATTGGCAAAGTAAAAAGCTTGATAGATGGGTGCCCCACGAACTTAACGATCGCCAGCGTAAAGTACGTATTGAGACCTGCCTAGCGCTGCTCAACAGGCACAAAAATTAAAGAATTTTGAACCGAATTGTTACGTGCGATGAAAAGTGGATTCTGTTCGACAATCGAAAGCGCTCAACAAGTTAGTTAGAACCTGGTTCAGCACCAAAGGAATGCCCTTAACGAAAAATAACCTCTAGAAAGTTGATGGTCAGTGTTTGGTGGTCTAGTGCCGGTGTTATTCATCACAGTTTTTTACCAAACGGCATGAGCATTACTGCAGATGTGTACTTGATAACAAAATGACTTTGAGAGTTTGTTGCCTCCCGTCCAGCTGATTTTTACAGGAAGGGCATCAATAAACTACTACTGCGTTGGCAAAGATGCATCATTACATGGGTGGACACATTTAATAACAGAAATAAAAAGTTTGAAAAAAAAATAGCTTTAACTTATTTCATACAAAACGGCAATTTTATAGGTCAAAGACCTATTATATGTAATATACTTAATAAACATAAGAATAAATAAAATACATTTATCAATAAATGCCATAAATTAGATAAATATATACCATAATATACCTTAAATATATAATAAGAATAGATGAAATAAAATAAATAATGAAATAGTAAATTCAGATGATTTCCCAAACATCACACTTTTTATTAATTAAACACACCTATAACTGTACCAAAGAGAATAACAAAACTGTAGAAGGATCTTCTGTTGGTACATTGGGTCAGGATTCAATTTTCTTCAAGTGTCGATGTTTTTCTAGCAACTACTTTAAGGCAAATGAATACACATTTACACACTTTTTGAAACAAGTCATTTTAGTGGTTTATTTGTTTTCTTACATATTATTAATCCAATTTTACCCAACTATTTTAAAAATATATTTTAGTACTGTCTGTCATTATACAGTGTAGAGAGTAGGGTTTTCTTGACCAAATATATTTTTGAAATTTCGATATTTTATTAAGTTAGTTCGAATGCAGAATATTTCTGAATTTAATAACTACACATGAAACATCAAGGATGATTTGCAGGTATCTAACGAAAAGAACTAGATTTCGTATAAGAGTTTTATTTTGTATATATAATTTGCAAATATATTTATCTACTCACACATTGATCATTTGCAATAGGTTTTTTCAATTCTTGTTTCCTTTTTTAGTTTAAAACACATTTATCATTCAATTGTAGAAAGATCCATATAGGATTTAGATGATCTTTTAAGCGTAAACCTGTTACATGTGAGAGAATTTCTGCATCTTTGCAAATTTAGTTATTATTAATACTACGTTACAGCTATTACGAACTTTCATTATGCTTCAAAGCTATTATGAGTATATATGGCACTGTTATTTTGTTAATAATATACTAAATAAATATACTATTAGTGAAAATACAGCTATGAACTGTGATATACTATTATTTTTAATTTATATATATATATTATATAATTTATAATAGATATACTATGTTCAGCAGAGTTACTACTAAAACTTATTAACACTATTTCAATTAATATTTCTTTTAAAACGACGTTTGGAAACGGGTAAAACGTTTTATTGACAAATATATTTTTTTATGTATATTTTTCTTGGTAAATTTCAAATGTTTTACATGGATAGAAATAAAAGTACATTTAAAACTTTAAAAGGGCGGAGATTAAATTACCTATAACCCAATTTGCAACATCACAATTTAAAATATTATCAAAGTTTTATCTTTTATTATATTTCATTGATTTGATATTTATACTGAAGATATAGACTTATATATTCTTAACGGTAGAGAAATTGAACAGTTGATTGAGTTTATGATAATTGAGGGTTCTGTTTTCACCCAAAGTCAATACACATGCAAACACTTTGTGACTTAACTATGCTGTGTAATTGATCCCATGTATGTGACGTTGGTTTTGATCTTCCTTCCGATATTATTACATATAAGCGATAGTTTTTATGAAGCAACGTTAAAGATGTTTTATAATCCCATCAAGGTCTTAAACAGTAAATTAATAATTTTCACTACATTTATAAGTTATGCATAGTAATATAAACTATGATAGTTTATATTACTGGACTGGATAAAATAAAATGAACTGAAATTGCTATATAAAATTTATTTACAATATACATAAATTACAACATTAATAATTGATGTACCAAATTGTTTTAGAAGTAATTGTTTTCCCAATTAAACTTCTGAGATAAGCTTCTTTAGTCTTACATTAAATATTCGTATCAAATCAATTAAGAATTAAATTTCAAAAGTGCTGTCGTTCCCCTAAAGTGTAATAGTGAATGTCTCATTACCCGTAATTTGGCAACACATTCAAATCATACATAATAATAAATCAAGTACTTACTCGAGTATATTTAAGTGCGAGGTCTTTCCACAATCAAGGAGACGAGGACATTTAAATGGTATAGCTATTCTCAGATTAGGTGGACGTACATAACTAGAAATTGTATTATACTTAACGTTGCAGAAAATTTATGCGGTATTCTGATTCCGGTTCATAAGTGTTTTGCGGTGACTAACCACGGCCGCATGCTAACGAGGCCATTCCCGATGTGTGAGCTTACTTTAACGTATTTGCGAGCCTATTCACGTCGCATAACAAAGGAGTGCTCATTCAGGCGACCGCGGCAAGAAATGTTTTGCCTTATATAGTTTAGTCAAAACCTTAAAATGAAAATCTGAGCTAGTCAAAGCATGTATTTTGTTTTCGGAAATCAAATCAACCACTGCACCAGCAGTCTTTTAAATATATGAACAGCTATGTGTACACAAACACTAATAAATATAAAACCAGTATTTCATTTAATGTTTATATATATTAATTAAATCAATACAATTAAGTTTCAATACTGAAATTAAAATAATACACCTACTTAAAGGTAATAATGCATTTGATCTCACTCTCTTATCTTCTCTCACTCTCAATCGCATCTTTTATCTTTGCTAATGATGAATGTACAAAGATATCAGGGGCTTAGTTATCACTTACCATTGCGTGAATGATGAGCTCGTTTGACACCACTAATATATATAAGAAAATTAAAATACAACAAACTGTAATCGTCTGTAATTATAGTAATTAAATACATACATATATTTCTGGAAGATTAGTACGCTCCGTATTTTAATACGTTTAAATGTGTTAACAAAAGAAATGAAATAAAATGATAGCAAAATTGTAACTAACGAGTCCTTGACGACTTTATACGGAATAAAGTAAATAATTCAAATATAATAATTTACGAAATATTAGTTGTAAAGTCGAATAGTCCTCTGTACTATTGTTTTTTGTAGACGGGGAAAATCCAAAAAATAATAATACCGTGGTCGAGAAATTTAATAAGAAAAGGAGAAACCTTTACGAACGAGATCTCTACTCAATATTGAACCTGATTTAGATACAAAGAGAGGTGTATATTAATTGAACGAATGTATTAAATGTAACAGTGGACCGATGAATTTGTCGCCGCTAGCTACTAATTTAATAATTAATAGTGAGGGTAAGGAATTAACAGCAGTGAATGTAAGGAAGGAGGACGAATTATAGAAGAAGTAAATAAATATAAAATAATGTACAAGTAATGGAAAGAAAATAATCATTTACATGATATAAAAGTCTGCTATATCAAGTGGGTAGTTTCAAAATTATATTAATGTAGAATAAATGCGTTAAGACAGGACCGAGACGGATTTTCTTTCAAGAATGGATATTATTTGGTAAATCAAATTCGACATAAAATGAAAGAAAAAAGATTATTTTATTAAAAGAACCGTTACAGCCAATAAAGATGGACATTATATATTGTTGACGGAAACGAATAAAATTAAATCGAGTGTACCCGATAGTGTATCTCATACAGTATATTATTCGTACTTTTAAGAACAAATCTGAAGTTGCGCCAATCCGCATTCCTACAGATAAAGTACACTTCAGCCCTTACACTCATGATGCTAATCACGGTGATGACTATTATATAATGACTACCAATGAAGTTGAACTATTTTGTATGAAAAGGGGCAAGTTTCTAGAACACGATTTCATGCATTTGAGATACATACGTATGCGAGTGTAAACTTATCTTGTGAGTTATGTATGTCCTTTTTAAATTTTGCATATAACGGAGACTTTAGTCTCTTCTTTCCATAATTTGAATCGATCGTTATAACGGGCATTTTACACCGTTGGAATTCTAGATTCTGTTGATGTTGATGCTGTTAGCCTATGCGGCTCTTACAGCTTCATCGGACACAGGGCTCACGGAACTGTGGGGTCCGTGAGCTGGTTAATATGTGTTTCCTATTTGTTATTCTCTTACTTACACAAAGCGCTCATAAATTGAGCGTGTCGCTCTACTCTGGTCTCGTACTTATCTGATAATGCCACCCAAGTTGCCAGTTCTCTAGCTATCGAGAGATTCTCCCGAGCGGAGAATGGATGGTGATGACTATTGACCGTCCGAGGTTTTGGTGTGCGGACCTAGCCTATGACGGACGCCACCTGTTTTCTTGTCAATCGAAAGCTGTTGGCGGTGAGAACCGCCCTGACACGCGGGTGTAATGAGTGTACGCGGTATCGTTTGAATTCCGATACACAAAGGGTTTTAAACGCTCTTCGCTCCAGGTGTTGACTTAATCCTGCACTGCATTAAACATGTTTACGGAATCAGAAATGTATTGACTCGATTAATGCATAATCAAGCAACTACGACGCTTTTGAAATTGCGTGGTAGCTGTACATCATTATGAGGGTATTGCTTATAAATTTGATGGCCCGTTTATTAAATTTTGGTCTACGCTCAATGTAAGAATATGATTTTTGGTACACTAAGCATATGTATATTAATAATAAGAAATAATATTTTTTGTTAGGTCTAATTTACCAACATAGTTGTTAAGCTTAAACTGGTGACCTTCTGGTCTACTTGACTCATCGATGAGCGCAGGGAGTTAAGTCCAAGAGAGAGGCCTTGGTGGTTAGTCTGCACGTAGCGAAGGCCTTCGGTCGGGTTTGGCACAAAGTTCTTCTTTCGAAGGCTCCTTCCTATAGATTTCCCGAGAAATTATGCAAGTGGGTCACCAGTTTTCTCTCGAACCAAAGCATTAAGGTCATTGAGACTTTGTTAAACAAAGTTTCAGATTGGGGCTGCCAAAAACTAGTCCATTTTAACCCTACGAAGACACAAAATTGCGCGTTTACCGCTAAAACGATTTCCTTTGTCGCGTCTCCTTATTTTGTAAACACTCCCCTTGCTACCTCAACTGGTATCGGAATCCTTGGTGTTGACATATCGAGCGACCTTCAGTTCCTCGGTCACTTGGAGTGTAAAGCCAAATTGGCCTCTACAAAACTGGGCTTGCTTAATAGAGCGAAACAGTACTTCGTGTCGGCCCACTGTAACTTTACAAAGCGCAAGTTCGACCTCACATGCAATACTGTTCTCATATCTATGCCGGGGCACCCCAGTACCAGCTTTTTCCGTTTGACTGCATTCAACGGAGAGCGGCTCGAATCGTTGATGACCAGGTACTTTCCAATTGGCTTAATTCACTGGCGTTGTGAAGAGTTCTTTGCGTCATCTCTTTGCGTTTTTTACCGAATTTACCATGGGGAGTGTTCTGAGGTGTTGTTCGGATTAATCCCACCCGCTATGTTTAAACACCGTACATCACGACAGAACTCAAAATCTTATCCTCAACGTCTCGATGGTTGGCCACCGCTGTGCGCTTCCTTTTTCTATTTGGGACTACTCTGGTGTTGCGGATATTCATGGGTGGCGATGATCACTTACCATCAGGTGGGCTGCCTGCTCGTTGGCGACATCTTCTGTCAAAAAAATTTAAATAGTACTAACACTTAACACTATTAATTTATAGGATATTTATTTCTATCCCCGCCTGGTTGGACAATAAAATAAATAAAATAAAAATATTATAAAACAAATATATAGAATACAATAAAATACATATATAGAACCAACTAGGCGGGAGCCCCCACGACAGAGGATTACTATATTATCTGTTTCGACTTTCAAGAGGTTCTTGCCACACGGAATTATAATTTCGATCAAAAATATCCTAGACTATGCCCTGTCCATCAGCAGTATATTTATAATTAAGCAACCACGAGATCATATTTCGAAGCGAGCTCCAGGAGGAGAAAGCTGGCTACTAGGTTGTGCTTGTGCAAAGACTCAAACTTAGAAGTATATCTGAGGGACTCACCAGGATGTTAGCAAGCTCAAATTATATCGGCGGTGCCATACTTCAGGATGTTTCTCCGATAGTTGTTGGTCTTAATAAACTGAACTCGTATCACATAGATAAAACTACTTTCGACTACGTTTCGGTTTCCCCAAAAAGGTCACTGAAACGTATCCAGTAAAAGGAGAGAACGGTGTTTACCAATGGCTCGTGTAGTGCCTTGTAGTGTCTCCCATGGTGCTTGTTTTCTTTTCATACGGTGTCTCGGTCGGAGGCGCTCTGCACATCTATTGGCTAAGGAAAAGATAAGCCCTTTGTCACATGCTTTATGGAAGGGACTACCCGATCCCGTCAGAAAGTAGTAACAGAAGTTGCACACTTCACTGTTTTCCATTGAATGGGCAAAATTAACAGATTATTATTGTAGTAAAATTGGTTGCACTTTGACATTTGCTTAGAAGTTCTTGTAATCATTCCTACCTATTTTATTTTCATGAACCATAAACAGTAAAGCAATTTGTTAAATTGGAGGGATCCCCGAGCGAATTCTAAGGTTTCATAAATATTTATTCAGCTGCCAGTGGATTCTACAGGTTCTTTTATTACACATATAAAATGGATTCCGTAAAATAAGAAATGTTAGGGAAGATTACTTCTTGTGATGATTTATTAAGGTTTATATTATTTAAAGTTTCTCGAGCCTTTATCGTGTACGTAATAGTATTAACGTTTACAATATATTTCTTTAAAATACCTTGTCTTACATTGATCTATGGAAGTTCTATAGCTGTCACCGAAAATGGTCTACTAGAGAAATTTTGTTTTACCTCACTAATGTATATGAATAATAAGAAAAATTACCTGGAAAACTTTATTAAATCGCTTGCTATTCATAAAATCTGCAAGTGTGCATTATAGTTGTATTGCCTGCTCCTTAACCTTTAAGCTTTTAATGGTGAGATTACTCAGCAGAATTTTTTTGCATCATCTTTCTGCTACACACCAGCGAAGTGATCATGCTGGATATTTGAGGGTATGCAGAGATAGCACGATTTTATAGGTATACAAGTGCAGTGTATGCACCGGGAAGCTTAAACGCTCACATTGCAGGCGGGACATGTGGTCTCCGAGTAGTTTGATGCCAACTTATTACGATGTAACGCCGCAAAATTCAGGTATGTCTTACCCCTCAACGGAATGCTTTCTTCTGGACTACTTTCCGCTGACCTAAAAAAACTGATCAAAATGTATTTTAATGAAAGACAAACCAATACTGCATGGTTTTATTGGATATACATTTTCACTTTCATCACTTTAATAAAATTATAAAGAGATTAATGCTGTTCGTTCTAGTATAATAAAGAGTCTACATCAAGCTTTCTTCAATTTCAGTTATTGTCTATACCATCTTCAACAATATTTCAAGATAGAAATATATATACATACATCCATATACTAGTCAAATGGAACATAGCATAGTTATTCTTACCAATTGCAGTCCCCTTTAACTTTTCAAAATTGTTCTAAAATTATATTTCCTGTAAATAAATATGTAATATGTGTACGTATAAATAAAATGTAAATTAATGTTTACGTTGGTTACCAGCACTCCCCGTGTGTATACCTTCTTCACCAAATATCACTTTTCTTTAAAACTCAACTACTATTGTATATAACTTAACCAAAAAATAAAAGGAGCCTGCGAAAATGGCATAGATATACTAGAAACTTTATCAAGCAATATAAGTTGTTGCACGATGTGCACAACGACCAACTTTGTTAATTAGAATACGCCGATGAAGCTCTTGTTCATATTAATTAAATTTCCCCTAGAACATACACATAACCCCACTTAAAATTTTCAATGACTTTACTGAGAGTATAACTCTGCTACTCATCTTAATTTACCGCATTAATGTTAAATACTTTACAAGGATTCAACAGATTTCGACGCCCCAAGTCACTCAATTTTTTTTATTGTATCAAGATTGACAGTACACGTCTACGGTACATTTTTATAGTTCAATAACTATGAAAAAAGTGGTTATGAAGTCATAGGGTCGAATGTTTAAATTATTTAATCTTACATATAGAATAACAGGTTTTGGGAAGTCGATGGGCGCGCGTGACTCAGGATCCTGCTTTGTGGCATCTATTTAGGAGGTCTACGTTCAGCATTGCATCATTCATGGGTTGCAATAATATAATAAAATATTATTTTTATGTAAATTTCAATCATCAATCTTTACATACTTCTCTTAAATACTTAAAAGCTGAATTCTTTTCATTGTCATCGAATATAGTGAATTCAGTTAATTATAGAATTTTAGTTTATTTCTATAAGTAACCGAATTACGATTAAGTTTTATAAATATTAATGTTTGCTAGAAATACATACATTACATATGCTAGGCCCCTAACTTTCGGCGTCTGAATTTATTGTTTATCTCGTTATATTTGTAGTTTTGGGTGTAGATTAGGAAGTTGTCACAGAATAACATTAGTCATAGTGATAAATGATGACGGAGTCGAGCTTGGAAGTTTTCTTATTTATGTTACGCAGCTTGAAATTTGCCTGTTTCGATATATGAGAATAAAAAGTACGACCATAACTATGTAAATTTATATTTAGTTTGTTTTGAAGTTAAAATGGTAATTAATATGAAAAAAATTACTATTTTTCTTTTTTTTATATTACATTCCAATCTGACGATACGATATGATATATTATATAATAATAAAAGTAGTACATTCTTTCATATTTTATTGAGGAGGTTTTTAACATAAGAATAATAAACTATTTCACATTTTTGTTTACGTACGGGAAATAGCCCAATTATTTTTCCCATCGTATTCAACTGGTTTTTTTACACTGATAGATGAGAACCAATGAAAAGTTTTAATATTTTTTACCTTCCATTCTTGTGGTAAAAACCTCAACCCGGGTACGACCAAGATTTCACAAAATAACTACGTAAAGTAGCAACTTTATGCTGCTGTATTTCTGTATTGCTGTATGATGAGTAAAAGTATCGCAAAACTTATTATTGGAATAAGGCATTCTATCTTCGTCTTCAGTGATTAATTCTTAACAGTTTAAGAATTTCTAGATACTAAATACAACACTTTAGTATCTAGATTAGATATTAAGGCTTATAAAAGAAGAAAAATAATTATCGTATGTTCGTTCTTGCTATATAATTTCCAATATATATGTGTTGCATTTTTTTTAAATGGACGTTTATGCACTTATTGTATTACTTTGAAATAACAACGGTGTTATAAATGTATTAAATCAACAGCTTATATGATGTAAATTCTTCGTCATAAAAAGTCTATTAAAATATTAGCACTAGTTCGCGTATCGATATGTCAAAATGGATGAATAAACCATTTTGGTGTGTTTGTTTATTATTAATCAAAAATCAATCAATCTCAATAATTATTTACTTTGAATGATGAAATTCATAGTTAAATCATGTCAGTCCAACACCTCATCCTGGGTTCGAACGTTTGCCCAGGGTCGATATTTACGTAACACATATAATAGGTACGTCCTATGTTCCATGCATTCGAACGTTCTTCTGATCCTATTGAGTCGCACCAGGGAGAAGGACGATGTGAAAGTCCCGCTCTGTTTGGGCGAATGTTTAGTGCACTATAATATGTTTTGTGCAATTATGTTCAGTCTAGTTGTGAATATGTTAGTTTCTGCCTTTTTTTTATAGAATAGGTGGCAAACGAGCAAGTAGCTCACTTGACCGTAAATTATTACCATCGCCCATAGACATCCGTAGCATTCAAAGAGTCGCAGATGCGCCGCCACTCGGAATAAAAAAGTTATAGCTAAAATATTTTATGGAAATATTGGAAAAAAAATTATATATATATTACGGCACACATTATTTTTCTGTAAAACATGTTTATAGAATAGGTGACAAACGAGCAAGCAGCACACCATGGTAAGTGATCACCGCTTCCCATGAACATCTGCAACACCAGAGAAGTCGCATATGCGTTGCCGGCCTTTAAGAAACGTGTAGGTTCTTTTCTGGAAGGTTCCTAAGCTGTATCGGTACGGATACACCGCTGGCGACAGCTGATTCCACGTTAGTTGTACATCGCAGGAAATTTCGAGTGAAATAGTGGTAGATTGCCAGCTATCGAGATGATGAGGATGAAATTTTGAAGTCTGTCGTGATGTTAGATACGATGTTTAAACTCAGCTAAGCTTGTGTAAGCTAAGATTGTTTCCGGTAAACGTTTGGTTTACAGGATAATAGTAAAATAAAACCAATGAATTTATATTCAAATACGAGTAAATAGAATTAGGTTCAAATGAATATTATTAATCATAGTTTACAATTTCATTTTTTGGTTTTAAGTATTTCAAATAGAGAAACAAAAGGACATGACAGGTGATCTATTATATTATTGCTACCTGTTTATTTAAGCTTCCGTTTTTGTTTGAATAGTTCGATTATCTTCAATGTTTAACCAGCAAAAAACGACCGTTGACGTTTTTGTTATCAAAGCAAAACCGTATTAAAAATGTACTGTAAAATTATTCACTAAAAGACTTATACTTCTTCTGGCCTGTTTTTTTAATATATATCAGAAAGACCTAAAGTCTTGGAATATGTCAATCATACGAGTATAAATTTGAGAATTAAAATTAAAGATATAGGCGTTTGTAGACCGCGGGGATCACGTGTCAAAAAGAAAACAATCGTCATCCTAGTAACATAAAACAAAATGTTTTATATTTCTAATTATAGTCTGTGGAACGAGGTCTTGTTTCTTTGAGCAGATGCCATTAAGTATTAACTTATTGCTGTGGACCTAGTGAATGAACATGGAAATAGATATTACCTTAATAAGGATTCCATTTCTTGATCTACAAATATCACATTCCAATCTAAAACAAAATATATGTATAACATTTTTTATTCCATATAAACAGATACTCAAAGCCTTATAGCAAATGGATGTGCTCCAAATTTATTTCATTTTAACTTTGTCATCCGATTCCTATAACGGATAGTTAGTCGGAAAGTTTATGAATTTTGTAAACGTTCTAAGCAAGCTTATTTAAATAGGTTCAGTAACACATAGTTTGTAAGAGTTAATGCATTCGTTATGAACTCTAGGAATTAATCCAATAACGTACTGATTTTGTTTATACTATTTGCAGTTGATCAAATGCTGAGTGCAAGTCTTTATAGAGTAAAGTTGATGTTTTGACTGTTAAACAACCAAGTAGTCGTGAAACTATTGTACTATCATCGGTTCTTAATACGTTATGAATTTTAAATTATACAGACCTCCGGAAATGGGTGTAAATTGATTTAAAAAATTACATTACATTTATACATATTATTAATACATACAAGTGAAGCTACAATACAATATGTTGAAAGGGTCTATTTAAAAAAGTTTAAAAGAATCCATAAAGATTGACTCTTTAAATTATTCATGTAAACGAGCACATAAATACCTTTTTTACAGGCAGCACATAAATATAAATTAACTCGGGAGACATTAATGGATTTTTAAGTGATTGAATGTGACAAACGGGCTCAGAAGTGATTGTAAGTGATAATTGTTCAAGATTCACTTGCACTATAACCCCTCAGGATGGAAATGCTCGGTTTCTTGTTATCGGTTTTCCGGTTAATAACAATCATCATATCAAACACGGCAGTGCTGCTCTTTTTTGGCGTGGTCCTACCCCAGTCGTGCCAACTTACATCTTCATAATCCTTTACAAAAACGAATGGGGATAAATTAATGCCGCAGCTATAATTTGGCTGTAGCGTAACTCTACCACCGAAGGATATGGTCGTCATGGTTGTTATCAAAATCTGCCTGTGGTAATCTGTTACTGAAAATAAGCCTCTCCCAAATACGGCACTTGGCCTGTTCATCTAATTTATTCATCTCTAGTAAGGGGATTTCCCATGCTATTACTAATTTATTATGCATTTTATAACTATGTTGAGTAGCATTTCCAGGTTATTGTTTTATTACTACTATTATATGACTACTATTTACTAGGTTTATTACAACTAAGGGTGCAAACGAGCACAAAGTTCATCCATAAACCTTTTCTCATAAAAATTTTATGATGCACATGCAAGTGTCGTCGTCGAGGACTGAGATGGAAGGCAGTTAGGCAAACCAGTTGCTGAGTCTCTGCATCCCTACACTCACCAAAACAACCATGAGAGCGGTATACTAAAGCTAATGCTTTTAAGAATGGTAGAGCTATGCTGCAGTTGCAGAATAAGACCGGGGCAGTACCGCATCCTTACAGAATACCAACGTAAAATAGCAGCATAATGCTGCTGTGTTTCGTTTGGTGAGTGTAGGGATCTAAAGATCTTTATTTAGTGGTAATGAGGCATTCCATCTCAGTCCTCTCTCAGTCAGGGCGACAACGCATCTGCATTATGATTCCTTGTCAAAGATGAATGTAGATGTCTTGGGTCGCAGGAATCACTTACCATCAGGTGAACTGTGTACTCGTTTGTTACTCTTAGTGTAATAAAAAAAAACCTAAATATGTTATTCTGTGAAGGCGTGGTCCCTTCCGAAACGAGCCGAACTATTCATCTATCTACAAACAGCGGCGTGGTTCAATACGAGAATGTTAATTATGTACGTAGTTTAATTTTGTTAAAAATATAAGTTAACAATTCGGCAGTTTGCGTACTGGCATAAACATATCAGTTATAAAAAGTTATATTTAAGTATTATATTTATTTTTATTTTAGTTGCTATAAAATGTCAATTTCCAAATAGGTAAAAAAAAATTACTTTAGTTAAAGAGATGACAAGGAAAATTTATTGATCTGACTCGTCCATCACTGTCGTTTGTCACGGTCGTCTAACATCAAAGTATTAAAGGATTACTTTAAAAGCTGTCAAAAGGATAGAGATTAATAAAGGCGCTTCCATAATTATTTTCGAAGGTTTTACGAAATTAAAAGCTTTAGAAGCCTCTTATTTAGAAATTGCGTAAAGCAATAAATAACCATTTATATACATTTAGTGCATAATAAAAAAAACTTATTCTAAAAGTTACAGTTGGATATATCATATTTTGACTTAAACTAATTGATCTTTTCTTGCCTTTAGTAAAGAACATAATGGACCTTAAATTAAATGCCACCGAATTTAACTGTAAAACATCGTCATATTGAAATTAAACTTTCTATGCGACAGAAGCAGCATCCAATGAATACTAAAATCATACGTAACAGGGAATTTGGTATATAAAATTAATTCCTCATAAAAGGTTTAAGTCTGCTATCAAATTAAGCTACTTAAAGCTATCTGAATAAGTTCATCTCACTCTACGAAGTTAGTATTAATGAAACTAAAGCTGACGAACATCATTTGGTAGAGAAAATACCCGTCGGCGAAATTTTTAAAAAAATATTTTTATCAGTGTTTACAATTTCGTCCAACATAACTTCTTTTTAATAATGACGACGTCCTCCTGGACAACCACGGTAGTATCTCCTGGTTATTAGCTAATGGTATCAACTATTCTGATATAATGATGCTGTGCCAAATATCCTTTAGTTTCCCCTGTCGTATACCGCGATACACTATTCCACACTTTACTCATAAATTGTACAAAACAAACCTAGGGCACCACTCCCTAATACCTGTGCTAAGCAGACTGTACAATTAATTTATTCGTAAGGATAAATCTTGACCTAGTTAGTTACAATTTAGAAACTTTTTAAGCTCAAATTATTAAAACTCAAATTTTGCAAAATTGAGCATAATATCTAAGGAAATTATGCTCAAGGAAAACCTATCACTATTATATATTATATCATAGTTAGTTAGTTTAGTTTAGTTTATTTAAATTATTATTTTTTATTTAACATTGTATAAATAGTTCATTTTCTCTTAATCTTAAGTTATTGTACGACTAGTTTTAATTAGCAAGATGTAAGTACCTGTAAGTGGAATTATGTGTATTTAGCAACCTATGGCCATTTTTTTCGACAAATCATGTTACATGTAATTCTGTTGGTTGTTCTATTAAAAATAAAATGAAAAATAACGTAAGAGAATAACTAATCTTACTGATCCAGTGGCATATACATGGGACACATACAACATACAACACACCCAAGACCGAATACCAATCATTTGTATTGAACAAATATATTTCGGCCAGGACTCGTACTCAAGCACAGGTCTAGAGTGACTGAGTTGATAGTGTAGTGATATCTACTCCAAGCAGCCTTTTCTATTATAACCAGATATACTAGCTATAATGCAAAGTCATCATATTCATATTTAATACTTTGGAAGACGAACAAGTGGTTTAGTTACCTGTTCGGGGCAGACGGGTAATCCATTTCTAGCTAATTTCAACATTTAATACACTTTCTGTGAGTATAGCTACTAATACTATATCCTTCTCCAATCTAATTCATGTGCCTCCTTTTGGATAAGACACCAAGTTACTACAAATATATCCGAAAACGTCTAAGGCATTATAATATAACTTTAACAATTGAGATAATCTCTTGATAACAAGATGACATAGTAATAGTAAGAGATATTTCTTTTATAATATGAGGAGAACAAAGTAGAACACATTTCACCTGATGGTATACGATTATACGACTCCAGCACATGGCATCCATACTCAAAATCAATTGAGGTCAACACATGTGGTGTTGTCTAAAATTGAATGGATCCCTATACTCACTATACGAAAACACAGCGGCGTTATTCTACTATTTAATGATGTAGCTAGAAACAAACTTTAACATGGTAGAGCTACGCTGCATTTTGTTTCTACATGAAGTATGAATGAGTCAGCTCGACCGGGGTAGGACCATGCCCTCACAGAATACCAACGTAAAATAGATAGCATCTGATCAGTGATAAAAAAATATATATATATATATATATATTTTTACGTAGAGAGAAACGAACGAGAACACAGTTCACCCGATATCAAGTGACTCCTGCGGCCCATGACATCTATTCATTCATATATCCATCCTTGATTAGGAATCATAATGTAGATGCGTTGTCACCCTTGAGGACTGAGATGGAATGCCTCGTTACCATATACATACCAGTAATAAAAGTCTCCAGATCCCTACACTCATCAGACGAAACACAGCAGAATTATGCTGCTATTTTACTCTGGTTTTCTGTGAGGGCGTGGTCCTACCCCAGTTGAGCTGTTCCATTCATTCTGCACCAAGAAAACATTGCAGTAATATAGCTCCACCATTGTTAATAGCTCTATCACTCTCAAAGCTGTAGGTAATGTAGTTCACCATCGGGACATTCACTCAGTCCCTCGTGATCGTGATTTGTAAAGCACACGAAAAGTCTGAATAAAAACTTAAAAAATTTATGCTATAAATACCATAAAATTAGTTTGAAACAATATATATTCACTATTTTTTTTTTTGAATTTTTAAAAGCTTTCTGTACTCGAGCGAAAAGCTTAGTTTAGGTTTACATTAGTATTCGTATGAAGGTGGACTAATATGGTTACAGGTGCATTATCTGAACCATGTAGCAGGAAGCCGTCATTGATTTTGACATTGCGAAGTTACCATTTTAGTACCTTGTTTCAACATTGATCATCCTATATATATATATGTTTTGTTCATTAATCGAGTCTATATATTTATAAAATATAATGACATACTATTTTCATAATTATTATGCTATGCTTAAACTTTATTTCTTTTTACAACATATATAAAAGTAACTTAGGGCACTAAGAGACATACAAGTTTTTTATGATTATTGCCAATAATAATTTTTAAGGAATTGAAAGTTATTAAATCTCTTGTTCAATCTTAGTTCAAGATTAGTTCATTACTGCATAGGATGCGATTTATTTTACTTTTGTCAATTTTCTTGCAATGATTAATATTTAAGTCTTGATTTAAGAAATAAATCTATATTTATATATATATATATATATATATATATATATGTATATATGTATTTATATGTATTTAATATTATATATATATAATAATAATATCATAAGAAGCTAGAGGAAAGTTTGCCAAATTAATTGCTAGTCAGCCGAGTTCTTTGGGCGAGTTCTGTGTGCAATGAACATTTTGATTTAACATTTACATCATTATATAATTTCTTGCCTGTTTCGACTATTACCAAAATATTTTTGTAGGAAGTGAAAATAAAACGTGGATTGGTGACTCTTCCGTATATATTAATAATTCTTTTATCTTCATTGCATGTGTATTGGACTATTTTTCCTGAATATGAGAAGAAAACATCTTCACTTCCTGGTACGCGTTAGCACTATTAGTAGTTTTAAAAAGTTTATATAAAAAATTAGCTTTGAAATGTAACTTACATAAACATAATTTAACAAACAGTGCTTCTATCATGTGATACTCAAAAAATTGTACTCGATCAAATTAAATATTGGTTGTAAGAGTAACTTGGCATATTACTTCTGAGAAAGAAAAAGTTTGGTACAACTATAATTTGAACTTATTTTTACTAATTATTAGGTATACCGTTTATTCTATGACTAATGTCCTTGTTGCTGATTATATTACGCTCAATCTATAGGTATATCCAAGAGGTCAGATTCGAACATTATTTATTATATTGTTGACAATGATTAATCAATGTTACTCTTATATACAAATATATATATATATATATATATATATATATATATATATATTATGCTTATAAATAATACTTTTAAGTAATATTTTCTACAAAACGTATATGAACTTTATTTCATATTAGTATGAGTCGTTTATGATGACTATATTTTGAGGGTCAAACAAAGGTGTCAAAGATTCCGGGCGGCACAAACTTCTATAACATTAAACATTTTATCGGATAAAATACTTTTGTTTCCATATATTCGCTTGCGTTACGCGCACATTGACCTCGCCAAGAGGCTATTTTTTAGATATCATCGATATTATTTCTTATCAATAAATAATAATTTTCTACATGAACAAATCGGTATATGCGAATGGAAAATGTAAGCAACAAATATATTTGCTATTTAATCTAAATATGGTCCGGTCCACCTTCGGTAGTTTCATGCTTTTCAACTTCCTCAGGATACTTCACTCCTCTTCCTGTAAAAATACGAAACATCAATATTTTGATTCGATAGTTTCTATCTAATTATGGATAGAGTGGCTCAGGGTGGTGCTTCTTAGCAGTCAGTGAGGGAAGTTTATGTCCAGTCGTAATACGCTTAGATGAAAATGATGATGATAGATCAATAATATTTTATATATGAGTACATTAGGATGCATGAATAGTGACTAAAATGACAAATTGCCCGTCGCCGATCGCACATATTCACACGATTGGAACGGGAATGAAGGCATAAAATTATTTCTTTGGATTATAGATTTTAAACACAAAGTACACACTAACCTTTAAAAATAAGAATTAGACATTTTATATAAATATGTAAATATATTTTAAATGTATGTTTAATATAAAATCTGACTCGCAAGCTTCAACGTTATAATAAATATTATATCGATTGTCGGCCCTTTTATTCTCTCCAATCCTTGTACCGATTAAACAAATAATCTATTTAAGTTTTTTGAATCGTAAAAATTTTCAGAATTGAAAAGATCATGGGTGAGCCGAATTCAATTGGAATGACAAATGACCACAGACTCCGTTGCCTCAGTCACTCACCCGGTGGAACGGTCGAGATATCAATGGGTCATCAATCTAAACTTTCAAAGTCCCATCGAACGCGAACCTGTGTTTCAAGTATCGCAGGACTCTTTGGGTTGATGAGCCAAAGAAATAACTAAGAGTGAACCCTCTAACTTAGTTATAAAGTCTACAGAGTTTATCTTGTCTTACCTTATTCTAAAAAATAAAGAATACACAAGTCTCTTTTGCATCAAAGATTACTGATGCAATGTATCTTATATTTATCAGAAAATCCGTGGTAGAGCAATAATATTAATCTAATATAGTACGCGGAAACTGCATACAGTATGAGATTGTAGATAATTAAAGAGTCATACCGACCATGCCTTAACTTTGTTAAAGCAATTCCTAAAGTTATTAATAGAAAATATTTCAACAACCTTAACAGAATCCAATTACAAATCCATACTTTGCCTACATGCTATTGATTATATCTCACAGAAATATCAATGTCTTCACTCATTTTATAAAAGACAAGCACTAGATGTTTCGAAGACTTCACATACCTGACACAAACATGTCTTTAAAGAGTGTTTATATATAATTTAATGTTTATAATTTTTTTGAGGGAAATAATATTTCAACAAGTTAAAAAGCTGAATTTTATAGATCTAGGTCATAAATTATTGTATTGAAATCGGAAACAAGGACGCACTCATTTTCATAAGGTAAGATAATAAAAGCTTTTTAGCACATTTCATTTTCTAAGAAATTCAAGTCAATCTTTTTTTTTATCCGAATCCGTGAATAATATGGGTTTCAACATTGTCACACCACGCTGGACAATTTTACACGTTGACATTGGAGTTGGACACAGGAAAATTAAAAAAGGGGAGAAAACCTAATTGGCTGATGGAATTATTAAACTTCATATTACCTCTACTCGTTTTTATAAAATATAATACTACTTATTAAACTTAATAATAATAATTAATTATTATTTAGTTTAATAATAGTTAATTATTATTAAGTTTAATGTTTGAACTTATTACTTTCTTAACACTTAAATAGGAATACAATTTCAACCTTCAGATTATCCAACTACGTGGTCGTATACTGCAAATGTTGCCATATTATGATGTTGTCAGTAAATCTTATTTCTCCATAAAATAATTGATATCATAATGGAATATTACTTGAGTTTGTAGATCATAAAATAATAAAACTTTTATTCACGATTGTTATGCTCTATTTAAAATTGTTTTAAAATCATAAATATCATTGTTTACGACACGCATAAAATATATGACAGAGCGCATAAGAGGAATAAATTTTATACATGCAAGATATGCTATTATATATTTTTGTTTTGGTATTCTTAACTTTACATAGATGAAATTTAGGAGGTAAGATTGTCTCTAAATTGCACATCAAAATTTTAATAATAATATTTAACAATATTTAACTTGTAATATTTAACAATTAAATAAAGTCAATAATATGATTGTGAACTGATGTAAAGCGCGTGAAATAAATTGTTGGACTGCACAGTTCTCCGTTCTTGTAATAACATACGAGTATAATACAATGTTCAACATGACATGAAAAATATCAGCTTCTTATCTGCTTAGGCTATTTGTGTTTTAATATTACCATTTATTAGTAAGCAAAATACAATGACCATTGGCGTATTTAACATTTATTAGTAAGCAAAATACAATGACCATTGGCGTATTTAACATTTATTAGTAAGCAAAATACAATGACCATTGGCGTATTTAACATTTATTAGTAAGCAAAATACAATGACCATTGGCGTATTTAACATTTATTAGTAAGCAAAATACAATGATCATTGGCGTATTAAACATTTTTTTAAATCTATAATCCATAACTTAACCAAACTCACTGGTGCTACGTACCTAAGTTCAGTGGATGAGTGAAACGGACTAGCTAAGTGCTTATTTTCTTTAAGACTCTCACATATTAAAAACGACGAAGCATAATACTTATACTGAAGGCTAACCATAAGGCATACACACGTCTGAGGAATTTTCTATCTCTAAGATATACTAATACTTAAAAATTTGTACGATAATCCCGATCTCGACAATGTTTTCCATCCATACACAAGATATGGTAATTGAGCACTTAAGTTAGGCGTTTAAAAATTTATATGCTATTGGAAATATTGAACCACCGAGGATTAAACTGCCGTTCAGATCTAATGATATGAAATTAAAAGACACCATGCAATCACTGAGTTACTTTGGTAGACTGAGATGAAAAAAGAATTTGAATTAAATAGTCATAGGTTAAATTTTTCTGTTTTTAAATACAATAATACTTCTTATTTTTGGAGGTTTGGAGGTTGGTGGGAAAACTCCTGGGTAAAAAATGTGTTTATTGCTTGATTTGATTATAAAAAAACTCTTAAATATATATATAAATAATGACTAAGTTCACACTCTCACTTGTCGATTAATATTTTAAGTTTTCAATAAATGCACCAAATAACACAAATAATCTACATCTGCGGCTTTGCCAACCTTGCTGCATTCTAATACTATGTTCGCAAACTTTCTAACTTTACACCGAACTAGACATTGGAAGTTAAAGTTAGATTGAATTAATTGTGTAGCACATCCACGTTTGCTAAAAGCATTCAAGTAGGAATAATATATCCTTAAACATTACATTGATTTTCCTATACTTAGTAACTTAGCTTATACGAGTACCCACAAGGCTACATATGCCGTTGAATTACTTTATTTGTTAGCATTTGGAGGAGCAAGCGCTAAACCTCACTTAAAATTGGAGCCCCTCGAATCATCCATGATATAGACATAAACGTTGCGCGTGCAAATGACGTCTGGCCTTGTAGGTGGGGTGGAGAGCCTGTATTCAAATTCAGGGAGAGTACTTTCAATAATCTTAATAAAATTAAATTACCGTTTGACTACCTATGTTTTCACACACACACACAAATATAATAAATTAAAAAAAGTGTCACGACTCAGTAGAGCAGCCAAGGCTATATCGTTCTTCATGTCAAACTTTTATATGTTAATACGAGTAGACAAAGTAAATTGTTTCGAATAAAATAAAAAGTGTTAAATATGTAATTGTAGCTAACAAATAAATTAGTTAATTTAACTCACATTTAAGTTATGTTGATAAAATATATTACACATGCGGGGAAGCGTGATGCCCAACGTAGCATGATATTGGCATTCGAGTTCCCAACGGAATAGTAGATTAAAATCACTTTCAATTTTAAATTTATATAAAATAAAACCCTGTTACTCGTAGTTTTGGTTAAAAGGCGAGAAGGTATTGCTATGTATAACTAAATATATCATATATTTTTAATAACTAAATATATATGATATATTTAGTTATTAAAAAAAATATGCTTGTATCTATCACCAATATAATTGATTTTCTCATTAAAATGAATACTCTGAACAATATATACAATTATAAATATTTGTTTCCCGATTTCCATTATAGACCTTCTTAATTGAAGGACCAAGTTATTTTGGTTGATGATATTTATTCTCAAAAGATTTGTGCATTTCTTGTAATGAGAATTTAATATATTAAAGTTAAATTAAAAATCAAATATTAAATAATAACAATAATCAAAAATCAATACATGATAAGTAACAACGTACCGCGAATTTTCATTCGCTTTATTCACAATTTATTAAATGTACGGTAAACATTCTACGTAAAAAATTTGCAATGCGGTTTTGTCTCTATTGTTTAAATTTAATTTTCATCTTCCGAGCAGAGGGGTTAAAATCGACATGGGCGTCACATTCAGATGTGAAGAATTAGGCGTACAGGTGTCAACAGTGAACTGCTTTAAAATTCACAAAACTTTATAAATAGATAAATCCAATAAATATTGTCAGTCGTTTAAATTTATCTTATTTATTTTCAAATACCGAGTAAATAAGTGTTAAAAGAGGGAAAAAGTCGTATCTCAGTGTTTCGCTTAGGATAGTGCCTTAAATATCACAAAAAGTAATTAACCAAATTACATTAAAGCTTTCTTGATTGTTTCTTGTTCCGTCATATGATACTCAAAATTTTCTTTCATATTTTATTTTTAAGGCAGCGGAAAGAAAAAAAATAAAATTACTATTTATATTTATAACGACGATGTTAACAATTAAACAACTATGGTATCGCTACCAGTATTTTTCAGAAGCCAGTACTCGCAATTTCGGAAGCCTTTGACACGAACAAAGCCTTTTACCGTTTGATTTTTGAACTACGAGTAGATACAAAAATTTTGACCACACGATGTACCTGTGTAGCCCCCGGTTAATCTTATCTATAATACATCAAACGTCTGTTTTTTTTACATTGAGAGTAACAAACAGGCACACAGTTCACGTGATGGTGAGTTCACCATCAGGTGAACTGTGTGCCTGTAAGGAAGCCTTTCCTGCGGCCCATGACATCTACATTCATCATTGGTTAGGAATCATAATACAGATGCGTTGTTATCCTTGAGGACTGAGATGGAAGCCTCGTCACCAGTAATAAGGGTCTCCGGATCCCTACACTTACCAAACAAAACATAGCATTATGATGCTATTTTCCGCTGGTATTCTTTAAGGGCCTGGTCCTTCCCCGGTCTAGCTGACCCATTTATTCTGAAGCTAGAAAACCAGAAACTGCAGTATAGCTGTACCACTGAATGTATTTATATTGTTAAACAGAATTAAATTTACTAAGACTTATTATACATTCAAAAAACATTTTTATAGGTGATTTTTATTGGACAATTATTTAAAAAAATTCAAATACTTGATTGCTCTCGGAAGTTTTCGAATGGTACTACGTATTGGCAGAAAGTTTATTCCGAACGAAGTCTGTTATTACAACTCACCACTATATTGGTGATCGCCTATATAAGTTTACAGGAAGTAAATATATATGAGATGGCTCAGGATTTTATCCTTCTAAGGCTCCCATTTTCCTTGATTAATAACTTTCGTTTCTCTTTTTAACCAAATGTCCCTAGATTGTTCAGATTTTTCTGACCCCTTTTAAGAACTGTTACCTTTTAATAACTGCTGTAAATTACACTAATTTATTATTCTGATATTAGAAAGCAAAGGTTTGCAATCAAAAGAAAATAACCGCAATTCAAATGATACACAGCGGTCTTGATATTGTCTTTGTTGACAGTGAATCGCACTTTCTAAAGAAAGCACTTATCACAAAAGCTGACTGAAAGCTAAAGAGACAAAGGAAACCAGGTCAAAGGTTGAACGGTGAATGTGTATTATACCAATACTTTTACTCTGTTGAATTAAAGATAAGTATAAGAAGTTTTATTGAAAATACCTTTTGAAGAAATATAGAAAAAATACATTTGTTTAACTACAATAAAATACTATTAACAGCAATTAGAAAAAAATATATAATCGTGTTAGTAGAGGCTAACAATCCATAATGAAATATATACATAATAGAGGCTTAGACATAACGAATAAATTAAACTTACAACTGGCACTAATAAAAACAAACCAATTGAGAATGTACTAATTGGTGTTTCAACTTTAATTCAGACTAGACCTCATTATAAATATTTAAAATTTTGTTACAACTATTTATTGATACAATTATGAAAATTGTAAAGAAAAACTGTCAAAATAAACAATTTAGGCAATTTAGGCTATTATTGGGAGGAAATGCAGAATTTTACGTATGGCTAGTTCACATCTTCTGTTATGAGAACGATAAATTGGTGATCACTAGCGGGGACATATTCGAGTGGGCTAAGGAGCCCACCATGGTGGATGTCATCGTCCCTAAAGATCACTTCTTGGATTGGAGACAGCGTCTAACAAGACCAAGTATAGTAACTTTTTCCTCATGTTACCATGAAGCAAAGAACCACCACCCAATTCGTAAGTCCGAGTAGGTGGGCCGGAAGTCAGAGTGGGGTGGTACATGAAGTACCTTGGTACTGTATACTTGCTTGTGCTTCAAAGAACACTTGCCATGCACAGATTGCGTCCTAATCTCTGGCGTAGGAGGAAAACCCAACATAGAGGCGGAGGTAGTTCGATCCCTTTCCTTAGATGGGGCGCCCATATGAGTAAAGAGGCTCGCTAAAATACACCGAAGGATGGCCATTCGGGTCGTACGAGGATACTACACGGTGTCATTTGAGACGCCGATAATCCTGGCTCCTCTGGATGTATTGGCAGGCATGATTGATGGCATCCTATGCCAGAGCGGAGGTAGAAGAGGTGAAGAGGTGTTTCAAGCTGTGAAGCGGCTGGAACAAAAGAACGCATTCACACCGTGGCGCAAGGCATAATATTTGTGATGCATAAACTATTGCCCCACAGTTCTGATTTTATGCTATCTCTACTATTTCCCTGACACTAGATCCGAATCTCCCTCTAATCTTTTTTCACATGCAAGAAATTTGACTAGAGCATGGGACAACGACTCTGTTTAGCATCCATATCAAGCGCAGCTGATTTCATCTGGACAACTTTGGTGATATCTTCAACTAGAAGATATCGCCGTAATATAAATTGGTCAGGAAGATATGATCATACTTAGAAGCTTAAGGTAAATTATATATTTAATACGAATTTAAAACATAGTTTCTTTTATAATGTCTTAATAATGTGAAACTTTGAATAATAAATGTTTTGGCACTTAGTAACAAAAATAAATGTTCAAAACGCTTTTAATCTTAAGCGCAGCGAACTTAAAAGCGGTAAGTTTTCAATTTGACTTTTACCTACAAGATGTACTTAAGAAGAGGCGTAATACTAGAGCTGAGAAGTACTTAAAACTTCATCTCTCACGGGTTTTAAGGCAAATATTCTACTTTATATCGAAACGTTTGACACAATATGATTAGAAATACTCTAAACATACGGTTTTTAATATTATCAGCAAAGTGAGTACACACACACAGGAGCAGGCTAGAAGTCTGCTATATTTCGTTTGATAGGATTACGTTTAATCGAAAGACGTAGATGTTTATGGGCCGTAACCATCAGGTAAACTAGGAGTCCTATTGTCACTTCTAGTCAATATAGAGCAATAATTTATGATCATTACCAGATTTCATTAACGCAAAATATATTATAGTGATGTAATAGGCAGGTATATATTGTGTGGTACATCCTCTTAATTCGCACAACACATTGAGAACCAAAAATAAACATTTTGTAATTCTGTTGACACATCCATACAGAAATACTTACATACACGAACATTCATACATACAAATGAATATTAAAATATGTACTAAAATATGTAATTGACTAAGAATATAATGCATTAAAAAAATATAATATATAGTAAACATAGAAAACGTACTTTTTGAAGAACTTCTAAGGCGCTATTGTAAATAAATGACAGCTATAGATGAATTTATAAGAATAAGCCTGTATAATAAGCTCATAATTATTATAGCTCGTGTAAAGTGATGAACATTTCTACCTATATAAAATAATCATATTAGGGCAAGTCAAGTCAAAACAAAACTATTACATTTATTTTATTCGAAGTTAACTGCCGTTCTGCTTTGTTTAAAGTAATGATAATTAGAAAAACTTCGTAGCATACAAATAACGAACAAAGAACAATAGCAAATAAGTTACAATTAACATTGTTCGACATTTTCATTGCACGTTTAATGGTGATGAAAGGGTTTGTGTGAAATTTATAACGACATACTATTAGTTATCTCGTCTACATATTTTAAGGGTTCACGTCGATTAATATAGAGCAAGATTTCGATAGATAGGTAGGAGTGCATCGGGTTGATCAGGGGAGACAAAAAATCAGTGCTGTGTTTCGTACAATGTTCTTTCGAGGCCTGGAAGCTCGGTTAATAGTAGCGTGGTTTCCATCTCAGTGTTGAGAGGTACGCTTACGCTTTCGCTTGTACATCAGGGTACATAAACTCACTTTAGGATGGATGTAGGTGTGTAGGTGTTTATAAACCGCACTCCTCACCAACCATCAAGTGATCAGTGTAGGCATATGTCTTATGACATACTACTTATGTCATGACATAGTCTCATACATAAATTTAACTATATATAGGTAGCTCTCAGCCATACGTAGATTCTGCTGAAGAAAGCTAGCGAAGAGTTTTCAATACATCCAATTAAATATCAAATGCCTTTAATGTTGTTCTCTAATACCTTTCTTTATAGGTGTGAAGCATGTATAGTATATAAGTCCGTAATTGTTTTGTTGACAAATTTCGGTGAAATCAGTAGTATGTACTATGTATATACGTGTAATATATCTATAACTACATCTAATATATATCTATACCTAAAGATGTATGTGTGAGTCCTGTAGTCCGAGCCGAGCAGTGTTGCCGTAGTCCAGCGAGTGTGCTAGGGGAGGATTTGTCCTCCCTGCAACGTACATGAGCATGAACTCAGTGCAGAGGACCACCAGTACATTCAGTATATCCTGTACCGTATCCTCTTCCAATGCTGAACAAAAATTTCGCATAACACTGTCTTAACCTTGTCCAACCAATAAAGTTGGCGGATCCTATATACGCTAAGTAAGCTTTCAGAATATGACTTACTGACGAATCATTACTGATGGGATGAGTCTACCAATCTCTAGTCAAGCCTCCACCATTCCAGTTCTAATTCATTCTTCATATAGAGGAGTCACAGCTGTTTCAAATAGGAACGGCTTGGAATCATTAACTGCAGATGACTTAGATAATATAACTATACGAGTATTATTTGAAGTTTTTAATGAAATAAGTGATCACACAGTTAACCTTTTACTAAGTAACGTCTACTACCCATAAACACCTATGTATATCTGCAACAAATATTTAAGATGACCATGCGTTGTCACACTTGAGATAGAATATCCTGCTACCAGTAATTGAAAAACGATAGAGCCTCGCGAACAAAACAACAATTTCAATTGTGGTTATGAGAAAATGTAACTTCACACTTTTTCCTATCTCACCCACGTTAATGTTCAAGCAATCTGTGTTCGCATTTAACATAATTGCAGACATTCAAAATTAAAATTATGAATAAAGTAAGTTTATAGAGAGATAGAGAGATCCTATAAGATATATAATAAATCTTACCGAATATTTTAGTTTTCATAAGCTTTTTATTGAATATAACAATTTTTAATCTTTTAGATTTTATCTCGTTTATTTTAACTTTTACAATCGCTCACGTTTCGAGCGATTTTTATTTCTGTGTTGTAACTTTAATACTGTGTTACACTTGTTACACTTATTGTTTACTCATTTATTACACTAATTGGATCGAATTCTTTGTAACAGGCATTTTTCGAATGTCTTTTTGGTTTAATGACTGAAAAACAGTATAGTATTAAATAGAAAAATAAAATGAAACAATATAAATAGAAAACAATGGATTTTAGGTTTAAGAATTAGTGACAGATTTGGAGACTTTTAGTTACATAACTGTATTTATTGAATGCCACCCCGTCTAGCAGCTTCTTCTCCTTAAAGACTTCTTACGCATAATATAAAATATATAAGCGTTATTATATTATTTACCTATTATTAGTCCACTACAATACAACCAGCCCCCTCCGCATCCTGCCTGCCTGTCAGACTAACACATACCAAAAGTCACCATTACTAATAATTGTTATTTTTTCTTTCATATATTATATAGTATACAACGCTTATTTTAAACGTACTTTGAATCATGTGTTTAAACTCTTAAAAAAAAAAAAATATTACTTTGAGAGTAACAAACTGTCACACCTCCTGATGATAAGTGATTCCTGCAGCCCATGACGTCTACATTCATCCTTGACAAAAGAATCATAATGTAAATGCGTTGTCACCCTCGAGGACTGAGATGGAATGCCTTGTCACCAGTGTATAAAAGTTTCCGGATCCCTACACTCACGAGACGAAACACAGCGGCATTATGTTGCTATTTCAGGCGGGTATTCTGTGAGGCCTACCCCGGTAGAGCTAGCCCATTCATTCTGCAGCTAGAAACAAACTGTAGTGTATCTCTACCACTGTTTCTTGAATTGTTATAATTTATTTTCAGCTAAGACAGCGATTCCATAAGCATACAAACATACAAAAAGTTAACACAAGCTCTGAAAAGAAGAATCAATATATAAACTAGAGGTTAACAGAAATGACATAAAACTTTTTTCAACCCACAAGTAAAAGATCAAATAACTACCTAACGATTAAAGAACAATATTTTTTTTCTTTATCTAATAATTAAATAAAGAAAAATAATATTATTATTATTTTTCTTAATCAGTAATAAGACTTTTACGATAAAAATTAATATACCTACATTGTATAAATTTAATATGGCCTCTTATTCCTATGTCAGATACAATTGAAAATATCCATGATAACAGATATGCTCAAATAATCATCGCGGAATATAATTTGAACACAAAACGAAATAACTTTTCCCTTAGAAAGATTTTATCATAAAAAAATTGTGTTTATTCCTTAATTCTATTCTATTTAATACCATACAAAGTTTTTGTCTCTATTCTTGTAGTATAAGGTCGGAATATTGAAAACGGTTTGTTTTTCGAATCTATCAAAACGAGAAAGGTGTTAATATAAAACCTCATTAAGAACGTAGTCTTCATTAAATATTGTCTTTAATATGTTGTGTGACAATCGAGCACACACTTAGCCCTAATGGTGATGATGATGAAATGATAATCAAAAGCCTATTGGTTTAGGCTACGGTCTGCCAAACTTAGGGTCGTAGATTCGAACCATCTCTAATCATTTCGTAAACCATCTCTAAGCACAAACATATATACTTTTTAATATTCATATATATATCTACAAATGTATATATATATATATATATATATAATATTAACTAGTCTAGCCATAAATACCGTTACAAACTTTTTTTTTTCTACTTTTTAATTATTATTATTGTTTCGATTTTGCGCCATTTCACATATTTTTTCGTGTTCATTATCAAATTACAACAGGCAGTGATCGACTTGCACAAAGTGGGTATGGAGCCGTCGGTCATATTCCAGACAATTCAAAAGCTTGGTATCAGCCGTATGTTCATATAACGTACTATCAACAGATACAACAACACTTCCTCTGTCGAAAACCAGAAAAGATTGGGGCAGCTACGTGCTGTTAGAACTACAAAGGCAGTTAATGCTGTTAAAGCCAGAATTCGTCCAAACCCCATTAGGAAGCAAAAAATCTTAATGCGAGATATGAAGATTGCCGCTAGGACTCTGTCGCGTATTATAAAACAAGACCTGAAGCTTATCGTCAATATACAGGACATGCCCTAAATCAATCTTTACAATTAAAGAGAGTGAATCGATCAAAACGCCTTCTGTCGCGATACGCAGGTGAAAGGCAGAGAAATATCCTCTTTACCGATAAAAAAATTTCCACGATTGAAGAACACTGCAGCAAGCAAAATGATAAAGTGTACGCTCACAGTTCTAAAGAAGCTGCTCAAGTAGTTGGAAAGGTACAATGTGGTCATCATCCTGCGTCAGTGATGGTTTGGTGGGGCGTGTCTTATCAAGGAGCCACAAAACTAATTTTTTGTGAAAAAGGAGTGAAAACTGCCAAAGTGTATCAAGATACAGTCTTGGATCATGTTTTGAAACACTTTTTAAAAATATACCGTGGACTATCCAGCAGGACTCTGCACCTGGTCACAAGGCACGAACTACCCAAGCCTGGCTTGAAACCATTTTTCCGGACTTTATAAGAGCTGAAGACTGGCCCTCATCTAGCCCAGACCTCATCCCTTTAGACTTCAAATTATGGTCAGTTTTAGAGGAAATGGCCTGCTCTAAACGACACGGCGACATTGAGTCTCTTTAAAAATCTTTGGAGTAAGCAGTGGCAAAATTTATATGTATATATATATATATATATATATATATTTATATATACCCTGCCGGCCAAAAGTTACATGACATAATTATCCATCAATTGTAATAAAATCCCAATGGATAAATAAAAGAAATGCACATCTGCATATTCTATTGTTCGTATCGAATATAACAAGACAAACGCTGCGCTAGAGCCAGGTGGTAGAGTCGTAATAATATTTTTATAATGTCCTCATTACTAATTACTTTGCTTTTGTTACGTACTGGTCAATAATTAGGATTATTTAGCTCCGAAAACTCGTGTTCCTGACTTATTATTACCCGAGTTTACTTAGTCTAATCGAGTTTACGTAATCTCAATTAGTCTAAACTTGTGGTTTCTAAGACCTCATAAAATGGGAAAAGCTCGAGAAATTAGCAGTGAAGTGCGTTCTGCCATCGTTGTTTTACATTATGAAGGCAAATCCGAACGTGAGATTGCTTCACAACTGAAGTTATCGAAGACGTTGTGTTCATGGCACAATAACTCGATACAAGGAGACAGGCAGTTTTCAGGATCGCCCATGCTCAGGAAGGCCGAGCTTATTATCGTCTAGTGAAGATAATTTCATTGTTGTTACCAGCAAGCGAAAGATACGTTTAACAGCAACAGAAGTCCGCGTTGAAGTAAACAAAACCTGAGTTAAACCTTTATCATTGACTACAGTAAAACGGCTACTGAGAAATGCTAAGTTGTATGGTTGCGTTGCCTTTCGAAAACCTCTGCTAAAGCCGCAAAACAATAAAAAACGGATGCAGTGGGCTCTTGCTCTTAAGATTGGACTTAAGAAGATTTTAAAAAAGTGCTTTGGACCGATGAATCCAAGTTTGAACTATTCGGTTCAAAATGTAGAGTCTACGTTCGACGCAGTGCCCAAGAAAAGATGATGTCAGATTGTGTATCATGGTGGCTCAATTATGGTCTGGGGTTGCTTCTCTAGCCAAGGAACTGTCGATTTGATTACAATAGATACAAAAACATTTTAGAACCAAAAGGCCGTTTCTTCCGAGTTGCGATTATTTGGAGGTGGATTCATTTTCCAACAAGATAATGATCCAAAGCATAGTTCAAATTTATATAGAGGATTAGAAGAGAAAGAGGCACAAGGAGGGTTAAAAACCATGGCTTCGCCTCCTCTGAGCCCGGATCTCAATCCTTTTGTGGAAAAAGCTTGATAGGAACGTCCTATCTTGGCCCATCCTCGCGAAGAAAAGTGGAATGCTTAATCAATCAATCACAAGACACCATTAACAAATTGATTGCCCGTATGCCGAGACTTCAGTCATAAAATGTAAAAGATGATTTTTTGATGAAAAATCAGTTCAGCTAACTATAACCTGTTTTTGCATGGTCTGTTAATATTTCTTGGCGCTTTTAAAGTATATTGTTTGTCAATCAATGTTCTATTAGATGATTAAACAGGTTAATTAAACATTTAATATTTAATTAGAGTTTTACTTTATTTTCTTACTTTAATTAAGGTGGGCTAAAACTTATATATATATTGCGATCCATAACACCCACCTTCCACACACACTGAGTTTCCAGATCTCTACACTGTATGCTATGAGGGTGTGGAATTTCCCCTGGTCGAACCGACCTTTTCATGCTGCAGCTAAAAACATGCTACGTCGTGGCTCCACCACGGTTAAAAGACAATGGTTAAAGAACAATGTTGTCATTCTGGTCTGAGAGATGTATTATGTGGTACGTTTGATATCTTTTGATTAATTCTAGATGTCATCAACTGCACCCGACATATTGTAGGGCTATAAACGTTCGTGCAAACACTGAGCCACTCAATCACATCGTTAATTTTGTCATTCCAGTGAAAATATGTGCAATAAAATAGTAGGAGTTTTCAGATGCAACCAGGTATTCAGACTAACCGCTACGCCAAGCGGTGGTCAAGGAGAAATTGAATACAGAAGTTTTTCATTTCCATTTTACGAGGACATTTATCTAGGTTAGTTACCTCATTAAATATTTTTATAACCGCAATAAAAACGTTAGTTTTTAATCCAGTAATATGCTTGATTTTCTTAAGTTCTTTTGCAGAATAAATGGGTCAGCTCGACTGGGGTAGGACCATGCCCTCACAATTCTGTGGTAGGTAGGTAGGTTTCAAGAAAAGAGCCTACACATTGCCTAAAGGCTGGCAGTGGTAATCACTTACCATTAATAGGTGAGCTGCCTGCTTGTTTCCAAACTATAGTATTAAAAAAATTGAGAGTTCAGTAGCCGTGGCTTGGTCACCCACGGTGAAACAAGGATGTCGCTCTAGTTGTAATCACTACGTACACTCATTTATATTATAACCATGCTGAACTACAGTTTTCTTTAAACTATCGAACCATCACGTATCATATCATAATATCTCATTATAATTCAACGGCGTAACATAAAGCAAGGAGGACCAAACATCGCCACGACGCCCCTTTGTATCCAAATGGATATTGTTTGATATACCATCGATTAAAGTTCGTGTTATTACATCCATTCTCAACAAAGGTGATACACATGAGTTCTGTTCTATGAGAACTTAGATGGAATTCCTTGCTACCAATAACTAAATTTGTTTGTTAAATCTGTTATTTCACACTGATATTTATTATGTTACTCGGGTTAGAATAATAACGTAATTGTATTATACATGTGTGTAAATTACAAAATGAATAATTGAACGAATAATGCGAAAAGTATTTTATATGAAAAACTTCGTTGGGAATTTGAATTCCATTGAAAATTTTCAATATTGAATATTTTAAAAGTATTCCTCATCACCTACCACAAAATCCTCTTAACTTTTCTCCCCTTTGTGCGAGCGATAATTGAATTTACGACGTATAGACCTCTCCGTGCTTCGTCTCGATATTTGTAATCGATTTTGGGTCCGGGTATTTTACGTATGCGAGTGGAAAAGCAGGTAATTGTACGTCCAATTTAATTAAAAGTGAACTATGCCAAGCCAAGTGCAGTGAAAATAACACTACAATATTTCAGTTATGCTTAACGAGATTAACATAACGAGATAAATAAATAATCTATGAACAGTAGACATAAATCTTAATGAATCTCTCACAATAATATGTCGTAATAAAATAACAATATATTTTTATACAGTGGTATATATACATATATATATTTATATATATATATATATATATCTATATATAAATATATATATAATAAATAAGGATAGATAGGGAGATAGTGAGACATTTTCTCTTAGTCCTCAGGGTTCAACCCCCTATGTGCATGTTTACTTCTTTATCGAGAATGGATGAAGGAATGTGGAATGCAGTCATCAATTACCGTCAGGGGAATATCCCTAGATTCGTAAAAGAAATATTATTAACTTTAAAGTAAGTGTTCAACGTAGCGTATAACACAATGACGAAACAATATGAGACTATAAGGTGCGTTAAAGAAATGTTAGAGCTTAATAGATTGGCATTCATATTAGGGCGACAGCATTGGCTTGCCGTGAAATCGGCAAAGTGCTCATTTCTCATTATTAAATCCGCCCAAGCCCATCTAAAGTTTTTCAGTTTTGGGGCAGATGTGACAAGTTTAATTTATAAATAAAGAAAGACTACGTCTTGCATAAACATATATTTTCGGATTTCTTTCATTACAAAATTTGTTAATATGAAGAATGGAGGGAATGGTAGATCCATTTCTTAATTATTAATCTGGAATGAGTACCTTTACGACGAGGTTCGATTGTAATTTTCGTTTTGAAAATTCTAAACAAAAATACTTACATATAACTTTCTTTTTCCACTTTTCGGGAGCCTGAGCTATTCTTCGTAAATCTTAGTTGTTTTTAAGGACACTTAAGAGAGCAACAAAGTGTTCCATTCTCTTTAGATACTTAACAGTGAGCGCTTGATTGTAATATAACACCTACTCATCTGTTCACGTGAATTAACAGATTTTTAAGTAGAAGTGAGTGACGTCAACTAGCCACGAGGAAAATTGAACACGACATCCACAAAATGTGGAAGGGAAAAGTATTTTTATTGAAAAATTACACCAATAAAAAAGGTGTTTAGCGTTTTAAGCTCAAAACTTTTGTGAAAGGAAAATTTAATTAAGTTTAGACTACTAGTTTGTACTTAATGACTGAATTAATACTCTATAGTAATAATTAATGATAAAGTCTAACTACTTTTTTTTAAACAATTATTTTTATTTAATTTATTTAACTTTTATATACATAAAGCATATGTATATGGGAAGTAATATAGGAAAGGTATGTACAAAGGCGCAGCTTATTGTACAATAAAAATCTCTTCTAGCCTGGTTTTCGACATAAAATCGGGACAAAAAAAAATTAAATAATAACAATATAAAAAAAAAGAAAATATATATAATAATAAAATTAAAATAAATACAGGACTATATTTATTTACAAACATGCATACATTTATTAATTAATACATAAAAATAATACATATAATATATAATGTAAAGATATATAATAAATACATATACCATACAATAAATCTAATAGAATATTTCATTATATATTTAACTGAATAATGATAAGTAGTGTTCCTTGAATAGTTTTTTTATATTTTTTAATTATTTTAGATTAAATATGTTTTTTTTTTCAATTCTGAACTTAAATGTCATCAGTTTAAATTATAAGAGAGGTCTTTTGTGTGAATGAAGCGAATTGGCAGACCATTTTGTCTAAAGAAATGCTCCACAATTAAAGAGCGAAAACAGTCATTTTTGTCCGTCTCTCTATTTATTTGTCAATTTTTATGTTTTAATTGTAAAACCACTAAATCCAGTTCTGACATTTCTTGGTTGTATTTCTTACACTTCAATCTGCAAGCTTTGGTTATTTCATTGAAAAAAAAATTTATCTAATTTTTCTTTTTTTTATTTGTACCACATAAAAGTAAAAAAAATATCTAATATTCATTTCATATTTATCAAAGTGGCGGTTAAAGCTATGTAAGTTACGCTTAGTGTTGACAGGACAGAGGAGTTATCATAATCAGTCCTTGCTCCCTCGCAATAAAGAAATTAATTTTAACAGATTTATAAATAAAGAAATTTAATATTTAATTATGTAATAAAGTCGTAGCCGTCTGAATTATAATTAAAATATACCTTTTTTTAATTACACCAAGTCTATAACATAATATGTTAAAATTTTATAATATATGAACACACTTTTTCCGATCACACACTTATACATACAAGAGGCAAAACCTTAACCAAGAAAGGTTCCTTACCTTTTTCAAAATTTAACTTACTTCTCTTATCTTACTTTTTGAAATTTTCTTTTTCTATTGTTTCTGTTATTTGATTGTAAGCTGTTAAAGACAATAACATTATCTTGTTAACTTTCATATATAATATGAAAGTTGACAAGATAAAGTTATTTTTTGTTTTTTATATTTTTCTGTATGATTTTTTTTATTATTTATTGTTTTTGTTATTTGCTATTTATGTGTGCCGAAAAGGAATTAATGAATATTAAATTTATTATTATCTTAAGAAGTAACATTCCTAAGCACTTCATGTTGCTCTACGGTTCCCATCGCTGTCAAATAGGACAATCTATTCACCACAGGCAGTTAAACATATAATTAGGAAATCTCATTACCGTTGAAACCTTCGATTTCACTGTCGAATCTTGTTCAATTTAATAAACTTCTTTACTTTACACGTATTAAAAAAATAAAATAAAATAAAAGAATAAGTGTAGAGTAATAACTTTAATTTTCCTAAAACCACTCAATCAAGATTATTTGATAGAAAAATTAGGTAACTGGTATTAATATTTTATTTGTACATCGCAAAATTTAAACATGAACATTCGAACATTGAAATATTCGAAAAGAAGAATCTTTATAAATTCTATATTAAGTACCACGATAAATGTCATCATTTTTTTTTCACATTTTATCTCTACTTTTGTAACTAACTTTACTTACTTTTCTAACTTTATAGTAAGATTTTTCAAGATAAAATAAACTTTCTATAATACTCGTATTTGTCATGCATTAGCTTTGTTCACAGTTTTTCCGAGTTCAGAGATTTTATTTGTGACAATACTAAGAAGTAATGCTTTTCCTTTCTTATTTATTGTATATGTACTACTTAGATTTGAAGAGAGGAAGAGACCAGAAAGCACATTCTATAAAATAATTGAATTTTCAAATTAACTAATCTTTTCAAATCTCTAGCACTATTTTAAAATTAATTGGCTACGAAAATTAATTTGCTAATTAAACAGCCCTCGTGATTTAAACAGCGTTGCTTGGCGAGATTTAGTAACGAATGAAATGAAAATTCAACTCTTAGCTAATTTTATATATGTATTTACCCTTTTGCAAAATAACGGGTAAGTATAACTAACTATTCCATACAAATATAATTTTAAAAAAGATGTAGAAAATATTTTTCTGCTTATTTAAGTGTACAAACAGGGAAGATTTTTAAAATTGATAATTTTCTTTTAATTCAATTAAATATATGAAAGTAATGAAAAGATACGAAATCATTGCTCTGACGTATTTTCGGGGAGATTACGTCCAACTGTGGAGACACACTAACTGATTTTTGGGCTCACATAATTTCCGAAGGACATATGAAGTTAGTTTTCGTTAAAAAGGGCACTTTGAATTTATGACGATACATCAGGGAAATATCCATTTCTCACTCACACACATTGTCACTGAAGCTTTCTAACAAGCTTTTTCTAGAGCTACACTGCAGTTGGTTTCAAGCTGCAGAATGAACAGGTCTGCTCGACCGGGGTAAGAAATCGCCCTCACAGAGTACCATGCGTAAATAGCAGCATAATGCTTCTGTGTTTCGTCTGGTGAGTGTAGGGATCCGGAGACCTTTATTATTGGTGACGAGGCAATCCATCTCAGTCCTTAAGGGTCACAATGTATCTGCATTATGATTCCTTGTCAAGTATGAATGTAGATATCATGGGCTACAGGAATCACTTACGATCAAGTGAATTGTGTGCTTGTTTGTCACTCTTAATGTAATAAACACTTTTATCACAGAGGATAAGGCTCCAACACACCAAGCAGGCAAGTAGATTTTTTTTTCTTTTATAAGTTGAGAGTAATAACGAGCACACAGTTCACCTGATGGCAAGTGATTCCTGCAGAACACGACATCTACACTCATCCTTGACAAGGAATCATAATGCAGATACTTTGTTACCTTTCGGACTGAGATGGAATGTCTCGTCACCATTAATAAAGGTTTCCAGATCTCTATGCTACTACACTCGTCCGAACTCAATGCTATTGACTTTTTAAAAGCGCATGTTACCGTTGTACATCCAGCCACAGGCACTATCCGAGAATTAAAACAGTTACTCGTACTACCACCAAATGGGAACTTATTTTTCAAGAAAGCATTAAAAATCTCATCCAAGGCATGCCAAGAAAAGTTGTAGCATTCGCTTCACAAAGAGAAAACTATTACATTTTAAATTTAACAACCTACATTTTTTTTGAGTATTTTTAAATTAAAAAAAAAAACCAAATTAAGGAAGTCTATTTTACACGCTTTAAGGTTTTATTCCTACTAAGCAATACTTAAATTGCTTATATAAAAATTCATTGGTTTTTTGCATATACATTTAAAATTAACATAACAAAAAATCTTTAATACACAAATCAAAATATGTACACCATATAAGTATTTACACATATGTATTGATTAAATGAGACCGAGTATTTGTTGAGTTGTAAAATGAACTGGTAACAACCGAGCACATACATAAATCAACTAATTTCGAATAACTCCTACCATCAATGAAACCTTTTCTTGATAAAAAAGAATGTGCCTCTTTTGCTCATCTGAGATCTTTATCATAATTAATTATGCATGAATTTTTACCATAATTGTTTAGCAATAATACGAAATTGGTTTACTTCAATTTCTTTGGTGCTTATTTGCGAAACAAAACCTACAACTACATTGCATAATCATCGTTCTACTTTTACGAAATAGTCGTTGCTTATCCGAGCCATTGTTTAAATTTTCGGTTCGATTAACCTAACTGGTTTCTGCTAGCTATAAATTGGGTGAATTTTTCAAATTTATTACACTCAATTAACTCTGGAATACGTAACTGTAATTAAACTTTGATCCTATTATAAATGAAAAAACATCATTACATTTATTTCTTTTAAAATGTAAAGAAAGCGAATGAATACTTAATGGAAAACATAGCGTCCGATGAAAATAATTTAATTTAAATCTAGAAGTCAAAATGTTGCACGCACAACCTAGTATCCAGGATTATCCACCTGGCCTTGTAGATCAGAGAGTCATAATTACAAGTACCAACTAAAATATAACATAAGCTCGAAAAATAACAAATCTTTATCAGAAGAATCGCAGCTGCGCTGCCGGTCTTTAAAAAGGTGTAGGTATGTGAAGGTCCCTAAATTGTATTGTTTCGAAATACCGCTAGAGATAGCTGATTCCACAGAGTAGTTGTGCGTGACAGATAATTTCGCGAAAAGCGCACAGCGGTGACGACTTTTCATAATGCTTTCTTGTTAAAATTCTTCATTCTGTTTTCAAAACTGAAAAAAAACTACCAACAAAGAAAAAAAAATCTTATATTTTTATATTGAAGTAGTATTAAAATATCAGTACTTAAAAAAAAACACAGCCAACTATGTGTCAGATCACGCAACGTGAAGGGTTTCGTATTCGAGCAGAACGTTCAGGTTTAAAATTCAAAGTTAATAAGAATTTTTAATATAAAATGTTAATGCATGCACAACAGTAATTGTAAATGCAACAAAAATTGATTTATAGTTCATATTGTATTCCCAAAAATAGTGTGAAAAACAAAGTTAAATCTGCTATCGCTAAACCTAAAATATCTATGTGTGTCCGAAATACTTCATATTTCAAAAACTACACAACATACATTTTTCTAATCATTTTTTTTTAACTTTACACCATAAACATTTTTCCACGCTTTTTACGGCTTTAGAAGCGTACCTATATCTCACTAACTATTGATTTAAATAATAAAGTAACTGCATGCGTTTCACATTTTGATATATTTTTTAAGACTAGATAAGTTACCCAATCTCTGTATGGATTTTTTCAATTTAATATATATATATATATATACATATTAAATTGAAAAACATATATATATAGTACGAAATTTTTGTTCGTAATTTCACTACACCATTGTATAGTGGATCATATTACACCTACCTTTTAAATATTAAGTATGAGGTCCCAACAGTTTCCGAGTAAAATGGCTCTAACATTCGAACACACGAAAAGACGGACAGAAAATTTATGAGGGATTTGTTTTAGTCATATGGCTACAGAGCTCTAATAAAAAGTACTAAATGAATAAATAATAATATAAGGCTCTTCTTTGGACCATTGTCTGACTAACCGAACAATAAAACTAAACCAAGTGGAATAACTCTTTAGCAACATTCAATTTCATGGAATCACGAACACTATTTGAACACAAAATTTTACACTCGTACAAAGGACAAACGTCATCTATATATTGTTAACACGAGTCGGGCTCGTACAAAGCGTTTCGTTTCGTATTTCATTTGAACAGGCAAGTAACAAAAGCTTTGTCGGCATCAGTTTGCCTGGTATGATATAACTAATTCAAAAATGAATAGGCTTTTTACCCGCATTACTTTACCTTAAACAAAAGGAAAGCAATAAGTTCCACCTATAATTTTGCATAGTGAATAGTCTTTACTTTGTTCTAAAGTATAGATTTTACTGTATTATAAGTTGATTTTATCACACTCTTGATGTTGGCACACCCCATAAAACCTAAATTTTTTGAAACATAATAGTATAAATATATGGCAATGAATAAATAATTATGAAAAACTAAATCAAGACTAATCTGGCCCAATTTGTTAACAGTAAATCAAATGTCAATATTAAAAGTTAAGGCAGTAAATAATTCACTGTAAAAGATATTTGGTCCAATTAATTTTATCAGAGCTAGAAATAAGCTCAGTTTTAAAACTAGACCGGCAAGCTTACATTTTGTGAGTAAATTCAGGAACCCGTAGATAATGCTTTTCTAAGAAATACTGACAATAGCTCACATGACATAAAACGCAGTTTTCATACGTAAATATAAATCGATCATATAGTGAACAATGTCCATTATCCGTAAACATCAAGACTTTGACAACGAAGACAAAAAACTTAAAAAATATGAAAAACTTTATATATCTGAGAATACAATTACAATAAACAAATATATTTCAAAATAAATAAAATCAACAACTTTATATTTATATATATTATATATTTTTTTAACTTTATATAAAAAAACGCCAAAGTGTAGACTTTAAAATTAGGTTTGTCGCAGCAAGTAATTTCTCTATAAGAATTACCGTTGCCAACAAAACGACGAAAATGTAAGAACAAAATATGTACTAATTTCAAAGCTTTGTCAACAAATATTTTTTGGACGTGGAATTATATTTATAACATAAAAAAGTTATAACAATAGATCAAATCTAGAGAAAATCTTATATCGTTTTGTTTTAAAGTTTAGTCTCTTTTGTTCTCAATAAAGGAAATATGTAGAACATCTTCACTTCACAATAACATTAAATATCCAAGAACACTCACAAATAAGTTTTGATTGACATTGCTCGGCATTTATATTACAACCCTAATGATGAGAAAGTTTTAATGACACCCTATTAACGTAAGTAAGGGTAGCTTTTACCCAGTTACAAATGTAGGAACATTTTTGCGTGTTCTTAGGAACCATTAAAAGGAAAATAAGGTACAATAAGAGAGAACGAAAGAAAAGTTTAATTAGAATGCTTAAATAAATAGATTATTATAATAGCTGTTAAGGAAAAAAATTACAATAATGCTGAAGCTATCCGTATTAAAATTTTACTGCGTTTTTACATATTAATAAATATTTTGCCAAATAAACGACTATATAATACGATATATACTTATTTATAAAAGTCTATAGTACTTAAAACTTTATCTAGTCTAGTAAAGTTTGTCCAATTTAGATTTAATTTAATATTTTCTTCACGAGTTGTTCGCGGAAATTCCGCAGCTTCTCTCACTACATATATCTTTGTTCATCATACATAATCACACATAACATAATTTTTTTCTTAATTTTCCCATTTTATGTTGAAAATAGTGCCTGTTGATATTGTCAACTCGTGGGTGTAACATTACATCCAATTAAATGCGGCGTTGACCGACATGAAAGTTTCTTAGTTCAGCCGCGAGTCCAAGGTTCTTATATACTAGAATGACAAAACAGCTGAGTCCTAATTATTAAAATTTAAGTAAAGTTAAGGTTCCTGGTACTAGTCCGGGTAATGTTTATTTATTTAAATAGATGTGGATATATAATGCAACAAATGTTTGAGTAAACATTTGTTGTAATGAGAAATCAACGCAATTCAGGAAAAAATATTAATAATTCCAAAATATAAAATGCTTAAATGATGTAAAATTTAAGCTCTCAATAAATAAAACTTTACGTGTAAAACTTTACCCCATTTAGAGTTTGCAAACTCTCATTATAACTTAGGACTTTGTACTATGCTTTTTAATTTTCTGGCTTATAAAGAAAGCAATGTTTCAAGTTTTGCCCAACTTTATAGGTAAAAAAATAGCTATTTAACTAACTTATGGCACAATTTCTTTTAGACATAGTAGAATTGAATGTATAATTATTTATTTTCTATATTTGAATAAATTATGTTACATTTTCACTATATGTACATAATTTATTCATCATCATCATCATCAAAAATATAAAATAATTATAAAATGTAATCTTCGTCATTTTTTAATGGATTTGTGCCTAACATGGGGTAATATATAGCCCTATGCAGATTTTCTTTCAATTCTTATAAAGTGTAAATTACTTCAAAAAATTTGAAAAACTTAATTCTAAAACTTCTTACATGTCACAATACTTAAGAAATTCATGATTTAAAATAGATAACACTTAACATAGGAGATTAATACAATAGGTAACATCAGGAAAATCTACGTAACCATATAATTTCCTCTGAAATAATTTAAAGGGGCCCATAATGAACGGGGGCAGCAGTTATTTAGACATACGGCCTTAATAACGGCAGATTGAAGAGTTTAACAATGCTATTGTATTGTATTTATATTGTATTATATATTGAATTTCATTGTCTACAGAATAAAGTTAAAGACTAGATATTCTTTTTTAATACATTATTTTATGTTTTTAGAAAATTGGCGTCTTCATATATTTCATAGTTTACCATAATTATTTTAATTTCACCTGTCATACACATGCAAACGCAAAAACCATTTGGGAAACACAAATATTGTTCCTCAGCTGAGTATAGAACTCAAGACCAAGGACTCAAAATCTTGTGAAACCAAGATTGAAGATGCACATACCAATAAAGACCGCGCCCGCGGCCTGGCACAATAGCAGCTTGAAATATTGAAATATCGATCCTGTTTCGTATGGTGACTGTAGGGGTCAGGTAACCCAATTACCCAGTGATTACGAATATGTGTATATAAGTTATAAATATTCTCTTTCTTTGCCGAGAACAGATTTATGTCATGAGCCGCAGCCAACACTTGCCTTTGACACCCCTAATATTTAAAAAAAAAACACAGTTATTATATGAACATGCTTTATAAAGATTTATTTATTGAAAATTTTCTTAAATTGTGAACCTCCGATTTCTGAAAAAAAAAAAATTAATTAAACATAATATTTCGCGTAAATATCTCTATATCCATACACACTATGGTATCTTGGTTAATTTAAGTTGTGAAGACATTAAGAATTAGAAAATGTGACATTAATGCATTTTTTTCAATCTAAAAACATTTATTACTTCCAAATAAAATGACATGGACAGGCGTCTGCTATCGTCTGATAATGGATGAGTCAAGAAATAAAATTGCTACGTAGAATCTGGGACCCTCGATACAGAAATTATTTTGTTAAGTACAATGAGACTCTTATCAATGAAATAAAATAATTTTACAAACAAAAAATACCCCGCCGACTTTCTTAACTAAAATTTTATTAAGTATTTTTTCACACGGATTTCAAATATCTTTTACAGTTATCTCACGGCAGTTTATCTTACAAACCCAGAATCTGACGTAGATTCAAGATTTCTTTGTTAATTGCTGACAAAAGTTACATTCAACTTGGCATTTGCTACAAATGTTAATAAACCATTGTAGTATTTGCCTAACCATTTCCCAGCGCCGCCCACAGACAATCTGTTCTATTTATTGTAGGGAATATATTATGTAATAAATAAGAAAGATGTTTCTATTGCTAACGCTGTTTGATAACGGATACTTTTGTACCGTAAGAGATGATGTTTATCTTTTTTTTTTAAATTTAAATTATAACTCACCATACAGAAAACTGCTATAGAATGATTTTTATTGAAGGTATTTTGCTCAAACATATTTCCTCTACTGACAATCCAAAATATTTTCAAGCTACAACGTATAACATCGGTATAAAAACCTGCAAATAGTAAATTAAATGTTTATTTTTGTGTTTTATTTATTTTTTATTTAGAAAGAGTGCTATCAATTTTTAAATAACTGCGAAAATTTATAATCAATTTTAGTTATTCCTTTATATATTTGTGTACTACTTCCATTAAACATATTACAAAACATTATTTCTAAAATGTTTATTTGTTATTTCATTTATCTTATTCTTTTTCAATTTAACGGTAATTTTCTCAGCGAGGGCGCGTTGCTTGAGACTACCTCTGGGGAATGTCTCTGAATAAAATATAAGCGATCAATACATCGTGATTACGTATTAAAGGGTCTGAGTAGGAAAGGATTCATTTAATTTAGAATCGACCACAAAAATATAATGTAACGATGAAATTTTATGTTGATGGTGGAAGTTGATGATAATGATGTCCTGGATGGAGATATCTAGTAGTTATTACCAGATTACATCGACATATAGGGGACAAAAAATATATAATACAGCACGTACAGTGCTACACAAATTCTGTTCCTCGGCTGGGGATTGAACCCAGGACCTGTGGCCTACAAAACCTTGAACCGAAAGGATGGCAATATAAAACAAAAAGAAAACTAGGAATTGAATTGCAAGGAAATAGTAAGTGAACTATCTAAATAATTCATTATTCTTGTCACAGCGACAATCTCGTGAGCCAAGATTTTGTGATATATTTTCTTATACTTCTACGTCCTGCTGTGAATTAAAATTTATATCAATCCTGACTTAAGTATTTTAAATATATATACCTCTGCCAAACATTTTACACAACACCACTCTAAAATTAATATTAGTACTTCTTTTCTCTTACTTATTTCGAACACTATATATGGACAATTTTAACTTTATAGTACACAAGCAATCCCCGTGACAATACAAATGATATTGTTGAAAATAATTTCAGATTTTAGTTGTTCGTTATAATTCTTAAAAGGCTAATTTTATTAAAGAATGATATAGAAAATTGGCAATCTCTAATGGATTTTTATGATCATCCGAAAGCTTACGAACTCTACGATTACGAAGAACAAAAGCGTTCAAATGAAATTACCACATGTTCACCTATCCAAAGAGAGGTCTGATTGATTGTTACTTAACTTTGAAGATCTTTTAGGCAATAGTTATTCAGGCTCCACTACAAGTACTTTTTATTTATGTATTTTAAGGACAACTGGAAGTCAAAAAATTAATATAATTTGACAAGATGAGACAATTAAATATAAGTAAATGTAATTGTTAAACAACAAGAATATTAAAAAATATATTAAGAGTAAGCTTTACAAATCTGAACCTTAAAACAAGTGTAAAATAAAAATTTAAAAATTAATATTCACTTACGGATTTAGACAAAACAGTACTAAATACTGATTTTTAAAAAGGACTTTAGGACTACCGCTAATCGTATCAGCTTCCATACCTAATCAATTATAAATCGGCAATTCTGTTATTAGGTCAATTTTGGAACATTAAGATAATAGGATCAAGGAGCAAATGGATTGGCTATCTGGGATGCCTCAACACTTTTAAGTACTCACGTCCACATGAGTTTTTAAACATAAGTCTTATAGATAATCTTAATAAAACATACTTCGCACACACACTCTCAACCTCAGGATATGCATAACCCAATCACCTATTCACTAAACTTCATCAATACCATCTGAACGCCCTGGAGGACCTCGCCAACATGGGGATCCGCCTCCAGCAGACCAAGAGCCCGTTCGATATGCTGCAGATCACTGCAGAGTACATGGCCACCATTCTCCCCTTCTGGGCACTTCAAAATGGCCCAATGCCCAGCCGGGCTACCCCCTAACTCGGTCTCCAAATGGCTAACACAACTAAAAATAGAGTCAAACTCCGATCTCTGACTGTCTCGTACTTCAACGCGAACGGACTCAAAAAGACGAAGTAGCGATCCATTTAAAAGATCAAAACATCAACGTTATGCTAGTGCAAGAAACCTTCTTGAAACCTGGCCACCGCGATCCCAAGATCCCAAATTACAACATCACTTCAGAATCTGGAGCAAACTTATAATATAGGCTGTAATTTATAAATATATACTTTTACATTTAAATAAGTAAAAACTAACGTGTGAAGTGGTGAAGGCGATTAAAAATATCAAAGAGTTTACGAAAATATTATTCCCAATCACAGTTTTATTACTATAATATTTTGTTGAATTTGATTAACAATAGAACATTTTATATAAAACGAAATTCAAGCGAAGACAGAAAACGAATTCTCTCCTGTAATTTCATCCAATTTCGTAATGCGATATCTGGAGTTTTGAGAGTAGTTGGAAAGTTTAGTAACTTGGGAAACGAGGCTGTGCATTCAGTGAGAATTATTTACTAAACATGTATAACTTATATACAACTACGCTACTCGGGCGTATCGTTTATTGTATATATAATCAAGTATTTTTTATATTATATTTACTTTAATATTTTATATATACAGTAATGTAGGGATTTCTTTTTTCCTTATCTTCCCAAGAATATACGTAGCTCTATTGATTTTAAGGTGAGGTGTAGTATACCGCATTACTTTATACTATGCAAGACGTGTACGAGCTGTTCACTTTTTCACTTACTTGACTTGATGGTATGTGATGACATCGGTCCATGATATCTCTATCCATTCTCAAACAAATGAGATTGAATTAAATTCTCAGACAGATGAACATGCGTCGTTACCCCTATGGACTGATATGGAATGCCTCTTAACATGTAATTGAATCCTCGGATCCCTTTTAATATAATATAAAGGGTTGCACATAGTTCACCTGACTGTAAGTAACGATTATGGCCCAAGACATCAGGTGGAAAGCGAGCCAGAATTGTCGCCGTCTCAAACGATACCGTGCGGTATCCTCGTACGACCCGTATGGCCATCCTCCTCTGGACGCTGTAGATTTTAGTCCTACGGACTTTAGTGACGGATGGCCAGCGTCGTCGGCCAGACGGACGCCCCGTACAAGGCTACGGATCGTACAACCCCAGCGCGGAGGCGGCGGACTTCCTCACTCGGTCCCCCGAGATTGGGCAGCAGTCTGTGTATAGCAACCGCTACCCTCTCGATCCAGGGGATACCGAGCCTAGATACTTCATGTACCGCCCCACTCGGACTTCAGACTCTCCTACCCGGACGCACGAGTCGGGTGGTTCCCTGCTCCGCGGCAGCTTGTTGAACTATAGAGCCACGGTCTTGTGAGACGCCACCTCCAGTCCCAACTCGTGGGCTTTGGCGACAACGATTTCCACCACAAGCTGGGCGTGCTCTTTGGTCCTCTCGAAGGAGTCCCCGCTGGCGACCACCAACTTGTCGTCCGCATTACAGAGGTCATTAACGCCAGCGTGGGGTCTTCGGATGCCTACACTAACCATAACAGACATAGCAAGGTCATGCGGGTATTTAAATGGGGCGGTTTTCCTCGGTCGAGCTGATCCATCCATGCTAATACTACAAACTAGATGCAGCGTGGCTCCCTTCCTACTCAACGGGCCTTCCGCTCGGGAGTTTTATTCGATAAAGCTGCATCGTACATACTTCAAGGAAAAGAAATGCGAGGCTATTACTACTGTAAAATTCTATAAAGTTTATTATTATGATGAAAAAATATAGCAATCTAAATTTTAAAATTACTGAAAATAACCTCACATAAATTAAATTATTTGATCAGATTTATACATTTTATATAGCATAGTTGGTTGAAAAGAAGAATAAAAAATTGAAACTTACCACTTCAAGTGTAATTAATGAACATCATTAGAAAACAAAAGCATTTTCGTTTAATAAGTTTCACCACACGTACCCTAAACCACTACCCTAATTGTTAATGGTTTTTATTTCTTCCAATTTAAAGCAAATGAAATTTACATTAATTCATCAAAATGAATAAATAGTAATGATAATCCTCGACGGTGCTCGCTTACATAAATTTACTACCTTATTTGACGATATATTGATCACTTGGATGTGCATCCGGCACGGGCATCATGGTTGACGATGTACGTTGACTCCTAAGCTGCGTTGGGGTAAGGCAGGAAACCAAGCGACGAAACAATGCTGGAGAAAGTGCCAGAACAGACGCCCTCGAAATTATTTTCCGGTTAATTAAGATGTTAATAATCACTGTCATTCATCTCATATCTCGTGGTCAATGCTGCAAGAAAGAAACAAAGCACACATGATATTCGGTACGTAGGATACACTCTCCTCGAGCGTGATTTTACCTCTGTCCTAATACCGTTCACTATCAATTTCAAACCGCATAAAAGAGCTGAATTTGTAACTTAAGCAATACCAAGAAAATGAATTGATAATAAAACTGAATGCAACAAAATCGAAGAAAGTTTTAGATGTCAATAAAAAAAGGTACCTTTGAGCGCGCAGCCCGGTGCTCTAATTTACGATTACTGTTTTAAAATTAATACTTGATTGTTTTAGCTAATTTACATATAAACGATTAATTATACATTATATAGATATATTATACATCAAAAATAAGTTCGTACGCAATGATAGAAGGATGTTAGAAGCAAAAAACATGCAAAACAGCTTCCATATTTCTTTTCAAACAAAATCAAATGTATCAAAAAGCTTTGTTACATTTCTCTTAAATTCACCAGTATGAAACTACCGCCGTAATACGGTCTAACATTGTTCATTTAACCTCTGACCTAGTTTCCTTTGTCACCGTAAACCTTTTAGATAGTTTTTGTGGTAGAAGAGCTTTTTGTAAAAAGTGTGTTACACTGTCAACGATTATATTAAAAGAAAATTAAAACAGCTACTTGTAAGTATAATAATATTTGACTGCGTTAACTTTGTAAGTTATTAAATTAAATGACACCAGCATTGTCACACAAATTACAAGTAATTAAAGCAAATGTCTTTCAAAAGCAGAAGCTTTTGTAAAAAATGTTATGCGGCTTCACTTTGGATTTTATTGAAATCTGGGCCGTTCCACATCTCTACCTGGCTTAAGCCCGACCTAATCTTTCAGCAATATTTGCAAAGGCTTACCTTAAACAGCGAATTGCTGAAAAGCTGAGATTCATTTTGTACATACTGTATAGCAATGATTTGTTGGTATGGTTTGTACTTTTTTTTAAATATTAGGCGTGACAAAGAGAACATAGTACATATTAAGTGATACTTAAAGCTCATAATATTAACATCCATTCTAAACTTCAAAATGAACGTACCTTGAGGACTGAAATGGAATTATTCTTTATTTGCTACTCCAGACCTCTGTACCCGTCTTCGGAACCAAAACAGCAATTTGATGTTATTTCATGCCGGCAGCCTTGAAAGCGTGGTCCCCTCCTAATCGAGACGACACATTCATGGTTGCAGTTGGAAGCAAATTTCACTCCGACTAAGTTTTATGGTAAATATATACATACATGCATACGTATAATACAACGATCTTAACACATTGACAGACACTCTGATCACGTAGATAAATAGTGATATGACACAGTCAACTTCCATATAAATAAAATTAGATGGTGGTGGACGTCCTATCATCTTATAAATGATCAAGTTGCTTATGATAAAGAGAACGTTTTCAACCGTCAAACGGTGCAGGAAGTCCCGTCACAATACTAGGAAATAAATATAAACGTGGTCACACGACTTTCACAGCTGTCCGACTGTTGAGGGCGTCTCATCACAATACAATGTATTCATGTACATGTAAGATGCATGGCAAGACGTCTGCTGGAGTTCTCTCACAATGCATTTTTAGATCAAGTAAAGATCGTCTAAACTTGCCTTTTAAGTAATGAAATAAAATGGCACAGAAATATACCCCGCCTTTATTTTCAAAATGAGTAACAAATAGTCGTAAAAACAGTAACAAAAAGTATAGTATATAACATATTTTAAAGAATGCTCACAATTAACACAACCTTAGGCCATATCCGCAACCTTTAAAAAACAATCGCAAAAATAAATGAGGACAAAAAGTATTTGTTAACAATCACTTTGGAACTTAATCAGTCTTCTTTATTTATTACAATTATCCGTATTTCAATTTAGTGGTTGAGGAACTTTGAGTAATTGGTACATCATTTACTGATGTTTTTGAATTAAAAGTATTTTGAACGAAACTATATCTTTAGGAGAACAAGGACCCAAATTGAATAATAAGTTGGTTAGGAAATTTAATAAATTTCATTTTCTTGGTAGCAGTACTGTAGTACATTAGTGAGGAGAAAGGAACACACGGTTCATCTGATGATAAGCGTTGACTGCGTCATGACATCTACGTCAGACCTCAACAAAGATTGACGCACATGCCTTATCACTACTGATGATTAAGATGGAATATCTCGTAAACTTCAATTTGGGTATACGCACGCACCTCTACACTCACCATACGAAACAGCTCAATGATGTCGCAAGAAATAAGCAGCCGCGAATCTTTATCACTTAAACGGTTACATTTTAGTCTTTCGCCGTACTCAGGGTGACAAACCAGCAAACAGTTCACCTGGTGGTTAGTGATTTCAGCGGCCCATGACACCCTCATTCATTCTCGACAAGGAATTATAATGCCCCAATCAATTACCCCTGAGGAGTAAAATCGAATGTCTCGTTACCAGTAATTCTATCCTATTCTTCATCGATACAAGAGGTATAGGCCAGAAAAGATATAAACAATAAAATAATCAAAAAAAAAAGGTATAATAAAGAAAAAATACTTTTTTTAATACCGTATTGTTTTACGGGGGCACGACTTATAAACATATTGTTATCTAGTCTGCTCTGTCAATACCAGGCATGTGTCTGTTGTACACTTTAACTTCCAGCGGCTTGAACTTCTTTTTTTATGCTATTTGCTGAGCATGAAGTCTATAAAGTTTACAATTATATCTTTTCATTTAGCTGCCGAACCACTAACACACACGTTTGCAAAACGTTTTGCAAACGCAAAGCTTGCACTCTGGAGCCGAACGACGCGGCTTTGACGTCGTTTTCAGTCATAATTTGAATCGGATCCGTACTCCCCATCGTCGTCGTTAAATGGGTCCTTTGAGGATTGATCCCCTGTAGACACTTCCGCAAATAGTCGCAAGATACGATCTCTTTCAGGTTAGGTTTTTTCATTATGTAGGTATGTTGTGATGGTAATACCACATTAGTATCCTAGTAGTTCAATATACATAGTAATAAATAAGAATTTACAAAATAAAATACTTGTGAATTTAATATATATAAAATTATTTGAAATAAAAGAACGACAATACTAACCCCAGCGATCCTGCGTGTAGTATCAGCTGGTGAAAACGGGTGGATCCCGTGCGGTCACACCCGACCGACGCGAATAAATGTAACGTTTGTGACCGACGCATCTATGTATATGACTGCGTGTGACACGCTCACATTAATAGGGATAAAAGTTGATACGATATGACAGTTATACGGAAAAAAAAACGCCTTAAAAGGTGACACAAAATGATTTTTTAGGACAAGGACTCGTTTTTGTATTCGTATAAGGATCAAAATAAAATAAATGTGCCTAAAAAATTGAGATATACAGCCGTCGGCCGTATCACATTCAATAACAATCAACTAACGACGTCATCAGCAGTCGTGTCCGTCAACGTGTTATTGCAAAAACTAATATCATTATATATATATATATAGTTATAGTTTAGCAGTCCACCATTAGTCTACTCAATGATATATTCTTTTCCGATCTCGTTATATTGTTGTATTGTGTTATATTACGAATGCCAAGTTCCGATAGCAAAAAGTTTATAAACTCAATTATTCTGCACAAAGGGCGCTAAGGTTAAGACGAGCCCTTTTGTGGTGAGGGATTCACGAGTCAATAAATTCACTCTTATATTGTGTACTTGTATATAGCTACAATTTAATAAGTACAAAACACTTATTTTATAGCTATAAAATTTGTAGCCATTGAAAATGTACTAGGGATACTTTAAGACAATTTGACAACGTGCAACGAGGCAGAATATTTACAGAATAGCCTAAAAGAGCATATATACCTATAGCAAAGTGTATGAAAGATGAGACAGGATGGGTTTTTACTAAGGTTGAGGAGGTCGCAAAGAGATGGATAATTCGATGTGGTTCAGCGAATGAAAGCGGAATTCGTTAATGGAATACCGTAAGGAAAGTATTAAATGATATCTATTTTCAAAAAGTAAGGTGATTTCCAATTCTCAATGGAACAAAATTAATAAACTTTAGAAGTATTTATGATATAAATGTGATAGAGAGATACAAAATAATGTATCGCCTTCATATGCTCCTCTCATCTTTGTCTCATGGGGCTAATTCGATATCCAGTACAAGGTTTTAAGGCCAACGAAGTTAAGCTGTAATATAATAATACAATATGACTTATATTTTGTATATATAGTAATGTAACGTAACTTAAGCAAACACTTCTCCTGATGTAATAAATAGATGTAGGTAATTATACAAATGACTTTTAAATCTAAATTCTTACTTCTTACGTCTTGCTGATACGCCGTTTCAATACATGTTTATGGAAATATACGGAAAATTTAACTTTATAGTATTTTTCCTTTTCGAGTCTTAAGATCTTGTCGTAAAAGAACGATATTATTCGATTCAAAAACAAGTTGAAGAAAAGCGTAATGATTGATAACATCGGACATACATATTTATCGAGCAGCTATAGCTGTGTGATTATTATTGTCCATTTTTAATTTGATATCTTTTGTAAAAATAATAAGCTGTAATTAAAGATAAATTTTAAACAAATATCCCAACATTATATGAATGAGATAAATAAGAAAAAGACCAAGAGAAGTAAAAGAGCAAGAGGAAGAGAAAGATGACAGGAATGAGAATGAGATGTCATTTACCCGATTTAGTATAGTTCTAAAATAAGAATATTTTCTTTTGAATTAATAATTTAGTAAGTAGATACATATTTTTAGTTAGAAAATCGAATATATATTATTTTGTATAAGCTTTGTGTACAGAAATGATCACCGAAATATGTAATTATAATTAAGTTTTATCTGTATTGATAATTTTAAACTTTGCCAAGGCTGCTAAATAGAGGTTTATAATTTTTTCTATCGAAGTAATGATGATAGCGTGTAACGACTAACATGAAAATGTTCTCTAAATGTCACCCTTATTAGTGATAGAACCTTCTGAGTAAGTACCAGCTACCTACCAGTAAGTGGTCGCGAAAGGACCGTCTTAGTAACAATTGAAATTCAACTTAATTTACTTTTGTATACGACCTAAGTATAGCAAAATAAAATCACGGACAAATGGATGATCCTGTAAAGACCGACTTATTATATACATTAGTTTTCTTAGTCAACATTACCACACCATTACAAAAGTTTTATCTCTGCTTGGAACTTGAGATTGGTGGATTAAGTTTAATCACGTTTGACGTGTTGAATGATGGCCCCATGGACCTATTTGGACCACGGTAAAATCTTCTGTTTATTATCAGACCACATCAATTTGCACAGTGTATTGTAGTGTCCGTAAGTAATTACGCTAACACAAAGGTAATTCATGTGCATTATATTACACATGCAGTAAGATAAGACGAAAGTAACGATGCAGTGTCAGGGACACAGGATATACACGATAGTGGCAAACTCGAGAATCAATCAAATTTTGATGGACAAATATATTAAACAACGTCTACAAAATGAAACCATGAAATCTTTCTTTCATTAATTTCATTAATTTCCTATTTATATAAAAACATGTCAGTTTAAAAATACGCATTATTTTTTTGAAGAGAAATTGTATCACTACGCAATCTCTCTTGCTTGGTAAATGTTATTTTCAGATATAAAAGTATTCATGATTGTTACGAAACCTTAAGTTAAATATATATTTTTTGTCTTTAAATCTTAGTAACTAAACATCTAGCAAAATCTATTGTGATTATAAACAATACGAATTTCGCCAACGCTCCACACAAAACTCCAAACGCCATAAATATTAATATTTACGGCATGTGGTTCCTTTACCAATACTATCTTGGGGACAAGAGAGGCATTATTTTTACCTTATGATACCATCTAAAGACTATAAAGTAATAAATATACATATTGAGTTACAGGAATTGTATATTTCTTACTTTGAGAGACGATATCGACCTATCATCTATACTCATGAGTGTAATAAGAATCGACGAAATAGGTCAAAGCATTGGTAAAACTAAAGAAAATTTATTATCCGGACGTCCGGGGTCCCCGCTTTAAATTTCCTAATATGGGACAAACCTGTCTAAATAACGATTAACCACGTGCACGATGATGAGGGAGACTTCGAAAAACCCTCATATCATAATAAAAAAAAATTGTAAGACTGCCATTCTGTGATGCTTCATGATGCTTTCATGTGGTTGACGATATTTCAATAGCCTCTCTAAAGAGGAAGCCTATATCTAGCAGTAAAATTAAAATATGAGGTAAGGATAGGTATATACTGATGTGTTATTTCGTACTTTGAAGGTAATATTAATGTCTGAATACTCTTAAAGGCTGCATAAAAAAGTTTTTAATTAAAAGGACAAATTCAGTACCATACGACATAGTGGAGGCATTCAGTCACTTCTCTATTTCGATGTATGTACAATAAAATACAAAGTCATGGAACATAATACACCAAGCGAATCTACAGTTTGTAATGAACCTAAGTTCGTTTCTCGGTTGGAAATTAAATCAGTTATTATAAAAAACACAGTTTGTTCTTTTGATAGTCATGTAGAAACATTTATAAGCAAATATATAATAATTAACATATAATATAAATATTATTAAAAAATATTAATATGTAAATAAAATACTACGTCACACACTAGAGTTCTTTGAAAGTAACATTTTACCAACAGAAAAGCTAATTTAAGCTATGTAGCTTATAATGTATAAGAGCTAAATATTAAATTACTTACAGCTTCGCAAATAAATCACATACACAATACAAAAATATTACAAATATTGATGATTGGGAAATATACACTGGTGAGGAAAAACGACTTTTTGTCTTTAAATAATAATTGAACCCTGAATAATAATTCTCTTTATGAATTATTAAAGCTCTATGTATTGACTTCTAAATAATGAAACAAATGTTATCTTTTCCAAGAATATGACACAAAAACCTATTTACAATAGCGCTAATTAAGGGTTCGTTAGGGGGTCTATTGAAGAAATGGTTCAAGCGATGTTTACTCTTGCTTTGTTCCAATAGGGCATTGGAACAAAGCAAGAAGTGGCTCGTTTGTTAAATATGAACCACTCTGCTGTGTCTAGAGTTTACCGGGGATAACAGGTGCACAATCAGAGCGACGTCCGGTTCATCGTCAGTATTTCGCTCAGATATCGGGCCCTCTCTGGCATTCAATTCCAATAGGAACTCAGAGAAAGGCTGTCTACTGACCCTAAGATGACCCCAGCTCAACGCGCAGCCCGACTACGTTTCGCAAGAGAATACGTGGACTGGATGGACGAACAGAGGTCTCTTCTCAGATGTTAGAGTGGAGCATAGAGATAACATGGCAGCGATAGACAACGAGTCTATAGAAGACCTGGAGAGCCATTTACCGAGCTAATGCAGGACAATGCCCATCTACATACTGCAGCTTATGTTCGACGGTACCTGCAGGAAGACGAAATTGAGTGTATAGTGTACAGCACATATCTGGACTTAAATCCTATCGAGCATTTATGGGACGAACTTAAAGAATTCTTTAAGAAAAGCTCGGGCTACAAATCCTCAATTTTTTACCCACGAGTGTATAAATCTGTATTAAATTTTAATCCTAAACCTGTGTAATGAAAATTACTAGAGCAAACGAGTTAGATTTACGATAACATATAAGGGTTCCACTCGAAGTTTATAAGTTTACCCAAACGTAATTGCCTTTGTTAGGGAACATATTTCTGTTGATATCGCATAGTTTCTGTAGGGCTGGCCATTTGGTTATATGTACGATATAGTTACTACACACATTATTTTAGATTTATCTATCATTAAATAACATTGAATATAAAATTAATTATATACTTAATTTTAGAAACATAACTAATTTGCTAAACATTTTAAGAGGTTTTGCTGTTGATTTTTAAATAAATATTATTCTGAAAGAAAATAAGTTTTAATCCTAAATAATACCACGCCCTTATTGTCCTCGTTTTTTGATTACACCTTAATTTTTTATGTTTTTTCATTCAAATACATCCATTCAATTATAAATAAACAGTTTTATACAAATAAACATAAAATAAAAAAAACTGAATATAACAGGGGTACATCTTCCTTCTTACTCGTCTCTTCTTAAAACATAGCTGCTGGGAAGTCCGCCATGTATAAAAGATCGTACCTCTAGTTTCTCTAATTATGAGTCAAGATACTGAACTCGAACACTCGATTACTTTGCTTCCTTTTTAATATCCTTCGTTCCCCAAAGACTCCGTCATATCTCCGCAAACGGTTTTCATTTGTCATATTAATAAGTCATACTGGGCAAAAATGTACTTATCATTGTCTGATCTATGACCACAGAAATATAGTTCTGTATTTATTTATTTATTTATTTTTTTTTCTATTTTTCGTTATTTCTTTTTTGGGTGAGAACATTATGTTTTTTTTCCCGATAATATGTCCAACACCAGGCTTGCTGGAAGAGATTTTTATTGTAATATAAGCTGCGCCTTTGTTCATACCTTTCCTATATTACTTTAGTGTACACACAAGTTAAATAAAAGAAATAAAAAAAATATTTATAGGTTTATTTTATTTATTACTATAAAGTTCTATACTTATTATAATAAAGTAAATAAAAAATCGTAAACATCCAACTTATATATTGACTTCTGATTCAGTAAAATTTAGTAAACGAGTAAAATAGTTAAAGTTGGCTGCTGGCTTTATTTCAGACGGTTTTCTGATTTTTATGTATATATCATCCAATCAAATTGGTGTCCGGTGTGTAGGCACGTTTGATATTTAAAAAACTCAAGGGACAAGACAAGACGACGTCGGTGACAAGATCCACAGTCGGATTACGAAATTGGCCGCAGCATTCACTGTTTTCAATCTCCGGCCTGATGCAGCTAGTAGAGGGAGGCATACTTGTGAAAGCATGTGACCACATCACAGAGCTAAAAGACAAACAAAAGAGGTTAGTTTATTTTTTTATACTATAAAGCGTAATTATGACATGACAGTCTTACAGTTAATGTTATTAGGTATAATAAAAGAGTACACAATTCACCTTATAACATAGTGATGCCCGCAACATGACATCTTCAACAAAGATTGAAGATGCACTGCACTTTCACCACTGTGAACTGAGATGCAATATCGCTTCACCCCTAATTGCTCGCCGGATATGTCGCATTCCGAAGTGGTGGTACAAATAGTTAATAATAATACAGATTTTAATTTAGATAATCCGTAGTTAGAAGCAACTGACCGAGCTGAGTTTCGTCCCTCTCGGGCACGCTCTCGCGCAACAGGATAACGCCCTTGTGCTATACTGATAAAGGTTTTGGCTGAGCGCCATAAGCGCTCGATCACCTTTCAACCCGGTGAAACTGTAAAAGCCCTGGGGCTAACAGCGGCAATCAGCCCGTTGTTACCCTTGAGGGCTAAGATGGAATGCCTCGTCACCAGTAATAAAGGTGTCCGGATTCCTACACTCACCCGACGAAACACAGCTGCATTATGTTGCTATTTTATTCTGGTATTTTGTGAGAGCGTGGTCCTACCCCGGTCGAGCTGACCCATTCATTCTGCAGCTAGAAACAAATTGCAGTGTAGCTCTATGACTGCAAAAATAGAGCCAAACTGTAGCTAGTTTTTAGCTGCAACATGAATAGGTTAGCTCGACCGGTGAAGAGGATTCTAGCGAGAAACAGCGAAACGAGCACTGCTGATAATGAACAGCGTTATACTGCTTTTTCAGCCTAGTATTCTACTCCCCCTTCGAGCCGATTTATTCATATTGCAGCTAGAATATAGCAGCAACGGAGCTCTACCATTTCAATTTTTTTTTACTTCTAATTCAGTATACTGATGATATACAATTAAACAGAGAGTTAATAATTACTGTATATTTGTTTTTTTTTATTGAATTCACTCTATCCTAAAGAAATAATGTTTTAATTGAAAAATACAATAATTATATGTGATCATTTCAATATAATCAAGAAAATCAAAAGAGTTTACACTCGCAACGGCATTTAATGTGATAAAAACTTCATTATATAACAGGTCTTTTTAATGTCTTGGGCACACAAACACTCCTTTATATCCAAGAAAGTGCGAAATTGATGTCATCCTACTTTTATCCGTCCTCTTTACTTCCGTACAATGTCCTATTTTATTACAATAACAGTTATATACGATGACATCGCAACATGATAATCACTACTTTCGGACTTTGCTTTTGCTTCTTTTATCTTTTCTATCATCCTTTCAAAGCTATTTATTCCTGTTCCTTAGTTTGATTCTGTCTATTGAATCTGTATCAATTTTATTGTTAAATGAAAAGAAGGGACGCAGACTTATAGGCGCAGTCTTTCATATCTTACGTGCGCAATGCAATGATTTTTTTTCTTCTTTTTTTTTAAAGAATATTAGCAATGCTATTAAAATTACCGGTTAACCACTCCAACTAAGCTGTAATTGCTTGTGCTGGGAGATGGTTCACGAGAATAGTCGAATGGCGGATTCGAACCTACAACCTTAGATTTCGCAGACCGTACCCCAAACCATTAGGCTATTGAAGCTTCAAAGATTAACGAACATAGGTTTATATTATACTCGTATAATCATTGTTCCTTTAGGATGTTACAGTTGAAATATTCACCTCAAATAACTAGGGCTATTAATACTTTTTTAACTTTTGTATTTTTGTTTCAAGAAAGGATATCTAAGAATTTATTAATATATACTATTAGTGCAAGGTTTCTAAGATTTTCTTTTTATTTTATATATAAGAAAATCATTGTTTAGCGAAGAGGTTCCCAGACTTTTTTCTCATAGACCATTTTCAAAATTCAGCTACATATGTATCATATTCCCAAAACTCGACAAAAAATGTGGAATATGCAAGTTTTCACAAGTAACAGTCGCTGAGTTTCTTAAAAAATTAGCTAGCCTACATTAATAGGGGTATTTAAGCCGACATTTTAGTTACACTATCGAAAGCAAATAAATGGACCGTGGATCGTTAATCGTGGACCCCCATTTTTTGTCACGTCAACGTAGACCCCCGTCAAGCCTCCCGTAGACCCCTGAGAGTCACCTGGACCACTTTGGAAACTAAGGGTTTAGCGGAACATGAATTCTAAGTTAATATAAAACACTTAAACGATAGAACATCATAATAAGCGGGCTTTCCTATCATTTCTTTTACGGGGTAGCATTCACTGACAGTTTATGATTCCACGCAATACTCTCGGGAATTCCTTCTTATTTTAACAAATTACTTTGCTGCTGAATAACTTAGTTAAATTGATTACTTTTGTAGTGATAAGAAAAGAATAAATTTTGTTTTTTTTTTTCGGGCTACTTCACAATGAAACGTTCGAAATGTTTATTAACCAATGGCAGAGAGATATGGTCCTTAACTGCTGGCCTTATGGTAAATTGGTTTGTCAAAGAAACAACAATTTACCTGTAACATATATTAGTTTCATTCTATTTAATTGTTATTAGTTTTTAATTTAAAAACAGACGATGTTTCAATAAAAAAATTAACTCACCCTGCAAGCTATGGATGAGGCTCGGTATTTCTCTATGTGATCTTTAAATCAATTACTGAGCTACTTAAAAGTAAGGTATACCGACCGAAAATAAACGAAATTGTCGTTTCCTATATAGGATGGGATAAAACAATTTACATTCAAGCAGTGAAGTTTAAATTAATCTGTCAATCAACATTAAGGAGAACAAAGACTCATTGTGTTGTCGTAATTTTCCGCCGGTGAAATTAACTATCTCTGTAACACGGTATGAATAGGTTTTTGTATAAAATACAAATCAATATAAAACAAATATGTATTTTATAATATGCATGTGCACAAACGATTAATGTTACTGTATTTTTTTAATGCAAATCAACCATTTGTCTATTGTTCTGTTTATTATTTATAATATTACCAAGTCATCCTATGACGAAAATTTGTGAATATGATGATATTCGAGGAACCTTTTTATTAACTTTCACGTTTTTTTTATATTGCATTGAGAGTAACAACCGAGCACACAGTTTACCTGATGGCAAGTGATTCCTGCGACCCATGGAAAATAATAGATCAATAAAACACATATTTTTTCTGATGCTCTTTGATCACTTCCTCTTATGAACTTGTAGCTATTCTTGCGTAAGGAAAACATGATGCATTGTTGAACCTGTGGCATAAGACAGAGTGCCTCTATCTCTCTAGGTAATTGGATCTCTGGTTTCATTACTAATAACAATTTGAAATTACAAAATGCACTGGTATCTTTTTAATCTGAATAACTCTCCAACGGAACCCATTGATTTGTTCTTCTATGTTTCTGGATGCACAAATGCACATTACCAACCAAAATTGAATTTATTCCTGCAGCATATATAGGTCAGCAAGCTCTAACGGGGAAAGATCCCATCCGAACATAATTAGGCATGCCAATTCTCAGGGCTGATGAGGTTCACGCACGTGTATATTGAATCTTCGTTGATAGTAGATGTGTTCTTTCCTCACCTCTAATATTATGTGAAGGGTTAGGTTGTGTGCACTAAAACAGTATACATTTATAGTCTAGTGGGCATTTACAACAATACTTTGTTGACGGCATCTTCTTCAGTGTATTTTAAAATATGTATCGTCGTCATATTAACCGTTCTTATTTAATATATTAATGTATATAACATTACATCAAATAACGAAGTTTCCATATGAGTTGAAAATTAGAGAATAAAAAATTAGATATAATTATAGATACGCTGCAGTTTGTATGTATGTAGTTGCAGAATTAATGGGTCAGCTCGACTGATGTAGCACCACGCCCTCACAGAATACCAGCGTGAAATAATAGCATAATGCTCCTGTGTTTTGTTTGGTGGCTGTATGAATTCGGAGATCTTTATTATTGATGACAAGGCATTCCATCTCAGACCTAAAGGGTGACAACGCATCTGCATTATGATTATTTGTCAAGGATGAATGTAGATGTCATGGGCCTCAGGAATCACTTGCCAACAGGTGAACTATGTGCTCGTTTGTTACTCTACATTGTAATAAAAAAAAAAGAATGTGGTATCATTTAGGTATCGAGTGTCAGTTCCGCATGCTCACATTTTGGACCCGTTACATTGACTTTGTCGTTTTTATTAAGATAAATGGCCCTATAAAATATCGCAATAGTATAAGTGCCCAAGCACAAGCGAGTTACACAGCCGAAGACGCAATCTTATTTCGAAAAATTTTCTAACATTGTAAATAGTTTGAGCGAAGCAAATCACTTACCTACATTATTAGGTACATGCTCTTCAAGTCTTAATTTTTCATCAATGTAACTTTATGTCAAATATTTTTACGATCCCTTTACACGTGGTTGAATGACAAAAACAAAAACATACAAACGTTCACTTTTTTATTATTATCAAGACAAAAAGATTAAATTTGTTTAAGTGATTATTTTTTAGACACTATTTGAAACGATTAACTTGGAATACGGAGTCGATTTTAAATTTGTTTCAAAGCACACTTGTATGTTGCGGTATGGGTGTCACTGTTATTAATTCTAATGAGAGGGAATTAACTAAAGTTTTACCCTTGGTGTCTATTGTTAAAGGTAAATTCATGTTTTCAACGAAACACCAATTTACCTGTGACGATGTATAATTTTGACTTTATTTCATTGTTACTTGATGTTTGAATTATTAAGCATTTTGATAATGAATTATGTGTTAAATTAGAAGAACGATGCATTAATAAAATTAATGCTTGGAAGTGTAATATTACAAATCAATCACTTATACCGCGGCTAATGGGTGAATTAATGGTGTGATTATTTATTTATTTAATTTATTACAAGGCGATGTCACAAAAACAAAGAAACCGTGCTCTATGGATAAATTATGAATGTGAATATGAAACTTATACACGGCTTAGGCCGGAAACGAACACAGACATTTCTCTTTAAAAAACCGCACAACTTTTTATTGCAGTAATTAATAGCGTTTGTAATTAATAGACCTACTGAATCTTCCATACACTTTATTTATAAATTTGTCCATTTATTTCTACACAAGTGAATTTATGTAATTCTAATAACAAATGAATACATTACATGAGAATGAAAAAAAAGGAAGAACAAGCCCCTGTCTTATCTATGTTATCGCCTTGAATCGGTTCAATTGTAGGTTAGGATATAATGTGACATTTGCAGAAAAAGGTGATACATTCTTCTTAAAATCCAGTTTTACTTTAAGGTTATGTTTTATGGTCGATTTCCGATAGCACAACTCACTCTAGAATATTGATGACAGGTGCTTATTATTAACTTTCAGTGGAGTGTCGACGCAGCATACGTAGGAAAAAAAGGTAACAAACTCTCAATTGCAAGATAAATTCAACTAAGTTTTCATCATTTTTAAATCAATTAGGTTAATCATTTTATTAAAAGTATAAATAATTTGTGAAATAAGAGTTCCTTTTTAAAATTTCGCTGGATGAGTAGTTTTTTTTGCCACTCAACCTACTCCAAATGGAATAAAATATTATCTATAATAAATATATACATATATGTAATAAGATAACGTTCATGACTTAATCTATATGTATTTTTAAAAAAAATTAGTAGCCGAAGACTATTTTCACGACGAGTTTTTTAAAGTTCAGAAACGTAATATCGCGTTTGACAGCAGCGCTATTATATTTGAACGCAAAAAGGATTACAGCGCGGGCCTACTGTATAATGAAGCTTTTATTACGTTAAAGCCCACGGTGAGTGGATTACTTTGTTTTCCTAATTTGTTATGAACAATTTTCTCTTAAAAATGGTAATAAAATTGAAAATTATGTAACTAATTGAAAACTGTGAGCGGGTAATCTAATTTTTTAACGTTAAAAAATAACGACAATAAAAACATGGAAACTAAAAAGCAGTTGTAAACTAACTAAAATGTAAAATCATACATATGTAAAGTAATACACTAGATTTTTTTTAATAATATTAGGGGTGGTAAAGGAGCACACAATTTACCAGAGATGTAAACACTGGGCCACGACATCTACACCCCTAATCAACAAGATGCATATGCGTTGTCACTCCTGAGAACTGAGATAGAATACCTTCGTTGTGTGCAGTTGGGTTCCCTTGCACTGGGACTTAAGGTGAATCCAAAACTTCGTAACTGCACCATTGTGCTAGTATTTTTTTATGGCTGATGGCCACTGTTAGACCGAGGCCTTTACAGCTTCACAGGGTTGAAAGTTGGCCGAGCGCTTAGGGCACTCAGCCGAGACCTTTATTTATGGGTATATAAGCTATTTTACTCTCTTACTAACACTTACAGAATCAGAAGACAACACGCTAACTTAAGGTTTACCCATTCATTATTAACTTTATAATAATAACTTAAGAACGTTTATAGTAGTATAATCTTTACTGAGGATGTATGTAGATACATATAATTAAGGTCTCTCGGCTTGATTCAGGTCATATCCCACTTAAAATATTTATAATCTTTGCATATTATATGGGTGAATTCTCTTCTTCAAATTGTACAGATTGTGACGAAATAGAAGACGCGTATCGCATCTTGGTGGAATGTATGCGGAACCAGGTCGTAAGGATATAACTTGTGAACAGATTTGATATTAATTTATATAAATTTGGTGTAATAGCAAGAATAAGGCAAGCGGATAGGGCAACAATGTTATATTATATTGTTAAGATTGATTATTACGGAGATATCGAAGTATATTTACCATAGTAGTTTATAATAAAAGAATAAATATAAAAAACACTACACATGTGTCTAATTGGCACCTAAAATCTTCATTTTAGGTGCCAACATGAATCTGCCACAAACATATTATTAATTAAATCAAGTTAGTTCTAGAAGCTAATTTAAAAATCAAAGTAATGTTTCAAAGAAAATACAAAATTATTTTAATCTTTTAACATTCTTGAATAAGAAACCCTAGCTTGTTAACATTTAAAGGCTTTGCTAAGACAATTATTTTGTTAATTAAACAGGCTTCGTGATTTCAACTGCGTCGCTCCACGATATTTCATAAAGAATTACGTCCTTAGCATGCAAATTTATCCTAATACCCATATACCTATATTTACTTCAAATTGCAATCTATTATTTTGTGTTGGTTAATTCACCATATTATAATTTAGTTCAGAAAATGCTTATACAAGAAAAGGTTCAATTTATAAAAATGAGTTACCTTAACCAATAACAATTAAACCCATTGTTGACGAGAAATTGGTTTCAAATGAAATTTTCAAGCGCCTGTCAAAATTGAAAAGCAATTTTTATTTTGTACATCTATTTGGTCATATTGATGATTGTAACTTAGCTAAAGCTTGTTACCGTGATTGCTTGCTGTGTTCTAGTTGCGACGAAAGAATGTCACTTCTTCAATGGGTAACCTACCACAGCGTCGACTAGTTCCAGATGGCTATCCGTAGGAGTTTACCGTAGGCAATTACGCCAACCCTATCGTATCCAACCCAATCGTATCGTATCGTATGTGTATAAATCGTCAAGGACGTCTACCTTAGAGTGTTATAAAAACATATATCTTAACATTTATTTGCTTTACAACTAAGGTCATACATTTGGAATTGATGGTGACTTAACAAGTAATTGTCATTTGCTGGCATTGCGTTGGTTCTATTCGCGAAGAGGAAATTTGATTAATTTATACTTTGATAATGGCACGTTACTTGTTGAAGCTAACTATGATACATATTTCTATTTTCTTAAAAATAAATTGTAACTCTTAGTGAAAATAAGGGTGTCAAATAGTGTTGAACACATGCCAATATTTCTGGAATAGATGAACCAATGTAAATGCTCCAAATAAGGACAAAGTGGGACACCCATTAAGATGCAATATGCAATGCAAGTCCCTCGTTTTAACTAAGGAAGATCATCTTCCTCCATTGTAAAATTGAAATTGAGGCGAGGGTTAGCAGAGTAGCTGTAATTAAGCTGACAATTGGCTCAGTGATCCAAAGATCCTTCCCTACTACTTATCCTCTTCCTAAGTTGGAAAAGAAGTTAGGTGGAAATACAATATTTCAAAGGCCGGAGGAGTGTTGAGGTGGAATTGGTCTCAAATGATATTTTCTAGCGCCTGTCAGAATTGACAAGCAATTACTCTTTTGTACTACTATTAGGCACATCTAACGGCACTTACTTTTTAACTACCATCCTGGATAAAAATCGAAAAGTGATAATAACAATAATAATAAAACAGTGAATTGCCACAGAAAAAATAAACAAATTTATATTATATAATACAATATATAATACATATTACATAATACTAGTAATTTTTTAATCGCTCTGAGCTTTCCATTTCAAATTTCTCCGTATTTATTACTTTAAACCCATCTAAAGTCATAACTATGAAAAATAAATTGATGTTCTTTTCGTCAATCACGGCGAGTTATTATGATGACGAAATGACCACTGTCTTGGATGTACAGTGCCGTAAAAATTTCACAAACGCAAACATTCACTTGTCGTCCTTTTTACTAGTCCGATGCACTTCCGCCGCTAATGGCGGAACTCTTATCTACTAAAAAAGTCCTTACACTGCGTGCCCGTCGACACGCAAACCCTCACCTTCCTAGAAGCCTTGGTCTGTCAGCTAGCTATGACCGGCAACGCCAACATCACAATCGCGTCCATCTACCTACCTTGCAGACGCGACGCTCAAATAGCACGAAACGACTTCGTAGCACTCCTGTCTCTTAGCAACTCAGTTATTTAGACAGGAGATTTCAATAGCAAGTACACTCAGTGGAATGCCGCTAAAATCATCCCCCGGGGGGCGGCTTTAGACTTGCTAAGCGACGCACTCGTCTTTGTTGTCGTTGCGCCCTCTACGCCTACCCACTTTCCATATACATTGACATTGAGTCACGCAACGGATGTGCTTGATATTGCCATCTGTAAGAACATCAATCTCGCCTTACAAGGGATAGAGGTAATCCACGCGCTTGTTTCCGATCATCACCCCGTCCTTCTTCGATTAGGGCCCTCAGTCCCAACCTCACCTTCCACCAAAACCATATTAAACCGGCTCAGGAACGACTTAAAGGAAGCCACATCACCTAACCTACATACATGCTATTCCTAGGAACACATCTTCAGTTAACGACACGAATCTCGCAGTTCATGCTCTCACTAAGCACATCCAGACCGTCGAAGAGGATTGCTCGAGGCAGGTTCCCTCGGTGGATGACCACCAATGGACCCTACTGAACGACATAATGGACCTATAGAGGTGCAAGAATGCGGCGACTCGTGCCCACAAATTATATCCCACTGAAAATAACCGGCTGGTGCTAAATACCCTACAGCGTAAGTCCGATCACTCATAGCCCAGTACAAAAATGATCGTTGGGATAATCACCTCTCCAACATCGCCTTCTGGCGACTTCCCAAATCCCTGAAAGGTGGTACCGCCCAAACAATGCCTCCCTAAGCGCGTCCCAATAAACCGCCCGCCTTCTAAGACGAAGAGAAAGCCGAATATCTGGCTGACAATCACGAGCTCCAATGCTCACCGAGCAACCTACCGATCGACGCCGCTCGCCTTAAAGGAATACCTGGAAGGAAGCCGACGTCATAGGGATTCTTAAGCCCTCGAAACACCCAACTGTCCCATCGCGAAACATAAATTCACCCGCGTCCGAAGGAGACCGAGGCACGCCCTCAACTACCCCGACGATGCGACCAGCAGGGCCTAAGCTCGTTAGCAATTTCTCGTTACTAGTAGCGGCGTCTTAATTATTTCCTCTTTCTAGTTTATAAAAATTGTGTATAATAGCAACGTCCCATTCGGTGAGACTATCGGGTAGAGAGCCTGAGTCATGTCTCATGTCTTGAGTTCGATTCTCCTACGAAGAGAGTATTAGAGCAAACCAAATTATTTATTTTGAGATCATTTATAATCACGTATATCTCAATCCCTCGGACCCATCCCCTGATTTACACAACGTGACATGCGAGTGTCTCCGTGATTACGCAGATACCTACACACAACATGCAAAAAAAACTACTTCCGATTGTAAATTGGGACCTTGAAAATCCAAAAAAAGAAAAACTTATCAAAATTCTATATAATATGTGATATACTGATATACGACAGGAATTTTGATTACTGCCTTGATTAATATGCGCAACTGATTTCAAAACATATCTGTAATTATAATCAAATTTCATAATTTTATATACGAATAGACAATATACGTTTGTTTCTTTCTTACATTATAGAAGGAGAATTATACGGGATGTAAAAAGGTCAATGGAGTTAGTTTAAAAATTATAGGTAATTAGTTTTTCGTTAATTTATAAACAAATAACACTATCCAACGACTGCTTATTTCATCTTGTATACATAAAGATCTCGGCTGAGTGCCCTAAGCGGTCGGCCACCTTTCAACCTGGAGAAACTGAAACCTATGAAGGTCTTTGTGACCATAAAAAAAATCTAAATATTATCATTATTCATAAAATCTAGACAGTTGTTAAATTATATAAAAATAATACTCTAAAGTCAAAATTTTAATATAACAATTGCTATTTTATGATGATCAAACTTAAAATGAAACAAATAACTTCTACAATACTTATTCTGTTATAGGCGTTATTTAACATTTGACCTAGTAATAAAAATATAACTCTGAAAGTAAAGCTTTCGCTGTTTGGAAAACCCAAGTTTTACCATCAATCAAACTTTTGTATTACTAAGACATTCTGTTTTATAAGTTTCCGAAACTTTCGAAAAATATGACAAATTAACAAAACTTTTATTTTCTTTACGTTACGTTACTTTACGTACACCGAGCTTTGTAAAAGGCGTTTGATTAAATTCGTTACCTCAGTTCTAAAACCTTGATAATTATAATTGTACTTAAATGTTTAAGGTTTATCTGGTCAGATCTGTAAGTACTCATTATCTCATCCTTATCGCAATTGCAATGTTATTAAAATAATGCTTTATGGATAGCAAATATTATGTAGAATATGTGTAAAATAATCCGATTTACATCAAGTGGTACATATTATGTAAGGAACTATGTTCCACATATCACCATAGCAATTTATGGTCGTATTATTCGCTTAAACTCGATTCTTGAATGTTAATTTAGTGTGTAAGGTTATGTGTCACGTGTTCGTGTTTCGTTATGCGTGTGTTGTGTTCATTGAGCGCTGACTAGTCCATTGGTTTAACTTATCAGAGGAATCGGTTAGGGGCGTAAAATTAATGTCAAAAGCAAAGATACAAATAATTTCATATTTGGTTTATAAGTCAGAAATATCTTAAGCAACACTACGTTACTAAATATAAGTAATGAATAAATATAAATTCATCAGTTTTCATAGTCATTAATTTAATCTAAAACAATAAAATTTAGCTAAGCTTTATGATAACAGTTTAGCTTGAAGACTAAAATACCAGGATCCCTCAGAATTCCAAAATTAGTATTTCGAATGAACTATCTCTTCAGACAATATTGAATTACTATTTATTTGCATGATATCAAAAAATATATATTTTATATAAGGTAATGATTCTTTTTTAATAAAAAAAAACTAGACTAGGTAAATATTGCACTAAATCCTAAAATGTACGAGTATCATTTTATTTAATTATTACTTACAGATAGTCTTCGGTTTTCGTTCAATATTCTGATATATTATTTTTCATCATCCGGTATTCTTACACTATTAGCTCTTGCAGTTTATCTTGAAGTTTATTCAGTGATCCACTTCTTAAAAACATACTGTCACTCTTGTTTATTACTTTTTTCTTTGTCACATTTTTGGTCAAAACAATTTTTTTCCTCCATTTAAATTAGTTTTATAGTAGATTATAACATTCTATTCGATATATTAATAGGTTTATCCCGATAGGTTATAACATTTTATTCTATATATTTATAGGTTATAACAATCTATTCGATATGTTTATAGGTTTATCCCTATAGGTTATAACATTCTATTCGATATATTTATAGGTTTATCCCTATAGGTTATAACATTCTATTCGATATATTTATAGGTTTATCCCCATAGGTTATAACATTCTATTCGATATATTTATAAGGTAACATTTTGTAATACGTTTGTGTCCCCACTGGTAGTTAACGCCTGGTTTATCATTTCGCGGTACCTTAAGCACCTCGCATGAGATCTAAGCTTTACTTTTGCTTTATATATATCGTCGCTACCACTAATTTACAACCGGAATTCCTACGGTATGAAAATTTATGCGACAACAGGCCTTTCAAAGTTAATCACAAAATGAGGCTTAAACTTCCAAATTACAAAATTCGTCATCTTATATCGAGACTTCACAACACACGTCTGATGTAAAAAATTAGATAAATTTAAATCTCTTTTGGAAAGAATATAAAATTATTATCAACATGTAATACTATTTACACCAGTACTGAAAATTATTCAAAGAGGTTAGAGTATTAGTTACTAAATCAATACCATTCAAAATTGTTTCACAGATAAAATTAAATTAGTAAAAATAAAATACTCTTGCGTATAAACATTTTAATTATAACAGTATGGAACCAACTTCAATTACGTCCGAAATAAAAAGTAAATAATTTCAAATAATATAATATATATTAATTATAGATATAGATTATATATCTTCAAGTACACCCAAACTAAAAATTTCAAACGTCACTTCACTTACTAGGGAGAGTGTTCTAAGGAGATGTTCAGATTAATGCCAGCCGCTGAGTTTAAACATCGTACATCACGACAGAATTGAAAATTTCATCAACATCATCTCGATGATTGGCGATCCACCACTGTGCGTTTTATGAGAAACTTCCTGGCACGCACAACTACTCTGTAGAATCAGCTGTTGCCAACGGTGTTTCCGAACCGACACGACTTAGGGACCGTCAAGATAAGAACCTTCCTTTCTAAAAGGCCGGCAATGCATTTGTGACCCTTCGGGATTGCGGATGTACATGGGTGGCGGTAATCACTTACCATTACGTGAGCAGCTTGCTCGTTTGCCACCTATTCGGAACTGTATGTTCGTTTATTATTTCTTATATAAAAAAAAACATGTCTTAAGTATACTCCTGTCACGACCGCCTCCTGACGCACCTTAGCAATCAATGCAAATTTTAAAAGTGCATTTCCCGTTAACTTCAAAATTAGTATTCAGCAAGTTTAAGAAATTAATTATCTGGTCTAAATAAAAATTTCAGCCTATTTAAGTATGCTTTAGCAGCATAGGTTGCAGAACGGCTGGATACAGACTGTTCATTTTCAATAAGTGCTTAAAGCCGTGTATTAATTGATATAAGAAATACTTTTAACTCGATAGGAGCAGCTAAGGACAAAAACTAACTAATTGAAATTATCAGCTAGGTGCTGGTTAAATTATTAAATTGTCAGTTCTTTAGTCTGAAACTCCAGTTTTGAAAAGTACCTATTATCCTAAAAAATTGTAATCATAATATTAAAAGTGGACTGTACAAAAAAAATAGATTAAATTATTAAGACACTCATATACGAAAAAGAATAATTTATTCATTAAAGTATAAAAATTATATCTTGCAAAATTACAAATAAAAAATTACATTTACACACATCGACTTCGTAAATTGAGGTACATACAATAATAAGCGGAGTATTATAATAACCTTTGTATGTTATTACGTACAGATTAAACATTACAGAACATATAAATTGTACAACGAACCCTGAGTAGCAAAACGGCGGACTGAAGACAAAAAAATTATATATGTATATATGTATATATATATATATATATATATATATATATATATATATGTATATATATATAAAGATTTAATTCTAAGACCATTTAGCTTTCAACTAATCATTGTTCTTATTTAATTTTCACTTCAATGACAAATGGGGCTTGAGCCCTTATAGGAATAATAACTAGGCCATAAAATCGTTATATTAAACATATAAACCAAGTATTATGTTAACATAAATGTCAAGGAAGCATTAAAATGAATTGATTAGAGACTCACTCAATAGTTGCACTATGTCTGCAGCGTTCAAAACACTGATGTATACGAAATGAGAATTTATAATTATATTCAAAATATTATAAAATTTTCTTCTTTCTAACACAATCACAGCAAAAACAATCATTATAACATTTTAAACATTTTTCCAATCAAATTGAATCACGATAGAAATATATATACATACAAAAAAATAAGAACTTTATTAATCACAGATTTTCTCCCACCAATATTACATGGTTTAATAAGCAAATACATCAGAATAATGATGAAAATTGTAACGTCTTAAAGCCCACATAGATAAAACACCAGGTAGATTTCGTTTTTAAAAATAACGTAGGTATCTGAAGTATTTATCAAATAAATACATATTAAAAAAAATAACAAGAATCTATGTACGTTGATATGTTTACAAACTTTAAAGTTTCTAATAAACTTTATCCCTAATCTCAAATAAGTAACATATTAAAAATAAGTTTTATTTTTTTTACTTATTAGCACAGATGAGAGGGATATCCGGTATACCTTTTCTAGAGCATCACTTGTTCAAGCAGATAATTGGTGTCCACTTTGTACATGGGTCACCATTGGACACGATGTCCCTGAGGACGGCCTAGTTTGTGGTCACCCAGAATAGACAATACACGGAGAAGTATTCCATAGACAACCACCAGACGACTCGACTTCAAATAGGTATAGCTGACACCAAACTCGAAACAAGATTTTGTTTATAGGAAAAAATCAATATCATCAGAAAGGGACAATAAATATACAGACGAAAGGGAGCAAATCGAGCACTTGCAAGAAAGAACTTAAGGTACACCTAGATTCTGTTGATGTTGATGCTGTTAGCCTATGCGGCTCTTACAGCTTAATCGGACACAGGGCCCACGGAACTAAGGAGTCCGTGAGCTTGTTATAAATCGTGTTTCACTATTGTGGTTCTCTTACTTACTCAAAGCGCTCATAAACTGAGCGTGTCGCTCTACTCTTTGGTCTCATACCTATCTGATGATGCCACCCAAGTTGCCAGTTGCCCTAGTTATCGAGTGATTCTCCCGAGTGGAGAATGGATGGTGATGACTAATGACCGTCCGAGGTTTTGGTGTGCGAACCTAGCCTCTGATGGACACCACCTGTTTTCATAATAATCGGAAGCTGTGGGCGGTGAGAACAGCCCTGACACGCGGGTGTAACGAGTATACGCGGTGTCGCGAAGATTGCGTCGCGCTCGGAGGCGAAGGCGACGCAACGAGATGTTTGAACTGTGTGTGGGTCCGGGGTCCGTCGAGGACGGACTGGCGTTAGGCTCCCCCATGAAGTGGGGGTCGTCGAGGATTTGAAGTACAGAAACCACTGGAATGTTACGCAGAATTTTGCGCTTACAATAGTAATCAAGCAAAATGGCGTCTTACGAGGATAATTTCTTATATGAAATCCAGGAGTATTATGAAATGAATCTCACCTGAAGAAAGATGCACCCAACAACCGTGGATGTAGGCATCTATGAACAACTGAAATATTATAGTATAACCAACCTAACCCATGCTCGGATCGACACAGATTAGGATGCAAGAAATAACACTAATTCTCATTACATCACAGTCAATGATCAAATACGAAATGTGAGCGGGACACCTATAACTACCAAGATACTGGTGTGGACCATGCACTGTATAATATTATGCCGCCCTCCTGAGTGTACCACTCTGCCCTGACAGCAATTCCAGAAGCCTTTCTAATATATTTCTTAGTATTGCTACCCATCCACAGACTGCAAAGAGAGGCAAGAGGGCTGGAGTGTCAGTTGATGTATACAACGGAATGATCTCATCTGTGCTCTTAGAAATCTTGATCTTTACAATAAGCTACTTAGTAGGTAGTAAAGTTTAAGGTACAAGTGAAAAATATCGTTTTACGAAATTAATTGATATCAATTTAAGAGTTTTAAATAATAATTATTATATTAATTTTGATTTTATTGAAACGAATTAAGTTATAAGCACTCTCTATATTGGAATCAAGGCTAGCTTCTCAGTACATTTTACGAGTACTAAACATATTAAAAACAAAAATTCCTACTTATTACAGAATAAGCAGAGAGACATAAATTTGAATCTCTGATCACTTCTATATAAAACCACAGATACTACAAATTTGACGGCATAAATTGTTCTAGAATGTCATAACAAAATATGAAATAACTTGTCCGTAAGGACTGATCGTGAATTCAACCTTATATAATTATAGTTTAAAATTGTTTTCGTTCTTTTACTGTAAACTACTTATTATTATATTAAAAAGAAAGGATATCTATATGCGCTATTATTTGTGGTTTTCTTTTAAATGGCTGAATGAGTATCTTGAGTTTTTGTACGTCAATGTATTACACATTTGTTAGATTTCTTATTAAACCAAACTTATTTTCAACTTTCTTGTCAAATTTTGACTTTGACATTGACAGCGTGTAAATAGGTTGAATTTTTTATGTGAAAAAATAACATTTTTGACATTACTTCAAGGTGTGTACAGTTACAGTTTCATCAGTCTTATTTATATATTTAAGAGTCGAAATAAAGTTCGGTTTAATACGAAATACGTATGACTATCTATAACTAATACCGTATCTAGTGGCTAGTTGTGGTGTGTGTGTGGTCGCAACGGCTAACAGTAACGGCACGTCATTGACGTCGATGTTAAGGGATTTTGTTAGTGTTGCTATATCGCAAAAATCTGTTGTCATGAGCAAATCGGCTAAAGTCTTTGATAGAACGCACAGTTCTCGAAGCTTACCCTCCAGGTATAATATACACTGTAACAAAAGATTAAATATATTATTATTTCTGTATGATTTTGATGTTGAAATAATCGTGACAAAGTCTCTTTTATAATACAATGAGCACACAGTTCTGAGTTCTGACAACACTGATGGTAAGTTAAACCATCACTAACGTCTTGTGAATTTCTCGTTTGTCATTTGTCTATGTTCTAATCTGTTATAAACTAGTAGAATAACTTTTTCATTTTAATTATTCGGGTATATCAGGTTCATATCAATGGTTCTATAGTTTATTAAAATACCATTGTTATTTGAAAATTGCTAAATACTAATCTCATCGATATTATTTTGACAGTTCACACTCCTTTGTTTCTCATTGTGCAAATTTATTCTAAAATAGACTTTAATGTTAAATTATGAATAAGTGGAGAGACAGATCGTCTCTCGTGAAAGTTGGATCTTGCAATTTTCTCTTCAATAAATAAAAGTGTGCCCATTAAGACATGTGTTGGAAGTAATGGAGATTCAAGATCAAAAACACAGCCAATTACTTATTGTGACAATTTTATAAATTAAAAAAAATATAAATTGTTCTAGTAAGTAGTATTACTTCTCTCGTGTTGAGATCGTACATGGGCGGCGGTAATCACTTACCATTAGATGAGCAACAGGTCGTCCGCCACCACTGCCATGAAACAAAAAATTAACAACCGGTCACTGTTATTAATAAGGGCAAAATAAAAATACCTGATAGGCGGGTACTTTGGCGTGTCGCATGATGGGCAGAGCGTCCAACATGCCGCCTACTAGAGGCGACAAGCCGCCCAATCCGCAATCCCGCCCCACTACACGCACCTGCCTGCAAAAAAACAAAATCTACTAAATAACAATACAGTACATAAAGACCCTAATTTAAATTTATAGTGTAATACTCCTGCAATAAAAAGTTATCAGTATGAAAATAAAACAGGTAGGTACATGGAATACTCCGGTGAGAAATCAGAGAGTTTTATGTTATATGGTTGTATTTTTTTTTTGTTCTAATTTATAACATTATCCTCACCAAGAGTTGGTGTCTCCGACTATAGCGACGGCTTGCATGGGCGTCTCCAATGTTTTGTTCAGGTACGATGCGAGGTCCAGATCCCGCCGCAACTGCGTCTCCCACGTATTAGGATTCGAAATTGTTCCTGGAAAATCAACGGTGAAACTGAATTAAGTTATTGGACAATAAACATCTATTATTTTCAAACACCGACAAACGCTGCGCTAGAGCCAGGTGGTAGAGTCGTAATAATATTTTTATAATGTCCTCATTACTAATTACTTTGCTTTTGTTACGTATTGGTCAATAATTAGGATTAGTACAGTAAAACGGCGACTGAGAGATGCGAAGTTGTATGGTCGCGTTGCCGCTCGGAAACCTCTGCTAAGGCCGCAAAACAACAAAAAACGGTGGCTCAATTATGGCCTGGGGTTGCTTTTCTAGCCAAGAAACTAGCGATTTGATTAAAATTGAAAGAATTTTAAAAAAGGAACAGTACAAAAACGTTTTAGAACAAAATGCCGTGTTTTTCCGGGCTGCGATTAATTGGAGATGAATTCTTTTACCAACAAGATCTAGAGGATATTTAGAAGAGAAAGAGGCACAAGGGGTGTTATAAAAACATGGTTTGGCCTCAGAGCCCGGATTTCAATCCCATTGAACTTTTATGGGAAGAGCTTGATAGGAACGTTTGTAATCGTGGCCCATCCTTGCGAGAAGAAATGTGGAATGCTTTATACGAAATTTGGAACAATATCTCACAAGACACCATTAACAAATTGATTGCCCGTATGCCGAGACCTGTGAAAAATGTCATAAAATGTAAAGGAGGATTTTCTAATGAAAAATCAGTTTGGCTAACTATAGCCTTTTTTGTATGAACTGTTTATATTTCTTTACGCTTTTAAAGTATATTGCTTGTCAATCAATGTTCTATTAGATGATAAACAGGTTAATTAAACATTTAATATTTTATTGGAGTTTTAATTTATTTTCCTACTTTAATTAAGGTGGTCTTAAACTTTTGGCCTGCAAGGTACATATGATCGATACTAAGAGTATTTTCTTGCTTCATAAACCCTGTTTATTATTTCTGATCTAATATATTGGAAATGGTCATATCGCATCAGTCTCTGATGTTGATTTTTAATCAGATATTTCTTAATTCCTGCTATTATACGAAATGGAGTATTGGACATTTTATTTAAAAAATCGTTTACGCCAATAAACGTAGGTCTCCCTCATAAACTGCTATGAAGCAAATTACTGAGCCACCATATCCCTTAGTCCAAATATTTATTATTATAGACATCACATCAAAATATTTAATTTATTATATTTTATTTATTTACAAGAAAATATTATTCTCACCTTGTAAAATTAGATCAGGTATATAGTGTTCAGTAACGCCACCCAAGAGGGAGGCATCGAATCCTGACCTCATTTGACCTTGAAGCGTTCGACAGCAAAGACTCGGTAAAGGAAATTCAAAAACTTGTTTCACATCAAATGTGTCTTTCGGTTTGTCTGCGTGTTCTTTGTGGCTAAGGTCGACCGGTGCGAATGAATTGTTACCTCGTTTGAAATTTATTATAATAGTATTCTCCTTACGTTTCCTGACGAAGGATTTCGGCGACATTTCACGTTTCACATCACCGACTACCGTTTCCTTAGCAAACTGAGGCTCCGATTGTCGCGGCATGTCGTTCATGTATTCCATTTCAGAAGCGTTAGTAGGCGTCTGAAGGAGTGATTCCATTAGCTGACACTTGTAACAGATCTCGCATCTTTCTTCTTGTATTGGAGGAACGATCGTTGGGTCGAACTGGAAGTTGTCCAATTTCAAGTTACCCGGCTTCCCAATGTAATGTCTGTCTAGTATTTCTAGGTTTTTACTCTTCATATAATTAGTGACTATCTGTGGGTACTTATCAAATTCAAACTTAAAACCGGAATGTTTTATAGGCTTGGAATGTTGGAGTGTTTGCCGACAGCATTTCGACGGACTTTCGGAGGTGCAGGATTTGTTTTGATCACAGGTTTCTTTACCAAACACCGAGCACTTTTCTGGCACTTCCACAGGGACGGGCTCATTGTGGACTTTCGAAGACTTCTTCACACTTTTCCCACCATTCGATTTATTCTTCAATCCTACCAGCTTCTCATCGTCGCCCAACACAAAAACTACCTTTTTCTCCGACTCTAAATCCGACCCTGAAGAATTAAGACTTGAATCCGTAGACGCTTTCAATGAGATCAATATCGTGGGGTTTCTTCTTAGCTGGCTGGATTGCTCGCTACAATCTACTGGCTCCGAATTAATAGAGAGCTTATCGTTAAAATTAGAGAGCGTTGTCGACCGTTTAAGGTTGACCTCGCTCGACACTAACGTATTAACACTACTACCTCTACATTGAGTATTAACTGACGGCACTTCCAAAATGTCCCTGGGTTTTAATTGTCCTAAACTATTCCTACACGTTTCAGTTCTCCTTAGGCCGGAATTTTGTGGCACTTTAACACATATAACTTCGCTTTCTTTGTATTGGCAGTCTTCGTACAGGAAATCGGTCCTGGTGACGTCACCGCATCGAACGAAATAAGTAAGCACGTCGAGTAACTTATTGATGAACTGTGTGTTTTGTGCTCCCGCGATGATAGTTCTAGCTGCTCTTGGTGGGAAGCCAATACTTCCGCACAGATCGCCCAGTTGTGCCCACAACGCGTTATAGGGGCGCCGATATTCTGGTCCTGCCTTGGCATGTGTGTTCTGTGGATCTATTGCGTCGTAGGGACTGACTGTTGTGACCCATCCCAAATGATGAGTCAGCACATTCGTTAGAAGCGTGCTGATGAAACTGAAACAAAATTTCAAAAACTGTTATAATTTCGTTATCCTTTTTGATTGAACAATTCTTCCTTAACTTTTATATACTTCACATCAATACAATATTTTTTATGACACTTAAGGTGATAAATTAGCATTACCTTGAGAAGCATCAATAGCCTAATGGTTAAAGGTACGGTCTGCGAAACTTAAAGTCGTAGGTTCGAATCCACCATTCTACTATTGCCGTGAACCATCTCCTAGCAAAAACATTTTTAACTTAGTTGGAGTGGTTTCTTTTAAAAAAAATTTAAAAAAAATACAGTTGAAGTGACTTGAGCCCTTTAACGCCTACATCCGGCAACAAAAGTTACACGCCTTGATACACCCGAAAACTTATATGGAATGTCTCGCAACCTTTCATGGTTCCTAGGATCTCTACACTTACGCAATAGAGCAGCGTTACGGTGATGTTTCACGTTGTTTTTCTGTGAGGGCGTAATCTATTCCCGGTCGAACCGATCTATTCATAGTGCAAATATAGTCGACGCATTTTAAACTGAGTCGTCGGGCAATAAATGTCACTGTGACAGTAGGAATGCGCACGCAATGCAACCCGTTATCGATACTTAGCTACCTGCGCACGCGGGATCGATACGTCATCCCTATAAGACAAAAACGGCCCTTTTCAGAGCCACATTAAGATCTATACAGTTTCTCTATGATTACGTTGAAACAAACATTTTATCTTACAAATTAAAAACTTTTATTTTCAGATAGCGTAAAATTATTCCTATTATTACTTAACATATTTTAGCATATCGATCGTACCTATCCCGTTATCGATATGCACCTCTACAATTCTTACGCACATCACTACACCTCTCCATAAGACCTGTAAGTGCGAGCGAGACAGATAAATATGATTTATGACCCGAAGCCTCAGTTCATAATGTCGACTATAGTATAAGAACAATTTTATGACAATATTAGTATAGCATAAAGTGATTTATTGATCCTGTTTGTAATTCGTAAATGTAAACTACATCAAATAAATATACAGTTTGATAATAATAGCGAAAACTCATACAGTTTATAGATCTCACCAAATTAGGTGCACAGCCAATTTGCACAATTTGCAAACGTCAAGCCGTTCAAAAGGCACGGAAATCACGTGAAAAATACGTAAATACTCCTTTCAAAAATAACCTGACGCAAACATGTCCGCACTATAAATAAATGTAAGTTACACATGACGACCTCTTCATTCACACGTCTTTCGTAATTATCGGGCAAACAGAAATGAGCCAAAGACAAGCATTTTTTTTTATTTTGCGAAGTCATTAATTGCCGGTCATCGTTGGATACGATCCAGAAAAAAATCTTTGTGTGTAAAGTGTCTTTTTGGAGAGTTAAGTTATTAAGAGTAAGTTTAACCACTTATAGTATCCAATGTAATGAAAGTGCACATTTTATTTATTATTTAATTAGATTGATTTATATGCATTATTAAAAAAATATTATTGTTAATTGTGTGACGTATTTTTTTTAATAATTTAAATCATATAATTATGACCTAATTACATAGATTAAAAACCAATACAGAAAATATTTTATAATATAAAAATGGCAGCTACTATTGACACTTACTAGAATGCTTAGTACTTACCCTTAAAGTCATCTGATTCTTTTCATTGGCAAAGGAGTTATCTAACTGGTAATAAAATTAGTGCGTCACTGCGTAACAAAAAAAAACGAATTTTACATATAGAATGGAATATTTTTGTCATCTGATAGAGTCACGTGAACTCGTTGTCTATTGAATTTATCACATTATCGTATCTCGATATACATTTTCGTATTTCGAATGCCCACGACTTTGGAATTCAATGATTCAAAGAATTTTTTGTATACGGATTGTAAGATTTCGCGGAATAATTAGCCGTAAAAACTAAAATAAGGCTATGATATGGGCCAAATTTTTATTTATAAACAGGCACGTCTGTCACACAACAGTCTGATTATGCCGGAATTTTAAGTTTACGTAATACGTAACAACCTTTTTAATAAGTCATAGACCTGAACAAAATATATTCATTAGATTTTAAGGGATGACAGGGATACTAACACTACCCTCCACTACCCCTTTAACAATTATAACTTCCGTATTGACGGTCTAACGACCGGCAGTCTAACTTCTCAAATGATAAACGTTGTTTTGTCCCGTCCACATAAAATCTAGAATTTTAAACTCGTTTATGTCTCTGCGATGTGGCATCCGAACAAATGCTGACGTCACAGATCATACGTTTTACAGGTGTTCGTGTAAAATATTTTCAGAATCTTTCACGTCTAATTTAGCTTTGCAAATGGAAAATACCCAATAGATATGAGGCGCGATGTCAGTGTATACTATATAGTTTTGACAGGTGACTTTGACAACCTAAACGGCATTTTAGGAGGGCAACTCAAGGACTTGCGAAATATCCACGTGACGATTAATTGCAGTTTTTTTTAATAATAAATCGTAACGCTGCTACTATTGATAAATTTATTACATACTCTGATGACTAGCAGACACAGCAAGTCAAAACTACCATATAATAAAAAGTTTTCTGACAATCATTTTAAATTATATAATAAAATTATATGACGTCACATTTTTTTAAATCGTTGATAAACCATTCGACATATATAATTGAGTTACATCTTTCATGTTTAATCGATCAAGACACGTGATTAAAGTTTTGTTGAGACGTTCGTAGACGCATTTTAAAGTCAGGTGTATCCCAGGTATTTATTTAGGAACGCTAATATTAGGCCCGTACATATAAAATTGGCATTTTGTCGAACTGGCCACTTTGATCTCAAATAATCTGGCGTTTGGCTAGGTATTCCATATTCAAATGTATTTCTAACATAGGCTTATGTTTTAGCGTTTCAAATTTTCGCACCATTTCATTTTTCTTTGACATCCTTCTGTTAACAATATAGAAAACTTGAAATATAGCGTTATTTACGAATATGAGTTCTACCATGCGCTGCAGAAACATCTCGAAGGATTAATGATGAGTACCGGGAAGCTAATGTAAAAGAAAGCACGGTACGTTTTTGGTTCCAACGTTTTCATTCTGGATATTTTGACCACAAACCGCGTGGACGGCTGAAGAACCCAAGTCGACAATGAAGAAACAAAGGTAATCGTGAAAGCGGCTTTGGTATGAGTGACAAAATAATATTAATTCACTGGAAACATATTGTCAAAGCGAAAGAGCTCGAGAAAAGGGTACCTATAAAATGGCAAAAGTGCATAGACAATAATGATACATATTCGGTTGATTAAATATATATAAATTAAATTTAATCAATCTAAATTTTTTCAATTAAAATTAAATTTTATCAATTAAAATTTAAATTATTCGTAAAAAAAACGTTTTATACTTTTTTCATATCATACGCTAATTTCATATGTAAGGACCTATTATTATAATATTATCATGCCATATCGATAAAATGATGGCAAACGTCTCTTAATATCTCATACAAATATTGTTCTCAAGGCACTGAGCTATGCCGATGATATGGACAAAATGAGACAATGAAAATAAAATAATCTTAATAAAAAAACAAACTTCATTGTCTGTCTGTCTACAGCGATGTAGAAAATTTATTGAAGGAAAATAATGTGACATATTGTTTGATTATGTCATCTCAACTAATAACGATTTAAATCGTACATCCTTGGCGGAGTTCCAATTGCTCTTATTATAGCAACAATCTCTTTTTGATACTCAAAATTCGTTTTTAATCTTTCTGATTGCCAATAATTCAAGCGCCGAATGATGTTATTTAATGTATAACAAATAATATTTATATACATTCATTCTATTTTATTTCTTGGTTTTTATATATCACTTTTCAAAGAGTTGTGTGTAAACGGCATTGTAAATCAGTCAGATTTTTGTATTTGATTTCGGGATTCAAAATAAAGAGATACCGAATTATGTCCGGGTATAATATTTAATAAGATTGAGTAGAGTGATGGCTGGTAAGCGATAATGATAATTCTAATCGCCACTTAGCGGCTGAATGACAATTATGTATATATTATATATTGAAGTCATAACTGTGTAGTAATAATGTGTCAACACGTGTGAAGAGGTCGCGATTGCTGCCCTTAGGTGGTATTATATTATGGAGGTATTTATTTTTATAAAATGTAATGGATTTTACATGCCATGTCAGTCACCGTTTGTCACCTGAACTGTCATGAAGAAGGTAACTGATGCTTAAATTATTACGATACTATATTATACCGTTTGTCATCTCTTCTTAATATTTCTATTCCTATAACGTCGATTGGTAAAATTCGCTAAAAATATACACAACACTAGATCTAAATGCATTAAATTTATACACAAAGATTCTAAGAGCGAATTATATTTTGATATTAACTTCAATCGTGATTCTCTTTATGCAGTAAAACTGTCCCTTCAATGAAATATATGAAAGACATATGCACAATAGAGTGTATGTGGTATCGGGATCTGATAAAGGAAAATTGAATGATTTCCTCATGATCAATTTCTACGGCGATATCTTCTGAATTAATGGGTCAGCTCGATCGGGGTAGGACCACGCCCTCGCAGAATACCAACGCAAAATAGCAGCACAATGCTGCTATGTTTCCTCTGGTGAGTGTAGGGGTCCGGAGATATTTCTGGTGACGAGGCATTCCTTCTCAGACCTCAAGGGTGACAACGCATCTGCATTATGATTCCTTGTCACTACATCAGGTGAACTGTTTGATTGCTCTTAATGTAATGTAAAAGACAACGAGTGAGGTGCCTTTGTATGCGCAAATGCTTATCTGATGTGTGTGTATATATATATAATTATTACACTCACAAATTGGTGTGCTTGGTATCCCCTGTGGCCAAAACTGCGCAAAGATTTGACAGTAATGACTCTGCTTGTTTGTTAGAAAAGCGTGGATCGCTTGTGACTAGATTCAACCACGTCGACTGTAGCCGCGGCCCATATATGAGGTCTGACAACCTTAAACAAACAAGAAATTCTGTAAAATTATTCGCATTAAATAATGAAAAGATTATGAGGGTAATGCAGTGATTGAATCCTTCTTCGAATTTAATTTAATAACAAAAATATTTTTTCTTTTCGTATCTAATGTTCATTCAAACTGACAGAGCAATTCAAGTTTTTTTTAATTAGGCTGTGAAAAACGAGCGCATAATTCACCGGCCAAGTGTGATTCCAGCTGACCATAACACATGAAACATTTCTTCTTTGTACTCTGGTTTTACTTTTAATAAATACTTTTACGTTCCATTTCCACGTTTTACTTTTAATACTTTTAATTCAGACCCATTGTCAGTCTTGATTGCTAAGATGGAATGCAGGAATAAGATCTGTGGTTTCTATAACTCAGTAGATACAAAGCAGCATTAAATTTCTATTTGCTTGGTATTCTATGAAAGCAGTACGTTCCTGGCCTTTTGAACTCTCCGTATTACAGCATTTATACCGCGAAAACTTGTTAAGCGCATTAATATTTTTAAGACATCTGGAAATGTGTTTGTCAATCCAGTTTGTAAGCATGGTTATTACGGCTATATTCAGTCTCTGATTAATGTATTAATTTTATAAAGAAGAACGAAATTAAACAAACTATTAACTACAATTATTACTATATAAAGTAAGAGTAGAAAAAACAATAAAATTTATACAAACGTCATTTACCATCTGGCAGCATCTCCCGCGGCATTATGTAAAGTTGACACGAAATTCCCGCCCGAACCGGCAGCCAGTGTTGCCAACCGTAACCGACACACAAGCGCTTGTAATTGTGGAGAGTGTTCGACGCATCGCCGTATAAAATCCCTACGAAAAAAAAACTAAGTATAAAATAAAACCACGACTTAAAAGTATGAAAATATGATGTTAATATAGTTGATGAGTATCTAGTGATAACAAATATACTTACTCTGTCCTTAATAACGTGACCTCATGGTCAATGTTTTTTGATTATTACAAGACGGAAGATATAAAATACACAGGATATATTTATAGTGCCGCAGGCATTAGCGCAAAAACAGAAGTACCCACAGGTAGTCTCGCCAGTCCGAAGTAATGCGATAAGAAATAAGATTCAGGGAGACGATACATACATGCAATACTCGCAGACGGCCGCATAACTTAGTGATGGTATTACCTGGCAGCTAAGTTGCGGTATGGTTGAAAAATAATATTTGTGCATCACAAATTATTTTTAGGTCTGAGTACGTTATACGTCCCGATCTTAACGCACATTATATTACTTTGCGAAATAATATATTTAATGATACATTTTACCAATTTATTATAACACAATAAAACAATTTATATGGCTAACTGCTTTCTTTTGAATAAAAAAATTACGGAAAAAAAAAATTGTTACTATGCGACAAAAATCGAAACGTTCGAGAACAAGACCTGGCTGTATGGACTAAAGTCCTTTGCCTTTGAAACGTTTGAATGCTATAAGTTGAATTAGCGGTATCAACATTTGTTTGTTTTTATTCTATCTATTTTTATATAACAATGTGCAATGTTGTCGGTGAGACCAAAGTCAACAAAGCAAACTCTCCCGAATAAGCTATTAATTTCTTAGTATAGGCTAGATTTGTCTATTATGTATCCAACATCATAAAGTAATAATGTTCAGTCATACTATAAAAAATATTTATTTTATCAATGCATGAATCTTAACTTAACTACTGAATAATATAAACTGACAGGATAAATAAAAACATCGCCGTCTCATGAAAACACATACAACTAATTTTTTTAACTGGCAATTGTAACTTGTAATTATTTTCATTGCTGTTAAGAAAGTATGGGGTAGTTTAGGCGTGGTTTATTTTGTTTTGTGCGTTAAAATGCCGAAAACTTTTTCATATCTAGTCGTCAAAACAAAACTTGTTCACATTATATTAAAGTATTGGCAAGTCTAAGGGATTAGATTCTATTCCTCTAAATATCATCAGCAATATAGTTGTCAATCATTACAGCATATAAGAAATATTTGTGTTGTAATCAAGATAGTGAATGTGGCGCCCCTAGAACTTTTTTTATTTTTACTGCCAGGCTTTACATGAAATATATATACAATCATTATATTTAACAAATAACCACCGTATCACGTACACATAAGGTCCAAATTTGTAATATTCGGTACACTATCATTGTTCTATAGACAGACTATATGTGTCATCGTTATTAGCGTCGTAAACCGACTTTTGTCACGAGTTTAGGATAAATGACAGTGATAACGAACTAAAACAGATAGTAAATTTAATAAAACAAGTTTATAGCTTGACAAACAATTAGGTCTTAGACACGAGTTCTTAGACCTTCATAAATCACACCCTCATATGATACTGCAGTGAATATTTAAAATATATCTTTAAGTTTTGTTCAATATTAATTGATGATTTTGTCGTCCGTTTTATTTCTACAACAGATGACATCAATTGTGCCGATGTATAGTGGAGTAATCATTCGCCAAGCACAAAGGCATTCACTTGCCGACACCTTTAATCCGATGTAAATAAGCAGAGAAAGGTTTAGCTGAAATGTAAGAGGTATGGGAAATAGAGACGACAAAACAACGAGTCATCTGTGATGCACAAATATATTTCCTCGTCCGGGAATCGAATCCAAGTTCCACGACTCAGCAGCTACGTCACGCTTGCATCAGTTTTTTTTTTTTTAATTGATCCAATCTTGAACAACCTATTACCAAAATGTACGTATATACAATTCCAAATCATTAAATGAAAATGTATTACGAAAAACACTTACATATCGGAAGAATCAGGTACAGTGATCAACAAAGCTAGTCCAAGTTTATTTCTCCTCGGCGCCACCGCAGACGATGTGCTCATTAGACTATCACTTGTGCCGCTCGTTGTACTGTTGCTGTATATCTATCAACAATAAATGCCTGCCAATTTTACATATAATCTTTTTATTTACTTTATATATTTTAAAATTATCTGTACGTATACTATAAAAAGCTCAAGAGTTTCTTCGGTTTGTTTCACTCGTTCGAATTGAAAAACTGTTTTGGTTTTGGACCAATAGATGCGGAGCATCAATAAAAATGTTGCAAAAACGGCAAAGTTATTCCTTTTGAGAGCTTCCATTGCGTGTGCTGGGTTATACGGTTAAAGTTACGCAAAACATTTTTCTGTTGAAAAATCAGAAATGCTCCCCTTTAAAAGTTCTAAAACAAAGCGTTGCTTTACATGACACATACCAAGCATCCTGTAGTCTACGCGAACGAAGAAGCGGGCACAGCTAGTTTATTTATATAATTAGAGTGCAAGGTGGACACAGTTCATCAGAACGCTTTCGCGTATACGGCGAAATCTTCTCGTTATTTCCCGATGAAAACAGCCGCGCAGGTTATATTAAAGTGGAGTAGCTTTGCAAAAAACACTGTGGCACTCATATGTCGCTATTCTGTATTCCTATAATGCACGGGCAATCAGATCGGAGGCAGGTTCTGATGGAGTGATGCAAAGATACGGGATAAACATACAACGTAACAGACTTAGATCCGATAACCCACAATTGTACAACGGTTCTCCGATTTTAATAAGCCACCACACGAAACAGCATCTTGGAGCCGCTATCACTAATGTACGAGATAATCTATGTACGCTTGATCTGTAGACCGAGGGGACCGATTTATGCTCTTCTCTTGTGTGTGAACTTACGCGTCGAAACATTTAAAAACCGTTTCGTAGTAAAAAAATATTAAAATGATCAAGGAGGTTCTTTGTATATATGTGGTATACATTGTAGTAACTTTTTAATAAATGCTTTTTTATAGTAACGTGTTATATACGTGTTAATATTATAACGATATTTTTTTATAAAAGAAATAATATTTATTTTACTTTATATGCTATTTTTTTGAGCTATTTTACGAAGTTAGCGTGTTCACGGACTCAAAGTCCATAATATGGTACTCGATGCTACTATGATCCGACTAAGACGATGAGATATGCTTCACCATTAATGTCTCCCGTTTCTTTCACACCAAACGAAACAACAGCAATATGCTATTTTTTACGCTGGCATTTTGTGAATGTCAATTTGTAAACTATAAACAGCCAGTTTATAGCTACGGCGTGACTCTATCACGTACAAGCTATGTCAATAAAATAAAGATAAAATCCATTTCGAAAACATTTTTTATCAAAACTGGTATAACTCTTACTAACACATCTGAATACAAAGTAGACTATATAAAATATTTACTTCGCAAACATTCGAATATGTTTTGACATATCACGGAATCTGTTATATATTAATACTGGTTCTGTTCGGTTATTAGTGACATTTTCCACCATTGAAATTAGCGCAATATTGTAGGGAATTTGTGGCAAATTGCGTTCGATCTATTCGAAATAAGAACAAATTTTAATGAAAATTATAATTGATATGAAAATTATATAGTTTGGTAACTACGCAAAAATTTACAGTGCCGTAAACATCCGCGTAAACACCGAGAGACTTGTCGACACCTTGACTATTCTAATGTAATTCATATACGATGAGATCGAAGGAAGGTACACACGCAAGGTCATACGTTGTACACTCAAACCAGAAAACTAAAAAAATTACATACAAATACTGCCAGGAACTTAACTACTACACAACGTGGTCGCATGGTTACCAGTTGCAGTGATAGTTTTCACCTACGGCATGAACAGGTCGATTCCACCGCAGAAGGGCCATGTCCTCACACAATGCCAACGTAAAATAACAGACAGTACGGTGTGTGTTAGAAAGCGATGACTCGATTAGGAGTAAAGAGGCATTCGATGTCAGTTTTTAGGAGACAACGTGCGTACTTCTTAACTCTTTAAAAAAATTATATACATAATGGAAAATATAAATATTAACTTTTCCTTAAAATCTTTTTGTCATACATACACTAAAGTAGACATAGACATACTAGAGCTACAATGCAGTTTGTATGTAGTTGCAGAATGAATGGGTCAGCTCGACCGGGGTAGAACCCAGCCCTCAAAGAATACTAACATAAAATAGCAACATAATGCTGCTGTGTTTCTTCTGGTGAGTGTAGGGATCCGGAGAACTTTATTACTGATGACGAAGCATTCCGTCTGTGTCAGGGTGACAACGCATCTGCATTATGATTCCTTGTCAAGGATGAATGTAGACGTCATGGGCGGCGGGAATCATTTGCCTTCAGGTGAACTTGCTCGTTTGTTACTCTCAACGTAATAAAAAAAACTATAATAAGCGCAATTATCGTTAAAATTTTATCTCACACAAACTTTTTTTATAATAAAAATATATACTAACGAGGGAATTTTAAATACGGTCTTAACTGAAGTATTTGTTCATTGTTCGCAACAGTCAAATTCTCTCAAAATTAGTGTGGCAACCCTTTTGTGTGGGTGTTGCAAAACTTGTTTTAAATAAAAAAATATTAATTTTCTTTTGACATAAACAATAAAAATACTTTTCTGTATAAAAATAAAGTATTATTTATGATATAAAATATAAATTTTTTTAGGAGTCATATAACAATGTGTTCGACATTAATAACCATTTATATTAATGTAAAAATTATACAAAACAACAATAATTACATAATTACAATTTTACTCAAATAATAACAGATACGACGAGGTGAATTAGTTTTATATCATTAAATGTTTAAAAAAAATACTAAAATTAATCTTTGAACAACATCTTCAAAAAAATGCGATAGCAACAGCATCGCCGTCCATACCTGTTATCTTAAGTAGTTCCGACCAATAAATTTTGGTCGTACCCATGTTTTTTGTATACCATTTAAGCACGTGACTATATATCTATATATGAAAGTAATTATACATATAGCTTAGGTTATGTCGTTTGTATTTATATGATATGTTATTCATATACATCTATATCAACATATAATATATTCAATGATTGTCATATAGACATATAACATATGTGGTTTGTCAATATTATATAAAATCCCCTTCTCTCCCGCGCCTCTCTGTCATTACGCCCCAAATTCGGAAGTTACTGAACATATTTTGGTCAAATATTAACATGGCTAAATTGATTAAAAATTTAATGATGATTTGTGATACCAAATTTATAAATGTACCATATGTACAGTACATACCAGAGTAATTACTATATTACAGAAATATAACGAATTGCTATAAAAATATTTAATTGAAAACTCGAGACAAAGAGACGGGTCGGTCTTGAAAAATACTATATAAAGATCAAATGATTGTAATCGGTATATAGGCCATCTGAAGTATCCAAATATCTTATAAGAATTGAGTCCTTTAGAAGAGTTCGTCTTAGTAGTTCTAGAAGTGTTACTTCTTAGGCGAACAAAACTTTGTTTTGATGGTACATAATACAAAACATAGTGTAGGGTAAATAACAAAGAATGAAAGAGAGATAGAAAAATGAGGAAAGAGTAGAACAAAAAACTTTTGGAACCCGGCAACGTCTATAGCATTATTCTCACATTTTTTTCTCTGGCCATCAACTCCGTTTCTTTTTACGAAACTCTTGGTAGATTTAAACAAAGAAAATTCTACCTTAATTTAACACATGTAACCATTAACACAATACAAAGGCGAATGAGATGACCATTAACTTATGTAACCCATAGCGAATTACGTATGCGATGTTTATCACACTTGGACCACCCCGTCGTCCTAATTAAACGGCATCGTTGTAACATAAATAATACAAGTGCAAACAATTAAGAGCGTAGTTAATTATCGAGGCTCAATTAACCGTCACTGATAACTATTCACATGACTGGGTAGCCGTCTCGGTCACTCATGTGATATGGATCACGCGCTTGCTAATGGCGATAAAAACATTGTCAATAAACTGCCTTTAGATGTAACATTTAATATTATGTATTATCCGGCGGATTTATAATTAAACTGTACGGTCGTTGTTACCGGAGTAGACGACGGTGTTTATAGTGAAACTTATCGATGAAATTATAATGTCGATAATTAAGCGATTATTCGATAACAACCCTATGATGATAATATATTTCTAGAATAAAAAGTTAATGATTTTAATTTCAGAGGTAGTGGATGTAGTAAGTAAACTAAAAAATATCGAATCTACGTAACTGCCATACATTTCTATAATAAAAGTTAACAATTTTAATTTAAAAGCTTGTGGATGGAATAAGTAAACTAAAAAATATCGAATCTACGTAACTGCCATACATTTCTAGAATAAAACGTTAATGATTTTTATTTAAGAGGTTGTGGATGTAATAAGTAAACTAAAAAATATCGAATCTACGTAACTGCCATACATTTCTATAATAAAAAGTTAACAATTTTAATTTAAGACCTTGTGGATGTAATGAGTAAACTAAAATATATCGAATCTACGTAACTGCCATATATTTCTAGAATAAAAAGTCAACGATTTTAGGTTGGGGATGTAATAAATAAACTAAAAAGTGTTCTTATCGAATCTACGTAACTGCCATATATTTCTTGAATAGAAAGTCAACGATTTTAGGTTGTGGATGTAATAAATAAACTAAAAAGTGTTCTTATCGAATCTACATTACTTTATTAATTACCTTCAAATGTATCACCGCTAGATAGTCTCGTCTCAGAAAGATAAATTAAGTTTGGGGGCTTCGTAATGTCTCAACATATTCAATGAACTAAACGTTAAATATTAGTATAATGCTATTGTGTTTCGTATGAAAAAATGTAAACGGCAGAACGGGTGGTAACGAGGCTTTCTATCGTACTTTTAGAAGTTAGAACACATCTAAATGATTTCTCACCGAGGTTTAATATGGGTAGGAGGAATCACTTACTATCAGGTGAACTGTGTACTTATTTTCAGCACTAACAGCATAAAAAATAACTATTAAGACAAATACCAGGACGTGCGACCGAAGCGTTCAAACTGCAAATACGATGGTCACCCAAGTGCCGGAGTATATTTCACTAGAAAGAAAGTTTTGTTTCTGATGTTGCCAAGCTGCAGAGACGAAAAATAACAGCACGCTGCTATTTCTTTGTTTACAATTATAAGAGAGAGAAACCGAGGACTCGATTACCAGTTAAAAGGCATTCTATCTTCTGACGCTCGTTCACCCTAACTCATGAGGACGGATACCGGTATTTTCATCTAAGACCTGGTGATGACCGCAGTTATCACTTAACATGAGGTGCTCTGTATACATGTTTGTCATCTTTCTGTAATATTTTTTAAACCTTAATTAAGGTCTCCTTACTTACACAAACACTTCTATAATTACAAAAAAAAGTATAATGATAAGTTTCAAATAAATGTATATTGTTTTAGCCATTAGCTTACCTGGGAATCGGTACTGATGATGGTGCTGGTGGAAGTGGGCACGTGCAAAATGTTGGAACTGTGACCTAGTTCGAAGCGTGTGGTCAAGTTCTGGAAGGTTCTACGTTGCCAACTGCCTCTGCTTGATATGCTGAGCTTGCGGCCCGGAGGAGCTGGTAGAAAACTGGTTCATATAGTACACTCGTGTACATACCAATATTCGATTGATAACACATCATCAAAGACCACTTGAATTTATTAAAAAAAAAAACAAGACAAAAAATGTATGTACATTCTTTGTCTTGTTTTTTTTTACAACATAAAGTATCTTATCAAATCAATGGATCGTGAATAATTGCGTCTTACTGATGGCGGTTACAACACAAAGGCATCATATTATCTGGCATAATGAAACATATTCCTTAACCCAGATGGGTTTGGATGTCATGGGACGCAAACTCACTTGCAATCAAATGGATCTGTGAATGATTGTCAGGCACTAATTTCATAAATAATATAAAATAAAGTATAGATCATTTTTTTTAATTAAATTATGCTACTAAAAGATATACTTTGTTGCTAGTAACATTAATTGGGAAGACACTGAAGCTTGTAACACAGTTTACACTAGCACGAGCTTCAGAGTTCATGTTACAAATAAAGATTATTATAATAACTAAAAAAAAATACGATTTAGACTCGAGCTCCGTGAATTTAATATTTGAAAAAATACCATAACCAGCAATTGACAGCCTCTGAAGTGGGAAGTCACGAAGTGAAAGGGGTTCCGTAATTTCTTTTTTGGAATAATTTTTTTTTTCAGAGAAAATTGAGTATTTGTGTTTTTTGGAGAAAATGGCAGCCTATTGTCCTCCAAGCCTTTATAACTCATCTCTTGATCCGCTTATCATTATCGACATTGGTATCAAGGCTCAAGACCCTATCTTAGATTATCTCTCCCAATAGCAGTGAGTTAATAGTGGTGGAACTACGCTGCTGTTTGTTTCTAGCTGCAGAATTAATGGGTCAGCTCGACCAGAATAGATACGGAGACCGACAGGGATTAGGAGACATTTATTACTGGTGACGAGGCATTCCATCTCAGTCCTCAAGGGTGACAAAGCATAAGCATTATGATTCCTTATCAAGGTTGAATGTAGATGTCATGTGCCGCAGGAATCACCATCAGTTGAGCTGTGTGCTGATTTGTTACTCAATTAAATTAATTTAAAAAAAAAATTCAGTGTCAGAGACAGATAAATTACAGAAAAATCACAACATACACTACCACTTCACACGAATATCAGGGACTTTAAAGATCATATTTTAATACACTATACTAGACATATAGCCTGAGTATAAAGAATTATTATAATTATTATTTTATGATAAATTAAGTTTGATCATGATTTAAAAATAAACACCTCGCCATTATAATCATCGCGGTCGTCGATTTTATTTGATTTACGTGATTCAATGCTGCGTTGAAAACAAAACTCAACAAAAGCATTATATCTATGAATATAAATTATGATCGAAATCTCGTCGTATAAGGTCCTTGACCAATAACCTTTATTACTGCCATTTTATAAAGTCTGAGCAACGAAATTTCGGCATTTGTGATATCATCTACAAGCGAAAATGTAATGCGCATTTTGGAGATATAACATACAAAACTATTATATAAATAGAACTATGTTATAAATGCAATATCAGGCGTAAGGTCATAGTAATACCTCTAAATATGCAATTGGATTATAATAGTTTGTGTTTTAACATAATTGCTACCGGATGTGAACCGAATCCTAATACCAAATGTCGAAAACTGACCGAAAACCGTAACTAAACAATTGACATAATCTATTATATTTTCAATAATACAATATTAATTCTTTACAATTATATTCGATGACAAAATACAATACACAAAGACAACATATTACACACACGTACGTAAAAACAATATAAATTAAATTATAATGACAATACGCCTACGTAACGTACACGGGTATTTATAAACGTAACGAACGTCACTAATTGAACCGTCAATGAAATCGGCATGCCTTTGTCTAAGAGTCGATCTTAATCCAACAATTGAACATCGCAATCTCGTAAATTAGACAAAAGCGGTACGCGTACATCGTATAGGCATTTAGAATTATAAATAAAAACCATTGTGACAGCTGGCACCAATACGCCATTTGTAATATATTTAGACACAATAAATACTAATAATTTTAATTAAAAATTAGTGAAAGTGTGTTGGGCCTACGTTGATTTTTAAATACAGTCTAAACTCTTTATGACGAAACTCAAGGGACCGAGCATTTTTATCGTTAGAGAGCTATATCGTTATATCGAGTGAATTCACAATCATTTTTAACAATAATAATTTCTACGTAATAGAGAGTTTATCGTTATAAAGAATAACGTTATAAACACTCTATATATTTTTTTAAAACTTTTGTTCTTTAGCCTCTTTAGAATGGCCAATTTCAAATAATATAGAGTTAAGCGTTAAGACAATGGAACAGTGTGGAAATTTAACCAAACAAATACAACCATAAAATATCACCTAACAAACTTTGATTGTTTCAATAAAGAAAATTAACGATAACTGTGTTGTTAGTTTTAATTTTTTTTTAATATACATTAATATATAATGATAAAGTGGGAATATTCCACATTTTGTAGTTTCGTTGTTTTTAAAACCATCAGTGTAACGGCTGAATTATAATGAAAGATACTTACATTGAAAACTTAGTTCATCTTGAGTATTACTCCTATCCCCAGCGTCGAACATGGAATAACAATCAAAGGTGGACCCAAAGCTGCTGTAAGATGACTGTTCCCCATAGAATCCTGCAAGAAGCGTCACAACTGAACATGGAAAATCAAATAAAATTATAAACAAGAATTAAGCAACAAACGAAAAACCACGAAGTTACGATCCTTTGAATGATATGTATTTGTAATGTATCATAAAGCATGGCTAAATTTAAAAAGAAATATAATTTTAATTACTGACTACTGAATGTATTGTTTTGTGTGACATAATAGAAGCGAAAAATTACTTAAATGCCATCTTATTTTTTTTTTAAAGATTGACCTTAAACGTGAAACGATTTTATTTGTGGAGTCAAGGAAAACGATGCACATATGTTTACATAAAATATACGTTTCTTAACATATCTAGATTTCGCATGTGACATCACCTTAACCTTAACAAAAACTAGTATACTCCGGATTCCTAAACTACCACTACACAATTAGTGGCCGAGTTACAAAGTTAACGCGAATAATAAGTAATCATTTAAATATCAATAATAACGAATATTATAATAGACGAGACACGCAGTTGAATTGTTTCGATTTAAAAATACTACGAACAAAACAAAACGTTTATTATATTTTTTTTTCAATAAGATAGGTCAATATGGTAAATGGTCAATTTGACTAAACGACACAACTATTTTCAATGAAAAATTATAAGGTATGTAAAAATGCGTATAATATGTATGTGGGTATTCAATGGTATGAAGAAACAGGATAAGTGGAGACCTGTTTATTAGTATATCTTAGTTTTATATCTTCATCATATATCTTAGCAAAAATTGTTTCAAAACTAATTATTATAACATACCCGAATCTCCTCTATCAATGGAGAAACTTAATGAAACCCCCTCCTCCCTCAGGGCCGGCACGTTCAGAGGTTTGGAAGCGCTCCGTACAACGTTGTTATTCGCTTCACTAGTCTTGCGTTCAGCGCGACTTATCCGCCGGGATGTAGGAACGCAGAAAACTTTGGTGCACATAAACCTAGACGAAAAACTTAGGATAGAAACAAGCAATAACATAGATCCACGTATTAACCGTTAAGCGTCAACAGCCCAATGGTTTTAGGGTACCGTCTGCCAAACTTGGGTGTCATTGAACCATTGTCGTGAACCATCCCATAGCACAAGTGCTTAAACTTAGTTGTAATTATTTTTATAGCAAATATAGCACTGTTAGCATTCCTATAAGAAAAATAAACTATGACAGATCAGATTATAAAGATGCATCACCGTCATAATCATCACCTTAAAAACTTAAATTTATAAAGATATAAATATTGGCAGACCGTTATGACTGTCAGTACTTGAAACACTGTACCATGGTTCACTTACTGACTTATAAATAAATAAATAAATAATAATAATAACCTCATAGATAAATAAATATAATGATAGAAGTCGTAATTAGTGCTTTAAGTTGACATTTTAACTATATATGACATTTAATAATTTTATAATGTTATAATATATTGGAGAAGACCTAATTGTTTATTGTTATTCTTTGTTAGTTTTATTTTCTTTGTTTATTTTATGTTATTGTCTATGTGTGTTGTGTATTAATTGTTATTTATTTAAATGTATAAATGTATTAATGGATCACTATTATCCGATAATAAATGAATTGTTTATAAAAAAATATTCAAATCCAACAAAATTCATGTGATGACTTCCATATAAGAACATATTTTGAAACACCTTCCGGTTCCCTTGGTAACCTTGGGTCCCCGCATGCCCAAGTCATAGAATTTTAATAAAATCTATTACAAAGGTTATTAGTACCATAACGGAAAACATTACGGTTGGATCATATATTATAAATTTGTGAACTCTAATCTTCTACGCATATAAAAAAATCGTAAACACGAGTTTTTAGTCTGTTTGTCCGTGCGTTTTTACACGGTTATCTGCGTAGTTGAACCAATGTAGATTTCGGTTCAGGGCTACATTGAGATAAGCTTGGACTAACATTTATTTTATTTAAGTTCAGTTGACAAATAAAGATATGTAAGTTTAATAAGGCGTATGATGCATGTTAACGCGTATGATATTGCAGGTACAACTGGTATCTTATATGATTAGACAATATCGTATCTCATAAAGGAGACGAACCCAAAAATAATAATACTTAGCAAAATCTAAGAATCTAAAATCTAATAGACATTGTGTCTAATAGATTTAATAAGGCGTGTCGCGGGCGTAAGATACATGTTAACGCGTATGATATTGCAGGTACAGCTGGTATCTTATATGATTAGACAATATCGTATCTCATAAAGAAGTCGAACCCAAAAATAATAATACTTAGTAAAATCTAAGAATCTAAAATCTAATAGACATTGTTTCTAATAGATTTAATAAGGCGTGTCGCGGGCGTAAGATACATGTTAACGCGTATGATATTGCAGGTACAACTGGTATCTTATATGATTAGACAATATCGTATCTCATAAAGGAGACGAACCCAAAAATAATAATACTTAGTAAAATCTAAGAATCTAAAATCTAATAGACATTGTGTCTAATAGACATTTATGTATTTATATGCATGTGTTTTTAAATAAATATAGGACTGTATTTTTTTTTTTTTTTGTGAGTACTCTCTGTTTAGGTTTTTCCGATAATATGTCTAACTGGTGGCCTACTAGAAAATTTTATTGTAAAATAAGCTACACCTTTGTAAATATTTTTTTTATCCTACTTTCCATATATAAATGCTTTGTGTTAAATAAATAAATATATATATCACTTATTAAAATTGGGTATAATGGGATCACAAAAATTACCCCAATGAATCATGTTTCTATATTTAAAAATCATGATAAGGATCACCAATTGGTCGTTAATTAATTAATTATAGTTGTATCAACTGTAAGAATAGAAAAAAAAGCGCTACGCATAAATTATCTGTTCGTACTCTCATCGGATACAAACAGAATCCGGCCCCCAAAATAAGATGTAATAAGACGAAAATTAGACAAGGAATTAAAACCAAGAACCATTATAATGGGTATTTTAAACAAATTATCGCGGTTTTCGAAACACATATATTGTATATATATATATTCTCCATTGAATATAACTTTTTCTTTGTTACGTTACAAGTATACAGATTATGGCCTACTGCCAACTTTTACCGGAATTTCATCTCGTGTAAGGTTCAAGATCACAAGTACGTTGGCCTAAAAGATGTCAGTAAAATGGAACAAACAGAATTTTGTTATTTGTTATTTTTTTTATATCTATTTGTTTATCTATGTGGCGACGCATACTTTTATGTTTAATTAAACACAATATATATTCATCGGTTGTATATATGGAAGTTTGAAGGTGGAAGAAGATTGATGGCGTTTGTTCCGCAATGATGTCATTATGGATGTGAAATAGTAATTAAAAAAAAAAATAAGTACCTCTTGGGGTCATTCATTATGTGAATCTTCAACGAAACACTCTTGTAGTTCATTGCTACTGCACCGAATATCATGTCGCCCAGTACGCTCGCGTCCGCCGCCGGGCCTTTGTACTGCAAACAAAATCCAACTTAGTTTTATGTACCTGAAGGCACGTGTTAAATAACTTATACTTCTCTAATAGCTTGCGCTACTTCAAACAATATGAAATTACAAATAAATATTAGAATTTGTCAGCAGTTTGTGTTACGATTGATATTTGCGTGAATGCGTAAACCGTTGTCTTCACGTGCCAATTTTAATAGGAGAATACATAAATAACAGGACGGTTAACAATATCCCATAGTCAAAAATAATTAAAGCAGTCACGCAAAAATAATTAGGCATAAACCTAAAGCAAGAAACACAGAAAAGCAACGTGTGTACCCAGATTATACACGTAACGAAATATTCCATCTCACTCTTCAGGAGTGGTTACGAATGTGCATCCTGAAACTTTGTCGAGAATGGCCGCGATCACCACTTACGGGCAGTGGCCTGATCACTCCCCAATATTATGAAAATAATTTATTAAAAATAGGTAGAGCTACGCTGAAGTTTGTTTCTAGATACAGAATGAATGGGTCAGCTCGACCGGGGTAGGATCACGCCCTCACAGAAAACCAGCGTAAAGTAGCGGCATAATGCTGCTGTGTTTCGTCTGGTGAATGCAGAGATCCAAAGACCTTTATGGTGACGAGGCATTCCATCTCAGTCCTCAAGAGTGACGACGACGCTTCTGCATAATAATTCGTTGTCAAGAAAGAATGTAGATGTCATAGGTCGCAGAAATCTCTTACCATCAGGTGAATTGTGTGCTGGTTTGTTACGCTCAATAAAATAAAAAACAAAAAATACACTTGAAGTATTATGCTCTGACTAAAACATTAATGATCTAACAATCTTACATAATTTTTTAGTCCTAATCAATAAAATAAGTTGAAGAGTTTCGGCGGTTCGTACATATTAGCAAACTCAAAATTGTAAATAATTAAACAATAGCATTTCACATCTTAGATGGATACCGAGGTTCTATAATAGGCTGAAAAAATCATTTGATTTATTGACCTTTATAATCTCCACTAATTTTATGCAAAGAAAATAAAATTTTATGCAGTAAAATAAGTTTATTGGAATATTACTGGAATGAAAAAAATTACTACAGACCGAATAAAACGTTTACGGATTTTATGGCGTATATTACAAAACTTTTGTTATCCCGATGTTTCGAGACTTATGGTCACGGGGAAGACAGGTAATTCACGTCCCGATGTTACCCGAACTACCGGCAACTTTTTTAGTTATTTTTTTTATTATTGTTATCATTATTATTTTTTTGACATTGTCTTGATGTCAATCCAGGATCACAAATATCACAGGATCCAACATAGAAGATGGTTGGTTGCTACCATCGGCTGGGACTCTAAAAAGCTAGTTTCATTCAAATCATCACGATCTGAACAAACTTGAAATTTATATAACTAGGAAACTTACGTTACATCACGTGACGTACCAAATAGGGAAAGTCGGCTCTTTTTTTCATCAGTCGCTCGCACTGACTGAATGTCTAAATTAAATAAATATTAGAACTTTATGACGATAAATTTGTTTTGAAATTTTTATTTTGACTCATTTGACCATAGTTCTCCAATAGATTGCTACGAAGAACGATCCTGGGCCGCCTGCATCCATCGACTTCCATGAAACTTGCATAGGACTTCGCGGGGTCATCCTATAATTCGCCTTCAAGTCCGAGTCTGCTCAAAAGTCTTTCTTCCTCATCGGTTATCAGCTCTACGAGCTTTATGTAGAACCCATTGCCGCTTCGACTTGCTATTCTTTTCAGCTACGTCGGTCTCCTTGTTCTAATGCGGATGTCCACGTTGCGTATTCTACGACGAAGAGAAACACGAGCAAAGCCTGCTGAGTAACTCTGAGCTTTCTCATACGGCCATCAGTGAAGGACCATGTCTCATTACCGTAGTCGTCACTGGCAACACGCACTGGTGAAAGACTTTTGGTTTGATACATTGAAGAATTTTGGACGACGAGATGTGTCATCCGAGTTGGATCCGTCGTTCGACCTCTGCATCGAAGTTGGACATACCCATACCGGACTATTTGCCTTGCGTAAGTAAAATTGTCAACAACTTCGAGCATAGTGCTCTTAACACCAACCGGTATAAGTATGACATGGACATTAGGCATGATCTGTGTCTTGTCGAGAAACTTGTAATTCAACAGAAGCAACTGACCGAGCCGAGGTTCGACCCTCTCGGGCACCCTAGAGTCAGTCGCTTTCACGCACAGGATAACGGTCCAAACCGAGGCTCCCTCTCGGGAACCCATGTGCTGGTTACTCATTAATAAAGGTCTCGACTGAGTGCTAAACGCTTGGCCACCTTTCAACCCGGCGAAGCTGTAAAAGCCTTCGGGCAGCCAGAGGCCATCGGCCAAAAAAAAACAAAAAGTTAACTGGCAATGGAGTTCAATCATAGTTGAGTAAGAATCACCATTCAGAAACTAATATAAACAGATGCCCGCAAGTTCGCATAGAGAACTTAAAAACATATTAATAAATTGCAAAACTTTCTCTTCATGATTTATTGAGTACTGAAACGTCATCTACTATCACTTTATTTGCGTATTCATCTTCCGATTATACTCATTGTTTTTTCTACTTTAGATTCTAGAGTATTATAAAATTTTACAGACAAGACATAAAGATTTTGAATTGTAACGAGTTCAAGTTCAATTCGTAACTTTCAAGTTCGATTCAAAATTTGAGTATGATAATCAACCATTAAACGATGATGCGCCAATATCAACAAAAGAAATTTTGCCTTGCATCAAATGTTATTTATAATTGAAGCTCAGTACAAACGTAACAAAGTTACAAAAGATTACAACTTTGTAATACATTCATTTATATAAATTGCGATCGCAATCTTATGTAATGCATTTCTAAACGATGATATAAATGGCTTATAGAACAGACATCGTAAGAAAATTAAACGCAATTACGAAACACAATGCACAATGAAGTGAAAAGATCTTAAATCAGATTAGTCAACTTTAAACATTTGTATCGCGAAAAGTACCGTAAAACATCCCTTGCAAATAATACAGTTTAGCCCTACTGTGTGTTTAGTATAGAAAGTACCTAAGGTCTTTCAAGATAAATCTTAATTAGATAGATAGATCTTAATTCTTAAGTTTTATATATATGTACAATTTGCGACTGTATATATTGTGCCTGTATTATTTGCAAAAAAATGATGGTCTTCTAAAACTATATACTTTTATACTATATCATTTGAATGCTAATTAAAATTAACGGAATTAAATTCAGTAGTTTTCAAGAGTAAATGAAGCGCTTGTAATAGATGTAGATGATTTTCAGAAGTTATATATATATATATATATATACACATATATTTGTTACATTGAGAGTAACAAATGAGCACGCAATTCACCTGACTGTACGTGATTCCTACAGCCCATGATATGTTCATTCATCTTGGCAAGGAATCATGATGTAGATGCGTCACCCTTGAGGACTGAGACGGAATACCTCGTTATCAGTAATAAAGGTCTCCGAATCCCTACACACACCAGCACTATGCTGCTATTTTACGTTGGTATTCTGTGAGAGCGTGGTCCTACCACTTACCTACGAGCTGACCCATTTATTTTGCAGCTTACAGAATTGCAAACAAATTGCAACGTACCACCACCACTGTTAAAATATAAAATATATCTGTTGAAATTATTGTAAAAAAATTAAGTACTACTATTGACGCAATATGGGTAAACTTAGAACAAAGGTTGTTTAAAAAGTTTTTTGAACACTGTTAAGTTGGGTGTGGAAGATTTTGTTTATGGATTATGTGTTAAGCAGGGATGGTAGACGTGCTAAACAAATCGAAAGTAGATCTTTTTTACTACATCAGGAGATAATAAACTAGAACAATTCACCGGATCGTTAATCAAGAGTCAAACAAACCGTGCTACATATAGTTTTTAACGTAGCTTTATGTATAAAATTATGTAAAAGATGTTACTTTAAATAAATGCAAAAATAATTGAAAATTAAAACAAACATATTATAACGTCTGGCAAAAACAAACATGTTATAACAGGTGTTTATCGATGTTCAGTTTTGTAGATTTTTATTTCAATTAACTTTAAGAACTGTTCTTACGCAATCTTTAGATAAGATACAGTTATCAAAGTAAATAAACGATTATGGCGACTTATTGTGAAAATACATAAAAAATCACTTCCTTATAATATAAGGAAAATATTCTATGGACCATTCACATAAAGTATATCCTAAAAATATCTATAAATGTCTTTACTATTGATAGATAAGCAACTATGTAACTACACCACGAATGGATCGCCGACACTGAACAAGGATCAAGCCCTCACAGCATACCGGCGTGTAATATCAACATAACGCTCTTATTTTTGATACGCACCAAAGTGTTATCCGGGATCTAATATTGGAAACAACGCATGTGCATCCTAAATCTTTGATGAGGATAAATGTAAATGTCATTAGGTGACAGCCCTAAAGTTATATAATAAAATATGTTAACACTTTTATAGTACATAGCAGGGGTGGTCAACAAGTCGATAGCGATGAGCCGGTCTATCTATCCATACCTCGCAGGAATGAACCTTTTACTGAAACACAGTGTATAAACAAAAAAAATAGTATGCATTTCACACCCCATCTTCCCCGTTAGACTAACGCCTATTACAAGTCGCGATCTACTTTTAAGATAAAAAGTAGATCTTATATACAGAAAAGTTAACCCCTGGTATACAGTAATAGTAGCCACGCCAACTGTTTCGTATCGTGAAAGAAAGAAACCAGAAACAGTATAGGAAACAAGGCATTCCATATTAGTGCCACGGGGTAACGATACATTCGCATTATGATATGACTGCGTGTTTGTTTGTGTAACGTTATCATAAAAATACACTGATATTTAATTTAAGGCAATTTTAGGTCTTGGGTCATTATGAGTTTTTTTTTTAATTTTCGAACATTCACGATTTAAATCAAATGTGAAACAAATTGGACATGGAAAACTTGGATCATGTTTTTTTTCAAACATCCTTAATATGTACAAAATACGCATGTTATAATTTTTGATGTTACTCATAAAATCTCAATATAGTCTCATCTTATTACTAGTCAATTGCAGATTATAAATATACCCTACAGATTGTTACAAGGGAATCATTCGGTTCAGAGCAATTCATTTTATTGCTGAAGTGTTTAAGTGCCTGTTCATAATAGTGAAATATAAGATTTTTATTGAAACTTGACAAAACTACATTTTATTAAAATTCAGTTTAGTAATACCTAAGTATTGTGCAGTGTATTATTGGCTAAATATATTTCTTTATCAATGTTTAATATACTGATTATATAATTCACAACATTAAGTTTACAATATCTCCAACGGATAACCTTGTCGAACTGTTTATTATGGTACGAGTTAAAATAGGAGCTGTTTCCCACGTCCGTGCAAAACAATAGTTCACGTGATATTTGTCCTTGCAAACAGTTCAATTGCCTGTCCGTATATTGAGTGGTAAACATTTTGTTAATGTAACGCCTTAGAATCGATAAGCTAACACGTACCTATGATATAAAATATACATAGAAACTTGATAATTAGTAAAACTAGCGTATTTTAGATAAAAATCAGGTACGTAAAAAGAACCAATATTAAACAAGATATCTAAATTATTTTTTTTATTTTTTTTTATTACATTCAGAGTAACACTAGTGTCAATAAGTTTATCATCAACAATAACTCTGGCCTCTCGTGGCGTGATCGTTAGAGCGCTAGGCTGCTACCTCGCGGATCTAGGGTTACTTCCTTAGCCGAAAAATAATATTAGTGCATCCCAAATTGTTGGTTTTCCGATGTGGGTATATTATGGGTGTCCTGCGTTCCTGACGGAGCATCCAAAATCTTCCTCAGATCTTATTGCACATGCATTATATCGGAATTGGGAAGAAGAAGACGAGTAATGCTTTACGACACTAACATTAGGTCTTTACCGTTATTGTTACCGGTCTATTAAATTGCCGTTCTTCAGTATAGGCCATTTCAAACCAAAAAAAAGTTTTGATTGGCTATGAATTCCAAATTCAAATTAATTTTGTTTTAAAAACATGACATTCTTTTTACAGTCAGCCTTTTGTTTATTGATTAGCTTTGTATTTCCATTACGTTTGAACATTTTTCGTTATAATGGATACTTTAAAAATTCGTGTTATTATGGAATATGAGTTCCGTCGTGGCATCAACGCGGCACAAACGGCACATAACATCAACAACGTTTACGGAGAGGACTTTACAAACGAACGCACAACGCGTTATTGGTTTGGCCGGAACCGGTTAACCGTTATTTGTTCTGGAAATTTTGATTTGAAAAATGAACCTCGTAGTCGTCCGGACCAAAGTGGTCAACAATGATGAATTAAAGGCGATTGTGGAAGCTGATCATACTCAATCTACAGCCGAAATTGGCAAGGTAAAAAGCCTGATAGATGGGTGCCCCACGAACTTAACGATCGCCAGCGCAACGTACTCGTTGAGACCTGCCTCGCGCTCCTCAACAACACAAATGAAACAATTTTGAACCGAATTGTTACGTGCGACGAAAAGTGGATTCTGTTCGACAATCGAAAACGCTCAACAAGTTGGTTTGATCCTGGTTCAGCACCAAAGCAATGCCCTAAACGAAAAATGACCTCTAGAAAGTTGATGGTCACTGTTTGGTGGTCTAGTGCTGGTGTGATTTATCACAGCTTTCTACCAAACGGCATGAGCATTACTGCAGGTGTGTACTTTGAAGATCTGAAGACAATGATGGAGAAGTTCGCACGTCTGCAATCAGCTTTGGTCAATCGGTCGTCCCCGCTGCTCCTACATGACAAACGCGACCCCATACTGCACAATAGACAGTCTCCAAGCTGCAAGAGTTGGGGTTGGAAGCTCTCCCTCATCCACTGTACTCACCAGACCTTGCACCCACCGACAATTACTTTTTCCAAAATTTGAACTACCACTGCGTTGGCAAAGATGCATCGATTACATGGGTGATTACTTTGAATAACAGAAATAAAAAAGTTTGAAAAAAAATACATCAACTTATTTCATACAAAACGGCAATTTCATAGGTAAAGACCTATTATATACTGCGCGGTTAATGTCGTTATTTTTTCCCATCAATGAAACGAGTCTTTAACATAAAGTACTCATAACGACATACATCAAAATCTAAACAGGTTAAATGTTAATTTCCTTCGTCACCAGTATCATAAAGTGCAACTTAAAATATATGATTATTCACATGTAAGAGTTACGCCTATCACAAGACATGTGTGTTTATATGTTATTTAATTGTGTATTTTGCTTGTGACCTAGTGGATCCAACGGTTACGTAACACTTTAATGAATTCAAAGGCCTTTTACTTTTCTACACCAACATTAAAATACTGACGTGAAAAGGAAACAAAGATATATATAAATAATGTCGTATAAATAAGACAATTTATAGGTCGTCCGCAGGCACCAAATTACCACAACTATACGCACTATTGACGATATAAAAATAGATGAAATCTATTTCTTATTGCCCGTTCTAAGACGAATCATTCCTAACACCATACGCGTCTTCAATAAACACAACCGTAGTTGAAACAACGACAGCAGAAAACTGGCAGCATATACGTATTTCGCTACTGACTGATGTATAAAAGATATTAAGATATAAATAAATAACTTCGGCTTAATAAGACATTTTATAGGACGTCCAGACAAGAAATTACCACAAATACGGTATTAAAATAGATGAAAGCTATTTATTACTGCCCGTTTGAAGACGTATCATTCTAAACACCATTCGCGTCTTCAATAAACACAACCGTAGATGAAACTGCGATATTATTTCATGTAAAAACTGGCAGCATAGGTATTTCGCTACTGACTGATGTGTAAAAGATATTAAGATATAAATAAATAACTTCGGCATAATAAGACAATTTATAGGACGTCCAGACAAGAAATTACCACAAATATGGTCTACATTGACGGTATAAAAATAGATGAAAGCTATTTATTACTGCCCGTTTGAAGACGTATCATTCTAAACACCATACACGTCTTCAATTAACACAACCTTAGTTGGATCTGCAATACTATTTCATGTAAAAACTGGAAGCGTATGCATTTCGTTAGTTCCACTTAAGGCGTCGCTAGTAATCAAAAAAGCTAACATCTTAAGTGATCTAAATATAGATCGTAAGTGATGCGAATAAACGGTGAATCGGACGGGTCTCGTGACGGTGCGATGTCTCAATTGTTGCGTTATTTTTATTCACAGTTTGATAAGGTTTCGCGTGTGTATTGCGTTCGCAAACAAGGCTGCGAGGGGCACGTCTCGCACATTCCCTCCGCAAATACATCATGACACATGTTACCCATTACATAGAATAAATATTCGTTTAGTTAAGATTTATTTTTATCTTCTTTCCTTTTAGCCTTATCGCTATTCCGTTGGTGTTGCTACCTGAGATGCCTGATCGATAAACAACAAAATTTATTCAAACAACTTCCGCAGACTATGCCGGAAAAATGACTCTTCCGTTTATTAGTATCTTTTAAAAGTAATTCACATTAACTTTATTAAAAACAATTCAATGATTTCTTTCTCGGAAAATGTCATAATGCTTATAAATTGTATGAATTGTGGATTGAAACTTACATTAAACTTTAATGAGTCTTGTGATAATCTACCACACGATATTAAGTTTCCAAAAATTTTGTAAATTAATATAAGGCTTCGGCACTTCGAAGTCTTTTACAAAAGTTTGGTTTAAGGAAACGAACATGGAGCTGGCAAAAGCTGGATGAATATAATTGATTATGCTAGACAGGTTTTTGCTTGATGACGATGAAACAAGCACACAGACACTTGATGATAATAAATTCTTATGTAATACACTCACATTAATGCCAAATTACGAATCTCAAAATCAAATGCGTCGTCACTCCAAAAACTAGTATAGTATAAATAGGACATTATTAACAATGAAATTTTTTTAATACTTCAAAATGAAGGGCCATTACGAAAATTATTATTTTTAATGACCGGTTTTTATGAATTGGGTAGTGTGACAAAATGATCTGTTATGACTTTTTTTTGATAGTTTAAAAGTAAAAATAATCAAAGTTTTTCACACATTATACCATACAAGAAACCGTAGTTGGTTTCTTCTTTGTAACATACAAGAAGTGAACTAAGAAGAGCATATTATAAATGCCACTACTTTATAGTTAAAATAATGTTATAAAAATTACTTTACCTATAAAATTTATAAAATATTTTTTTTTTATTGAAACTTGAGGAAATTACTTTTTTTTTTTATTTAATGCTAGTACTAGTAATAACTTAGTGTTTTGCAGTGTATTCTAGGCTAAATATATCTCTTTATCAATGTCATGACTACGCTTTTATTTGATAATAAGTGTCATGTGATTATATGTATAAAGACAATGCAAACAGAGATTACCTAACTACTTAATATAGTAATTAGACCCTAAATTTATCGACTATTTAAGTAATGATTTGATATAATAACTTGTTCTCAAAACTTTGTGACAATATTCATGATTATAAAGTCTGCTGATTTTAACAAAAGTAACATCTTGTAACATCTGCACTGCAGTAAATATCTATGCAAAAAGTGTCTATGACTTGCTCTATTTCCCTTCCCTACTGATATATTACCATTACATCAGAGGAAGTTTAGCAGGTCAACAATATGTGCTAATTTCAATACATTAATACCTCAAAACATATGCTGTGTTGGAGTTATACTATCAATTTATGGGAAGAAAACATTGTACTGGCCAGATACTGAGATCAAAAAAAACCCTCAATATTATAAAAGACTAACAATGAACTGTTATTATGAAATGTTATTATAAAAAAATTAATACACATTAACTCCAGTTAGAATTCAAAAAATCACAATTGGCAATGCTCAATATTAAAAATAGTATAAAACCTACCACATAACTAAATCCATCTGACATCTCCACAATACATGGTGCCTCATCCATCTGTTGCAGTTCTGGTTTGGCATTTTTGACGGCAGGAACTCTCTCAATAGTCGAAGAATCAAAGAGGACTTTCCTCCCTCTCCAGTCACACTCTTTGAACAAAAGCAACCTCACTTGCTCGGGAGTTATCTCACAGGATCTGTTGAATGTCTTTTATTATTTATTATACTTGATTTTATTTATATTTAGTGATTAAGATTGAATTATAATTAATCTTAGCTATAAAACTATTCTTATGGCTTGAAATTATTTTTATACCTGAAGAGCTCAATACAATAAGAGATACTAAATATAGTGTGCAATGCAGTACATACTTAATCCAGTATAATTAAATAATTAAGATGCAATATAGATTCCTTGATTTTGTTACTTTATACTTTCTCTTTGAGTAAGCAAATGAAAATTTAAGTAAAAAAATTATATTCTATCTCAATTGGTTTATGCTTTAGTATCCATATTTTACATTGTATTATATAAATTTAGACATACTAATTTGTATAAGAATATTTAAGCAATCAATTCTTTTAAATATACTACCACAATAAAAATCATAAATATTTATTTTAACTTATTATACCCATGCCCTAAAAACATCCTTTAAATAATGACTGATAACAGCAAAATGTGTGTAATGTTGATAACAGTACCACATAATAATAGAAAAGATATTAAGTAAAACCATATTGCCTATATTTATAACACTTAAAATTGAAATAAAATTATAAGAGAAATTGAGAAATATAATGAAATGTAATAATTTAAAAAATAATCAACCAATATTTATTGTTAATTAGATTAAACTAATAAGTCTTTAATGTATGAAATATTAAAACATTATTTTAAATAATTTCAAGTTAATAACATTTCAAAGGGATAATATTAAATGAAAAATAATCAAACAAGCACTACAATAATGAAATAAGTGGATAGAATACATATTGAATACAGTATGTGCAAACTTTCTCTTCTACACATATGCAGTCACATGCTTTTTGCTATTACCATAGTAACTGTAACCCCATTGAAATGCAATATACAATGGAATTTATTAAATAATGTTACCTGTTCTCAGCAGATGGTATTGTTTACACAGGTAAACACTTATTGTTAAATTAAGTTGCCCATGACATATGCCCACTGATTTAAACAAAGTGACACTTAATTCATCTATAACACAGAGTACAAACAAGTTTACACTGCCCAGAACCACATAGGTAAGGACTTAATTTACTAGCATACCATACAATATCTAGACATTAAATCACATCATATGTCTGGTAGAAATAGGAAAACACTGCAAATTAATTACCTAAATTTCATTTTATTTCATAGTCGTGTATGGATATAGCTCACAGTTGCACACCACCAATATAAAAGAGAAATCCTTGCCACATGAAACTACTGTCCAAGAAAATGCAATATAGAAAGATGATTTTAAATGCACATCATCAGTCGAGTTTCAACTGCCAATCGGCCGAACAGAGAGGAATGTGCAAGTGTACTAGCCAATGAGTAAATAAGTAAACATCAAAGTATGCCTCCCCTCTTTTCCTGACGCGATCATTGCGCCCACGCCCGCGACCCGCTCCCCGCCCTTATCACATGTTCGTACCTCCCGTCCCGTAGTATTTGTCGTTGACGCTCACCGAACTGACACCGATATGTGCGTCAGAATCGATTCATGATGCGAAAGTTCAATAAACACTTGTCGTCGACAAAACTAAGTCGAAGACGTGCGTCGACGCTTCTTATGCATGCAAACACTCAAAATAGAACCGAATGAATGAAAAGCATCTACTAAGACATACCTGGCCCAGTTCCTTGAGCCCCGATCAACGTAATCGAATTTTCTCTTTGTTGAAAAGATTTTATCGAACAATGCCATTGCCTCACATAAAACATTTCACGAAATTCACATGTTCAGATTTGTCAAGCATCTTTCCATTTATCCGATTACACAAGGATATCAAAAATAATAATTTGTCTTTCTAAAACACTTCGGATGTAAATAATCTGACAGATCACGTGCGAAAGTCATATGATTACCCATAGAATCGTAGAGTGTTTTCTATCCTGAGGTCAAGGTCAATGCTGTCTTATATGTCAACGTTTTTTGAAATCTGCATAGGAAAAAAATTTTTTTTAATTTTACAATAAACTCACGTCGTATGGCAGGAAAAACTACACCTACATTAATATTTAAACTAATCCTAATATTTCCTGTACTGTTCAGATTGTTTATTCTATAACCATAGACACAAATAGCTTAAATCTTTTCACACAAGGAAAATATAATTAAATCATAGGAGTTTTTATTTTACGAACCATAGCCTGTACGCATATTCTTTAGCTATTTATGAATATAATTTTTTTATAGTATATTCATTTTATAACCCTGATATGTTAACGTAAACAAAATCGAATCATTCACATTTTAACAATTTTAACTGTCAAAGAGAGAGAGAGATATGGTTTGACAATTATGATTTTAGACTATAGGAAATAAATTTTATATAATTTTCCAGAAGTTAATATAGAAAACAAAAAGGAGCAGTACTCCATGCCGTATGCTATAATGGAGATTGAAGAAGTGTTTTCAAAACTTGTTCAATCACAAACTAAAGTTTTAACTGAGCTGCGGGAATTAACTGATCTCGATATGACATGCAAGTCGTTACTTATAAAATACCTTAATAATATTGATTCTCTTGATTCGTTGTCCATGTTAAAAATTCAAGCTGTACTTGATTATATGTATGAACAGGTTAATATTGGAAAATGGAAAGATGTGAAATTATACTTGCGGAAGGCAATAACTATAGCATCATATTTGAGACTTCTGGTACATTTAAAACACCCTCCCAAAATAATTGACAATTTACTAAAAGAATCTTTCCAAATAATTGATCATGGTATTCTTTTTGGTTGTCCGCTTAAGGAAGAACCAAATTTATTACAAGATTGTGCATCAATTATGAATTCCTTAGTTTCACATGTTAATATTGTTGTAAGTTCTAAACCAGAAACATGGGGTATTATTAGTTTTACAAATAATTCTAACAATTGTCTATCAATTGATGTTTTGGACAGTCCCAGTATGGAGACATTTTACAGAGACTATATTTTAAAAGAAAAACCGGCTGTTTTAGAAAATTGCATAAGCCATTGGCCGGCAATAGAAAAATGGAAAGATCAGAATTATTTTATTAAACTAGCTGGCATGAGGACTATTGCAATAGAGTTAGGTAGAGATTACACTAGTACAGAATGGACTCAAAAACTTATGACAATGGAAGAATTTATAAAGAATCATATGTTTAATTCTAATGGCCCTGTTGGATATTTAGCCCAATATCAGCTCTTTAACCACATTCCTGAATTAAAGCAAGATATAGTAGAGCCAGAGTATTGTTGTTTTTCAGATACTAATGAAAGTGTAGATATTATGGCATGGTATGGTCCTAAAGGCACTTTGTCACCATTGCACTATGATTCGAAGAGAAATTTGCTAGCTCAAGTAGTAGGAGAAAAACACATGTTTCTTTTCTCACCTAAAGATAGTGAGCATTTGTATCCATTTGACAGTGATTTACTACACAATACAGCTCAGGTTGATCCCAGAAAACCTGATTTGGAAAAATACCCTAAATATCAGAAAGCTAAGCCATATTATTGTACTTTAAGTCCAGGCCAAATGTTATATATACCGCCCAAGTGGTGGCATTGTGTTGAATCATTGTCCCTTAGTTTTTCTGTTAGTTTTTGGTGGGAGTAATGTTGTAACTATATAATAATTAGGTTACTATATAAATAAATGTTTATTTTTTTGTATTCCTTATTTTTTCCTATAATCATTCTTTTCCCTTGTACCAACACCAATTGGTTGTGTGTATTTTATTGTATAAAATCTATTTTAGGTAATTATCCTAAATTTAAATAGCCAAGTTATATTAGTATTGTCATTTCAAGTCTAGGCAAAATGTTATTTTTGTATTCCTTATTTTTCCTATAATCATTCTTTTCCCTTGTACCAACACCAATCTCTATACCTATTGGTTGTGTGTATTTTATTGTATAAAATCTATTTTAGGTAATTATCCTAAATTTAAATAGCCAAGTTATATTAGTATTGTCATTTCAAGTCTAGGCAAATTGTTATTTTGTCATTAATGCAATCTTCATCCATTAGTTTTTGTGTTAACTTTTGGTGGGAGTTAATAAAGAGTTTCTTGGCGAATTCATTAAAATCTACAGATTTTGTTATCATCACTGCAAACAAGTGGTTAATTTTTTTTTATTTAGCGATATCCAAGAATTCTTTGTAGATATTTAGAATTTGATTTTATATAGTTTAGTGTAAATAAAAGTAATACATGTTATTAAGTATTCTTTATTTATATTCATTATTTAATGCTCTTCCTATAAGCATTCTTCTCACTTCAGATGTTCCGGCACCAATCTCATATAGCTTGGCATCTCTAAGTATTCTTCCTGTTGGATAGTCGTTGATGAAACCATTTCCGCCTGAAATATAAATATCTTATCAACATATCAGAGTTGTGTGACAATATCTAAATTGTTACTATGTAAACCAAAAACTATATTTTATTTTCATTGACAAGGACCCATTTCCTTACCAAGAATCCAATCGATCACCAAAGGATATCGCATTATTTATGTAATTAAGGATCAAACGTCCTTGACAGGAACATCAATCCCTGTGGTAGAGCTATGCTGCAGTTTGTTTCTAACTGCAGAATGAATGGGTCAGCAAACCGGGGTAGAACCACGCCCTCATTTAAGGGAGCAAATTCGACGAAAAAGGCCGGTTTTTTATAGGAAAAATTCCTGAAGGAACCGGCGGGTCTAAGAATTTACGACGGAATTAATGAAAACAAAAATATTTCGAACACGTCTACAAAGCCGTAGTGTCAGAACAGTAACTTTTTTTACTTATTCTTTTAGAGCTACACTGCAGTTTGTTTCTAGCTGCAGAATGAATAATTCAGCTCAACCGGGGTAGAACCACGCCCTCACAGAATACCAGCGTAAAATAGCAGCATATTGCTGCTGTGTTTCGTCTGGTGAGTGTAGGGATCCGGAGATCTTCATTACTGGTGACGAGGCATTCCATCTCAGTCCTCAAGGGTGATAACGGATCTCCATTACGATTCATTTTCAAGGATGAATGTAGATGTCATGGGTAGCAGGAATCACCATCAGGTGAACTATGTCCTCGTATGTTAATCTCAATATAATAAAAAAAAACTTGAATTGTTGCTCATCTTTATTTTTCGAAGGACGAAGAACGTCGACAATAGAGAGAGGCGATATACGATCCGAGGGCCCCTCATAAGGAGGTTCGAAACCTCGGCTCGGACCGCTATCTAGTAAGTAGGACAGACCTTTATTATTGTTGACGAGGAATTCCATCTCAGTTCTCAAGGGTGACAATGCATCTGCATGATTCCTTATCAAGGATGAATGTAGTTGCAATGGGGCGCAGGAATCACTTACCATTAGGTGAAATGTGTGCTCGTTTGTACTCAATGTAATGTAAAAAAAAAAGGTGGAGGCTGCTGTAGGAGGAAGGCGACGTCGCGGTGCGGTCTGCGTCCGTACGTGTAGTGTGTGTGTGTGCGAGTATGCATGGACTGTCTTGGTTAATGTTTGCCGTCAGAATATCATCAGGCGCCATTGTTGCGTATTTAGGACGTCTTTTATTTCGAGGGGTATCCATCATTTACACCCCGTAAACAACTGCTGCCACCACCAACGGGTTTTGAGTGATTTCCAATCGAATTTAAATCTCAACTACAAGCGTCAATAGAGTTATGGTTTATGGTACGGTCTTCAAAACTTCAAAGTCGTAGATTCCAATCCACCATTCGACTTTTGATGTGAATCATCTATCACAAGCATTTTCGCCTTATTTGGAGTGTTTTTTTTTGTAATGTCAATAACACTAAGAATCATCTTTTTAAAAAAATAAAAACTTACCTAGAATCTGTATAGCATCCAATGCTATTTGGGTAGCTTTCTCCGCGCAGTACAATATAACACCGGCGCAGTCTTTGCTGTTGATGTGGCCGTCGTCACATGCTTTCGCAACACTGTAGAGGTAGCAACGACTTGCACTTAGTGTGGTGTACATATCAGCCATTTTGCCCTGGACATTTTTTAATTAACAGGACACATTTTTTCTTAAGAGCAGTATCATAAAATATCTTCAAAAAAATAATTGAATGTTCTATAAACTTTTTAGAAAGAATAAATAGAATTAGTATATAAATTTAAATATTTAATTTATTACTTGTAATCTATATTTATTGAATAAAATACATTTTTAAGCCTGCACACTAAAATAATACCTTTATATCATATCATATTTATGAATAAATAATACTATTTTTATAAACATGTGCCTTGCGAAAACTTATTTTATGGTTTATCAAATGATACCAACATTCGCTAAAAAATAAACGAATATAGCAGTACCTGTAATAATTGGAATTCTCCAATATTTTTACCGAACTGTTTTCTCGTATGTGCATACTCGAACGCTGAATCAATTGCAGCTTGCATAAGGCCAACGGGACCGGCTGCCAATACGAGACGTTCTAAATCTAATCCTGACATCAACACATATACACCTTTGTTCTCTTCACCCAACAAGTTCGTTGCAGGCACCTGAAAAACATCAACTGTTCTATCTGTCTATATGACCACGCACATTATTTCAACTGTGTTATAATATTTGACGCTTTCTTAATATCTTCGTTTTTAGGTTCGGATACAATTAATTACTTTATAAATAATAATTATTCTTAATTTTTTTTTCCTATCTCCGCCTGGTTGGTTAATAGAATTAATAAATAAAACACTATAAACATATAATAAAACGAATATATACAATATAATATATTATATATATAATATGTACTATATATAAAGTTATGAATTTTATTATTATTATTTAAAAATAATTATTTACTGAAAATAAGACCTTCAGCATATAATTCCTATGGTTCGTAATAAATAATGAAGATTAAACGTTAAATTACACTTAAATATGGGTACGTAAAAATACAAAATAAGAAATATATCAATTTGTTGAGATTTTGGTGGAAGAAATATACAATAAAACAAACAATTTCCTCATTGGACCAAAATAATTTTGCTAAAAATTGACGATGGTCCAACAACGTCGTTAAATTGTCCTTTATTGTACGCCTTATGTTCGAAAGTAGTACTAAAAGCTTTTTATATTGATATTCGGAATACAGATAAATGCGTGAGATATCCAAAGATAGATGTATATATCCATTTATCTTTTCTATTTTATTATCATATTGGCTTTTGTTAGGAATCGAACCCATGAGCAAAACCGTGCGTGAAATCTAAAGTTATATCAAATAGACCGCGTATCTTAGTGAACTAAAACCTAAACTAATACCATGTTTATTACTTGATATATAGCATTGGTTGAATTTCCGATGTTTGAAAAATACATAAGAGTAGTACATTTCACTGTTTATGGGTAAGCCATTATTCCTGTGATTTTCGACGCCTATATAATATATTATAATTATATTTTATTTTCAAATTATTACAATCAGTTATAGCTCAGTGTCCAAGTTAGATCGAGTTGAATTCATAGTTAAGTTTTAAGTGCATTATCTGGTAATTTGTTTAAATCGTGGCAATACGCGTCCGATGGGAGTAATGGAAACCCTATTACACGTATGCATGAATACAGGCGTTCATTCGTACAAGATTTACTTCTTATGTACATTAACTACTTTGAACAGTGAATAATTTGTCAATTTTCTCATTTGGTTTTTTTTAATTTACTAATTGTTAATTTTAAATGACTACGATACTTTCATTTGATAAGTATTTATATGTATATAGCTTGTTATGTTACTTTGTGCTTAATAGCAGAACATATAAGATAGGATTTTTCTTTTATTTCTCAGATTAACCTAACGATATTTTCTTTTCCACTAAAAAGCACGCATCAACATTAAAAATAGCAATGATTATCTTGAAATTCTCGATATCCATAAATGTATAAAAATATCCATATAATCCTAAATACCACTGTCCTTAAGCAATCGGTTATGTTTATTATTCCAAAATAGGGTATATTATTGATATTATTGGTGACATGCAATCAAAAAGTAAAACTTATTTAAAGTTACCTTACAATCCTCAAACACTAGCTCGCAGGTATTTGAGCCTCTCATGCCAAGTTTATCCAGTTTCTGTGCGGTAGAAAAACCTGGGAAGCCTTTTTCGATTAAGAATGCTGATATTCCGTGTTGGGGTTTGCTTGTTAAACTCGTCTTAGCGTAAACCTACAAAAACAGGGCATACATACGTATTACTATCATAAGTATATCTATATACAAGTGTATCTTCTGGTTGTTTATCGGATGATATATCTGCGCAGTATATATATTATTTACGTAAGCATTGGCAAAGACAAAAGACAACTTTTTTGTGACATTAGCAATAACAAAAGAGGCCACGATTATGGTAAGTGATTCCTGTGGCCCATTACTCGTCAAAAAGGAGTCAAATGTATCTGCAAACAAAGACCTATGGCTTAACGACCTCTGAACTGCTTCCTGTGTATTATAATGTTTATTAAAATTTCGAAGTAACTCAAAAAGCATTTATTTTTAAATTTACTTAATGGGTAAAGAGGTCGATAACTTTGTCAAAAACTGTGACGAGTTCGAGGTATCACCTGTATACATTTTTGAATATATATCAGGAAATACTCCGGTAGGGACGACGCAATTAAAATCTTATTTTTTTATTGCATTGAGAGTAGCAAACGAGCACGTAGTCACCTGATGGCAAGTGATTCCTGCGGTCCGTGACATCTACATTCATCCTTGACAAGGAATCGTAATGCAGATGCGTTGCCACCCGTGAGATCTGAGATGGAATGCTTAGCCACCAGTAATAAAGGTCTCCGGATCCCTACACTCACAAGACGAAACACAGCAGCGTTGATGTCGATTAAGGCTGGCATACTATAAGGTCTTGGTCGTTCCTCGGTCGAGGTTACCCATTCATGCAGGAGCTGGAAAGAAAATCACTGTAGAACTGTATGTAGAGTTATACTACAGACTGATTTATTAATTTAGTTAATCCGTTCGGCCCTCTCGGGCACCCTCGGGTCCGTTGCTTTTGCGCCCAGAGTAACGGGCCAAGCAAGGCTCCCTCTCGGGAACCCTTGTGCTGGTTACCCATTAATAAAGGTTATGTGCTCGGCCACCTTCCAACTTCCGGAGAAGCTGTAAAAGCTCTCGAGCTAACAGTGGCCGTCAGCCATAAAAAAGGACTGGCTTTTTCACGTATAAAATATGTAACGAGAATTTTTTTGATTTATATTCGCACATTATATGTATGGAATTAGATTACACATATATATTTATACATTATATGTATAAATTTATATTAAAGTTTCGAATTTTAATATAAACTAAAAGAACTCACGACCAAAACATCAGCATCCGGGCCATTGGTTATCCAGAACTTGTTACCGTTTAGCACATAATAGTCTCCCTTCTTCTCAGCTCGAAGTTTCATGGACACCACATCACTCCCTGATCCGGGCTCCGACATTGCTAGCGCGCCCATATGCTCCCCCCGAGCATAGCTGAAATGGAAAGAATTTTCACAAAATTTAATAAAGGTGGCCGTATCTCGGAAATTGGTGAGGCGATTTTCATGAAACAAATTCTCCAAGAGTTGTTGTCAACAAAAAGCCGTCACGAAACTGGAAATTTGGTAAGTTAATGTTAAAGAGGTCAGCAGCCATCACCTTCATACCGCCCCTGCCAACGGCGAGGGCGTTGTTAACAACAGAATTATTCGCGATACCGCCATGATATTATATATTCTTTCCCAGAGTCTACGCATTTCGAAGTGCTGGTATAGTTAGTCAATAATAATAGAGATATTATTTTAGATAATCCATAGTGAGGAACTGATTGAGCTGAGGTTCATCCTCTCGGCACCCTCAGGTCAGTTGCTTTTGCGCCCAGAGTAACGGTCCAAGCAAGGCTCCCTCTCGGGAACCCTTGTGCTGGTTACCCATTAATAAAGGTTAAGTGCTCGGCCACCTTCCAACTTCCGGAGAAGCTGTAAAAGCTCTCGAGCTAACAGTGGCCGTCAGCCATAAAAAAGGACTGGCTTTTTCACGTATAAAATATGTAACGAGAATTTTTTTGATTTATATTCGCACATTATATGTATGGAATTAGATTACACATATATATTTATACATTATATGTATAAATTTATATTAAAGTTTCGAATTTTAATATAAACTAAAAGAACTCACGACCAAAACATCAGCATCCGGGCCATTGGTTATCCAGAACTTGTTACCGTTTAGCACATAATAGTCTCCCTTCTTCTCAGCTCGAAGTTTCATGGACACCACATCACTCCCTGATCCGGGCTCCGACATTGCTAGCGCGCCCATGTGCTCCCCCGAGCATAGCTGAAATGGAAAGAATTTTCACAAAATTTAATAAGGGTGGCCGTATCTCGGAAATTGGTGAGGCGATTTTCATGAAACAAATTCTCCAAGAGTTGTTGTCAACAAAAAGCCGTCACGAAACTGGAAATTTGGTAAGTTAATGTTAAAGAGGTCAGCAGCCATCACCTTCATACCGCCCCTGCCAACGGCGAGGGCGTTGTTAACAACAGAATTATTCGCGATACCGCCATGATATTATATATTCTTTCCCAGAGTCTACGCATTTCGAAGTGCTGGTATAGTTAGTCAATAATAATAGAGATATTATTTTAGATAATCCATAGTGAGGAACTGATTGAGCCGAGGTTAATCCCTCTCGGGCACCCTCGAGTCTGTCGCTCACGTCCAACAGAGTATCGGTCCAAGTCGAGGCTCCCTCTCGAAAACCCTTGTGCTGGTTACCCACTAATAGAGGTCTCGGCTAAGCGCCATAAGCGCTCGGTCACCTCTCAACCCGGTGAAACTGTAAAAGCCCACGGGCTAACAGCGGCCATCAGTCCGGAAAAAAAGAAATTTGGTGGCTTATGTGTCTTTTTCTTTTTTAAGATATTAGGGGTGAAAACAAATACACAATTCATCTTATGATAAGTAAATCCTGCGGACCGTCCACATTCATCCTTCATAAGGAATCATAATACAGATGCGCGATCTCGCGATGAGGACTAAGATAGAATTCATGATTACCAGTTGAAAGGTGTCCGATTTTTTTCTTTCATCAGACGTTAGCAACTAGCTTTTAAACAACTATTTTTTGGCTGGTATTCCAGATAATGCGGTTTTACGAAATTTCCTACTCGTACTACAGCTAGTTTATAACTGTATTGTGTCCACTATCACGTAAGACGTATGATGTAGGCTAATGTGAGATAAATATGTACGTATATAATGCTCAAGAACACCTGTTAGTCTTTATATATACATATAATAAAATTGTAAACAGGATTTTTGTCTATTTGTCTATGCGTTTGTGCATACTAATCTCCACAGTGGCTAAACTAATTTGGATGTGGTTTACGTAATTTATGATGGTAATTGATCACTGAGGTCCATAAGCACTGTAGGTTTAGTCCTTGACAAAGATTAAAGACGCACATCCGCAGTCATCCCCGAAGACTGTAATGGAATACCTCGATATCAGTAACTGTTTCCCTCACGATGCGACCTACTTACTCGCTTAACAAAACACAGTACCAGCATGTGAGGATGGTCTTTCTCTAGTCGAACCGACCCATTGAGCTGTGGCTAGATAAGTTGTAGCGTAACACTACCACCGGAGAAAAAATAACAAAATAATTGTTATAATATAAATTTGATTGAAACCTGTTTTCATATATTGGTCCCATTGTGAAGGTGTTGCATCACTATGCATTTCATACCGAATTTACCAGTTTGAACATACGTACAGGACGGAATTCAAAATTTCATCCTCATTATCTCGATGGCTTATAATCCATCACTATGTGCTTTACGCGGAACTTTCTGCCACGCACGCTACTCTGTGGAATCAATTGTCGCCATAATTATTTCCGAACCGATAAGACATTGGGGCATTTGACGAAAGAGCCTACACCTTTCTTAAAACCCGGCAGCGCTCCTGCGACTCCTCTGGTGTTGCAGATGTTCATGGTCGGTGGTAATCACGTACCATTAAGTGAACTGCATGCTCGTTTTCCACCTATTCTATAAAAAAAAATTTATCCTAACCAGATAAAAAGGAAATGCCTTCCACATTTCACCTTGAGCCCACTAGGGTAGGCCCACCAATTAAGAAACGAAAATAAATTGAGGTTATTTTTCTAAACGTGCAACTTTGTGGATATTACTCATATATAATGTTATGTCCTTGTGTAACATGTTTCGGATCAAAAAAAAAAAACTAAACAGCCGTGACAGCTCAGTTGCGGTGTGCTTAACTCAAAATTTAAATAAGTTATTATAGACCTTGATTTTAAATCCGTATAGTAGTACCTATGACGTAAATTGTTAATCGTAATGTTAAGTACTCATTAATATAATATTCAGTGCCGGAGAAAAAAATTAGAACCAATGTTTTAAATATATAAAAATATTTTGAAAGCTAGCTAGAACTCCGCAGATTTTTTTTTGGTCTGATGACCCCTGTTAGCGTACAGTCGGACATCACATTCACGCTTTCCCGAGCACATTGCCAGCCCCGCAAACTCTTCAATACTCTTATTATATAAATTTAATTATATATTAATTATTATAATTAATAATTACTATATAATTGGTCATTGAGAAATTTAGTGATGGGCCTACTCATCCAACTTTAATTACTCTTTTAATTGCATTGTTATATCAGCGTTTAGTCAAAATCTAATGCTTCTGTGTTTCTTTTTATAAGTGATATAAACTACAGGCCTTATGGCAGCCTTTTTGACTGACGGTCGCTGTTAGACGGCTTTTACAATTTACCGGGTTGAGAGATGACCGAGTGCTTATGGCGCTCAGTCGAAACCTCTATTAGTGGGTAACCAGCACAAGGGCTCCCAAGAGAAAGCCTGGGCATGGACCGTTACCCTGTTCATATTCCGCCGATTGCCACTAAATATCCATGGCACTTTATATATTGTAGAGAGATGCTCCAGGACAACAACCCGACAATAGTTCTTACGTCACGTTATCGTTATCACATTAACGCGTCTTCCCATCATCATTTCAGTATATTACGTTGAATATTAGTTTTTAAAGATTTTATCGCGATAAAATCAGTAAAAACTACTTTTATTCATCAGATATTGTCAAACAAAAGAAATATTCCTCAGTTGCTAATCAGGACACTCTGAAGAATGTTCCTATGGTCAGCCATGTACTTCCATCGATTTCCCCAGAACTTAAACAGCCCGTTGCCATATTTAGTGTGGTTAGTCCTAAAGTAACCTTAACATAACATTTCAACAGTGGTAGAGCTATGCTGCAGTTTGTTCTAGCTGCAGAATGAATGGGTCAGCTCGATCGGGCCCAAACAGACTACCAGCGTATAATAACAGCATTATGCTGCTGTGTTTCGTCTGGTGAGTGTAGGGGATCCGGAGACTTTTATTACTGTTGACGAGGCATTCCATTTCATTCGTCAAAGGTGAAAACGCATCTGAAATATGATTCCTTATCAAGGATAAATGTAGAAGTCATGGACCGCAGGAATCACTTATCATCCGGTGAACTATGTGCTCGTTTGTTACTCTTAATGTAATAAAAAATTTAAATGTTCTTACTTTTGGTAAATATTTGCTCTTCTGCTCATGTGTTCCATTGCGATTGATCTGATTAATGCAAAGGTTTGAGTGGGCTCCATAGGACAGCGCGATGGACCCCGAAGCTCTGTATGTTAAATAAAAAAATACATTTAATGCTTTAACGTCATTATCACTTCGCTCCTATCAAGAATTTATATATTAACCTGTAATATATTATATAAATTACAGGTTAACTATTAGTTTGTTTGTCCTCTAATACCTCTAATTATTTATGTTACAGGTTAACTATGAGCTTGTTTGTCCTCTAATACCTCTAATTATATATGTTACAGGTTAACTATGAGCTTGTTTGTCCTCTAACTAGAGGTATAAGCTAGCATTGGTAGCTTTAGCATATGCTGAAGATACCAATGCAAGCTACCATTTTATTTTTTTTATTAAAATAACACAAATTATATTCAAAACCTGTAGATGCTCTAAAACCAAAGTGCGAATATCAACTTACGCTATTATGTCCGAACTTATGGCCTCGGTATTAGCGTTGAATAGGAATCCCACTCTTATCTTAATTATTTTTAATTTATTTATTAAAAACATACAGTAATACATACAAACTTTGTCACTACACACTTGATACGTAAACAGAATGAGGAGTTTCTTAAATATACATAACATGCTAAGATAAACAAACGCTCTCGAAACAGAACACCTTAACAAGTGCTATTTTATACTAATATTTTTAGAAACAATTTAAATGCAATCTGTTTCATAAAGATGATGATATTTATTTATCCCTAATGGAAAGGCAAAGGACTTTCGTCCATACAGCCAGGTCTTGTTCGTATGATGGTTGGTCTGAAACTGCCCTGTTTCATAAAGGAGAACAAAGAAACGCGTGATAACTTTTTCTAATGGTTCTGTCAGTTGTTTATGCGTTTTTAATTATAATTATAATTTTTTTGTTCAGGTTGCGACGCAATAATTTCAATATATGATATGTGCTTTTTCTTATTTGGATTATTAAACACCAACTCCGAATACAGGTTTTTCTACCCTTTAAAATACAATAGCCAATCACTTCGTTCATTATATATTCCTAAATAAAAGAAGCAATCATATCATTTACCACTAGTGTTTGTACCGCACTGTAAAAACGCATAATAATAGTGATCGAGTAGTTTTCTTAACCATAGTTGGGGGGAAAACCATGTAGGGTTGCTCCCGTTTTGGTAGATGTACTTCGCCGTTCGTAACTTCCATTAAATTATGGGGGCTGGTCCGAGGAATAATGATATCTTCGATTTATCCCCAACGCGGAACGGCTAGCTAACCCCGGAACCCCGTCGCTGAAGCCTAACTTATATATGCGACTCCACTCGCGTATGGGCTAGGCGGCTTATGGTGTTATGACTTATGGGGAGTTCGGGGAAGGTAATGCAGCTTCGACTAGAACACGCATCGATGGATAGGATCTCGCCAACCTGACTCCCACGAATGGCTTTTTGGTGGTTAATTAAATTCAATCGATAGTTACTCCAAGATAGGAATGGCTGAATATCTCTGTGTCGAAGTTTTCGCGCTTTTTTTTTCGACTACATTTTATCTTTGCGTCACCGACAATATAAATTCATTGCTTCTTATAATTGTCTGATTTAAGAATATTGTGATATAAATATATTATTATTGATGTGTTAAAATAATACAAACATTAATTAATGATAGTTAAAAAGTAAGAGTAGTTGCAATATGCATTTCTGATAAATAATTCACCTTGACGTAATAATACATAATAATTCATGAAAGTAGTGAGTAGTTGCAATATGCATTTCTGATAAATAATTCACCTTGACATAATAATACATAATAATTCATGAAAGTAGTGAGTAGTTGCAATATGCATTTCTGATAAATAATTCACCTTGACAATTCCTCCATTATAACGCAATGATCTAAATATTTTCCTCCTGTGCCGCCATATTCCGGATTTGCTGTTATACCTGAAAATGAAACGAAGCATATTTTTCAAAATTAAAACTTTAATTAGTCGTTATTATAAGTGTATTTTTTTTAAAGAATGCTTTATTCAAATGCATTATGAACTGAGGCTTCGGGTCATAAATCATATTTATCTGCCTGTCACGCTCGCACTTACAGATTTTATGGAGAGGTGTAGTGATGTGTATGTGATGCGTAAGATTTGTAGAGGTGCATATCGATAACGGGATAGATACTATCGATATGCTAAATTATGTTAAGTATTAATAGGAATAATTTTTCGCTATCTGAAAATAAAAGTTTTGAATTTGTAAGATGATATGTTTGTTTCTAGATCTGTGACAGTCGCTGTCTTCTTAACATTTGCTCTTGATATATTCGGGTAATACTTCGGTTTTTATTCGATCCACGGTCGCTATACTAACTCCACAAATCAGTGCTGCAAGCTCTCGCGGATTATTGGAATTGAGACAAGCCTTTTTCTCGGGGTCAGTTTAAAATTCTTTTAAAAACAGTAACACGTTGTGAATTGCAGCCCGTGCTTGAGCGTTGATGATGATTTACTTTCTTCAAAACCACGTTAGAAAATAAATTCTTCATTGTGCGTATTTCGTAATGAAGCGTAAGTAATGTAATGAGTGTCATAACAAAAATCTTATATTTCTAGAAAAGCAACAACCCTTACTCGTAACGACCAATCAGGAGTCAGAGTGCTAATGAAGGTCACGATGACGCATCGACCCCGCGTGCGCAGGTAGGTAAGTATCGATAATGGGTTGCATTGCGTGCACATTCATTCCTACTGTCAGTGACATTTGTTGCCCGACGACTCAGTTTAAAATGCGTCGACTATAGTAGTGCCGTATCAAAGTCTATTTATAAAATCTGTATACTTCATCCGACTTTAATCGTGCAACTGCAGATGACAAATATCAAAAGCCCCTTTACTTGACCTTCCAGAAATCCTTTCAAAATATCAATGAAAGGCTTCGTCAAGAATGAAATTCTTTTATATTTTTAACATCACTTTGTTTTACACAACTTTTTTTTCAACAAGATTTTTGTTGAATATTGTCTTCGTTTTTTACTTCGACTTCAATTTCATACATACGATAAATACAAAATTTCATTTATTTATATTATAATATATATTTATACTATTCCAGGTAAAGTCATCTTCATCGAGTCATCAAATCTTTTTTGTTTTAATCCCTGAGTCTACTCTGCTCTACGCATTATCATGATTATAATTTCCAATTATATCAGTGCTGAACATATTTCTGCATCGCAGATTCCCGCCTGCTGAGACACCTGATCAATTAAATCTTGCATTTATTTCATAGTTCATTTATTCATAATTTCATTGTTGGTAACTTTATCTTGTGGAGGGTCGTTCTACTGTCGGCAATACAGTACAATTCACCGCGTTCCAAAAAAAAACCTTTTACGTGGGCGGTATATACACACTTGTAGTATTTCATTTAGAAAGAATTGTCGAGCATGAGCATATTTATATAAAACATATATTATTGGGTAAATAAAATAACAAGACTGATTTTTATCATAAAATTCTTTTTGGCTACAAACATAAGGATTATACTATAAATTATAATTTTTGATTTACCTATAAATATAATATATTTTTCCACACAAAAACATTTGCAATCTTTTAATGTACAAATAATAAAGCGACACGTCAAATCCACTTTACAAATTTGTAACATAACTTACCTAATACGCCAAGATTTCCGAGCTTCTTCCAAAACTCTTTAAGCTCCGTAAAATTATTCACTTTATCGATTTCTGCTGCTTTTGGTGCTAATTCTTTTTGCGCGAAATCGAACATCAACTTGCGAAGCTAAAAAGGATTTATTAATTGTTTAATTGTGATTCCACTTCAACTGATAAAATCTTATACTTTTATTTAATAAGATTTTATCAGTCATAACTTGCACATTTACACTGATATACACTGCAACATAATTACTATTGCGATTTGTAGCTGGTCATCTTTATATGTTACTTAAGATACATAATTATATAGTGGTTATACAATGTACCAAATAATAATATAGCATATGTGCATATTTATGTTGTAGCGTAAGCAATTAATTAAAAACACTTTTATCCAATTTATTTCTTCAGACAGGAAGCCCATGGGGTCATGTTTAAATCTGTATGGACCAGGGCCAGTCTTAAACTTTTATGAAATCAATGTTTACGAGGTTTGAGATGTTCGTGTTTCGTGCTTTGACGAATCACGAACGAATTGGCCTCAAACAGGACTGGTAATTGCACGGTACATACACCAATCAAGTTTATTGACAACTTTAGCCAACTTCAGACAAGTCTTTATTACTTTTTAGAAAAGCCACCTTCCACCAAACCATAATTGATGTTTGATGACCTTGCTAAACTATCCTAAGAAGTTGTGAGACTTCTATAGAGCGTACGCTTTGTCATTAGTCATAGTAAAAAAATATATCTTTAAAGAACACTTTTCTGACTTCCACCACTTTGTCGATACAGCAAATGTTTTGATCAATCCACACTTTTAAGCTGTAGAGAACAATTTAGGGCACGTCCTGTTGACGGTAAGCACGTAGGAGAACAATTTAGGGCACGTCCTGTTGACGGTAAGCACGTAGGAGAACAATTTAGGGCACGTCCTGTTGACGGTAAGCACCTAGGTACAGGTTTTGTTTAATAAATTGCGACAAAATACTAGCGGAATTCTTCCTTTTAAGCAAGAATATATTTTACTTCGTAATAGGGTTTCGTCGTTTTGACAGCGTTCACAACCCGTCCTGTCCGAACAGCGACTAGATTCTGTTGATGTTGATGCTGTTAGCCTATGCGGCTCTTACAGCTTCATCGGACACAGGGCTCACGGAACTGAGGGGTCCGTGAGCTGATATCGGAACACCATGCGACGCCCTTTTATAGTCTCAAAGACAGAGGAATTATGGTGTATTTGTCGATAGTGAAATACGTAATAAACATACCGCTAATGTCATCTTTAGAAGCGTCTTAAAAATTTGAGAAGAAATAACTGCAATTATGAAATTACAATCCTATAGTCATAATGTGAGACGCCTATAACGAGATAAATTACAACAACGTGTTGGACTTTTTTGATTTTCGTTATGAAAAACATTACGCACATTTCAAAACAGTTCATTCAATGTGTTTAATTATATAAATTTATGTTAACTATATATATTTGTAAGTTTATATTTTTATTATAAAACGATATCAAAGCATTGAATTATTGTAGACTGTTGTGTTTATTTTAATAGAAAATAAATAAATTGTATAAATTATAGTAACGTTCTATAAAGATCAGGGTCGTTATTTTGAGTATAATGTCTCATAATTCATTAGCAGGGGCATTGAGGAGAGAAAAAATAATGTTGATTCAACTTTTGTGCATAAGTAGGAAAAATCTTTTTGATAAAATTTTTAATTGCATTTTAAAAGAAACTGCAATTGGACGGGGGAATAGACAAGCAACGTGGGGGTCATTTTGTCGTGGGTCTGGTGGCCAAAACAAGATTACGTTTTATAGGAGTAAATTGTATTTACAATCGATTAGAGAATAGAGAAAAAAAAACGCAATAGCGAAAAAGAACGTCCTATACATTATTACTATCAATGTTTACACGAGAACTTTTTTTTGGAAAGTTATTTTCTTTATGTAAAACAACCTAATTGGGCTCGTAGTTCTTCTAAGATATAATTTATTTACAGCTTTAAGACACAAAAAAAGTTGCAAAGGTCGTATTATGAATTAATAATGATCCAAGCTATTAAATAATGATACATATTCGTTCTACATAACATCGATATATTTTCAAAAACTAACAAAAACATAAATCCGGAAAGGTTAGGTACAAAAGGGTTACAAATATAGTACAAGAAACCATACGTTGTTATCATTGATCAAAGTTACATAAAATTACGACAAACGGGCAAAATACAGACTATTGAGTAGCTCGAATGCCAAGGCAAAAGTTGTTCCGATAAAGTTTACTTAGTAAATGTTTAAGAAAAACCTGTTGTTGTTCACTGGACAGTCCAAATATGTGTTCATCTATAGGATAGTGGGACATGCATCGGCTACCGGTTGCACTCGTACATCGCGTTAAAAAGCTTTTTACACACACGAGTCTAGCAGCCATGTTAAACAACTGCTCTTGACACTAGCCCGCGTTCGACTGTCGCTTAGTACAACTATTATATATCAGAGTCTGTCGCTTTAGAAGCTACTATTATAATGAACGATATATCCTTATCTACTTGAATGCTTTATCTTAATAACAACAATGACGAGTTTCGTAGAGCATATTTCAAATTAATTCAGGTTATGATAATTACGTACGTTGAACTGATAAAGGCATACCAATAGAGCTGTACCTTTTATTTATATGTAATGTGTATGTTATTCGGATTATTTGACAAGGTCAACTGTTTTCTCTCCAAAACTAGCGGCTTATATTAATTTGAATGGCCTAAACAAAAATGCTTCCTGTTTTTAGCGGCTTTGTTTTTTTTATGTGAAAGAAATAGAAAAAATTAATATAAATTCCAGTATTCAATACTCTATACGTCTAAAAATTGCAAGTGTTAACTTATTTTATACATAAATAGGTATGAAGCTAAACTTCAAACCGATTAAGAACGATTGATTTATTGTAGCTTATTTTCAATTTGACAATAATTAAGTATGGACACTTACGAGTACATTAATGGATACATAATTTATTAAAAAAAATCGTGTTTAATTTTTCAATAATACAATTTTTTGATAATAAATCTTAGAATTATGGACAATACTACTTAAAGTAACGATTATCAACAAACAGAAAAGTTTTCAAAGATAGCGAACGTATGTCAATGTGACCATTAATACATTTCAAAAACATAGTAAGTATTTGAAATGTAATTAATGATCAAATTGACAAACGTTAGCTATCTTTCAAAACTTTTCTGTTTGTTGTTTTTCGTGACTTTTTATAATAATTTAATTAATATGGTAAGGTTAATATTTTGAGTTCCGTCGCAATGTCAATGATAAACTACAGTTATTTTAAAGTATTGGCTAATAGTATTACGAGTAAATAAACAATATATAACTTACTACTCTTCAAGAACGCCTTTTGACCTTGTCCCTGTTCCATCGTATTATCACATCTGATATAAATAATTCATATTTAAAAAAAAAAAACGTAATAAGATTGTAATGTGTTTCTTTTATTTTTAATTGTATTTGATACAGTAGAGCTATTTTTTATTAAAACTTAAAAATATGGGTAAAAGCGCGTCATGCCATTAAGCCTTCCTACCTAGCCTATTCTTGCCTCCGCTGGGGCGGATTAATAAGCAATATAGTAGAATTCATATTCGTATCTACGTGTTGCAGAACGTAAAGTTAGAGCAAATCTTAAATGCATCTCTGTGAAATTTTTTGAAATGAGTATGCGGTACGTGCCGTAGAGTACAAAAATGATTTTTTCTAGCAAACTTGCCTAACCGTAAGTGATCGCCGCTGTCCATGAATATTCGTAACGCCAAAGGAGTTGCAGATGCGCTGCCGTCCTTTAAGAAAGCTGTAGGCTGTTTTATTGTAGGTCCCTAAGTCGTATCGTTTCGGAAATACCGCTGGCGACAGCTGATTCCATAGAGTAGTTGGTAAATTGGTAAATAAATTTTGAAAATGTATCCCTCATAAAAGCTTATTCTTGGGGAATCCGCCGAGTACGGCACCCAGAGGCCATGGGGTACAGGATACGGAGCACTGCACCCGCAATTCCAGCCCCCTTTGGTTTTGGATCAGATCTACACTCCTCAGCCGCCGACCATCGTTCGGCCGCGGAGCATTAAATCGGAAGGGCATTAAGCCCGCCCTTGTAAACCTGTTATATATTTAAGGAACATAAAGAATAAATAAATAAGAGTAGGACGGGAAGAGCGGCAACGCAACACCGACACCGCTCTTCCCCCACGGCCCCACCGCAGCCGCATCAGCGGTGGGACCCCGGTGCGAATGTGTATTTTATCGGTATATTATTTTTTTCGTCTTTTCGGTAATATTTTTTTTTTAATTTATTTAATCTTCTATTCTAAACACCTTATTATTATTAAAAAAATAAATGTACAATGGGCGGACTTAATGCCTTTTGGCATTCACTGCCAGTCAACCTTTAAGTTGCAGAAACATTGAAAATAAAATAAAAATAATTCTTAATATTAACGAATTATATGTAACATACTTTAAACACATAATAATAAATAAAAATATATATTTTATATTGATTTGTTAGCAATGTATTATAACATAAATATTATAAGACATTGCATTGACAATCAACGATCAGAAATTATTGAAAATATCCTTGCGTTTTTGTTAGATAACGTCGATTTTTTTATCCAGTCGATACAGATAGAAGTGGCTGGAGTTTCTTGCGCCACTTCTTCTTCAGCGCCCACGCATTCCGAAGTGGTGGTACAGATAGCTAATAATAATAGCGATATTAATTTAAGGAATCCTCTGTCAGAAGAAACTGACCGAGCCTAGGTTCGGCCCTCTCGGGCCACCCTTGAGTCAGACGCTCTCGCGAAACAGGGTAACGGTCCAAGCCGATAGCCCTCTCGGTAGCCCTTGTGCTAGTGGTGTGTGGTTACCCATATATAGAGGTCTCGACTGAGTACCATAAGCGCTCGGTCATCTCTCAACCCGGTCCAACTGTAAAAGCCCTTGGAGCCAGCGGCCATCAGCCCGAAAAATAAAAACGTTTTTCCTTATTCTTTTACAAACGACTGATGTTGGAATTGGGCACAAAATGACTGAATCTAGTGAAATAGGCCGGGCGTACGAAATGTACCAAATAACACACACCCGATATATATTCTAAGCAACTTTAAGATAAGACTTTTCTAGACGTCCTGAAAAACTATTTAGCTATATGTCAATTTAGTATCATATTATTTATTATATTTGCATTAGACATATACTCAGTATATATAGATATACATTATTTGAATTTAACTTTATTCTTTATTATCTTTTGTTCTTTGAGCAGATAAAGTATCTTCTATTTTTTCATTCAACAATTATTAAATAGTGGAATAATCGCAACTACAGTAGAAACGCCAGCTTAGCAGAGCGTAAGTTGTTTAAATACACTATACTGCGCATACTATGGGATTCGTGCGTACTATAGCACATTTTGTCCGTCTGCCGGAACCGACATGCATGCGCCAATGTTCCGCGTTCGCGTTCGGTGTGAATCGTACCTAATTTAATTGAATTAATTGATTTTTCCTGTAACATTAACCGTATTATGTAGGAAAAGAATCTTTTATCAGTAAACAGTTTTGTTTTCGTTTTTAGGTGAATTATGCAACCTATTTTTAAATAAATCGAAGAGTAAGTGACCCAATGTTTGTGTGAATGCCTATGACACTTTACATCGATGACAGATTTATTTTCCGAAAGTTGTCGTATTACTCTAAATCAACTTCTCGTGGTTTTATTTCAATTCTTCATATATAATATTTTAATGATCGTATTTAAACATAAAAATACCATATTACGTATCACATGGTAAATGCAATTTTTTAAGGTTATAATGAAAACACAAAAGTTTAATTATTTATTCGTATATTAAATAAAACCATTAGCTTTATAAGCACCATCATAATTAAGTTTAAATTACAACTTCTTCATTAAATCTCTTAAACGTTAACATTATGCTCTAGTCACACAAGCAATAATACTAATATTGTTAATACAAAAATAAATGTCATAGTAATGTAAAAATAAAATATACAAGAAACGGAATGTGTAACTTACACATATTTACACATAATCTCAAAATAAAATCAACGAGGAATGTACAACATTGTGTAAATAAACTATTTATTGCACCATTTTAAAAATTGAAATGGAACATTATATTAATATATTTTTTTGAAATATCGGCATAGGGTCCTTTGTAACCTAATATGTATTTCGTTGATACCTCAAATATTAAAGAAAATCTTTATTTTAGGGTAACTTTTGAATTGCACCTAATTTAGAATAGAAACAAAAATATTTTAGATAACTAAAAAAAAATTGTCAATAGGCATTTAAGGGCACAGCCCTACTTGGACATTTTTAAACAGCTGCTTTGCAAAACATTTGTATCTGATTGTATCATATTAGAAACTGATTTTATCAATTATCGATAGTAATATAATCATGAGGGTATCAATATGCTTTATAAATCCAATAGGTAAAAAATGTCGAATATGTAAAGATTTAGTTCGTGTCCATTTTCGATTTAAGTGATTGATAGTAATCGGAAAGTATTTTCCATGCGGACGGCGCCATGAATCCTTTTGGTGGTTCTTTGCCGGCTTTGGCGAGTCCTGCAAATGTGTAAATTTTAACTTATCTCATGTTGTAGTTATTACTTTGTTTTTTTTTTTGGATAAAGAATCAAGACAATTTGTGCACAAATAAAAAGACAGAGTATTACAGTTTTTTCAGTCTAACAGGTTATTGACGGTCATATAATTGATATTTTTATTTTCGTTTCCATACACAAATGACTGACAATAATTTATAAAAATAAATCATATATTTCAGAAGACCCGTCTTAAATTACCGATTCAGAGAATCTCAATTTTCAGATGTGACACACACAATGTCTAAAGAAAACAATCCTAAATCAAAATGTTTACCTCGCATTCGTGTTCCCGATATAAAGTCGAAGTCCTCTTTCCGCGTTGGATCGAAGAAAGCCATTTTGCCGACTGAAGTGTCGTACGCAGCAACGCGGAATGGAATGATCTGCAATAATTCATTAAAAATAATTTACCTTACATATTGTACTTTTACTTCGCGCTCGTTTTTATTCTAACGTACTGGCACCGACTAAATTGTTAATTGCAATTTTACATGATATTTACCGCGTGCACGATTATTATTAAAGAAAACATCTTTAGGATCCATACAGGTGATGGCGAAATATTAAATAAAAAATATTTCGAGGACCCGAACTGTGCGGCCCGAAAATACGTATTGTAGCCGCTTGTGGACTATGCTCCAATTCATTCCTATTTTCTATCAATGGAGAATGACACAGCTAAAAGTGTACTTTAAGAGTTTTGACTAGAAATAATAGGACTTGGTAGTAGTATATTCAGGTATGAAACGCGAATCGAAAAAGAGGAACGTGTCTCTTTCTAAAATTGTGACTGTGGTATATTGAAGTACCCAATATCGCAACAAAAGACACAACTATACAAACCTCCAAATCATTTAGTCCGGGCGCCATTTTAAGTACCATAGAGCCATGTCTCGGGTCATAGAGATCTCCTTTGCCGTCTGGATGCGGCATCCCCGCCGGGTCGCGCCCTACAATGTAGTGGTTGGCGCCTGCGTTCATACGGCATTTAGCGTGCCATTGTACCTGATAAAAAACATTTATGATATATTACTGTAGCATATACCCCACTCACAGAAGTGTGACTTGCCATGTGAAGTGTGTGAACCACGTGACCTCATCGGAATCGTGAGTATGTGTTAATTTCGGTAAATTCAGAATTTTCAAAAAATCTGTTGTATTCTTACATACATTTTAAAAATTTGATCGCTATATAAAATAAGTAATTTAATTTTATCTATTATAGTGAGTGAAAGCAAATTAAGTTAAATTAAAACGAAAAGAGAAAAATGTTTTGGTTGTGTAGCTTTGAAAGTGGACAATTGTGATAAAAGTTCCATTAATTGATTACGTGACCCTAATACTTATGACTCACTCTTATATATTTTTAAGGAATGGTTGGCAGATGAGCAAGCACTTCTCCCGATAGTAAGTGATTACCGCCGCCCATAGAGAGGAGTCGCAGATGCTGTGTAGGCTTTTAAGAGGCTCTTTTCTTGAAGGTCCCTAAGTCGTATATCGGTTCGGAAATATAAAATAATTAAGAATGTTACCTCCGTTGGTCCCGCATACATCATGGGCGAGGGGAATATCGCTAAGATGGTTGTCTCAGGATCAAGCACTCCTTCGCTTAAAACTGCTTTGTGCTGGTTAATTCTCACTTCTAACGGGACGTCGTCGTCCTTTGTCCATCCGCCTAGTAATAACAGATTATATTAAATATTTATGGGACAATATAACTTAAATTAAATGCTACCATCAGCAGGTGGTACACAGAGACCACTTGATCAAGTCGAAAACTTAAACCATTTTTTTTAAAAACAAAGCTTCACAAATTACAAAATAAATGTTATTAGTAAATTTCTTTTCGAATACGACTTAATTTATTAGTATGAAGTTTGATTTGTAAGCAATTCTTCTGTACTTTCTTAGTATAACTCTATTTATAAATATTCCACACTTTTGCAATATATTATTATTAGTTGTAGTGGTAGGAGAGGGTGGGATGGGTACGCTCCAACTGGGAAGGACCATGTCCAACAGTAATTAGCGTGAAATAGCTGTTGTGTTTCGTATGGCCAGTGTATGTGCCAGGCAACAGCAGACTCAATCACTGGTAAATGAAACCATTCCATTACAGTTCTCGGTGTTGATCACGCATGTGCATCTTGATGAACGGCTACAGCTCCGTTAAGTCTTTTAAACAAATAAAAAAATACTTAGATAGAAATTACCAAGTGGATGGAGCAGCAGTACAGGCTTCTTGAATCCTCTCTCGATGAGCTGACGATGCGTGTCCTGCATCAGTAGCGCGTGACCGTTGTGGATTGGGTTGCGTAGCTGACAGCATATAGAAAAGAATTAATTTTTGTGTCTGCTCTGTTAGCAGAAGCCAAACAGACAGGCAGATACAAAATGTCGTTTTCAAACACTGGGATGTTTGTTATATCGGCGAAGAAAATATATCATCCTTGCCCGCCTAAAGGACTTCATGCTGTCCCGAGTGCTACCAATCAATGAGCAGTTCGGGTTTCGAACCCAACACTCATGCACACATCAAGTGCACCGCATCACGGAGCACATTCTCAATAAATTTTTTCAGGGCTACCAAACTGGGGCACTTTTCCTCGACGTGGCGAAAGCTTTCGACAAGGTCTGGCGCACAACGGGCTCATATACAAACTATATGAGCTCGGTGTGCCAGATCGACTCGTACTTATCATACGAGATTTTCTCCGAAATCGAACCTTTCGTTACCGCGTCGAGGGAACGCGTTCTGAGGTTCACCCCATTTGTGCCGGAGTACCACAAGGCTCCGTCCTAGGTCCTATTTTATATACACTCTACACCAACGACATACCGCGCACTCGAGGTGTAGAGCTAGCCCTTTTCGCCGATGACACCGGCCTCTACGTGACTGGATTTAAACCAGACGCTATTTGTAAACGCCTCCAATCTGCAGCCAACACCTTAGGGAAATGGTTTCGGAAATGGAGGATCGAGGTTAACCCACCAAAAGTGCAGCCATGTACTTGATCGTCCAATCCCCTGGGAAAAGACAGTCAAATACTTAGGCGTCACATTAGATGAAAGACTCACTCCGCATATCAACCGCGTACGGAATCGAGCAGCGTTCGCCCTAGGTCGTTTGCACCCGTTACTCAATAAAAATAGTAAAATGTGCCTGCGTAATAAAATAACACTATACAAAGCGTGCATTCGACTCATAATGCCATATGCAAGCCCCGTTTTTGCGCATGCCTCCCCGCGTCATATTTATCGGCTTCAGGTTATACAAAATCGTTTCATGCGTATGCGTATTTTATTTTATTGCCCAACCAGACGGAGGGAACAAAATATCCCCAAAATAATAATTATACGGGTTTTTTGCCACCAAAAAAAAAAACAAAATACATATAAATCCATAAAAAAATCATCTTATGTCTAATGCATAATCGCATAAGATGCAACAACTTAAAGTAGAAAACGTTAGTAGACTCATAGAATACTGATGTTCTGGTAGTCCTGATTTTCAGTCCACCCCATTCGCTGTCAGTCACGCCTCATCAGAGCACATGGTTTCAGACCAACCATCATACGAACAAGACCTGGCTGTATGGACTAAAGTCATATCATCATCATCATCAGAGCACAGTGAATATAAAATGTAAATTGGAAATACTATACAAAAAAATGTGTGAAAATAAAATTATATAAAACTAAATATACATACAGTAATAACTTATTTCCCATCACACAAAATATTAATTATGATGGTATAACATTTAAATTGTGCAATCGTTTCTCTTGTTTATCAGTCAGTCATTTAAAATTATTACAATATTATTCGTTAATTAATAATTGTCAAATAAAAGATAATGTATTATTTTTGTAAAAGAAACAAATACTTATTCATAATTCAATATATATATGTAAAAATTATATTATAAAATAAATAATATTACTATGACGCGTGTTCCTAAAGTGGACTTCTGTAGCCCGGTCTGATTTAGTGTTGAGATAAAAAGTTTAATTTGCTTATGTACATCAAGCAAGATGTAATTGTAATGTCGCTTTTGAGTTACGGTATACACACACACATTAAGGAGTGATATGTGCGCATTTTGGAATATTGTATCACAATCGGACACAAGAAGTGGCGATAGATAAAAAGTTGGCCCAAGATATGGCGGTATGGCGAATAATTTTGTTTCCTACGCCCTCGCTGATCCGGGCTTGGGCCACGGTGGTCACGTCGTCGGGGTCGTCGGGAGCGTGCCTCGGTCTTCTTTAGACGCGGGTGAAATCGTGTTGGGATTGTAAGTGATGGCACTGAGCGGGTGTGTATCAGTAGTGAGCAGAGTTGAACTATCGGTAAACTGAGGTCGGGCACTCAATATCTATGTTCACTGTCTTTTCGCAGGATATTGGACCATCAAATAGCTTTGCGGCGTTTAGTTGCGCCGAGAGAAGTACATAGCTGCATTTTTGGTGGGGTTAACCTCGATCCTCCATTTCCTGGTTTGGATCCAGACACGTAGAGGCCGGTGTCATCGGCCAAGAGGGCTAGCTCTACACCGTGAGTGCGCGGTATGTCGTTGGTGTAGAGAATGGGACCTAGGAAAGTGCATTGTGGTACTCCGGCTTGAATGGGGAAAGAAAAAACGTTTGTCCTCGACGCGGTATCGAAAGGTTCGATTGCGGAGAAAGTCTTGTATGATTATTACAAGTCGATCTGGCCCCACCGAGCTCATGCAGTTTGTATATGAGTCCGTTGTGCCAGACCTTGTACAACGCTTTGGTCACGTCGAGGAAAAGCGTCCCAGTTGCCATGGATGTGACTTGATGGGTGACACATCAGATGAAAGGTGAACGGAAAGACGGGGGATGTTAGTTTTCTTATATTTATGTTCCAAGGGGAAATTTTAGGAAACTTTCCATCTCAATCCTATGGAGAAATATTTCCATGGTCCAAGTCACAGTCCCCTAATAACTGTAATCACGAGGTGTGACACCTGTGTGATCTTTTGTCGTCCAAAGTTCACACAAAAAAAACAAAAGCGTTGAAATGCCGTAGAACTCCAATTTGAACGGTCGAGGGTTGTGTTCAGCAGTGGACGACAAGTGTTGGGCAATTACGATCTTGTTGATTCAAATATTCTTAATGCCTTGTACCATTGGTACTACAATCGCATTGGACATTCTTTATATATATATATATATATATATATATATATATATATATATATATATATATATATAGAATAGGCGGCAACAATACCAGAGGAGTCGCAAATTCGCTATATATACAACGACCCAAACATCGCGATTCTGTGATTGCATATCACATCTGTTTACTGCAATTGGTATGAGAGATCGGTATTAATTCATCCAGGTGGTCACCTGGAATGCGAACACGGCGTCGGCTTTTAGCTCCTTGAATTTCAGACGCAGCTCGTTGGGCGTGAGCCGGTAGGAGTCCAGGCCGTCGTTCCAGCGGATGCGTTCGAACACCTCCAAATTACCACCGACTAGCCAATCGCCTGATTCTTCGATCATCTGAAATTAAATATATTTATTTAATTTATTTCTTAGAGGCTTCCTCACAATGTTTTCTATCACGGCGAGAACTTAATAAATCAATACTTGATATTTCAATGAACAAATCCATTTGGTTTGGTCTTGGTAGATTTTGCGAGATCGCGTATGGAGTTCATTGGAGAAAATTTTGCGCTAATCAAATACAGGCTCATGAATTAAGACAACAGTTCAATATTTTTACTTATTTTTTATAGTTCCTGTGTAGTAAATTAAATAATATATACGTGTAATCAAAAACAGAGAGACCTGTGAAATTGCTGACACTGACTTTCACAGTAAGCTACGAACTTTTTTTTGTTAAGGATGACAAACAAGCATACAGTTCATCTGACTATGGTTATTGATGACTGCGGCCCACGACACGCACTCCACATAAATTCTCTAAAAAGATTCATGATGCACATGCATTGTCAACCCTGAGGACTCAATGGAAAGTCTCGTTACCAGAAACTGCAGAATGAATGGGTCAGCTCAACCCGGGTATAACAACGCTGCGCCAAGGATGGCTCAGCGAGCTCACCTGAAGCGCCGGTCTAATGACATAGGCCGGTCGTATTTCCTCTAGTGATAGATTATGCGACCCGTGGCATTTTATTTATTATACCTATGACGATATCCCTCGATATTATTTTTTTTATTTAAAAAAGTATTTTAGTCATGCTATTAACATTACTAATATTCCGGTTAAGCCATAAGCCACTCCAACTAAGCTGAAAATACTTCAGATAGGAGATGGTTCACGAGATGTCTAATGGTGGATTCGAACCGTACACCTACGAACCTTTAGTTTCGCTGAAACCATTGACGATTACTGACACTCACAAGGCAATAAAACGTACATTAATGAAGGGTAAAATTACCTTAATGTAAGGATGTCCCGTATGATAAATGCCGTATTGTCTCGAACACCTCTCCTGCTTCCTGTGCGGGTAGAACTCGGGCGAGCGTAGTATGGCAACACTGCGTCCGTTGTACACCAGCGCTATGGCGGCGGCGCCCGTCATTTGTTCCTTGACGGATGTGCCGACTGGCAACACAACTGGCACAGACTGGTTCACTAGCGAGCCGTCCGGTAGAGCCAGGCAGTTGGAGTGAAGGGCCTAAAAATAATAAATAATCTATGTAATAATCTATCAACGGCTTCGTATGTATACCTTATTGTTAAAAGTGTAGTAACATATTCCATATATACCTGTACCAGACCGGAATAAATATATTCCGATCTGGTATTCTGGGTGGTCCTACACCCTCCTGAAATACTTTTTTTTAACTTTCACAGCAAGTGCTTGACCACGATCCCACCTGATACTAAGTGGAAGTGCAGTCCTGGATGGTAAGGCGCACTAGCTCAGTAAATGCCTATTCACTCTACTCTTGAAAACACCCACATTGTAATCGGAATACAAGCATGAAAGTGTGATTTCATTGTTCTCAGGGGTCTGGACGTATCTGCATTATGAAATATTTGATAAGGATATGGGTGTCATAGATTGCAGGAATCACTTGAACTGTGTTCCGACTTGTCACTCCCAATATCTGAAATAAATTTAAAACGGATAACAACTTACTTGTAGATATTCGGTTTCACGCATGAATCCTTTTAGTGGGTACGCCCAACCCTCTGAAAGGACCTGTAATAAACGAATTGATTAAACTTAATTATATACATTAGGAGCAACTGTTCTATCAAAAATTATAAAATACCAAAAGCATTAATTATTAATGCAGTAATTATGTCACACATCATTAGAACAAATAAAATTGTTTTAATATAACAAAAAGAATTACATTTGGAAAAGTTTTTGGTGGGAAATTGATAAGATATTTTTATTTTTGAATATTATAAATATTCCCTTTCAAGAATTTACATTATTTTAAGTTATATCCTGTTATTTTGAGGGTTTTTTATTCAATTTAGTTTTGTTATATGTGTATTTAATTTGAAATAATAGTTTGCAGTGTGATTTTCAAGTTGCACAAAATTTTCTATAGAATGTTTTAGTAAAATTCTCACCACTTTAAAACGAAAATTTACTACTTCTAAAAAAACAATTTATTGAATGTATGGCTTATAGCTTGCATGTAAATGGATAAGAAAGAACGATAAACGCAAAGACTTGGCTGTAGATACTGTAGCCCTTGCCTTTTCCATTAGCATAGAAATAAAAAACAACGTCTACATTGAAGTCGACATATATACTACATTATTATACAGTTCATTTAATTCACAGACATTTAGTGCAAACCGACCTATGTATTAGTTAGATTTTCAGTAAGACACATTTTTAAAGTTAACATTAAAATGAAATAGTATATAGTCTTACCTGAACCCATTGCAGATCAAGGGTGGTGATTTGAACTTGCGGCAGAGTGGCAGCCTCCTCCATAGCACTGCTCAGTCTATTGCCATAGATAAACAGCTCCTCGATCCCTTGATTCCTGGTCTCGCAACGAGGGATGATGCCCTGAAAAATAAAATTATGGTAATTTGTATTTTATCAAAAAAAAAATTACGCAGCCTTTGGCTAATTTCTGCAGTGTTTGATATATTAAGATTGGTATCACCATTTCATGCACCACAATTTTTGCAAAATAACACCTATATCATACCAAAACTGCATGATATATATTCGTGTGGCTATTGAAATGAACAAACTCCCTAATTTCAATAGAGCAAAAGTTTGGGCACAACCATCACCACGTGGGATTCATTGATTCAACATCGAGGAATTAAACTAAATGAAAAAACATGCCAAATACCTATTTTTTTTGGGCTGATGGCCGCGGTTAGCCCGAGGGCTTTTACAGTTTCGCCGGGTTGAGAGGTGACCGAGCGCTTATGGCACTCAGTCGAGAGAGATTAATTGGAAACCAGTACAAGGGCACCCAGGAGGGAGCCTCGGCTTGGACCGTTACCCTGTTCCGTAGCCAAATTACGTTAATTTAATTTTGCTTTTGCAAGACGGGGGCCGTCTCGCATACCAGTTACGATTCATTAGTGGTATCAATTATAAGACAGACCTATTATTATCTTTTATATATTTCATTGAAATAATCAAATTGTTCTGACACACAAACAGTCCTATATAAATAGATTAAATGTAATTATACTTTCTAATGACTAATAATATAGAGTCTAGTGCAATCCTGGATTAAAATATATCCAAATGTATTTAAACATATTGGTGATATATTATAAAGTTTGTGACCTTTAAATTTTTCTGTTTTTAAAGTGACACAAATTTTAAAAACTCGTGACACACAATTAAAACGGAAGATACCTGAGACTCAAGCAGTGAAATGACCTCCATAGTGGACTCTTCAATGGTCGTGTCCACAGTTTGGACCACCAACTCAGGAGCATCCGGTCGCTCATATTCCTGGGTAATACCCGTGAAGCCCTGCAACAACAATGAGTCGTATGAATAACTATCTATTTACAAAATTCTATGTAAATACAAATCTGTTATCTATATGTAAAACATATTTTTATGTAGTAATTAATAAAGAGAAAGAAAATTGTCTCTCGTTTTTCTTTTATGGCTGATTGCCATTGTTAGCTCGAGGGCTTTTACAGCTTCACCGGGTTGCAAGGTGGCCGGTGGCTTAAGGCACTCAGCGGATACCTATATTAATGGCACAAGGGTTCCGGAGAGGGAGCCTCGGCATGGACCGTTACCATGGGCGCGAAAGCAACTGAATAGAGGGTGTCCGAGAGGGCGAAAACGACGACTAGGTCAGTTACTTCTGACGGATTAAAGACCCTCGAACTTTAATAAGTTATTATACAGGTGTCCAACGTCGCCATAATAATAAGTGGTAAATAGTGACAAAATAATAGCATACGCAGAAAGAGTCTAATGTAATATTCTAGTCTCTTTTCATTCTTCATGATGGTTATGATTATACTCACTTTCACTGATAGTATATTTTATCATATCCGGATGTTTCCGTATGTATTATCATATCAATCTCTATTTAATACTATATTATGCCATTTAATCAACAACTAATCATCAATTAGAGATTATATGATAGCACAATTTATATATTTTTTTAGAAGTGACCGAGCGCTTATGCCGCTCAGTCGAGACCTTTATTAGTGGGTAACAAGCACAAGGGCTCCCGAAAGGGAGCCTCGGCTTGGACCGCTACCATGTTCCTCGGCTCGGTCAGTTGCTTCTGGCTAAGAATTATCTACATTAATATCTCCATTATAATTATTGGCTATACAACTTATAAATATTATAAATAATGCTTTAAGATAAAACATTAAATTGTTTTTATTATTTAACATTGTACTTAATATTTAGAATGCGGTATTAAATACATAAAATATGTCCCTAAATTATTAAAAATACAATACACAATGTGTATAACAATATGAAAGATTTACACTATTTACGGTGGTAGAGCTACGCCGCAGTTTGTTTCTAGCTGCAGAACGAGTGTGTCAGTCGGGGAAGGGCCACGCTCTAACAGAATGTCAGCGTGAAATAGCAGCGTTATGCTGCTATTTCATTTCGTCTGGTGAGTGTAGGGATCCGGAGACTTTTATTACTGGTGACGAGGCATTCCATCTCAGTCCTCAAGGATGGCATCCGCATTATGATTCCTTGTCAAGGATGAATGTAGATGTCATGGGCCCCAGGAATCACTTACCATCAGGTGAACTGTGTATTCGTTTTGTAACTCTCAATGTAATAAAAAAAAAATACGAATGACGAAAACTCTTTGGACAAGCACGCAGAAGAGGCTATCGCTTATTTTACTCTATCAAATCAATTGTTTTTCATTTATAACACAAGTGACAGTTTCCGGTATAAGCCACCATTCATCGCATTAATTAGGAAAAGTAATGAGCATACTTTATGAAATTTTCTTCAGTTGATTAAAGATTTTATGGTAAAACGACGAAAACTTTAATTGCATCGCATTTTTTGTGTAGTCTATGGTTTATATTTAATATGCTTGACATATGTTTATTCGATGACACCGTCATAATCACGGTGTTGTTAGTCAACTACTTGCGAATCCTGGTTTTCATTACTGACTAAAAGGTTTTGGATTTATGGATCGATTAGGGGTAATCAGATACTGAACTACATCTTCAGATCAAAAAACAAATAATTTTACAAGTTTAGGTAACAAACAGTTTAGGGTGCGGTCTACAAAACTTTACGTCGTACCGTCGAAACGTCGTCATTCTTCAACTGTAGTGAACCACAACATTAAATATTAGTCGGAGTAGTAAATGGGAATATTAGATATTCTATTAGCACTGCGGGTTTAAAATTATTTATTTAAAAATAAAGAGCAAAATCGTATTCTTTGCACTTTAATACTCTACCATCACTTTGAAAAGTGTTTCTTTTTTTAGGAAACTAAGAATGGCAAACGCACACAATTCACATGATGATAAGTGACCGTAGAAGAGAAGAAGAAGTTTTAGGCGCCTTTATCAATTCTAAACAAAATTGGGTTGTCACTCCTGAGAGCTGAGTTCGAATGCCTCTTTATCAGAAAATGGGTTAATATAATATTTCCAGAAAAATAAAAAAACCATTATTAAAATTAAACAGAGTAAAACTTAATCAAATTTGCTAAATGCTGGCTTTAAAGAAAACAGCGTTGTACTATGATGTTATGAATAATCATTATCAAAAATATATCTAAGTGGATCATAGTATTGAAGTACCGCAATTTTAGCTAATGGGTCGTTGAGCGATTTGGATTGTTGCGTCAATTTACAGTTGTATATATAAAGTTTATAATAACGTAATGTAATATATTTGCGAGAATTGCCTTCGATTATCTTCGAATCTTGTTGCAGTATTCCGATGGTACTGATCATCAGAGTTCGATATCGAAATTATAAACATTTGTAAATGTTATTCCTTTTCGAACATTCAAAATTGCCTCACGCATGCCTATCACCCGCCAATCCTACCATTAAAAATTTATCTTAACGAATAATATTAAAATGGTTTTTTTTATAAATTAACTAAAAATTTGTCTGTAAACAAACAGTTATAAATATAAAGACTTGTGAAATCCAGTTGTGTAATTTGAGATATCCCTTCTTATCCGAAATATTCAGACCCATCATCAGCCATATCAACACTGTAACTACCGAAACTTGAGCTAGACGACGGAATAGATATTACCTCACACCCTTGTGCAATTACATCTGGGCAATGTTCTTCGGGGACACCTTAAAGAATGGCATTAACTTGAAAGACATTTCAGTTACCTTAATCTGTCCTTCTCTAGCCTTTTTATACAGGCCTTTAGTGTCTCTCTGTTCGCACACCTCGAGAGGTGTATCGATGAAAACCTCGAAGAATGGCAGCTGCGAGTCTGTATGAATACGACGGGCTACCTCACGGTCCTGGAAAAGAACAAAAATATTAAATCCTAGGTGAATCCATCTTTTAAAGTGGACACACTACATCAAAATTTTATCTAAGCCAATAATGAAGTAAAAAAAACGCTACAAGTAGGCGTGTGACAAGTGACATTTCTTTGTTGTAGTGAAAAGTTAAGTAAATGAAGATGGCATTAATGATTGAAAAATTAGTAATATACTGTGATAACATAAAATAAAAAAATAGTATATTTTGGATATAAGACTATGTTTATTATACGTAAATATAATAATAAGAAATTACAAAACATATTGCACAAAAAACACTCGGTTTAACGTGTGCTCAAGCAAGTTAAAATATCTCACTAATATTTCCTTTAGCATGTCTAAGTAGAAGTACTCGTAAACACTCTTTTATTTCAATGGCGAGTAGTAAACAGAGAGAGAAAGTGCTATCAACAATTCACCAGTATCTTATTGAATCCTAAACATGACAGTAGTATAGTTCGTAGGACATTCAATGTATTCTCAGTATCGGGTTGATATACTAATGATGAAGGTAATTAAATTATCTCATTAGTTGAGGACACTCTTTGAGGACATAAATATAACATTTTATTTAATTGTCACTATTAGTATTCAAGATATCATTACAAAAAGGCATCTACGATGACAGATACGACAATGTTGACAAAAATCTAGCATCGAGCTATGATAAAATTTCTTACAAAACAAAGAAAGATTCAAAAAGTTATTCAAGAAGAAAAGGTGGCTGTTTACCAAGATTCTGCTCCTTCATTATCTACTATTCAGAAGTGTCCAGTGAATTCAAATGGGGAAGAGAGATTATTGAAAACCCGTGCAGGTGGGCCGGTTAGTGCCACTACCGAAGACAACGTCAAGATCGTTGAGAAGCTTGTACTCTAAGATGCCCGTGTAAGAGTGAAAACATTAGCAGAAAGGACAAAGCTATCTGTGGGAAGTATTCACACAATCCTTCATGAGCGTCTGAATCTGTTATAGGTCAGTGCAAGATGGGTGCCGCCAATGCTCATGGCACTTCAGAGACAAGTGCGAGTTGAGTGTTGCAAGGAGTTTATGCAGCTCTGTGAAAATCCAGATAGTATTTTTGACCGAATTGTTACCGGGAATGAAACGTGGAGTCATCACTATGATCCTGAGAGCAAGCATACAGTGACGTAAGAAGTTTAAAGTCAACCCATCCACCGGACAACTCATTGTCACAGTGTTTTGGGATTCTAAGGGAATCTTACTGATTGAGTACATAAAAAAAGGTCAAAGTATTATTACTTCTTTATCTTACGCAAACACCCTACGTAATTTAAAGGAGACAATAAAAGAAAAAGACGTGAAAAATTGACCGCAGGTGTTTTGCTTCTTCACGACAAAAAGTCACGAAAAGTCCATGCGTTTCTTTCTCCACATTCCTTGCTAGTTCTACTGCTGAAAACGGATGACGTACTTTTTCAACGTTAACTATTATTGATACATTTTTATAGAATTAACTGTTTGAATTAACTTTTTTATGTTTCCAACAAGACCAATATGTGTTGCGTATTATTCGGTACAAAGTTGTGTTACTGCCCTCGTTCAGTGTAATTTTACATTAAAAATAGTATTAACAAAGCACGGTATTACAATGGCGTAGAGTTTAAAATATAATGCAATAATACGTTAAGTGTAAAAAGGGCATCGCTAATGAGAGTTAATTTGCGAGTTTGGCGTGTATGGCCACAGTTAACTCGGCAATTAATACTTTATAGTTCACCTCATCAATATTTATTGTTGTTAAACTATTAAGCCGCTATAAAACGTAGTTATAGCGCTATTTAAAAATTTGACGAGCCTTAAATTACTTAAATATAATAAAAAAAATATACTATCGTAATGCACGAACGATTTTAGAAATCAGAAACACATGATCGACTTCATGAAAGTCTCTCAACTATTTTATTAAGTAAATAAATTAAGTACTAACACATGAAGTGAAATAGTGAAAGATAACACTCAAATAACCATACATAACCTTGTAGTTATAAAGAGTCAAAGAAGCCACTTTTATATATACCTGCACTAATTAAAAACACTCACCAACAGTATGAATATACAATTTCAAAACTATCGCATCATTATTTATTGAGTAGTCGTTGAATTAACAAGTTAAACGGGAAGACACTTTGAAAATGGAAATAACGAGTTTTGGACCGTCATATAATTCCTTACTAAGCGGGGAAAACCTTCTCAAACCATTTTAGACGAGGCTTTTTCTATTTCCTTAGTAAAAGCATAATTTACAAGTAGTCCATCCTTCGTACGTATAATTACACCTTACACCTTTAGAATTTGTTTTTAAACTTTCTAAGCAAGTGCTAGACCACGATCCCACCTGATGTTAAGCGGAAATGCAGTCCTGGATGGTAAGGCGCACTAGCTCAGTAAATGCCTATTCACTCTACTCTTCTCTACCCTAGATTACAAAGAATAAGGTGATTTAATTTCTTTACGATAATGGAATAACTTAAAAAGGTTGAATGACAGACAGAGACAGAAAATTGAGTAGAGATTGGTTTTTGATAGAACTGCTGCTTTGTTCGAGCCACGTGTAAATTTCGGTGCCGTACAAAGGCTGTCCTGTAAATTTAGAATCACCCACCAAGCCCAGAGATAGTTTTTTTTTTAAAATGACAATACAGTATTGAAACAAAAACAAAAACAAATTCTAACTATTTTGAGATGAAATCTTTTTAACAGATAAAAACATCTTGATTAACTCAAATGTATAATTACCAGGAAATAAATTGAGAAGGAAAGGAATTATAATTTGAAAATATAAGTTGTATAATCATTCCGCGAACTTATTTACCTGCTCTCATACTCACACGAGATATTTAGTAGTAGTAGTATATAGTACTTTATATTGATATAACCGAGGCTACGTTATCATACACGGCCTCCAAGTACCTTATCCCAGATCATCATTTCGCATTTTTATTATCTTCTCTTACACAGGGAACAGGAAAGAGATGGAAGACAATCTGCCTTCTATCTCACTCTCACATTGTTTTTTTTTGTGAAACGATAAAAAGAGGTACGAAATCTCTGCCACGGATCGCTATCGAAAAGGAGGAAAAGTTGAAAGAAAAATGTTATGCGTTGTATGTTTTGATAACGTGAATTTTTGCTCATTAAACTAATTAAATCGATATAACTGTGATATATTATACTTATCAGTGTCACGTGATAGGCTAGAATTTAATGTCGTTAATAATAATAATGTCATTAAATTTAGTTAATCCGTCACAAGTAACTGACCGAGCCGAGCGGCCCTCTCGGGCGCTCTCGAGTCAGTTGCTTTCGTGCCCAGGGTAACGGTCTAGGCCGAGGCTGCCTCGGGATCTCTTGTGCTGGTTACCCATTAACAATAATCTCGGCTGAGTGCCCTAACCACTCGGCCACCTTTCAACCCAGTGAAGCTGTAAAAGCCCTCGGGCTAACAGCCATCAGGCAAAAATAAAAGCTAGAATTTAATTCTTTTTTACAAAGTTAGTAAACTATAATTAAATCTGAACAACAATTTAATACAGCTCGGTGCCTATCTCTTTCTAGTTTAGGCGTAATTTAGGTTTTTTTTTCACTTTAATACATCTTGTTAAAATATATTTGAACAGGATTCATTAAAGACTATGAATACATACTTAGCGCCCAGCACAAATAAAATATGTATTCATTTAGACGTAATAAAGTCCATTCTTTATTTGCCAAAGATTTCAAACCGGTAGGCATTACTAGGTCATTCATCTGTCGGCAGCTGTAGTCGGTTCGCGCACAATGTATGTTACAAGTTCATTGTACTGTAAAAATCACGATAAGTGTAGAGTAATCATTTACACTAACAACGCACATTGTAAATATTGACAATACGAATATGTTATTAAACGATCGAAGAGACGATATCTTCTGGTTGTTATCAAATATGTTGGATATATTATAGATAGCTATATAGAATTATTGCACAACGAAACAATACAATAAAATAAATAAATTAGGAGGTAGGTTAATGTCCGGTATTATTGCTGAATGCAATCTCTTCCAGGGATTCTTCGAATTCTTTACAATTATATATATATATATATATATATATATATAATTATATATATATATATATATATATATATATATATATATATATATATATATATATATAACTAAATAATGATAATATATTATTTATAACATTTGTACTAAATGAAAACAAGTTTCTTGCACCGACAATATGTTCTCTGCCCAACCTATATAATATAATCTGGTAGATATTGCCTTTTGGTACATAAGTCCTCCTTTTTGTACAATAGTTATGTTGACCAACGAGTACACAGTTCACCTTACCAGTTCATGGTAAGTGTTGACTGCGGCCCATAAACACCTACATCTATCCTTCTTACATAAATCTTCAACAGATACCCTACCTCCTGGTGTAAGACATGGTTATGTGGAACTAGTTTTTATTCCATTGAGAGTGACAAACGAGCACACAGTTCACCTGATGGCAAGTGAGTTGCTACCCACTCAAATCTGTAAAGCCTGTTATTTGTAAATCCTTCCAATTTTTAAGCCTTGCAGATAATATTGTGTATGTGTGTGTCAACGTAAACTTACCTTTTCGAAAAGATTAATGTTCACGTAACAAATCTGAACAAACGATAACATTAATATTTTAAATTATTGGACCTATAATTTAAAGTTTCATAACATCCACGCTACCTCAGCGAAAGGCGAGACGAAACTGCATAGACAGACGACTCCGCTGTCCGCGAAAAGTTTCGCCACCTCGGCCACCCGCCTTATATTTTCTTCTCGATCTTCCTTGCTGAATCCCAGATTCTTGTTTAGCCCTGTTCGGATATTGTCGCCATCAAGACCATAAGCTGGTATACCTGTGAAAAAAAAAATAGTATAGTAGAAAATATTGAAGTATTTGTATTCTATAAATGTTTAGTCTTGGAAATCGGACACACAATCTAAACTCAAGGGCGGCTATTGTAACAGTTGAAGCAAAAGCAATTAAATAAATGACGTCGTGGAAGAATTGTTCGGTCGACCGGTGCAAGACCACGCTTTCTGGAATATATATAATAAAAAATCCGCTTGAACGCGTATGTTGGGAGATGTTACACGACGATAGTCGAATGGCAGATTCGAATCTACGTCGTTAAGTTTCGCATACCGTATACCATGTCCCTCGGGCACCCTCGAGTCAGTCGCCCTCGCGCGACAGGGTAAAGGTACAAGTCGAGACTCCCTCTCGGGAACCCTTGACGCCACCTTTTAACCCGGTGAAACTGTAAAAACCTTCGGTCTAACAGCGGCCGTCAGCCCGAAAAAGAAAAGCCGTATACAAAGCATTATAATCTGTAAACATTGTATCGGGTAATGATTATATCGGTTACGCTGACCTTTAGAAAGCTACATGATACAAGTATATATTTTGACGTGAGTAAAGAACAATATTTCTGCAACACAATCTGTCGGTTTTCTGGTCTGGCTGTATTTGGATGTGAGTACATCTCCTGTCATTGTCGCTTCATTCAATCCTTCTTCTAATATCATCACATATGCTTTGTATCCGACCGGAAAAAGAGATAACACCTTATTACAACTATGTTTACGGTACTATAATATACTAGCGCAAATCGTTAAGTCTACCTATGAAATTGCCGTTCTTCAGTATTGGCCATTTCAAACCAAAAAAAAGTTTTGATTGGCTTTGAATTCTAAATTCAAATTAATTTTGTTTTAAAAACATGGCATTCTTTTTACAAAGTCAGTCTTTTGTTTATTGATTAGCTTTGTATTTTCAATACGTTTGAACATTTTTCGTCATAATGGATACTTTAAAAATTCGTGTTATTATGGAATATGAGTTCTGTCGTGGCATCAACGCGGCACAAACGGCACGTTACAACGTTTACGGAGAGAACTTTACAAACGAACTCACAACCCGTTATTGGTTTGCCCGGTTCCGTTCTGGAAATTTTGATTTGAAAAATGAACCTCGTGGTCGTCGGGACACTTTGGTGAACAATGATGAATTAAAGGCGATTGTGGAAGCAGCTTTTGATGGTAACATCAAAACAATTTTGGTCCATTTGTGACAAATTGTCAAGGTAAAAAAGCTTGGTAGATAGTTCGTGGGGCACCCCCCACGAACTTAACTATCGACAGCGCAACGTACGCGTTGAGACCTGCCTCGCGCTGCTCAACGGGCATAGAAATGAAAGAGTTTTGAACCGAATTGTTACGTGTGACGAAAAGTGGATTCTGTTCGACAATCAAAAGTGCTCAGCAAGTTGGTTAGATCCTGGTTCAGCACCAAAGCAATGCCCTAAACGAAAAATGACCTCTAGAAAGTTGATGGTCACTGTTTGGTGGTCTAGTGCCGGTGTGATTCATACACAGTTTTTTACCAAACAGCATGAGCATTACTGCAGATGTGTACCGTGAAGAACTGAAGACAATCATGGAGAAGCTCGCACATCTGCAACCAGCTTTGGACAATCGGTCGTCACCTCTGCTCCTACACGACAACGAGCGACCCCATACCGTATAACAGACAGTCTCCAAGCTGCAAGAGTTGGGGTTGGAAGCTCTCCCTCATCCACTGTACTCACCATACCTTGCACCCACCGACAATTACTTTTTCCAAGATTTGGTCAACTTTTTAGCGGGAAAGAAATTCAATTCCCGAGAGGCAGAACAAAATGCCTTTGAAGAGTATGTTGCCTCCCGTCCAGCTGATTTTTATAAGAAGGACATCGATAAACTACCACTGCGTTGGCAAAGATGCATCGATTACATGGGTGATTACTTTGAATAGAATTTGAAAGTTTGAAATAAAAATACTTTAACTTATTTCATACACAACGGCAATTTTATAGGTAAAGGCCTATTATAATCGGAATATAAACGACGATATCGCCTGTAAGTGGACGTCGTATCGGTTGTTGATCATAACGTTTGCGCTGACCTTTATATCTATAATAGATTACTATTTGGTACTTATTTGTACTGCCATGTAATCTATTATGTATGGAACCGTGAAAACTCAATGTCTAAGTGCTCGCTTTCAATTCGCGGTACGTGGGCAAACATAGTTCGGTCCCCGGCGACGGCAACAATGAAATTGATAATTGAAATATTTACGTGATATATCACGTGCTCGCCGTTGAAGAAAAACATCATCGGAAACGTTCAAATCAATGACAGAAATAAATTAAAAAAAAATTGCAGACTTGTGCAATTCGCCAATTTGTAGTGCAGCCGTGTAGTGGAATAAATCCTAACATCTTCTCTAGAGGAGAGCCCTATGACCAGCAGTCGGATTTATATATATTAGCTGTCACTTCACTTTTTTTTACTTATACATACGCTGAACAAATGAATATTGGCGATGTTACACCACTTAAAAATTCCTTTGTTTAGTACAGATCGATAAAGATATCACGGCAAGTATTACGTAAAAGTTTAAAAACCGATTGCAAAAACACATTACATGTTCAGCGCCCTTTCAGTTCATGTTTGTTTTATATATAGAATATGTGAGATACGGGCAAGCAGCGCAACCGATGGTATGGATGGTGATCACCACCGCCCATTATCATCCGCAACACCAGAGGAGCCACAAATGGCCTTTAAGAAAGGTGTAGACTCTTTTCTTGTTTATTATTAAAATTAACTTATTTATTAAAATAACCTAAATGTGTATGACACAAATAAATACATACGACTTTTTCAAGACATAGGGGGTGACAAACAGTATTTTATGAAACTAGGGGTGAAAAAAAACACAGTTCTATTCCTTATGTTCTATTGAGAGTAACAAAAAAACACACACAGTTCTATTCCTTATATTCTATTGACGGTAAAATATACACACAGTTCTATTCCTTATATTCTATTGAGAGTAACAAAAAAGCGCACTGTTCTATTGCTTCTATCCTATTGAGGGTAAAAAAAAACACACACAGTTCTATTCCTTATATTCTATTGACGGTAACAAAAAGTACGCAGTTCTATTGCTTCTATTCTATTGAGGGTAAAAAATACACACAGTTCTATTCCTTATATTCTATTGAGAGTAACAAAAAAGCGCACTGTTCTATTGCTTCTATCCTATTGAGGGTAACAAAAAACACACACAGTTCTATTCCTTATATTCTATTGAGAGTAACAAAAAAGCGTACTGTTCTATTGCTTCTATCCTATTGAGGGTAACAAAAAAGCACACTGTTCTATTTCTTCTATTCTATTGACGGTTACAAAAAGCACACAGTTCTATTTCTTCTATTCTATTGACGGTTACAAAAAGCACACAGTTCTATTGTTTCTATTCTATTGACGGTTACCAAAAGCACACAGTTCTATTTCTTCTATTCTATTGACGGTTACAAAAAGCACACAGTTCTATTGCTTCTATTCTATTGAGAGTAACACACTGTTCACCGCCTTTCTTTGGTGTAACACCTCTACCAATAACACCCACGCTCAAACTCGACAAGTTGATATCCACAATGTGTATAAGTTGTCACCATTGACGGAGAAGATGAAAACTCTCTTCACCAGTCATGAGGTCTCCGGTTACCATTACCCCACCAAAACACGAAACACAGCTACACAAAGTTGGTATTGTGTGAAAACGTGGTTCCTTTCCAGTTGGGCTGATCTCTATTCGAGAATAACTTGTATTTGCAATTTGTTGTCTTTAAATAGAACCAAATTGTATATTTAAGTTTATAATACTAATTTAATAATTGTATTTGAGCAAGTATAAATGTGATATTTATATTTTTTAAAAACTGTTACGATGTTTTTTATAAAAAATATTCGATTTGTTTAATGCACATAAATAGTCTTTGATTATACTTTTGACTAAACCTGCCCTTAAACCCAAAACGGGTCAGGTGTGATAGTCTTAAAAATACACATAAATATATAAATAAGTACATCTGTGTTTATAATTAACTATTCGATATTATATAAAATGTGTAGATTCTATAAAACACTCGTAATAAAATTGATATTGGTGGAAATTTTGTATCAAGTATGAATAATTGAATATATGACTCACACTCTATGTACCCTTAGTAGTTAAATAAACAATTAATCCGTCATAAATACAATATATACCTATCTATTATTATGTTTAATGGTTTCTTATATTCGGTGTACCATTGTAATGATTTTAGGTGTACCAAATCTGATGCGGTGAAGACGGTCTAAGGTATGATCACGTACTGCAGACTTATGTTTATCCATGGTACTCACATAGCCGTGGATAGGTTTAACTTTTATAATGTAAGAGGTGAAAAATATGTACGCAGTTCACCTGAAGGTCATTGACTGACCCTTGATTGATTACCCCCGAGGACTGAGATGGAACAACTTTACGTCACCCTAAATTCCCAAATTCCGTACGTCGTGTAGGGAATTTGGGAATTTGGGAAAAACCTCACCATACGAAACAGCAACATCACGCTGCTATTTCACGCTGATATTCCGTGCATGGTCATTCCCTGATCGATCATTAACGTTGCAGCCAGAAACTGAACTACAGCATTGCTCTACCGCCGTCAAACAATTGTTGACTTTATACATAACAAGTAAATAGGACAAACGGCGTTTAAGTACACGTGTGATGCACGACGTAATATAACCGCATAGCTGTATCGAGTTACTCGTATGCATAATTTACCTGAGTAGGTATGTCAGACAAGTGTCGTGTGTTCACGTTATTAATAAACATTCCACCGATAAGATTTTGTAAAGAAGTAACAAAAAACTTTTAAAATTTTCACGTAGTAAATAAACGAAAATATTAAAATCTCAACATCTGTACGGGATAAACTTTTTTTTTTTTCTATGATTATATCAGGGCTGACAAACTTACACTGACAAGTGGAAAGTAAGTTCAGCCATCTAACACCAACCTCATCCATATATAGGGTACAAAACAAGCATGATGGAGGGATGTTGGAGATCATTATGAAGTCCTAAATTATTTCAACTTATGAAGCGTCCAAATATGTTGATTAAAAAAGTGTTTATCACATTTACTAAGCAACTATACAATACAAATTTCATAGTGGTAGAGCTACTAGTTTGTTTCTAGCTGGGGTTCGACCGGGGATTGATCTGCATTATGATTCATTGTCAAGGAATCATAATGCAGATCAAACCGGCATCATGGTTTTACAGTATATTGTATTCAGTTATCGCGAGCTTAACATAAAATCTTAACGATACAGACTATTTTAGACTGCATTAGGATTTGTCAACAGTACGCGGATAATCTTATCACTTTCGAGTACAGGGACGGTGAAAATGATGAGAGATGAAAGGAAGATAAGGCAATCAATTCGTCAAATAAAATCGTTTAATTATTTTTTCCTCGTGTGTTATATACAATTGAACTCTTAAATATTTAGAATATATTTATCTCTTAAATGTAGCACCTCATATATACACACACAAATATACACTGGGTATTAGGAGACCGCTTCCGAAAACAAAGACAGACGATAGTACTAATGACACCTTTGATGATGGGATGGAAAAAACATAGATCATGATTAAAAAAATCATATTTTTAAAACGTTTTATAAGCATTATTTACCATGTGTTATTATCCATCATGTTAGTACAGCTAATATAATATAATATAATATATATAATAATATAATAAGTATGGTTTATGAAACTATCGTTTCATAAACCATAGTTACTACCATAGTTTGCTACAAAAAAAAACCAGCAATGAAACACAAAATAAAAAACAGCTGATATATATATATATATATATATATATATATATAAATATAATGATAATGCCGCTTCAGAACCAAAATTATATAGATTCGACGTTCATTTCATTTTTCATAAAATCATTCAAAAAGTTCATTTTTGACTATGGGTGGTCTTTTTCGTCTTTGATAATAAACGACTCATACATAACATTTGAATATATTGCAACTGCAATTTGCCGGCAATCCACAGTTGTTTTTTATTATTTAGACATGATGTCGTCACGATGTTTTCACGCGGTGTGAGGTTTTTCAGCACGTGGTAGAAAACAGTTGAAATTGCAACTAACAATTTCATCGTTGCCGGCACCAGGAATCGAAAGTAGATTTAATCAACTTTGCAACTTACGGCTTATCATACACTTTACATATTTATTATGTTCCATATTTACAAATATCTGAATTAACAAGATATCGACCATTGACAGTTCCAATATGCTTGTATTATGTGCCTAAAGGACAATATGGGTGGTTACACTCCATACTGTAATTTGTTATTGGCGGCAGCCCTACCAGTCCCAATAAATTCGTATTATTATGTACATTCCCGCAATAAATTTTAAACATGGAAATCGCCATTTACAAATCTCTTCTAACGCTTAACTCGAGATATGTGACCATACCCTAAATAAATAAAGTCGGATACATTAAAGGACAATATGGGTGGTACACTCCATACTGTAATTTGTTATTGGGAGCAGCCCTACCAGACCCAATAAGTTCGTATTATTATTTACCTTCCAGCAATGAACTTTAAACATGAAAATCGCCATTTGGAAATCGCTTCTAACGCTTAACTCGAGACATGTGACCATACCCTAAATAAATAAAGTCGGATACATTAAAGGACGATATGGGTGGTACACTCCTTACTGTAATTTGTTATTGGGAGCAGCCCTACCAGACCCAATAAGTTCGTATTATTATTTACCTTCCAGCAATGAACTTTAAACATAAAATCGCCATTTGTAAATCGCTTCTAACGCATAACTCGAGACATGTGACCATACCCTAAATAAATAAAGTCGGATACATTAAAGGACGATACGGGTGGTTACACTCCTTACTGTAATTTGTTATTGGGAGCAGCCCTACCAGACCCAATAAGTTCGTATTATTATTTACCTTCAGCAATGAACTTTAAACATGAAAATCGCCATTTGGAAATCGCTTCTAACGCTTAACTCGAGATACGTGAACATACCCTAAATAAATAAAGTCGGATACATTAAAGGACGATATGGGTGGTACACTCCTTACTGTAATTTGTTATTGGGAGCAGCCCTACCAGACCCAATAAGTTCGTATTATTATTTACCTTCCAGCAATGAACTTTAAACATAAAATCGCCATTTGTAAATCGCTTCTAACGCATAACTCGAGACATGTGACCATACCCTAAATAAATAAAGTCGGATACATTAAAGGACGATACGGGTGGTTACACTCCTTACTGTAATTTGTTATTGGGAGCAGCCCTACCAGACCCAATAAGTTCGTATTATTATTTACCTTCCAGCAATGAACTTTAAACATGAAAATCGCCATTTGGAAATCGCTTCTAACGCTTAACTCGAGATACGTGAACATACCCTAAATAAATAAAGTCTTGTACATTAAAGGACAATATGGGTGGCACACTCCATACTGCACTTTGTAGACGGCAGCCCTAACAGACCCAATATGTTCGTATAATTATGTACCTACCTTCGTTCGATGGATGAACATGGATATCAACATTTTGAGATCTCTTCTAAAAATAAAGTGAAGTAACACTTTATATATATGACCGAAATAAATAAAGTCTGATACATTAACAGATAATATGGGTGGTTATGTTTATTGAGTCTCGTGTATCCTATAAACTTGTACAAATATTAGAAAATTGTTTTTAAATAAAAAAAAAACCAATGTATTAATCAAATTTTGAGTGAAGTTTAATGTTTATTCTCTTAAAAATAAAAATGGTAATAAAGTCTGTGAACTCAGCTTCAAATTCACTAAACAAAATTAGTGAATTTCAGCACCACATGTAGCTGAAATGACGTAAAGTGATTAGTATATTATATATGTTTATATAATATATTTTTCCATTATCAATCATTTATCTTTTATCATTCACTGACCTTCACCGGCGCACACGTTAATTTTGGGCGTGTTAGACGTGTTATTGCGATGAGACAGATTTGATATGCGATTATTATCGCGCGCCTTGTAACCGTCATAATAAATTTGGACAAAAAAATAATACGATCCGACCCACATTACACTATTGTAATTAAAACCTAATCCTCCAACTATTTCATTACATTATCTTTGTGAAGGCATTGCAAGTGGGATATTCTTAAAGTTTAAAATATGTAAATAACCGTTATTTATAAAAATCAACCTTCTCATATCTGCTATTTAACGAACACAATTATATGTGTGCAAAAATCATCATCAAGAATCGAGCCAAGAACCCTATACACATACCATGCCTGTACCTAATAATCCTTGAGTCAGACGCTCTCGCGAAACAGGGTAACGGTCCAAGCCGAGGCTCCCTCACGGGAGCCCTTGCGCTGGTTACCCATACATAGAGGTCTCGACTAAGAGCCATAAGCTCTCGGTCACCTCTCAACCCGGTGAAACTGTAAAAGGCCGGCTAACAACGGCCATCAGCACAAAAAAAAAAAAACCTAATAATCACTACAGTACCTGAACTTACCTGATGTTTAAAACAACGAAATTTGTATTTAATCATAAAAAATACCAATGTAAAAATTACAGTATAGACAAGTATCCATTACTGGTGTTATTTTTAATATTGTAACGTGCTACGTTAGGATTACTTTGTTGGTAGTATATACTGACAATGTAATTATGAGAACAATCGATACCAAAGACCCGGCAGTACATTTTGTAACGTTATATAGAAAATCAATTGCATGGACTATTCTTCCTTATGAAACGGAATTATATTTTTTTACATTTTAATTATTTGAGATATTATTATTAATGAAAGATCAATTAAAATAAGGTTTCTTTGTTCCATACAAAGTGCCCAATTACGAATCCTCGTCTCGTCCTCGTCGAATGTTCCGTCTTGTATTTTTGTTCACGACCATTATGTATATCATGACTCCCGCATTTATCGCTTACCATGAGATAAAGGTTCTTGTGTCATCCGTCATATGATATCCCACTTTTTTTACGCTAATATTTGGAAAAACTGTCACCATTTCTCTTTGTACTCAGGGTTGACAACGCGTCTGCATATAATCTTACCTTATCAAGGATAAATGTGGATATCATGGGCCGCAGGAATCATTTGCCACCATGTGAACCGTGTGCTCGTTTGTCCAGCCCTAATGTCTTAACATTTATTCAAATCTTCCAAAGAGTTTATATATTGACAAGAAGACATACCTTTAGAGACTAAGTAAGCCTCGAGAGCGAACGCTATGCTAGTCTTCCCTGCGCCACTGAGTCCAGTAAACCAGACGGTGCTCCCCCTGAAAGCTCTGCTGCCGAGTGCCTTGCTCCTCTTCGCTCTTGAGACTTGGTGCTTTTGCTCCACAACATTTGTGGCAACTTGTGCACACTGAAACAAAAAAATATCTACATAGATAACATCGTGACGCTGCAGTAGTAAATTATGCACTACATCCATACCCAACAAAGAAAAAAACATGATGTATTGGATTAATGGAAGGATTGATATTGAATCCGTCATAACATGTAATTGAGTTCTAAATTCTTTACACTCATCATACGAAACACAGGAGCATTATGCTGCTATTTAACACTGCTATATATTTTACTGTTTCTATGAGGGCGTGGTGATTCTTCGAACGACCAGACACAATAATATTGGAAATATAGTTGGTGCTGCCACTGTTAATAAAAGAAAAATCCTGTAAAACAATAAATGAATGTTAAATTATTGTCCTAATGGAAAACATACCAATGGCTACAGTATTATAACCTTCTAAAAGAGTTAAAAAAATATATACTTTCCGGCTGTTTGATCTAAAATTAGGCTGTCTAGAATGACAAAAAAAAAGAGTCACATTTCCTGTTCAAAGAAAATAATTATTACTATAATAGAAAATTGTGTAACAAATATAATATTATAATGACCGTGAAATAATGTTAACAATTGAAGTCGGCCTCAGCAAAGGTTAAACCTCTAAACAAAATATAGATCTATATGCAATAAAAATACTAACCTTCCTGTTCCTTTTTAACTAAGTCAATCACGATCAATAATTGTAATAGCATGCAGTTTAATTGTTCCATTTTATAAATATACCGAACTGCCTCATAATGAACATGAATTGAACATTAATAATTCCAATAATAACCGATACAACGAAATAATCGAAAAATTAAAAATACTCTCAAACAGTTTCAATTTGCATTTGACCTTTATGCTATCGAAAAGTGAATGAGATGCAATTAGATTTGGAATGGATTGTTTAAAATTAAACGACTCAAAAATTCCTTATTTTTTTTGGACAATGGTATTTTTGAGAATTTAAAGTCATAGGCGCATCTTATCTTTGAGCACCTGGAATAATTTAAATAATATATTAAATTACCTTACATAAAGGTTTTATTATTTATAAAAACAAACGAGCACACAGTTCACCATCTTCAGAGATAACAGCGGCCAATGACACTTATATCCATCCTCAAAAAACATTCAAGGTAATGCGTTGTGACCCCTGTGGTCTGAGTTGGAATCCCTCGCTACCTTTAATTCGGTCCACGGGATCCCTACACTCACAATACAAAACACAGCAGCATAATGCGTGTTTCGTGATCTGAAAGGGCGTGGTCTTCCATCCCGACCGAAATTGATTGTGGATATATAAAAAAACCTAAGAATGAATAATTTTTATTATAATAGATACTTTATTTTAGATACACCCTCAAAAATATCATTTCGCATTTTCCACCCATAGTTTATGTTTACTAAATCTAATTGCCTTTACAGGTGTATACAAAATTTGTATCTTAAAATCTACGTTTCTAAGCAACTATATATTATAACTATACATTAAATTATTACTTTGAGTCATAATATATTTTAATTCCAAGCGAGAATGGTAGCGCTGAAGAAAGAAAACGTTGCTGGGTGAATGGGTCCATTATATAAATAATTACAATTGGCTAGCTACCTAGAAGTCGGCGATTTTGAATAAACAAATAATTTATATCATTATATTATATACTAATAAAACCTCTTAAAAATGTATTATTTAAAATAAAGGTAAAAATAATTGATATTTTTTATCTTTTAAGAACTTTGTTTACTTTGTCGTTCTAGAGGTACGCCGAGGATGATAATTTAAGTCAAAGTTTATTTTATCATTAATTTTATGTTTATGGAGTTTCTAAGTACTCAGATTTTTTTCTTAACTAACTTAAATAATAAATTTCCTTATAAACGAATTAATTCCCAATGCAATACTGTCAGCTACACTTCAACTTATCTAAGGTCACGTACAGTATCTACGCCGGTCTATCCCAAACTCTATTCTTGAATCTCCAACTCCATTTTAGTTTGACGGACTTTACCGGAACACCTTTAACACAAGTTTGAAGTAAATAATGTCGCACAAATCCAGATTTGTTCACTTCTTCTCGTCAATGTATATATTAAATAAATACTAAGTACGTTTTTAATTAAAATATGCACGTTTTCGACGAAGAACTATTTAGAAAAATTATCGATTGCCAGATTTATTTACAATGTCTAAACTTAAACAAGTTTGCATTTTGAATAAATTTAAATGATATCAAGGGCGAATATAGTCAGCACTATATACCCACCCTAATTACATACTACTGAGTATAGTCTGTTTGTAACGCAATCAAAAAATATAGGAAATGGCAAATACATACTTTATAGAAGTGGCAACTAACGTGACATCTGATCTCAACTCAACTCCTTCGGACGCAGTTGCTTTATTAAAAGAAAATAGTGAGCTGTAAAAACCATTTTGTATTTGTGTAACGTTAGAGGATACCGTTAAAAGCTTTAAAGTTAAGAATCTAAATAAAACGGTGATATATGCAATATTTTAGTCAAATGCCTTAACTTAGTTCATCGGTCAACTCTTGTTAGGGTGCAATAGCTAAATGGCAAAAGAGCAACACATAATTAGATTCCAAAGTTTCTCCTATATTTTGAAATTCATCAGTTTAAAATGGAAATTTAAGAAATTGCCTTTTAGTAAATGAATATATGAGCGACACATACGCTTGAAATTAGAACACGTTGACTCCCACATAGAATGGCAAACTATGTGTGAAAATAAAAACACGTAAAACCATCAAATATTGAAACGAGCTACTACTGGATTTCTTGCTCACTCTTCTAACAGATATCTGCATTCCGTCCGGTAACATGCAATGGTTTGACGTGTTTTCAACACGCTATAAAATAATCTAAAATTAAATTTCAAGATTAGTAGTTGTTTAAAAATCGAAACCGTTTTAAATCGAATTTAAGATTCGATTACATTGTTAGAATTTACAAATGAGGAATTAATTCCCCTTTTTTTTTTACAACTACTACTTTGGCTAGAAACAAACTGCAGCGTGCTCAGCCACAGTATTGTGTTAAACACCTGCGGATGTTTATTGAAAATTCTGATGCAGAGCCAGTGACACGGAATATACAACATTGCCAGACCCGAAAATCCGCATTTTGCGTCGCATATATCTTTTGTCAGCTGCGTATCGGTAATTAAATACTGTAATCGCCCCGAAGCCCTAGGCCCAACTATCTTATTAGAATTTTAAGGTTTTAAATTTAGGAAGAAAAACAAACAAACTACTTGTTTCTATTGCCTACGTGTTAAAAAATTGCAATGTCATTTAATGATGTAATATGTTTTATTGTAAATGAAACCATATCATTTGAGATATGGACGCGATATCTAAGAAATAATACTTATTCAAATATCTCCTAATAGTATTTTCCAAATAATTTTATTACCTTTTAAATAAATAGACAAATTAAGTTGCGGAAAATTTTATAATTAATTGTATTCGTAACTTTCCATTTTGTGCCTATTGCAGCTAAGTTGATTTTAAGCTAAGTACATTAAAGTTGATGTGCTCGAGTAGAATACCAACAAAATTATTACAAATGTAAAATTATAACTAAGATATAATTTTACATTTCAACAAATGTGGAAACGTGTCTACCTCTCTAACACCAATCGAAAATCCGTAAAGTCAACCCTGTCTCTAAACATATCAGGCACACCAAACGACTTTTGAAGAGTTTGAAATATTTAAATAAGAAAGTGAATTTGTATTGCTAATACAAATAAATGTAGGTCAATTATTGTAATAATACTTTAAAATACCGTAGCAATTTAAACACCTTTTTTTTCTATGAGAATTACCTTCATGGATACCGTTATTGCCCTAGAGAGAGACAAAACCCTAGACTAAGAAAAGTCGAGTAAACCCCACCTGAGAACAACCCGACTTTTCCAAGATCACGTTATGCTGTGATCAATGTACGACTACGTTACGTTACGAATACATCCAGTGTAGGGTCAGGATACGTGACTGAAAACATGGGAATCTAAATCGATATAGTTTGATAACATCAAGTTTCGAGAAATAAGAAGAAAAATTGGTCGGAGAGACCATAACGCGGTAATCGATAATAAATAACAAAACTCAAAGACTATAACCTTCCTGTAAATAATAAGAAAGTTATGACAGGAGACCTAAAACAGAGTATGCATATAGAATTATATCACTTGAGTACAAATATTGGAAAGAAGGCAAAATATTACAAGATGTCGATAGAATCTGTAGCTCAGAGAAAGAGCGCTTAGTTTGCGTTTAAATTGTCACGGTTACGATGGTAAATAACTATAGGTTATCATAACTATACCGAAAAATACCTTTTGCTACTGAAACACTTTTGGTCGATTTCGACTAAGACGATATCTTCAGCTTATTATTCGATGACATCAACTTCGCAGATAGATATAGATAAGTATAATTATAGTGCTGTTAATATTCCCGCAAACAAAAAAAAAATATTAGTAATATATGTAATAAGAACAGAGGACCTCATCTCGTCATCAGGAATCAGGTCTCCGGATCCTTACTCCAAGCATTATTAAAAGACAGTAGCGTTCTGATACTATTTCAGATTTGTATGTTTCGACGGTGTGGTCTTTTCCCGTTCGAGTCGATCGATCATTAGGCTGTATAATTGAGTAATTCTTCAAATAGATTCTATATATTCCTATCAATAAGTTAATCTTATTGATTGGAATATTATATAATAATATATTATATATATTTTTAATTAAATATAATTGGTAAATATCTATTACCAGCCTACTCTAAAAAAATACTATTTTATACCCGCGTTCTGTAAAACAAAGTATAGTTACTTCAACAAGTTAAACGGCACGGAACCATCGCCGACGTAATCGATCGCATAATGCTTTCAGCAATTGCACAACTCTATATTGTGTTTGATTTTTTTTTTTTTCGGGCGGATGGCCGCTGTTAGCCCCAGGGCTTTTACAGTTTCACCGGGTTGAGAGGTGACCGAGCGCTTATGGCTCTCAGTCGAGACCTCTATATATGGGTAACCAGCGCAAGGGCTCCCGAGAGGGAGCCTCGGCTTGGACCGTTACCCTGTTTCGCGAGAGCGTCTGACTCGAGGGTGCCCAAGAGGGCCGAACCTCGGCTCGGTCAGTTGCTTCTGACAGAGGATTATCTTAATTAATATCACTATTATTATTAACTACCTGTACCACCACTTCAGAATGCGTGGGCGCTGGAGAAGAAGTGGCGCAAGAAACTCCAGCAACGCTTCTATCTGTATGGACTGGAGAGAACCGGCCAGTGACATGGCGGTATCGCGAATAACTTTGTTTGCGACGCCCTCGCCGTCGGCGGGGGCGATATGAGGGTGCAATGTTTGTGTGTTGTGTTTTATGAAGGGCTTGGGCCTGGTGGTTGCGTCGTCAGGGTCGTCGAGGGCGTGCCTCGGTCTCCTACGGACGCGGGTAAATCTGTGATTCGCGATGGGATTGTAAGTGGCGGCACTTACAATCAAAGGGTTTCGGTGTGTGACGGCAGAGTCGAAATATCGGCGAAGCCTGCTTCAGGTACTGAGCTATGGTCGGCAGCTCAAGATCTATGTGTAGATTTTCGTTACGCAAGAACCACGGCGCACCGGTGGCCTTGCGCATGAAACGATTTTGTATTACCTGAAGTCGGTGAATGTGACGCGGGAGGCATGCGCAAAGACGGGGCTTGCGTATGTCATTATGGGTCGGATGCACGCTTTGTAAAGTGTAATTTTATTACGCAGGGACATTTTGCTATTTTTATTAAGTAACGGGTGCAAACGACCTAGGACGAACGCTGCTCGATTCCGTACGCGGTTGACATGCGGACCGAAGGTGAGTCTTTCATCTAATGTGACGCCTAAGTATTTGACTGTCTTTCCCAGGATTGGACGATCAAATAACTCTATAGTTTGGAGATGCGGCGTTTTGTTGCGCCGAGAGAAGTAAATGGCTGCACTTTTGGTGGGGTTAACCTCGATCCTCCATTTCCGAAACCATTTCCCTAAGGTGTTGGCTGCAGATTGGAGGCGTTTACAAATAGCGTCTGGTTTAAATCCAGACACGTAGAGGCCGGTGTCATCGGCGAAAAAGGTTCTACACCGCGAGTGCGCGGTATGTCGTTGGTGTAGAGTGTGTATAAAGTAGGACCTAGGACAGAGCCTTGTGGTACTCCGGCACAAATGGGGTGAACCTCGGGCGCGTTCCTCGACGCGGTAACGCGTTCGATTTCGACTAAGACGATATCTTCAGCTTATTATTCGATGACATCAACTTCGCAGATAGATATAGATAAGTATAATTATAGTGCTGTTAATATTTCCGCAAACAAAAAAAAAATATTAGTAATATATGTAATAAGAACAGAGGACCTCATCTCGTCATCAGGAATCAGGTCTCCGGATCCTTACTCCAAGCATTATTAAAAGACAGTAGCGTTCTGATACTATTTCAGATTTGTATGTTTCGACGGTGTGGTCTTTTCCCGTTCGAGTCGATCGATCATTAGGCTGTATAATTGAGTAATTCTTCAAATAGATTCTATATATTCCTATCAATAAGTTAATCTTATTGATTGGAATATTATATAATAATATATTATATATATTTTTAATTAAATATAATTGGTAAATATCTATTACCAGCCTACTCTAAAAAAATACTATTTTATACCCGCGTTCTGTAAAACAAAGTATAGTTACTTCAACAAGTTAAACGGCACGGAACCATCGCCGACGTAATCGATCGCATAATGCTTTCAGCAATTGCACAACTCTATATTGTGTTTGATTTTTTTTTTTTCGGGCGGATGGCCGCTATTGTAGGGCTTTTACAGTTTCACCGGGTTGAGAGGTGACCGAGCGCTTATGGCTCTCAGTCGAGACCTCTATATATGGGTAACCAGCGCAAGGGCTCCCGAGAGGAGCCTCGGCAGACCGTTACCCTGTTTCGCGAGAGCGTCTGACTCGAGGGTGCCCAAGAGGGCCGAACCTCGGCTCGGTCAGTTGCTTCTGACAGAGGATTATCTTAATTAATATCACTATTATTATTAACTACCTGTACCACCACTTCAGAATGCGTGGGCGCTGGAGAAGAAGTGGCGCAAGAAACTCCAGCAACGCTTCTATCTGTATGGACTGGAGAGAACCGGCCAGTGACATGGCGGTATCGCGAATAACTTTGTTTGCGACGCCCTCGCCGTCGGCGGGGGCGATATGAGGGTGCAATGTTTGTGTGTTGTGTTTTATGAAGGGCTTGGGCCTGGTGGTTGCGTCGTCAGGGTCGTCGAGGGCGTGCCTCGGTCTCCTACGGACGCGGGTAAATCTGTGATTCGCGATGGGATTGTAAGTGGCGGCACTTACAATCAAAGGGTTTCGGTGTGTGACGGCAGAGTCGAAATATCGGCGAAGCCTGCTTCAGGTACTGAGCTATGGTCGGCAGCTCAAGATCTATGTGTAGATTTTCGTTACGCAAGAACCACGGCGCACCGGTGGCCTTGCGCATGAAACGATTTTGTATTACCTGAAGTCGGTGAATGTGACGCGGGAGGCATGCGCAAAGACGGGGCTTGCGTATGTCATTATGGGTCGGATGCACGCTTTGTAAAGTGTAATTTTATTACGCAGGGACATTTTGCTATTTTATTAAGTAACGGGTGCAAACGACCTAGGACGAACGCTGCTCGATTCCGTACGCGGTTGACATGCGGACCGAAGGTGAGTCTTTCATCTAATGTGACGCCTAAGTATTTGACTGTCTTTTCCCAGGGGATTGGACGATCAAATAACTCTATAGTTTGGAGATGCGGCGTTTTGTTGCGCCGAGAGAAGTAAATGGCTGCACTTTTGGTGGGGTTAACCTCGATCCTCCATTTCCGAAACCATTTCCCTAAGGTGTTGGCTGCAGATTGGAGGCGTTTACAAATAGCGTCTGGTTTAAATCCAGACACGTAGAGGCCGGTGTCATCGGCGAAAGGGCTAGCTCTACACCGCGAGTGCGCGGTATGTCGTTGGTGTAGAGTGTGTATAAAGTAGGACCTAGGACAGAGCCTTGTGGTACTCCGGCACAAATGGGGTGAACCTCGGAGCGCGTTCCCTCGACGCGGTAACGAAAGGTTCGATTTCGGAGAAAATCTCGTATGATAAGTACGAGTCGATCTGGCACACCGAGCTCATATAGTTTGTATATGAGCCCGTTGTGCCAGACCTGTCGAAAGCTTTCGCCACGTCGAGAAAAAGTGCCCCAGTTTGGTAGCCCTGAAGAAATTTACTGAGGATGTGCTCCGTGATGCGGTGCACTTGATGTGTGCATGAGTGTTGGGTGCGAAACCCGAACTGCTCATTGATTGGCAGCCCTCGGGACAGCATGAAGTCCTTGAGGCGGGTGAGGATGAGCCTTTCATATACCTTACCCAAGACTTTGAGTAGGCTTATGGGTCGATAGGCTGATGGATCGGTTGGATGTTTTGAGGGCTTGAGAATCCCTATGACATCGGCTTCCTTCCAGGTGTTCGGGAAGGTGCCTTTGGATATGGCCGCGTTGTAGATTATCACCAGTAGGTGTAAAATGGACATGGGTAGGAGTTTCATCACCTTGTTGGTGATACCGTCGGGGCCAGGAGCCTTGCGTGGTCGCAGGTTTTAATTATGGACTCAACTTCGGTGCATGTAACTTGAGTGACGGAATCGCGAGGTGGTTCCTTACTCCTCCGGTCGACCTCGCTGTTAACCATTTCAAGGTGAGCGGCGTCGATCGGTAGGGTGCTCGGTGAGCATTGGAGCTCGAGATTGTCAGCCAGACATTCGGCTTTCTCTTCGTCTAAGAAGGCGGGTGGTTTATTAGGACGCGCTAAGGGAGGCATTGTTTGGGCGGTGCCCCCTTTTAGGGATTTGGGAAGTCGCCAGTAGGCGAGATGGGAAGGTTCGATGTTGGAGAGGTGATTATCCCACCGATCTATATTGTATACGCATAAAATAACTTTGGGTATATCGCTTCGAATAAAACTATTTTTTTTACATAGTATTGAAAGTAACACACAAGCACATATTTAATGGTAAGTGATTCCTGCAGCCAACGACACCCACAATAATTTTCCATAATGAATAATAATGCAGATGCAGTCTGAAGACTAAGATGGAATTACTCGTTACTAATAAGGGTCTCCAAATCCCAACACTCACAAGACGAAACACAGCAGCTGCTATTTTACCTTCGTATTATACGAAGCCAGGACCACGGTATCCGGTCAAGCCGACCCATTCAGCTATTCAACCAGAATCAAGTTCGTAGTTCGAAAATTACCTTATAGTACGTGTCTATACTTATAAATGGATGGACCAATCATACCACAGCCCTGTTTATTAAGCAAGGATAATATGTTTGTGTCACAATTGCACCGGAAAAAGCCAGATAACTCGTACTCTCGATAATATATAGGAAAAAAATATAAATGTATGGCACTTTATAGAAATGCAATAACCATTTGAAACTTACAAAATGTGTGTAAATGTAAATTAAGAGATTTGATAACGTTTTAAATTTCATGACAGACTCATGACAACTCTTCCTCTCTTTCTGATAGGGCTCCAACGTTTTTTTAACAAAAAATTCTGGTAGAGATTGCCACTGGACATTAAGTCCGCCCTTGTAAGTTGTTGTTTAAGGAACATAAATAATAAATAAATAACATAGTTATATAATTAGCATAGTTTTAAAGTCTGTCTAAGAAACGTTTATCATATATTCAAATTCAATATTTATGTTGAAATTACCTACAAACCAGGCTTGCAAGAGGCCCATGAAAGTATTGAGTAATTTAGTCCAAACTAATCTTTTCCACGCAAACATTGTTTAGGTAGTTTAAAAGTGTTATGTAAAAAAAAGTTAAAATATCGATTTATATCAATGATAAGGCCATGACAAAGCGCAAATATCACTAATCTAGAGAAAAACAATTCAATAAAATGCACAGGGGTTCTTAACGATCTTTAGATATTTGATATATATATTGATAAGTTATCAACCAAAATTTATTACGCGTAAAAATAAAAGAAAGAAACACGTAAGCCATTGATAAGTTATTATGTCATCAAGCAGCACAACTGTTGTCGAGTGATGTTCCAAAAAATGGAAGTCGAAGATAATTAAATATATACTTCACACACAGATATGTATCCAAATTTACGTGGTCGAGTCACGCCTGAGTTATAAACGAGCTATAGCACTAATAGCTCAGCTCGATAGGGATGGAATCGAGCTTTTCGAAATATCACCGTAAAATAGTTGCACCGCTGACGAATGAAGGAAACTGTTGACGGTGTTTTCCATGTTAGTCAAAAGGGTTGAAAATTCATCTGCATCATGATTCCTTATAAATTATGAATATGGGCGTCATGGACCACAGGAATAACTTACCTTCAGAAGTATTGAGTGTTCGTTAGTGACATCATAAAACAATATTAGAAGAATGTATTTAGTCTTTGTAACAATTGTGATTGATATTAAACCTTTTATAGTTTCTAGATCTCTACTTTTCTATAAGCTTTTGCTTTTGCAGTTGTAACCTAGGATGAGGTACATTGTTTTGGTATATAAAACATGTTAATATATGGTATATAGAATATGTAACGATTCACCGTAATGGCATCTCAAGTGAACTGTTTAAACACTAGGTTTTACGAAAACAGTGTTATGTTAATTTGATCTGTAATCTTTATGCTAAGGTTGTGGATTAATGAGAATTCTTTTAAGTTATAAGAGCGTCCACCAGCAATTCGTATACAGGCTTATGAAGAAGCAAAATAAAATCAAAATAATAAAATCTAAGGTTTCTTATATTTACTTGTATACTAGTCATTGTATGAGACTAACTGTTTTTAAATCCCTATGTTTTACATCACATACGGGAAGACAGGTGTTTGACGACTTGATATCATAGTTAATCCGAGCTACCGTCAGCTCAAAATTTTAAAATTTTGGTCTAATCTACACAGCGCAGTGTCTTGAGGTCTTGCAGTGGTAAAATTAAATAAAAATTAAAATTAAAAGTATAGTAAAATTAAATCCCAATCTTTTGTTTGGGATTTAATTTTACTATAAATCCGATCACTGGTCGGTCGTTGCATCCAGCCATCTTCTACATTGTTTCTACTATATATTTTTCAGCCCTAGCCAAGTAAAAAATAAAACAGTGAAACCTTAAATGGCAAAACAAAAAAAAGTATAATTAAATTCACAAATGATTTTAATCGCTTTTCAATCCCACGGTTATAGAGAAGTTTTCATGAAGCTTAATTTTTGATTGTTGTTGTGGAAGCCTTGTTAATTTGAAAAGAAAGCTTTCAATTTTTACCGTATTTTAAAACAAAATTTTTATTTACCAGTAGAAAATCGCTCTTTTTCCTAGGGATAGAAAAGGCGAGGTTTTTCACCATTGTAACACCTTTCGTAAGTCCATACAGATATGCTTTCTAATAATTATATAACAAAATTGTGTTTTGGTTTCAACAAAGTTTGTATATTGAATATTGAGAGCTATGATTTTCTAAAAGGAATTTTTATTAGCATTAGGCGTTAAAGGCTTTGAACACAAAGGTATTTAGGCCACCGTTAAAAGCTCGTTTTGGTTTAAAACAAGGTGTTGATTTAAATATTTATAACCGTTTAATTAAATTACAATGAAGAATTTAAAATAGTAATATAGAAATTTATATTTGTGTGTTCATGTTCTTTTTTAGATCGCGCTCATCCAAATGAGCTTTACAATTGTTTATGGAAAGTTTCGGTTTTAGTTAAAAAAAAAATCATAATACCAAAAAATTTAAAAAGGCATTGTAACGCACGACGTTCACGAGTAATAACATGTTTAATATGTTTCAGTTTTTTTTATTAATTCACGGGTGCGATATTTTGCATTTTTATTCCTGATGAAGAATGTAAAAAATTATGTTAGTTTTACAAATATAGTTTGTCTCAATCTGTCCGCCCCGCTAAAAATAAATAAATATGATTTTTCAATCAAAAAAACGAAAATACGTCAAAAGTCAAAAATGAATAATCGTCAACTGTCAAATGAATCATACGCGAAATTTCGCGTTTCGATTTTTTTTGCGTTTGAGAGTCCAAGATCTCTTTTTAATATTAGTAACAAAGATGTTTCATTAGGGCCGTATTTTCCAAAGGGTGAAAAAAGTTAATACTTTTGTGTTTGCGCAAATGTTTAGGCACTATATATCCTGCGCAGTTGAAGTCATCTGATAATAACCACAAGATATTACCGTTAAAATCCTCCATCACTACATATGCTTTATTGAAAAAAAAACAATGTGCCAGCTGATTCCCTTCGCTAACGAGAATCGAGGCTATTGGTTCATTATAGATGATACACAACTATCACAACAACTTATATATATAATAACTAAAGCCCTTATAATTAATCTCTAAACTAATGGCTATCCTTTCTGAATTAGTTGCATCAAATGTAAAATTAACAACCTGTATATATACTAATATATACTTTTATAAATACTTTTCCTGGGCACGTTTCTCTCTAGAAATACTTATGTTTACCTAATTTCTCAAACAAGCAGAATGTTTCCTTCACCGCAGAGCAACAAAATGAGGATCAAATGTACTGTTCCGTAAAATAATAAAGGCGTGTTTCTATGGTACAACTATATTTATTGTGTGTAATTGCTCTGACACTTTAGTGCACGGTACTAAAATCGATTTTCGGTACCAGAGAGAAATTGGTAATTAAAAATTTTAATCATTTAAAACATCGTAAAGGATATTTTATATACGCATATATAATGTGCTAAAATTATGTCTCCAATAGATAGATTTCATTGAACATATAACGTAGAATAGAAAGTTTTATAGCCGTATCAAGAAACTAGTAGAAAAATGTAAACAAGTGAAAGGGAGCTCTATGCTCACACGCGAAATATTTAATATTCTTGCAATTCAAAATGTTCAAAATAACCTAACATTATACCATAACAAACGAAAGATGAACTAACCTTCAAACCATCTTTACCCCATTGGTTTATTTTGAACTTCTCGAAAGTTTCAGCTACTTTCCTGTTTCTTTCTTCCAAACTCATTATTAGGGCATAAAAATGTAGCAAATTAAATATACTTTCCCGCCAACAACGGTTGTGTTCGGATACGCGACCGGTTTGTGAGAAGCGGCAGTACGCGCGCTGCCTTGCAATCCACTGACACCAATGTCTATTGCGCTCTATACAAGTAGACTTATTAACGTCGATCGCATTTTCATTGATAATAGAAATGAACTGTTGTTGATGAAGGAAATGACAAAAAATTATTCTGATATTACTTTGGAATAAAAAATCGTCTGTAATAATGACTTTCACTTCTTTCGTATGTGAGCCCGCGACTTTGGAAACAGAACAAGTTCAATATAATCCGTAATAAATATTTACATACGATTGCTCCACCTCTCCCCTATTCCCGGTACACATTGAGAGATAATACACTGGCAACCGACTGATGGCGGAAAAGGTATTGAGAAATACAAATATTGACTATTGACGAGCAACAGTATCACTAGCTCGAGTAGAAAGGTACTGCTAACACCGAAATGTATGGTAAATATTGCAAAATTATTAAGGAAGTGCCAGTTTTTGGTGGCTTAATTGGAGACGCCTATATAGTTGATATCAATATGCTAAAGAAAATAATAATTGTTTGCAAATTTAGACGCAATATCTTTATAATATAAACAAAAAAAAATAAGAAGAAGCGGAATACCCAGTGCCTTGTGATTGTGTGTTAATGGACGTCGGTTTAAAAGCTAGTGTCATATGGCAAATATATATTGACATTTATATTTGTGATCCGCTTATGGCAAAAACCGCACAAAATCAATATTAAAAAGTAATTAAGCAGACTAAAATTAAATATTTTTAAATATTTTTTAAACGTTAAATGACTATTGCCAAAGGAATAATATTTGAATAGAGAATATCTAAAATACTCGTTTTGATTTTGAGAAATCGAAACGCAACACAGTAAGGAAATTCGCGAAGGTAAAAGTTGGCGCAAATATGCAAAAGTGACAAAATTAATAATTTATTAAGTCTTGATCCCCGAAATCGATTAAAAGCGAAGAAAAATCGCTTTTCAAAGCATATTACAATTTTTAGATAAATAGACCAGTAACAGTAGTTAGTATGTTCCTGGCTTTTATATAATTAGGTCATAACATCAAAATGCGAACTAGCTCCATCGTTTTCGTTTTGCTAATAGCTCCTATATTTTAAAAGCACCACGTGTATGTGTTAGTTTGTGCAATCACCTTTCGCTTCTTACCATTTAAAAGAGGGCGTCGTTTTTGCATAGCACGGATTTCAAAAATAAAAGCGCTAAAAGGTTTGTGTGATCCACTTCAATTATCTCCCTCATTACCCTTTCATTTGGCGCTTACGTCTGACGTAGCGAAGTTCTACAATCGGATTTGGCACAGAGCGCTTCTTTGGCGGCTTTTTTTATTATTTCCTAGGGGCTTCCCTAAAAATTGTACATATAAGTCACCAGTTTTCTCTGTAACCGTAAATTCTAAGTCGATGGTGCATACTCGGAGTCAAATACATCGAATGCTGGTGTACCCCAAGAATGTGTTCTATATACACTATAATGTCTCTCGTTTACGTATCATAGACATATCACATTCATAGCTAACGAAAACACATGGGATGGTTTGCATACTAGCCATACCAATTTTTCTACGAGTGCCGGAACAATTTGTGTCTGGAGTCCAGATATTATTAAACAATGTTTTCTTCTTAAAAAAAATTAGACATGCAATATCTAGTCAACACAATAAAACAATGAATTCAAATATGTTAGAGCTTTTTTTTTTTTATGATGCGGATTTCCACGTAGTTTTTCTGAAAATTGGATTGTTTCCACATATTTACCCAATTAATTTAATGATAAGGATTCTATTTCGTGTTTTTTTTTAAATTAATATCTACAATATTATTATTAATAGTATGGCAATATTATCAATGTATGTCGCTCGCACTCACTCATTGGGTTTAGTGAGCGCCATAGTGGTATGATTTTTAACTAGTGGAACTAACTTTTTTTTAACTCTTTTATATTACTTTTTCTCTTTACTTATTTTTTTTAAAATGACAATAAACTAACAGGTTTAGGATACAATCTACAAAACTTACCATTGTGGGTACGAATCCTTAACTAAGTAGATGGCAAAACATTATATTACTTTATTTCCTTATTAAACTACCACAAGTATTGTGTGTTGTAAGCCTAATAGGATTGTTAACAAGTTAGTAATGTTTATAACTATACCATCTAATTTTCAAACAGACTTTGCAATATGTTTACATACAGATACTTTAAAGTTAATCCTCAACCTTTCCAAAGCCCTAACATCTGTAATAAAACCTGTACTAAAATGTTATGCACAAGCCCCTTTACGATACAAACACAAGGACCGCTGTCAACCGCATAGCCGAGTCGTTCAGGAAATTGAGAAAATACATTAATCCCTACAAGAGTGCCTCCATCTATTTTTGAAGAGGCTCATCTAATTCTCATCGCACGACACTAGATTTTACCTAAATGTCCCTAAGGCATAACCTCCGGCGTCATGCCAGCGTCATCTTTGCTTATGCAGCACATCAGGATTTAATCCCTCCAGATGGTACAAAGCCGGTATTCTGGTATAAAATAATTACATTTAGAAAAGGTCTATGGAATGTAGTAATAGTGGTAGGAAGTACTATATTCATAGGAACAAATATATTCATAATAATAAAAAAGGATAAAATACAAGAATCCAATTTGGCCATCATACTTTCACATATATTTGCAGAATCGTGTACAGAGTAATAAATTTTCCCTACAGGGAAAATTGTAATTATGCAGTAAATTGAAAAATATATATTTTAAGTTGTGAGATACAATTTATATTGTAAAAATAAAGAAGTATTAATGTATCTAAGCACTTTAGTTACATTATAATTTTAATTAGTATGTTGTAATCTACATTGTTTTTTAAGTTTCAATTGGTTGGTAAAATATTTCACTTATAAAATATTGATAGAAGGATTGAACACTTGCCAACAACAACCAATAATATTCTGTGTTCAGGATTTGGATTAAAAAAAATTGTGCCTGGTGTTGTATGTACCTATAACAATTTTAATTTTTGTTCCGGACCTCAGATAACACCACAGCCAGAATATGACAATGAATGTAATCACAGTTTCCATTAAAACCATATTATCTTTTACGATAGTATATAAATATAAATATTTTTTAAATAGTTAACATTAATAATTTATCCATGTGATTAAAAGGAACTACTAGGAAAGTAGGCACTTTACCACCAAGATATTTTTAATTCAAAGTGGAAATAGCATAGAATAATAATACACAAAAAGCAAATCAAGTCTTCATACAATTACTCTCATGTAAATACTATCTACAACTGTTAAGATAAATTTAAAGTTTTGATAGGTTTAATAAATCAGCATCTCTATGAATGTTCATATCCAAAATCAAGTAAAATTTTTGAATCATGTCGTTTTTTATCAAATTTTATTTTAAGAAACCTATTAGTGAAATGGTTCAATATATATACTATTCTGATGTTTTTTTATTTTAATATATAATTATACTCACTGCTTTGAGCTTTTTTTTGGGTCTTGAAGGGCCATCCATTCTTCAATCTAAGAACTTTACGGTGTTGCTCATGTAATAAAAAGATATAACAGAAATATTTTCGCTATTATTAATATAATTAATAAGTATTCATTTAAATTTTCACATAAATAATTAATCCTTATCTTATCACTACTTCCTCGATCACAGATTACGGTACAATTTAGATTTTGACAGATAACGGGAATACAGGGAGGCTAAAAACGAAAGAGAAACCACAGAGAAAATATAGAACCTTTTGATAACTGATACAGTTTTATAATAATTAGAAATTAATTACAAATTTATAAAGTAATTTATAAAAGTACATTTAGTGCCTAAGATGTATTAATTAAGACAATGATATAGGATTTAAATCATTATCGCTTCGTACAATTAATTGTACTTATTTTTCGGGGTTTTCATGAGATACTCCTCCTTGCCTATTCTCTCCATTCTATCAGACCAGTGTGACAATGTCGTAATTATGGGGAGTAAAGGTATAAAGTAGCATTATATTCGTATCGTATTAGTCTTGGATGGAAAAATTGCCCACCAAAATATATGAAATAAGGATTCAATAAATAACCAGAATGATGCTAGTGTAGCTAGTATAGTATAGTATGATCGATAATAACGGTTGCCAATATAACGCAGGCTAAGCGAAAAACAAGACAAAATATCAATATTTCTATAGGTTTAATGTTGTCAGTTGTGGACATTTATTGCGGTATAACCAAAAATATACATGAGCTAAATATAAGTTACTATTATGGTTGACATTATCATTATAGTCTGTGCTATCGATATTATCTATCGAGCAGCATCACTAGTGGTAGTTCTACATTGAAAGATCAAAATCCTAGTGCAAATTGTTTGATTGCTTGAATTGAAAGTACAAGTTATAGTCGTGCCTGGTATTGAAATACTTGCGATATTTACCAATATCGAGTTGGCTTACCGTAAGCTTTTTCTTCGTATACTTTCCGATATTATTTGGGGCGATACACTAATCCAAAATGCCCGCTGTAATGAGTGCTGAGGAACAAAATAATGCTGATCAGAAAATGTGGAATGCTCTCAAGAGATATATTATACGCGAAAGACAGAGGAAAAAAGAAGGTATTTTACGAGTGATGCTACTTAAAAGACACCTATTTCAAAAATATCTAATATATCTGAATATTCTTTGCAGAATATGAGGCTGAGGTTGAAGAGCAGAGATTAAGAAAAGAACGTGAGGCGAGGGAGAGACAGGATGTAATGACCTTAGGTAGGTTAGACATATTTTTTGTTTGTCTTTTCTTTGGGACTTAGAAGTATTACATACATCTAACTACTGCTTCTCATGCCAGGTGTACTGTAAGTCAGTACAGCCAAAATTTTGTGTTATACAGTGATGGTCACATAATTAAGGACACTCAAGGGATATATTTAATGATTTTTGATTACTTATTTTTTTTAATACTATAGGAACTTGCAACAATATTAAAATCATTTGTGTAGGCATTGTAAGATAAATATTACAAATATTTTCAATAAAGTAAAGTAACACCTATTGTTTTATTTGGTTTACCTATATTTCAGGCTATATGAATTGAACAAAGGTATAGCCAATTAATTAAAGACACACTAAGTAACTATAAAAATATAAATGTAATAAATATTAAAATGAAGTTTGTTATAATTAATTTCAAAATCAATCATTTTTAAAAACATGTACATTACTGTGCTTCTTTTGATGAGTATGTCATCTTTTATACAATAAAGATATAGTTCTGGTAATCAGGTCTGGATTGGTTGATCTGGTTTATTGACTGGCAGTTAGATTAGGGAGTTAGTAGCCAAGGCAAGTGGTAGAACCATTAGAACATGAGGAGTAGAATCATAATAATCCAAGTATAAGGATAATAGTAACACAGGTCTTCACTAATTTTTGAATGGACCTATCACACTACTGGATTGATCACCCTAGTCCATGAACATTGTAACACCAGAGGAGTTGCAGATGTGCTGCTGGCCTTTAAGAAAGTTCTAAGATCTTTTCTTTAAGTCCCTAAGATGTATCTGAAAATAAAGGATTATGTGTGACAGAAGATTAAAATGGAGAGAAGTACCATGCCCTAACAAAATACCAGTGTAAAATAGCAGCATAACATTGCTGTGTTTCGATATTGGTGAGGGTGTAGGGATCCAGAGACCCTTGTTACTGTTATATGCATGGCATACTATCCGATGAAGTGTGTGCTCATTTGTGACTCACAGTACAATAAAAAGAAATTAAAATGTTAAAATACTTCAAGTTATGAACCCGGCAACCACTGAGCCTAAAGCATTCTATTTATTATCAATATTTTGTTGCATGTCCTTTAGCAATCATAATAGCCCAACATGATTCTGGCATTGAAGAGATTAATTTGTTGCAAAGTTGATTTCTCTAAAAGCCATATAAAATTGGTGAATTACATTACATTACATATTGTGTACATTTTGTGGCCACCTTTTTTTTCATGTGGTACCACAAATATGTCTGCACTGTATGCGGGCAATCCAAGAGTGTTACTGATTGGCTCAAATACAAGTTGTCTTTAATTGTGTCATATTAGGCATATAACTTGGTATATGGTAACAACCTTATACTACTAGTGAACATGTGCTGGTTGATATAATGAATATCAGTTCCTAGTAGCTAGTTTATATAATATATATATAAATAATAGTAGAATAATGGATAAGAAAAAAAATTATGCCAACATGAATATATTAAAAACATTCCATTTTTTGACATATGTTATATTATGCCTTTTACAAAACACTATACAGGTGCTTGAAATCTTAGAATTAGTATGAATGATATGAATGACAGTGAATATAAGATAGGAAAGTAGATTTAAGGTATCATGTCTATATAAGCTTCAAAGCCACAGCTCCTAGGCTATTTTTTTTCTATATTTTATGTATTTTAAATAAAGCACATTTACTAGATAGATATTTACTGATGGAAACTTCTTAATGTAGAGGAAACTAAAGAACAAATTGATCAGTTGGAACAAAAATTAAAGCAACTGGAAAAAGAAAAGCAGCAGTTATTTATGCAGCTTAAAAAAGTACTGAACGAAGATGAGGTTAGAAAAAGGCAGCAACAAAAGGAATCCAAGTGAGTGGTGTAAATAATTGAAAATGATTACATGCTTTACTTAGCGCATTATATATACTTGTCTCTAAACTATCTATATCACTTTTGCTTAAAACTACATGTTCAGAGAATAACAGCATATATGTATATACAATTGCACTACTGTATGTAAGAAAGCAACCAATAACTTTATTGCTGCTGATGTGGAATTCCATATTGATCTTCAGGGGTGACAGTGCATATGCCATATGATTCCTTGTCGAGGTTGATGTGGGCATCACAGGTGATAGGAATCACTTTGATTATTTGTCTCCCTTAGTATTACTTACTTAATATAGTAAAAATAAATTTTATTTCTTTTGTTTAATTTGATTATATTTCTAAATAATAATACCATCTATCAATTTTGAGGCTATAAAAGTCTGCAGACAGTCTGTTTATATAATTTCCACTGCTGGACATTTGTCCCACCTACAGGATATAAAAGTTTAAGTAATGCAACATGGAAGATCATTGAAGAAGTTGCATTACTGCAGACTGCATGTTTTTTATTTATATATATATATATATATATATATATATATATATTTCTTTCTATTTTTCTTCAAAATTGCCATATCAAAATTATCAACTATTTATTTTTCACTTTTTTATTGATAAATAATTATTATATTATCTTACTATTCATGACACCTGTCCCTTTCAGTTAGTTACCCTCTTAATCCATTTCTAACAAAATGTAAAACCTGCCAATCATACTTTCCCTATGCAACAGCTTGGCAGGCTGTATACACATATGTTGTTTTTAATAAGCCATTTTTTTGGGTATCAGTGAAATGCAACCTATGAAGATGCCAATGGGCAACATCCAGATACCAATGTTCCCCATGTCATCATCAACAGGACAAGGTGAACCGCCACCCTCACAGGGAAGGCCACCTATGTCATCACATATATTAAATAAGGTATTTGATTAGTTAACAATATTTTTATGATATTATTTTTATGAAAAATTTATTATTCTCATTACATAAATATGCATTGGATGATGATGGTTGATATCTGTGGAAAAGTCTATATATTAATATTTAAATGTGACATTTAACACTGTGGTATATTAATACTGAATTCTTTAACAATCTCTTTTCTTTGTTCAAGAATAAACATTCGAACTACATGTTGTTTCCGCAACAGCAGACAATTGTCCGTGGACCTATGCAATCAGGAGTAAAACGTCCGCGGAGTCCTTCACCGACTTACGCTCTATACACACAAAGAATACATCCGCCACCTATGAAGCACCAACCAGTATATTCTGATCATAGTGAGTTAAATATAATATTTAGGTTAATATGTTTTATCTTATCTTTCGGATTTATCTACGGATAATAGATGTGTTTTTAGAGCAAAACCAGTCTTTACAGAGAATTATAAGAGATATTAAAATATAATTATACTTATGGATGGTTAAGTTTGTCAAATGGTTATTCATAAAATCTTAGTATCATTAGTAAGTGATGAGATTATTTTCAGTAAATAATATTGGATGATCAGAATTTTAAATGTAACTAAACTTTTGTCTATTTTTCTTTTTATAGTAACATATTTACTTGGTTATACTAGTTAAATTAACTAGTTATAATATCTCAAAGTTGATTTAGACAAATATTTAAAGAAATATGTGAAATTTTTACAGAGGTAGAAGATGGCCGCATGGGCCGTCAAATGGCCCGCGCAGTGCTTTGGAACAGTGAGTTGAACCTTCAATAGATGTCACCACTGTCGCTTATTGTCACGCTTTTAATGTAATCCTGCCTTTTGTTGTCTTTTCATCTAATCCTCTCTTTTGTTGTTATTTTTTTATCCTATTACGCCATGCGTTATTTTGTATTTTGTATAGTGTTGTTTTTCTTGTCGGTTTAGCTTTCATTTTTGGTTTTCATGAAATAGAAGTTATGTATGTTGGGAATTATTTTAGCAATTAATGACGATTTTATGTTTATTTTTAACAAAACAAAAATATTATTTTGATATATAATTACAAACATTGCATTATTTTACGCTTTTAGCAAATAAGGTTTGTAATTTCGTTGCAGAATCTACATGATTTTTACAGCAGTCAATAGTTTGTTTTTTACTTATACGAATACAACCTTATTTTCGTAATGATATTTTGCCAACATATTTAAAGAATATAATTTTAACTCTCTATTTCATACAGATATAAAAGTCAGTTGTAAATACTTTAGTATATATTTTAATTATACTATTAATGGTTGGTTTAATACATCTATACATCAGAAGTCATGTAAATTACTTTTATGAAAAATAATAAAAGTAATTTACATGACTTCATGATAAGCATATTAAAATGTGATAACTGTAGGGTACTAACAAATACTATGTACATTATATTGCAATGAGTTCATTTTTGATGACAAATGAATTTAACGATTAATATCTAATTGATTTTTAAATCGACGGCATGGAACCATATATGTTATTAACTATTCATTCTGCATCTAACAAGTATCAAAACGTATAATCACCGCCCAAAATTAATGGCACTGGCGATGTGACACATCAACTTTTAGAGGGAGAATATCATATATATCGTATGTTCAGTGAGCTTCGGGTTTGTAGAGCATCGTCTCTGTCGCACAGTGAGAAGTTGATGTGCGACAGAGACGACACTACAAATTCTAAGCTTGCCGATCATACGCCTCATATTGTACTTAACTTTCATTATTTTTTAAAATTTCATATATTCCCTTGAAACATAAAATCTTGCACAAGTTTGACAAACATTTATAAAACCGCAGAACCGTCCCAATATTCGTCCAACGTCGGAGGGTCGGGAGTATCATCAGGGCCGTATTACGCGATGCCGACGTCTGGTGTTGTCGGCGTAGTCGGTGATCGACCACCACCGACATTGATGTATCCACACCACGCGCACACGCCGCACACGCCACACACGCCGCACACGCCGCATCATACCAACATGATGTACAGCCCAGCGCCACAACCGCAGCTGTATATAGACATACTGAAGAATAGAGAAGGACAGCAACACCAGGAGCCGAAGAAGGACGCTCAGGTACGAAAATTGCATGTATTGACAGGCATGAAAAATCTCTTTTTTCATTTTTACTCTTAAGATGCTTTGAGGTTTAAATTGAAAATTTTAATTCGAATATATTTATTAAGTTAAGAAAAGTGCCTTTGAATTTTGTTTTTACTATTTCTTACGATATTTTCACGGATGTTTTCCACCCGAGCGACATGGTGTAATCAGTACTTTAAATTGCTTTTAACAATCTGGCAACGGGAATCGAATTATCGGTAATTATCTGTGGGTTAGACCCACAGATAATTAATTCACTAATTGAAACTCGAACAGCCTCCACAGGTGTTGATCGGTCTCAGCGAGGCCCACCATCCGTCCGTGAGCAGTGGCGTGGTGTACGCGCAGCCGCCTGTCAGCCGACATATTTCTATACACCCACCCCCCCAACACAATAACATGCAGGTATGTAATCTTATAAATTTATGTATTTTTTTTTTGTGTGAGTATTGCTATTGGTCCAGAGATCTTTACAGCTTTATCTAATTAGACTCGCGAGCGGGAGGTCCGCTGAGTAGGGAGTGTTAATTGGAATAATGCTTTTATATTTCTATTGCTTCAATAGTCAGTATTTACGCATGGGAAACAGTAGGATAGAAACACTGTTGTAAGTTTCTAACCTAAAGGAACTCACCAAATATAATACCAGAGTGAAATAGCACTATAACGCTGTTGTGTTTCGTGTGTGGTCAAATACGTGACATTTCATCTCGGTACCCAGGTGTGACAAGGTATTTGTGACGGGCCGCAGTCACAACTTATCATCAGGTGATCGGTCAGCTTGAGTGTTAAATGGTTATTGAAAGTTAGGTCAAGTGTTACATCGATCATTTAAAAATAAATCTTACAACAGTCATTTAAAGTGAAATAATGCATTGCAATTAAAAGTCGAAACTAAAATGTACCAAGATGCATCTCTTGCAAATATTTTCCTATATTATTTCTTATTGTGTTTACATATATGAAAATCAATTGCAAGTGATGAGATATATATTTTCCAATGCGTTATCAAATATTTAATAATGTTTACAATTAGTTACAAATGAAATATTGTTTACAAATTTAATAAGATAATTAATTAACATATTTATTGTGTAAAGAATGATGTAATTTATTTTTAATACAAATGTAATTTTTCAGTCCAGCGTATTAACGTCCATTCTTAGTAATTATTTAAGTTTCATTCCAACTTTTGGAATTTAGTGTTGAGACGATATGTAATTTTAGCTTGAAATTATTGACTCTTCGTCCCCATAGAAGATGAAGTTATCATCGACATGGATGGCTTGCGATGCCAGGGACAGGTACCTGAATATTTTAGTGTGAAAACTTCGTAAAAGTTCAGTGTCATAATAAAGATAAATGGTCCAAAAGTGTGTATCAATTGTAACCGTTTACCAAATTTTAGATCGGGGTAAAGGTTGCAAAGGATTTCACAATCCACGTGGGTTACCATTATTATACCCATTTACATCCATTTTCCATAATTTGATGATCTTGCTATAAGTAATTGTTCCTTAATTCCTAATCACCACACAAGCATTATGTTGTTTTTTTACTCTGGTATTTTGTAAGAGAGTGGTCTTATCCCAATCGAGACGACCCGTTAAGTACAACTTTAGTATAGCTGCAGCTAAAATTGCTACCAACAAAAATTATTATCAATTTTATGTATTTCTTTATACCTTATGAATTTCCAGAACTCGAAGCCTGGCAGTATAACTCAAGGATACCCTGTACAGCAATCGAACCCAAATGTCCAGAACCCTAATATATATCCGAATCGTCACCGTTATTAGCTAGTATTCTTCTTTCCAAATCCTGTCAAACAGCTTCCCTAGCATTGGAAGAAACGCATGAAGCAAATGTGGCATAATGTTTAATGCACACATTGAACATAATTCAGTTTCACATTACCCACCAAATTAATAAAAAGAAGTCATATAAACTTGTCCTATTCCATAATCTGTTGCAATGGGGAAATCCGAAATCCAGACTAACCAACGATTGCCATCGTACTCCATTTAATTCTACGTTATATTACAATCGGATATTCATACTAATCGATTTTAATTTTCGATAAATAATCAGGAATTATGTAACGTCGAATATACCTCGAATGCTTGGAGACAAGAGTCATTATTCTATAATTAAGCTAATCGACATTGCTCAAAGGAACAGTGAGCTGAAGTGGCAATGGGCCATGTAGCTCGTAGAATCGACAACCGATGGGGAAGAAAATTTCTCGAGTGGCAACCCCGTATTCACCTACATAGCGTGTGAAGTCCGCCCCCACTAGACGGTGTCACGCGTAGCCTGTGTTCAGCAGTGGACTAGTGATGGGCGAAATTATGATGAATCAGCAATTTCGATCATAAATAACTTGCGAACATGAAACTTCAATCGCTTTAATTTGCTTGTAATCAAATACCAGAGCTAAAGGTTTTTTTTTGTGAAGCTAGAATGTGTGCATGTAACATAAACACTAGGACAGTGATCCGGAAGACTTCGTGCAGTGTTGTTATCAGTTAAAAACAGTGTATCATAGACATATTTGAAGTAACATATACAGTGCAAATAATAATTTATACATAAAAATACTGTAACAGTCTAATTTTCAGTGGCAAACGTTTATATTATATTGTTTTGTTTTTTTTTTTGTTAGTTTTAATGCCAGTGATTATATTTTGCAAGTATATATATTAAATAGTTTACGTTGAGTTAATAATAATAATTTTTAGCCTTAAGTATTTTTAATAAAGTACACACGTTGTCGTATTTTGATATAATTATTTTCTTTTGAAAATTCGGAAAGGGATTTGTAGTCATACCTCTTACTTAAGTGAAAATGTATTTTTTTTTAATATATTACGGTTTCTGCTACAATTATAAGTGTAACATATTTTTCTAATATCTCATAATTAAAAAAACATCCGTTAATCTCGATGTTAATACATCTGAATATAATAATTCGAACATAACCGGATTGTTGAACAGTTATTTACATTTTATACAAAAAACTACTTTTTGTATAAAATGTAACGTTTAAAAGGTTGGTGTTGAAGTTGCTTTTTGTATTTCAATGTTGACAGTGATGTAGTTTTCATAAATATTAAATCTTTTGTACTTAGTCTCCATGATGCCATTAATTGGATAAATCTAATATTACATAATATACAATCTAAACTTACCGTTTCTGTAAAATACTATTTGCACCAATATAAAGTAGCAGTAGAATTTTAATTATTATATTCAATGTATTAGTCACTATGTAATCTGCTTGAATTATACACAATTTCTAATCTCTTAGTCTATCTAATCTGTATTTGAGTAGTGCTGGTTAAAAAAAGAATAAAAAACTATAATCGCCCCAAACAGTCTTTATTTTATTAAATTTATAAGAGAATTTATTCTAAAAAACCCTAAGTTAGTGTTTAAACACAATCCTACCCAGTTAAGTGTGATTGCAGTGATTTTTTAATACACCAAATTTAGATTTCTAGATCAGATAATTCAATCATGCAAAATAATATTTATATCGGCTATTTTTTTTATTACATTGAGAGTAACAAACGAGCACACAGTTCACTTGGTGAGAAATAGAAGTGATTCCTGCAGCCCATAACATCCACATTCATCCTTGACAAGGAATCGTAATATTGATGCGTTGCCACTCTCGAGGACTGGGATGAAATGCCTTGTCACTAGTATTAAAGGTCTCCGGATCACTACACTTACCTGACGAAACATATAACGTGAAATACCAGCATAATTCTGGTATTCTGTGAGGGCGTGGTCCTACCCCGGTCGAGCTTACCCATTCATTGCGAAGTTAAAAACCAACTGCAATGCAGCTCTACCACTGTTAAATTGATAATCCAATAGAATCAATATTTGCCTTAAAATGTAAATACCCTTTTAACCTTTTTGTTAAATACCAAGTATTTTTGTTTATTCTCACTTCATATTAAGTTTATTATTATGTAGAAGCGTCAATAGCCTAATGGTTTAGGATACGGCCTGTGAAACTTAAGGTCGTAGATTCTAATACGCCATTCGACAATTGTCGTGAACAATCTCTTAGCACCAGCATATAATCTTAGTTTGAGTTCACCGGAATGTAATATTAATACTGCTAATATTCTTAAAAAAAATGTATGTTTTATTATATTACTTGTACTTTTTTGACTGAATGTAATGTTTACATTCAGTCAAAAAAAGTATCGGGAATGGATGATTTGTTTATGGTTCCAAATTATTTTTTCTTGTTTTTACTGTTGTTAGATTGGCACAACTGTTTTCCATTTTGGCGCGGAGTTTGAGTTCGCTTCTGTTATTTAAATTAAATACAGTGCTGTTTTTAGTTATATCATATCTAGTGTGTATTGCGTATTTCATAACGGACAAAAACATCGAACAGTTTGTCTTAAATGTTGCATCGCCCATGGAATGTCGTGTTCGGAGTCACTGAAAAGGCTTACGGTGAATTGACCAGAAACACTTTGTGGAAAAAGTGACAGAAAATCCTCATTCAAGTTTGAGAGAGATAGCCGCCGAACTCTCTCTGTCTCACGGGTCGATCCGTAGCATTTTAAATAATCACTTGGGTATAAAACATATTACCGCTCGGCTAGTCCCAATAGCCTTGAATTTTCTCCAAAAACTCGCTGAGGACATGCTATAACGAGTCAATTCCGATCTAACATTCATAAAACGCATTGTTACTGGTGACGAGACGTGGGTTTACGAGTTTGACATGCAAACTAGTCAACAAGCTTCGGAGTTGTGCCTTCCAACTGAACCAAAACCGCAAAAGTCATGTAGATTGGTTTCTTTGACTACCGCGGTGTTGTGTACTCGGAATTCTTGCCGGAAGGTAGCGAACGGTAAATAAAGAATAATATTTGGGCGTTATGCGGCATTTAAGGGAGCAAATTCGACGAAAAAGTCCGGTTTGTTATAGGAAAAATTCCTGAAGGAACCGGCGGGTCTAAGAATTTACGACGGAATTAATGAAAACAAAAATATGTAACACGTCTACAAATCCGTAGTGTCAGAACAGTAACTTGTTTTACTTATTCTTTTAGAGCTACACTGCAGTTTGTTTCTAGCTGCAGAATGAATAATTCAGCTCAACCGGGGTAGAACCACGCCCTCACAGGATACCAGCGTAAAATAGCAGTATAATGCTGCTGTGTTTCGTCTTGTGAGTGTAGAAATCCGAGATCTTTATTAATTGTGATGAGAAATTCGTGATGAAATGGTGATGAAGTAATCGATCTTATTCCGCAGACACGACAACGCATTTACATTATTACTCCTTATCATGGCTGAATATGGGTGTCATGCGCCGCAGGGATGACCTGCCTACCTAGACCGTGTGTTACTATACTGAACTGTGTGCTCTTTTGTCCCTAATCTCATGAAAAATGTAGATCCTACAGAGAAAAGAATAACTCATTACTCTAATAGAAATTTTGTGCAAAAGTTGTAGAAATTGTAATCCAATGTATCCTGGATCGACGCATACTAATATCAGAATCTTTGATATATTACGAATGTATAATTTTTCACGTTGCATCTGTTATCACCTCAGATAAATTAAGTGTCCCACATTACTAACAAATGGATCTGGGCGATACAAAACTCAACGCTGCTAAGCTATTGAAAGCATGGTCTTTATCTGGTCGCGTCAATCATGCGTCTTCCATGCTGTAGCTAGTTTCTAAGCACAGCTCTACCAAAGAAAACCGTGTTCGAAAAATGTGTTTTTTAATACTACAGAACAAATCTTTTGTGCTTTGCGTTTTTAGATAACAGTAGCAAAAACATACAGAGTTTATTATAAAAAAAACAAAATTATGCAAACAAAAATAAAAAAAGAGAGTAAATTGCAACTCACCAAAGCGCGCTCGCTATTTAAAACACGCAAAGCCTTTTACCGTTAATTAATTTCGTACCTAGAGGGTAGTTTGTAGAACTGAGTGCATGGACTTTATTCATTTCATTTATTATTTAACTTTCTGTGATTCAAATTGCATATTTACATAAAAATCAAATGATAATGTTACTTTCAGTGACAGAGCCACGCTGCAATTTATTTCTAGCATGCAGCATGAATGGGACCGGGTAGGGACCACTTTATTCACCGTTCTATATAAAATATACCATAATTAAACGTTTGAAATCCTTTGGAATGTAAATAATATTTATTAAAAAACTAATTAAACTACGTTCAAAAGTAAATTGACGATGAGCGTGAATATATGGTTATTAATATTTCTACCTAACTCTAACTACCATAACTATTTTTGGTGAATCTATGTTCGCAAGGACAGATCACAGTTGGTTAATGCTGTTACAGCGGAGTTCTCATATTGAGAAAATACAATAATTTATATATTGTGGTTTTACAAGCTGATATATGAGTACAATGATCAAGTTTTATTATATAACTAGTCTGGCCATAAATACTATTAAATAAAAACTTCTTTTTTTCAACAATTTAATTATTTTGAATTTGGAACACGCGTATTATTTTAAAAACTTCTTTCGAATTTGCGGCATTTCACATATTTTTTATTATCAAATTACAATATGGAATGGGGTGTTAAAGAAAATAGGATTGCAGTGATCGCCTTACACAAATTGGGTATGGAGCCGTCGGTCATATTCCAGACACTTCAAAAGCTTGGTATCATCCGTACGTTCGTATATCGTACTATCAACAGATACAACAACACTTCCTCTGTCGAAGACCAGAAAAGATCGGGGCAGCTGCGTGCTGTTAAAACTACAAAGGCTGTTAATACTATTAAAGCCAGAAGGGGTTTCGACGAGACCCCATTAGGAAACAAAAAATCTTATCACGAGAAATGAAGATTCCCGCTAGGACTCTGTCGCGTATTATAAAACAATACCTGAAGCTCAGTGCTTATCGTCGATGTACAGGACATGCCCTAAATCAATCTTTACAATAAAAGAGAGTGGATAGATCAAAACGCCTTCTGTCGCGATACGCAGGTAAAAGGCACAGAAATATCCGCTTTACCGATGAAAAAATTTTCACGATTGAAGAACACTAAAATAAGCAAAATGATAAAGGTACGCTCATAGTTCTAAAGAAGCTGCTCAAGTGGTCGGAAAGGTACAACGTGGTCACCATCATGCGGCAGTGATGGTTTGGTGGGGCGGGTCTTATTAAGGAGTCACAAAACTACATTTTTGTGAAAAAGGAGTGAAATCTTCAGCCAAAGTGAATCAAGCTACAGTCTTGGATCATGTTGTGAAACCTCTCAGCAATACACTTTTTAAAAATATACCGTGAACTTTCCAGCAGGACTCTGCACCTGGTCACAAGGCACGAACTACCCAAGCCTGACTGTGACCAATGTTCCGGACTTTATAAGAGCTGAAGACTGGCCTCATCTAGCCCAGACCTCAACCCTTTAGACTTAAAATTATGGTCAGTTTTAGAGGACATGACCTGCTCTAAACGACACGGCAACATTGCGTCTCTTAAAAAATCTTTGGAGCAAACAGTGGCGAAATTTCCCTTGGAAACAGTGCGTAAATCCATAGATTCGTGGCCAAACAGATTATCAGTCAGTATAAAAGACAAAGGGGCCACCTTTCGAATAGAATATTTCTTTATTTTTTGCTGAGACTAATAAATATGCAGGTATAAATTTTGATAATATTACATTACCGCATTAAAAAAAAATGCACATTCATTTGTAACAGAACTTATGGCCGGACTAGGTAGATAAAAATTTATTCAAATTATGTAGACACCTTTTTTATGAAATCAGGATGGCAAATGCTGTGCACCTGATTGATCCATTGTCGGTAAAGAATAACATGGAGGTGTTAGAGACAGAACAGTGGTAGAGGATGGATGTAGCTATTAATAAGTAAGGATCACAAACATCTTACGAGATGGTAACCCATCAGGTCCAGCGTGTGCCTGTTTATCTATATTAGGTTTATATTCATAAAAAAACTGCAGATGCTCCATTAACGATAAGATTTAAGACGCCTGTTTAAGAATTTTCTTTTTCATTAACCATAAGAAACAGCACCGGTATTTTGTGTCTGTCTATTTGTGCTACAGTTAGGTCTTAAATCCAGCGATTTAGCTAGTGGAATACTTTATAAATAACTTTGATAAGGATCAGAATATATGTATATCCTGATCCTTATCAAATCAAAAGAAGCTTTATTCAAGCAGGTTCAAACAAAGCACTTTTGAATCAAGATAACAGGTCTCTACCACCCCTTTGGAAAGAAGCTACTAGCGAGAAGAAACGACAAGTAACTCGACTTGTTTTAATAAGTATTTTTTTTATTTGCAGAATTTTATTAAATATGCATATGCATGTAATTGGGTAATAACCCAAAAAAGATTTCTGTACCATTTTTAAAAAGTGGTAGAGCTAATCTGCAGTTTGTTTCTAACTGCAGACCGAATGGGTCAGCTCTACCGGGTTAGGAACACCTAGGAGCCTTCACAGAATAACAGCGTAAAATAGCAGCATAATGCTGCTGTGTTTTGTCTGTTGAGTGTAGAGTTCGGGAGACCTTTATTACTGGTGATGGGGCATTCCATCTCAGACCTCAAGGGTGACAACGCATCTGCATTATGATTCCTTGTCAAGGATGAATGTAGATGTCATGGGCCGTAGGAATCTCTTAACATCAGGTGAACTGTGTGCTCGTTTGTAAAATAATAAAAATAATGTGTGTGCATCAGCTTTTGTGGAATATTTTTATAAATTCTTACGTGTAAACAATATTTTATCGTAAATAAATGGTTGTGTAGCATTTAAAATGCCTATTTCTTTAAACTTATCATTTAGTGATCTTTAATATATATATTGTGCGAATAGCTCTTATTTGTAAAATAAATACAACATCAATTGCATTGCCCCATAGCAAAATCGCATAAGACAAAAGACTGGAAATTACTCAAATAAACGAGTCTCGCATTATTAATATCTGAGAGTTGTCTGATTTTTTTAATTGCATATATTGCACTACTAAGTCTTTCTGCTACTGCAAATGAAGTGTGATGAGATGCTCCACTGAAGTTTTGAGTCGAGAGTTATTTCTGGGAAAACCGTCGACTCGTTAAACTCGATCCGTTTATTATTTAAAATAATCGATCGATGTGATGGGGTGCACGGATGTTTTACAATCAGGTGAATTGCCACCCTTATTTTCATTTTATGTTGTTTCGTATGTTATCATTTATTAGGGAAAAAATTAATAAGTGTTGATTGGGAATCGAATTCAGCTTGCACTCGTAACATGGAATTAAAAAGTACGACGGGGGTACCTTCATTGAAGGATAATTTTAGCTAATATTTATAATAAAAAAACGAAAGACGCATGCTATATAAAAACCACTAACGCTTCATTGAATAATCTATTAAATTTTCGTTCAAAATATGTTTATATTCAGTATCAATTTCGTAACAAAGTATTCGATATTTTATATTACAAAATTGAATATAAAAGAACCTGAATGAACGCAAGAACGGGAGGGTGGTGGCAGGCGGCGTAGCCCTCTACCCCGGGGGGAGGCATGACCTGCAAATAGGTCGTCGTGCACCGGCCGCGATCGATTCGTTCACCGCTGCGTCTTCTAAAGCCATGCACTTCGGAATATTCTAGACGTTAACGAATTTATTACATAGGGCTTTTAACTAAATGCATTGTTAAGTGACTTTACTTTACTTACTTAATTTTAACCCGTGTTAATTTTAAATGTATGTAATTTGTTCTGTTTAGTTTACAAAATGTCGGACATAACTTCAAATTGTAAAGCATTATACTTAATAATTATTAACTTTATTTTTATATCTTTAGCTTTTCGACATGACTTTTGCATTTAAAAGTACACTATTCGATTTTACGTACACATATTTTTTTTGTTTACATCTTTATTCAGTTAACATATCTATTACTTAAAATAACTAATTATTACATCAAAAGTTTATTAAAAAAAACTGTGGCAGTAATCACGGAACCAAAGAGACTACCTTCAGAGATTTACTGTCGCGGTCATTATTTTTGCAAAACACAATTTTTCACTCAGCGTAACATACATACTATACCAGCGTCCATAACCCCCCCGTCTATGTCAACGTTGAAATTGTGCAAAGTGTTCTGTTAATAATGGATAACTCTCAGCTACTGGTTGGTTATCCTTGTGTGATCAGAGAAATTATTTTATAGATCATAGATCTTGAATTTTTAAAAACCTTGGCTATTTAAACTTTAACTATTCGAAAATATTACACATAAATCAAACTAAAATAAACATTAATTTGTGAACGGGGCAACTAAAAAGATTATTAATTTGTTTTATTTTTGAGATAGTAACAAAACTGACAATAAATCTTTTTAGTGAAAAAAAAATCGATCCGAAAATCGACTCTAGGATGTCCAACCCACAGCTGATAAGTTATGAAATATTCACGTCTATATACTGCTAAAATAAATTATTTCTTTTAATATTTTACTGAGACTCGTATTCGACTTTCTAATAACTATGTAAAATGTATAAATCGAATACAAACACTATATTTATTAAAATCAATGAAAATATATTTTTAATATGGTATTAATATTTCATTATTTTAATTTCTATTTTAAAAATATATTACACGCTAATAGGCGTTAATAAATAAGCTTTTTGGATAATTTCTCATAATTCTGTTAATATTTTAATAGAAAATTTAATATCTTTTTAGTAGAGTAAATATGATAAAAGCATTTTAAATATATCTGAGTGATATCAAATACAGAGCGTATTGGACTACTTAAGTTATTTCAAAGAAATTAAAGGTGAGTGGCGAGTTTTTAGAGATAATAGTATTTCTGTCTATGGTATAAAATTCCTTTAACTTTCATTGTTCTATTACGTTTTATTTTATATATATTTAACACATACGTTATGATTTCTACCTTATATTTTTTTACACATTGAATAAAACTAGATTAACGCGTTTATTTTAAACTTTTTTGTCTCAACATTTCTAGTGCTTTACAGTACACGTGGTTACGGAGAGGACTGAGGTATTTGAGACACTGTGAGCTCATGCGTAGAACGGCTCAAAAGTAAATAATTTATAAGCTGACGGTAGTTCGGGTTTACATATGACCTCGGGACGTCAAACACATCAGATCCGGTGACCAAGGATGTAGTAAGGCACTCTAAGCATCGATTTCGACCCAGACATTCCCTGATTATTGACATCAACTGCGCAGGTTATTTTAAGGTGTCGTAAATATTCACGCAAACGCAGAGGCGCTCTAGTCCGTTTTAATGCATGTGCACTAATATCGGCTGCAATGTCATGGACACGGTACATACATACAACTCACCCATATTCGAAAACCAATAATTTGTAAAGTACATTTATCGTTTATCGGCTAGCCCAGGAATTCAACTCAGGTCTATAATATATATTTCGTAGGATATATTATTTTCCGTAATAATAGCGTAGTATGAGTGTGTTAATATAATAAAGCTTTGTAATTAAAACTCAATCCAATTATTCTGATGTCACTGTTAATTAGGCGACCCTGGAGTTGCGCCATTAAATTCTTACATTTCTAACGAAACAATTATTATTAACGCAGGACTTAATTTGTGTAAACTTCTAAATTCCTAAGAAACGGTTCATATTAAATGATAGGCGGATAGATAATGCTTTTTATCATTAAGTTCGCTTTTAATGTTTGTTTACTTATGCAAATAAAGAATACAAATAAATAACCCATAAATATTTAAAGGACACAAGAAAGCGAAGCCACTGTATTATTTATATCATTCTTTATCCACTTCCCATCCTTCCGAAAACTCTATTTATGCCTTCATAAAAAATAAAATTAGTCATTCAAGATTCAGCATAGAAAAATCAACTCTGTAATATTGTACTATTCCGATTTGCACCAAGTTTAATATAGGTACGTTGGTCTCGTCAATAATTTTCTAATTTGAGAAAGTCAGCTGTTAATTAATATGGCTCGATTATCAGACCGCGTCGACCCCCTTTTTTCGTTTATGCCGATCCCTGAGAAACCATGGTGTAGCAAATGTATTTTACTTACTTTCAAACATCGTAAATTTTAGATAAAATTGATCATTATTCCTATGTTCTTCTCGTAGTAAAAATAAAAAAGAGAAGCGCACAGTTACTCTAATTATATTTTTCAAATTGCATTTGTACATCCAACCTTTTTGATAAAATGTAGGTGAATTGCTACTCTTGAGGGCAAAGAAGGAATATCTTAATACCAATAAATGGATCTCTGATTTTCATAATTCGTCCTTGACTTTTTATATATGACTAAGGGTGACGATGGGTATATATATCACTTAATGGTATGCAATAATTGAAGCCCATTTACTCTACAGTACAACAGCTACATTTTGCATATCTGATATAACAATATGATAGATATGTAATCGTTTTACTTCATAATTCTCCCATTCTCAACAAGGAATTAATATGCATATGCGTGGTCACATCCGAGGAATGAATCCTTACACACACAATACATACAAAACAAGAATGTTATGCCTCTATTTCACGCTAATATTCTATGAGGACGTGGTCTCTCCGATGCAATTCTGTCGCCCCAAACTTAGCTGTAGTGTGGCTTTACCAAAACAAGATAGCATTACTCCACTAATTTATATATAAGATTGTCTTATTTTGTCTTATTTATACGATTGTGACTTGGTCAACACGGTTTCTATCTCCCACACAAAGCATTATTTATATTGAGGTCTAATTCAGCAATTGAATGTATATGCATCTTCTCTTCGGGTTCAATGTTGCAGGCGAAACGATGACCTTTCACATAAGCCAATATCAATACGTTAATAATTAATAGTAAAACAACGCTGCAGTTTTTATGAATGGGTCAGCTCGACAAGGGAAGGATTACACCCTCAGACAATACCAGCTCAAAATAGCAGAATAACGCTATTGTGTTTCGTTTGGAGACCCTTATTACTGATGACGAGGCATTCTATCTTAGTCCTCACGGGTGACAACGGGTGATATCATGGGTCACATGAATCAGTTTCCATCAGGTGAATTGTCCACTCGTTTGTCTTCATGTTTTATGTTTAATCGCTGCGATAATTGTCACCGTCAACTCTGCTCTACCAAACTACAAAGGGAATATGAGTATAGGACCAATTTATTGTGTTTGTGTAGAAATAAATATGCAAAAAATATTAAAACGAAGGTCAATCTGTTCACCAATATGTAGAGCGGTTTGTTATTATTTCCATGACTTGTCCCAATTTTATAATTCCCCTTCTTTGTTCTGTAAATTTATATTTTTAATAGATAATCATTTTCATTCTTAAACGTACATGTTAGGAGTCACATTCGGTCGTATTCCGTAGAATAACGTATTATCTCTTCGGCTACTGGATGTACTGTGGGACCGCAGTGCGCATGTTTAGACGTATCGACTACCTCCCTTCCCCTTGCTTCCTCCTTCCTTTACTGAAACCTAAATAGTGCTTATAGGATATCTGATAAAGGACTAGATAGGTATAGCATAGCGCAGAATTTCTCATCTGATGGGAGGGCTGTTACGTAAGCGTCGCTTTTATTGAATTGTTGGTTTTACTGTGCTACTAGTAATTTGTAGACGTAATAAATTTTCCTAATATATAATGCACGAGGCTTGAACAGATGCTTAAAATATTATATTCAATGAAGTGAGAAACACCTGAGCATTTTAATTATATAAGAAATATGATTAAATAAATATATTAATAAACATTTTTACATTAGACATTACATTAAAAACAACTTTGTAATGGATGGTATTGTTTTGGGAATTCAACAGACTATTATGCAAAATCATTTCAAATGTTTTGTTAACACTTAGCGATATATATAGAGAGGTCTATTGTTGGCCTGGAAACAATAATTGACTAATAATTGAAGGATTAATAACTGTGATGATAACATCACGATGACTAAATAAAATATGCAGTCATGGTCCATGGAGTCCTATTTATTATTCTGATAACCGTTGTATTGGAATACATCAGTACAGGAGAAAAGTAATCATGCGACATGATCGTGACACCTCGACTAATAAGTACGAATGTACAGAGGTCAGAGATGAAGCCTTTTATTTCGCTTGTCTAGTATGGATTGTAGAGTTTCAACAATTTTGCCTAATTAACTATAATATTGTTTTGAATCCATATACAAATTGTTAATAATTAAAATTTCATAATTAATAAATGCTTAAAAAACTTATAATGTACTACTCTATATTCATATTAATTTTATGAATTATTCGAGTATCTAAAAGTGATATATAATTTGACGAAGTTGTGAAAGTCTGCCTTTCCAATAACAACACAAGCAATGAGAACTAATGACGATTTTTACGTTGTTATATTTGGTAGATAAATTGATGGATCGGTTGTTGGGCGAGTTGAGTAACTACATCGTACCGAGATATTAACTCAATAAAGTTCCGTGCAGAGTTTGATCTATTTTGGTAGCTGCATCGAGCGCATAGCACCGTGTGGGCGGTCTCTTATTTGCGTTGCCCTGAACCCCCGGGCAGAGCAAACATCTTCCATTATTAAATTGTACGCTTTGGGAAGGTACTTTTTTATTTACATTGTTTAAGGTGATTTTAATGTTTTTATTTCGTTTGCAAGAAACTTTTGTTATATGTATAATTATATATTGATCGTATCAAAGGTACTCCTCACTCGGTGGCCACTATGCTCCATGGATATTTGATTTCGATTATAAATAAAAGACGTTATCCATCACGTAATATCAATAGAAGTTGTCGGTATCGTTTCAATAATAAATAAGCAAACCGTCTAGCGATATTGCCTTAGTCATTAACTTGTGACCTTTATTACCATAAAGTTTTATTATTTCTGAAAATATTTGATGGGTTTTTGTTAATTTCATTTCATTTCGGTCGTAAGGTGATTATGGTACAAATAACCTATTCTATTCTTTCCAAAATTAAAGTATAGTATTATAAATAATCGTTTTTAATCACCCAACCTTGACGTAGAATCCTTACATACAAAATAACCGATAATTATGGTGCCCGGTTTGAGCGACATTCTTATAATTTTTCACGTTTAAAAAACAAGCTTCATAGATAGTTTTAGTTATCGTTATATACCTTTGGTATAAAAAGTATGTACAAGTTCAGTCTAGAGACAAAGTTATTTCTTTAATTGTGTCAAAACTAAATACATTATAGGAGTTTTTTGTATTGAGTAATGGTGAATTATAATATATTTATCCATTTTATTATCGTTATTGAGAGTTCTTATTATTATTTTTTTATCTGAATTACAATAAGGTCTAAGTTTTTGGTATACTATTGAAATTTAAATATACTGTTTGAAGTATGATGTGGAACGTGAAGTAGCTAGACGTATCTCCTTGAACTCTATATTTGTTACCCTGTACGATCGAGCGCGCTGTGAGGTCTGATAGTATTTTTTGTGATTATGGGTGCGTTAGTATTATGTCCTCATATCACGAGATATGACTACACTACACCCGACTTTTTTTTTTTTAATTTGTGTGTTGCTGTTGGTCTTGTTGTCTTTTTGTTTTGTTGGACTTCTACGGCTTCACAGAACAGACTAGGCTAGCAGGGGCCCCTCTGTATAGGGGAGACAAGAACGATGCTGGCACGAAGATTAATGCTGCACCATCGCTGGCCTCAGACCTCTGTGAACGAAGAACGTCGACGTCAATAGAGGGGGGTGGTATACGATCCGAGGGCACCTCATAAGTAGATTCGAACCTCGGCTTGGGTCGTTATCAATAGACCCCGATTTACTACATCGGATATGGAAATGCTAAGAGAACGCATATGGTTTACGAATGTGGTGTCTTGTACAGTGCTCAAAATTTAAGTTGATCTACAAATCACAGTACGCTTACACAAACCATATAACCCCACTTTTTTACGTTTGAATACTTTACCATTATTTACGTTACCACCACTACACCACTAATTACGTTACCATAGTTAAACTTTGGCCACCCGCTTAACTATTCCTATATCAGATCATTCAGCTACAAAATAAAACACCTACACGATATTATTATTTAATTATAAATTAGTTTCTTATTAATACATTACGGATGTTTCAATGAGTAGCGTTTCAAATTATGTCTATTATGTCTGAATATTCCCACTACGCACTGCCAAGGTCACATCGATCCACATAGAGTGTAAAAGAGACAGACTTATCTGTGTAGTTGGTTCTTCCTGTTGATGGGAAAGTTTGGGGGAAAAAGTTAGCGGTTCTCTGTTGACAAACCTTAGAAAGGTCCGTGATTATAATACCTTACTTAATTTGTTCGAGAGAAGAAATCAATCTCCTAATTACAATTAAACTTTTAAATTAATTTTACCGGCAGCAGTCATAACTAACCATCAGGTTAACTGTGAGCTTCTTTTTCAACCTTAGTTCTATAACAAAATTTTTCTTGATATGCTGCAATTTATATTAAGAAGTTTGTTTACGCAATAACTTACGTAATGTTGTTTAGATTCTAGACAAGAAATGCAAACTTTTTAGTCTACCATTTTATTCTCTCCCTGAGAATACTGGAGAATACGAGAACTTTTATTACTTTTAATTTTAAGCGATTGGTTAACAACTTTAAACAACAAGTCACTTCATGTTCATTCCTTGAGTCGGTAAGTGGCTTTGATGTATGATTTTGTTACGAGACTAAATGAGCACACAATTCACCTTCTGGTAAGTGATGACTGCGGCTCTAAATACTTCTATCCATTTTCAATTGGTTCCCTACACGTCACCATACGAAACACTGCAACGTGATCTTTCTTTTTCATGTTGGTATTCACTCACTTAGAAAATATTTGTGGAGAGGCTCTATCACTGTCTATCCCAATAAAACTGTAAATATATACGTATGAATAATAGGTAAATTTATTTACTTCTAATTGTAACGATATGTTTCCAATTGTTAAAATATTTTTTAAGAGCAAAAAAAATTATTAAAAAATATTTTCCACGCCTTTTCTACACTAAATGTAGAGTTTAGGTATACCATATGCTTCATTTATACGATTTATGATCTTGTTTCTATAATTGCCTTAATGATATACGGCAGTAATGTGATTTATTTGAAGAGCTTAGGAATAAACGACATAAATTTATTATTTGCTGGGTACCGTCTTTTAATTTATCTTTAAATAAGTGGTACGAGTAAACAATTTTGGCTTGATTTTTTTAATTTAGTTTCTACCTACATCAGGAAGTCTGAATAATATTAAATATTGAATACGTATTACGAACCGATGGCAATGCAATAATTTCATGATGTTTTACTTACCAAATTTTTCGAATCCTATATAAATATTTTAAATTATTTTTATTTATAATATTTAAATATTTTAATGATAAATAAAAAAAAATTATATATATATTTTTAATTTTCAGTGACCTAGTCCTTATAACAGTTACCATCAATGAGATTAATATACGAGAGTCAATTAATAAATACTTACTTGTTTGTTGACATTTCGTTAGAAACCTGCCATACAAATCGACACCCCTTTTATTTTTAACAAAGTGTTCAAACCATTATAATATATTAAAATTTGAGTAGACGTTTTAAATGAGTTTATAATTCAATATGATAGAGGAAATATATCTCAACGATTATTTGTATCGAGGTTTTATATTCCAAATGCTGAAAGTTTTTGAGTATAAAGAAGCAAAATAAAAAACAGTAAGTCTCAACTAAGTTATTTTCACATATGGGTGCAAAAATAGCAGTGAATGACATTAATTGAACAATATTAGTTCAAGGTGACTATAATAAAAGTAAGCCTTAATCACCGATTATTACAATAATAATGTGTCCGTCTGTTTCTTCACAAGTTGCTTTGAAGATGTCAATAGAGCTAGTATCTTAGAGATAGAAATACTACGCTATCACCAGTCTGTATATTGAAGATGTTTATATTGACTAATTATTCTTAGATTCGTTTACTTCAGGTTAATGGTCCAAACCGAGGATCCCTCTCAGGAGCCCTTGTGCTGATTACTCACTAATAGGGGTCTCGACTGAGCACCATAAGCGCTCGGTCACCTCTCGACCCGGTGAAACTGTAGAAGCCCTTGGGGTAACAGCGGCCATCAGCCAGAAAAAAGTAAAAAAAAATCGTTTACTTCTTTATTACAAAAAGGCCAAAGGAAAGATTATGTGTTGTATTTGAACGTCAATACTCTATAAATACTCATTGTTTTTTAATCCTCGTTCTATACTTATACTCTTTCAACAAAACCTTTAATTTCATATCTACCTAAAAGTTGAGAAATACTTCCATATTTAGAAATAAATTTGTCACCGCGTAAGAAAGAGTGCCGGTAACCAAATCAGTACAAATACTAATCTGAAACTAAGGTTCTAAGAGGCTGTGGCTGATGTTTCATACGGTGAAATTTGTGTTAACAAGAATATTGGTTAAATAAATAAAAAAAAGCATTTTAAGTCATCTCTTCATTTTATTTAGCTCCCGCTTTGCGATGGAGAGAAGTCGTAAAACAGCTTTTCGCAATTTCCCTACCATGCTGCAGTTTGTTTCTAGATTGATAATTAAGCAGAAAAGATTTTTATATTCGGCATGTTATTTAATGTTTTTAGCATAATGTTTAAAATTGTTCGAAAGGGGAAGTTTTGTTCTACCGGAATCTATAGTTTGTTTTTTGTTTCGAGTTCATTTATTTTTAGTTACATGGATTTCCACCTCTTTCAAATGCTATGCGCTGATTTTTCTTTAATACTAATAATGTTGTTAGCAGAAACTGTTTGCAGTGACACTCTACCACTACCTAGAGTATAAGTATCAATTAATTTAATATACCACTATTGGACAAACATCTCTAATGTATCTTGTGCACGTTGTTACTAAGATACCTGCTCAAGTATGAGTATATAAATATACATCCAGAAGCCGTTCAAATGGATGTTTTTATAACTTTTCTTTATGTAACTATATACGCGAGCTATTAAATATTATATAAATACGCCAACATCCATAACTATGTTATTAACCTTTTTCGTGCAATGGAATAGTATTCAAAAAGCATGATTTGAACATAAAATGTCTTAGTACATACTATATATGAAGAGCAGAACGTAACAAAACCGTTACGTAACAAAGGTTAAGTTTAAGTTTTTATGAACAACAACGGCCATTTGCTTCGCTTCGTGTTTTATACCTTTTTTTAAATATGACATTTTTCGATCGAGTGATAACAGTTAACGTCCAGGAGAAATTGATTAATAATGGGTTTAAAGAAGCTTTCGATATCCACCTATCCAGTTAGAAGAGACCCCGCCGGCCGGCAGTGCGATTCAATGTGTTTATGTTTCAGCAAAATGTGATGTACCTTGTGTATATTATCGATAGTTTGAGTGAGTGGAATTCTTTTTTTTTGTGTCTTTTCTTTAACTTTAAATAGCTTATGCTTTACTATCATTTCACCCGGTATTAAATGGCGGTATAGTCAGGAACAAAAATGTATAAAGCGGCTATGCGCAGGATCTTGTAATGTGAAATATCCATTTACACTTTTAATATGGTAACGTAACACATTCTGTCACACAAATTGTATTGAATGAGCCTACATCAGAGGCTAATATGTTTACTGTACGCATTAATAACGAAAGCATAAGACTTAGTCAATTATGCACCTTCGCTCTTGCACACTTTGTAAATTGTGTCCCATTGCACGCCAAGAGACTGGTATACTGTTATGTCTGTACTCAAGGGTATAATGACTGTTTAACTAAGTATGTGCCACCAGTTTGTGTTCGCCTGTTGGAACGCCTCGCTAGTGAGTAGAAAGGTGTAAGTTGGCCAAAATGTAATATTTATAGGATTGATCATGTCCTCTTAAATTATATTTCTGATTGTGTTGAGAATACACACTTGAATTACCATCTCCACAATGGTTGAGTCTATAGTTTCTGCGGGATTCTCACCATACATTATTACAATAATAATATAGCTGGGGCATATAGCACTATACCCTAAGATATGGAATAAATCATACCGTATCCCAAATAGAAGGAGACATTCAATGAAATGATAATGCTGTAAGAGACTGGCTCTTCTCTGACAAATCCCCCCAATTTTGTTCCAGTTTCTATTTGCGGGGCTTTATTGCGGTAAAATTTTTTTGATTTAATATTATAAATCAAAAATAAATTAAGTATATATCTAAAAGTATTATTGTGTAAGAGGAATGGCGAGTCGATAGAATATTTATACTACATCACTACTATAGCAACTACGCCCAACCTCCTTTCAGTCACTCTCGTCTGGCGCTCGCGGTCGGTCACATTGATCCGCCATTTTACTTTGCGACGCCATTCTGTGATCTGACATCACTTCCTTGTTTATCAACCCTGTCGAATGACAAGGAAATTGTGAATTGTCTAGCGGTAAATTTGGTAAGTAATATTGTAATATCTTTTTAAATGACTGAGATTTTACATCATTCATCGGTTGGAGCTATCGTAAGATTTTCTTAAAGTAATATTTAGAAAATTGATATTACTAATTTTCCCCTTTTAATAAATTTGAATTATTTAACGTTACTAAAGTTAAAATGGAATAAGTACATATGTATTGTTCCATAGGCCGCTTTTATAGTTTTATCATTAAATTGTCTAATTCTTTAACACATTTTTATTAAGTCGTTCAACATAATTTTTCAACTATTAATATTCATCAGCATTGGCTAGTAATGATTTCTTAATAAAAAGCAACATAAATAAAATAAGACCATTTGGCACCTAGGTGTAATATATTCCTTGTAGTGTAATTAATAGACAGTATATTGATTTTATGAACTTATTTTGTTTACTTAAATATAATTTAATTTAGTAATTCTTATATTTTGTTAACAAGTTAAATTGAAAAATAATAAATGAAAGCGTCAGATAGTTTTTTCAGTCCCTTTTTCAACGAACTGAGTAAGTGAATCAATTACTTTAAAGTATATATTTAAAGTAATTAATTCACTTCAATTCCGTTCGTTGAAAAAAGAACTAAAAACAATCGCCTCAAGCCCTGATTACATATTGATCAACAACAAGGAAATTATCAGAGCACAACCCTTTACCGTTCAAATATGTGACACGCCCACGCGATATAGAAATCGGGGAAAACCGGGTCAAATACCACTGCAAAAACTTGAGATGTATATCATGATATATAAATATAATATTTTGTACATACTTTATTTAAAAATATTCTTTGGGTTTATTTCTCATTATACCTTAAAAAAACAAATACGGATAGGATAGTATTAGATTTCGCAATGACCGTTCTTTTAATAATTTCCCGCAATTATATAAAATTTTTGCTTTTTACGCGAATTTCTTTAGCCGTTTGCGACATTTTCAATTTTAACATTATTGCTTATTTTTTGCGTAATATTTAGATCCACTCATTCCAAGTTTTAAAATTTGCATTTGGGATAAGAGATTAGACATTTGGGTCTTCGAGTTCGTGACGGCATAAACTGCGCAACCACTATATTACACTCCCAATATAATTTGTCGTCCTTGAGGATAGATAATAGGTTTGCTATAAAAGTAGTTTAGCATATGTTAAAATGAAGCGAAAACGGAAGTAGCATCATCACTTCAATTCTTTTAATGATCCTAAAACGAAAAATATTACAACGTTTAATGATTAAAGCTTTAAACATTCTTGCCAGTGTTATGGCGTAATAAGACCATACACTTTTACAATGTATAAGATTATATTATAAAAGGGCAACATTTGTGTACCACTTTATATTGACTATTTATTTTTGTCTCTAATAAGTCTTAAGAAAAATTCGTTCAATTCAGTGTCCGGATACTCGTATTAAATCAGTAAAAAAAAATGAGAAAACTTGTATTCTGAAATAAAAAATAAAAAATATTTCGAACTGAAGTCCTCCAATCCTCAGTGCGGCATGGTGGGTCTGTGCTATATATATATATATATATATATATATATATATATATATACACATATATGAAGGCCTCTGCATTATGCCGCAATATTTACTAAGACTATGTAGAGAGAAAACCAAGTAGTCGATAAAAAGATAAAATGTTGCCCTTATAAGTATTATGGATGGCAAGATTATTTTAAGCGTTAATCATTAAAAGTAATATTTGTCATTTTGGATCATTCAAAGACAATATATTCTCTATATATTGTCTTTTAATGATCCATACAATATATACAGAGGATATAACGAATATATATATATATATATATACCAACAAAGACTGAATCTTTTTCTTAAGACTATTATTTATATATTAAAAACATTCATATATATTTTTGAACACACCAGCACATATTTGAATGGAAAAGTAAGTTTCTTCTTTTTGCCCTTTCAAGTTAAGCCCCGGTTTTAGCAACAACTAGGAAATGAAAAGGGCGTTGTAGATATTTATATTTACTTTATTATTTTTTATTTTACTAAGACTAGAGATACTTTCGAGTACAAAAGCATACACCTCATGCGTAAGGGTCTGAATGCGAATACGAATTTTGCATGTTTTTAATCCCATCCAAATATATATTTAAAATTAATTAGTTTCAGTAGATTAAAATATGTTTTAATAAACATATTTTATTATATTATTATATATTTTCATAGTGGTAGACACTTCATAGTGGCTACACTGCTGTTTGTTTCTAGCTGCAGGACCAATGTTTCAGCTCGACCGGGGTATGACCACACCCTCACAGAACACCACCGTAAAATAGCAACATAATGTTGCTGTTTTTCGTCTGGTGAGTGCATTCCATCTCAGTCCTCAAGGGTGACAACGTATTTGCATTATGATTCCTTGTCGAGGATGAATGTAGATGTCATGGGCAGCAGGTATCACTTGCCATTTGAACAGGTGAACTGTGTGCTCGCTTGTTACTGTCCATGTAATAAAAAAAATATGACGACGTGAGGGATGCCGGTAGAATATTTTTTGTTAAGTCATTAGTTGCATATTTGATATGGTATCACTGTAGCCATCATGCCATTAATAATCTAGTAGTGCGAACCGAACGTACTTGTTTTTCGTCAACAAACTTTTCTTGGATGTACTGAGGGTGCACGTGGGGTAACGAGACGATATTCTGCAGCTAGAATCAAACTGCAGTCTAGCTATACCAACTACTGATAAAAGTAAGGAGTATACAATAAATTTAAATTATAAATAAATATATTTTAAAGATTGAATCCAGTATTACCTAACATAATAATTTTTGTCACCAATATTTATAATACGCTGACGGGTCCAGATCGCAAACAAAGAATACTTAAATGCAAGAGCTAAAACCCGTTTGTGCTTAACCAAACCTATTTAATGCAGTGAAGAGGAAGATGTCAAACAAAAAAGAAAGAGAGAAAGAGACCCCGAAAAGTACAATCAGCTCCAACCAGGTTGGGCCACGATAGCGAGCGAAAAAAGACGAAATTATACGTTTCCATCCTCACAGCTTTCTCAACATTAGTGGAAATGCATCAAATTATCTTAACGCCCAAATCAACCAGAATACAAGCAAAATTGGAGAGGTGAACATCTTTATTGGCGGCGACGGGAGACGAAGTTCTATTATGCGCAATGCACGAAAAATATCCAGCGGTAACATCCCGGAACTTCACCAACCTAATTGTTTTTTACTGCCCGTTAGTTGTACAAGCAATGCAGTTAATAATTTACCACTTTAGCTATTTGTAAGTTATTTTCTAAAGGAGAGGTGTCATCATAGCGGATTCTTACATGCAGAGATATACCGAGTATGCTCTGTATAGCTCTGCACGTCCATATCCATTTATACCTGCGTGTCTGTCTTCTTACTGACCAGATCGGCATTGATTGATCACATCTCAATTTCGTATTTCGTCACGGATAACGTGGAAATCAATAAATAATAATAATATGATAAGTATTACAAGAGTAAGAGAACAGTTGACAACTTACGTAGTAGCTTGATACTAACGTCGAGCTTAGCTGCTTAGTAATGGTGCTAATGTCCTCTTGGTCCATTTCAATGGCGACATTATCTGGTTGTTATAAGATGATATCAATTGTTTGGATATACATATAATAGAACAATAAGCATTTGCGTAAGCACGGAGGCTCAACCTCGCCCTCACCCGTTTTATATTCCGATGTAACGAGCATATTTTACAATAAGATTGAACGGTTAGATTGCTAAGAAAGTTATCAAACTAATTTAGTAATCAGATCGATCCTTTGTTACTTTAATAAAAGAGGGTATTACAATATCGTTACGTTGTTTTGGGGTAGAAGCACCCGGTGAGGATGTTTATGTTTGGAAAATAATAAATCGAATATTTTGAATATTTTGAGATCAATCTGCAATAAAGCTTTGAGCTGAACTACGGACAGCTGTACTTTAGGTTTAACTCGGGTTTCGTTTACTTCAACGCGGATTTATAGTGCTGTTAAGCGTCTATTTCGCTTGCTGGTAACAACAATGAAATTATCTTCACTAGACGTGGTAGCTCTCGGCCTTTCCGATCGTGGACGTTCTTGAAAACTGCCTGTCTCCCTGTATCGAGTTATTGTGCCATGTCCAACTTCAGTTGTGTAAAAAGCAATCTCACGTTCGGATTTGCCTTCATTATGTAAAACAACGATGGCAGAACGCACTTCACTGCTAATTGCTCGAGCTTTTCCAATTTCATGACGTCTTCACTGTAGAAACCACAAGTTTGTGAACAAATCCAAGTAAACTCGGGTAATAATAAGTCAGAAACATGTTTTCAGGAGCTAAATAATCCTAATTATTGACCAATACGTAACAAAAGCAAAGTAATTAGTAATGAGGACATTATAAAAATATTATAACGACTCTACCACCTGCCTCTTTGTCGGTATTTGAAAACAATTGATATTTATTGTCCAAAAACTTGAAAGTAAACAAAAGAATGACTAGTAAATATTCGATACTAACAATAGAATATGCAGATGTGCATTTCTTTTATTTATCCTATGGGATTTTATTACAATTGATGAATGATTGTTGTTTATGTGCGGTTTTAAACTTTTGGCCGGCAGGGTATCTCCACGTTACACGTGCGGTACAATTTAGGCGAACTTCTGATAATAAGTTAGAACGGATTTGTTCATCGTAGTATATAAGTAAGACGCGTTCCTAGTGAGTCCATTTGAAAATATAAAAGTCTAGCTTCATAATATGTTCAAACATCACCTAAGATGAATGCAATTACATAATATTCGCAAAAATGGTTTCGAAATGGATTCTACAGTCAATGTGAGTTTTGTGAAAAGGCGGCCACATTGTCGTGCCCAACGCTACGTACAAAGGTTTTATGTAAGGTTAGAATACTATCAATTTAAAAAAAAATGGTTTAGACATTCTTAATATAGTATATATTAAGGTATTAGTTATATAGGTCAGTTTAACGGAATAAAGATATCGATTCCACCGAATATCAGCTTAAAATATGCCGGATTACGTCGAGTGAAAGCTAAAACCTTATTACCTACCCTTAACATTTATTACTTTATTATCTGCCCTTGTTACTACCAGCTTAACTGTGAGCTTATGTGTCGCCGCCTAATATGATGATGACAGCAAGTTATCTGATATGAAATAGACTATTAATGTAATGTAAAGTAACTAAATGAAAGAGTGCCTGTAAATATATTTTTATACTAGTTTTGATGTTGGTGATATGTGTTCATCCTCGATAAGGAATCATAATGCAGATACGTCGTCACATCTATGGATTAAAATGGAATACCTAATTACCAGTATTAATCCATAATTCGATAAAATATATTGCGATCCATTCCGAAATGATGCACAGAACTTGTACGTCAGCGTAGTACCATTCAAAATTAAGAAAATTGTTCTAGGTTGTTTATGGTTTCCGCCAAAACACGTTAATAATTTATTAGTCGTAATAAAACATATTCTGTAAAATTTATGAAGGTCCGTACTATAATATTAATGAAATTTTATTAACCATTCTTCGCTTTCCTAAAAATCTTTTAGGAAAGCGGAAACCTTGATTTCTTGTCTTTTTATCATAAACTACTATTTATGAGTTTGTAATGATATATATTTGAAAACATTGTAAAATATTCGTCGAAAAATATGTGGCTATATTTACACTTAGCGTAACCTGACGAGCTGGTTCAGGTTTCGAATTGTCGCAGATGAGGTTTTAATCTGATATCGCAAGATGAATTACGTAACCGGTTTATGTGACTAAGTGATAACGGAGAAGACCATTCTTTATTCAAATATTCAAAGAATTTCGATAATCCTTTTTATTTATATTTGTGATGGATTGACAGAATAAATGACAGCACAAAATTATTTATTTAGTAATACCAATTTATATTATATATTAAACTTAGAGGTTGATTGTTATAGTGAACAAATGATGCTATTAATTTATCCCTAATGAGAAAGACAAAGGACTTTAGTCCATACAGCCAGGTCTTGTTCGTATGATGGTTGGTCTGAAACCTATAGTGAACAAATCTCTTGTTGTGAGTAGTACAGAAATACTTTGATTATAGATAGGTTGTAACAATAATGGTTCTGTAGGACTTGGGAAATATATCACTTTCATTAGAATTTATATAATATAAAATATATTTATATACATATATAGTTTTTAGTTTTAAGTTAATATTATTTTCTTTTTTACACACCTACCACAAAGTCTATCCACGCCACGGTTAGACTGGTAGAGAATATTGTTTGAGTACATTTTAATGTTGTTGACATGACATTGATTGACTTTTTATTAATCGATATTATATATATTTTGTGCAATATAATTTTTGTTGGGTATGTGTGTTTGTATCATATTAGTGACTCTGTATCCAAACGTTCTCCTAACTGCAATGGAGTAACGTTATATTATGAATGGATGTAATTATTTTTAACACTAGATGTTAATAACGTTTCACAGTATTTCGTTGTAACAACAGCCAACAAGCTAATTGAAGGACGCGTGCTAATTGCGTAATCCAAGATGTGAAGTTGTATAAATGTTATTGTACATGAAGCCTGTCTTGTTGTGCCAAGTATTACTACAAACATTTTCAAAAGGGACGTAGGATTAATAGAATAGATTTATTATTTTCATTTATTCTATGTCTCATTTATAATGCGTCATTTTTTTTTGTTTTCAGCAGTTAAAGTCAATAGCGCTAGATATGGTACCGTAAATATATAAGCAATAGTTTAGATATAGTCCATTTATTATTTTTATTGATTAGCAATACTATTTAATAGATTAATTAAAATGTTTCAACCCGGTGAACTGACCGCGGACTAACAGCGGCCATCAACTCGAAAAAAAATTAAAATGTCTTTTTTTTTATTTTCAATTATGTATTATTATTTAAAAATTTATTATATTTAAAAAAAATCTGTTGTTTTCATTTGAGGATTTACATATTTACAAGAGTTATTACACATTCCTATTACACAGAAGTTTAATTTAGCGAAATTTATGTTTTATTTAAAAAAAAAATAGATGGTATTGCCATGGCAATAGCTATCTACATATGTTAAAAGGAGTAAAAAGTGTGCCTGTGGATGTTTGTCAGATTACTATTTTTTTAAATAATCCTAGCAATGCTTATAACAAGTTAACGATAATAATCAAATGTTGTTACGATATCGTTTAACATACCGTACCTTTAACACTTAATTATATTATAGAAGATTTTTTATATTTTTGATTGAGTCTTATTCTGCTTGAAGTGCCATCTCCTACTGGAGGTCGGCTATCTGGATTTTGGAGATTTTGACTCGGGTTAAACCATGTCCGCATATTCTTAAGCCACTAAGTACTCCTTCCGGGTGGTCTTTTTCCCTGGATCTTTCCTTGCATATTTAGTTGGAGCAGGTCGTATTCGTCATTACGCATTATATGACCAAAGTACTGTAGCTTTTTTAATAGTACTCAAGACCTCTGCTTTCTTATTCATCACCTGCAAAAACTCTTTCATTTGATATTCTTCCGTCAAGATATTTTCAAAATTCTTCTGTAGTATACCCATATCACGAAGGCTTCTAAGCGGTTGTTCATATTCTGGGTTAAGGTCCATAACTTTACGCCATACAGAACAGAAAACACGTTTTCAAAGATCAATTGCAAAGAAGATGACTCGCTTGTTCTATCCGGCAGATCTCTACGCCATGATCACATTGGTCGTTTACGATGCAGCCATGGTATTTGTAAGAGTAGACTCTTTGGACTACTTGATTGAATTGGCGTTTTTAATCTAAAATTTGTCTTATTTACTTCGCAGGAAATAGCCCTCTCTAACAAAAGACCAACACGTCTTAAAATATTTCCCTGTAAAGTCACGCGAGTTATGAACTAGTTGTAGGGCGAATAGATCAGCTTGTCAAAGGTAGGATCACAATATTGAGACTACCTGTGTAAAATAGGAGCACAACCATGTTTTGTCTGAACGAATGAAACCTGAAACCTTTCTACCTGTAACAAGACATTCCATATTTATCTTCAGGGTCTACTAATGTAGATCCTTATTCTACAATAGTAGACCCCTGAAGATATAATATGGAATGTCTTGTTAGAGGTCTATGAGTATAGTGTCAGATATATTGGTACATCCACTAACTCACAGACGAGGTCTTCCTTAATGATGTGTGTAATACCACGGGCGTCCAGATTTGAAAACAAATAACTTTTGTCTTTCTAAAATTGTTGTTGGCAAATGTTTGTCTCGACTGGGAATTGGAACTATAAATATATTCATAAGAATTTTAATTATTTACCCTAGATGGTTGATACCGTTGTTGATCTTCCTTTTGAATATCGAGAGTTGTTGGCTTTTGAAGCATCTTGAAAACGACTAATGGCTCCATAACCACTTTGTACAATGCAATCATTGCAATTCTGTTTTCTTTAAAGTATTTTTTTTCCATAATTATGTTTTACAGTCATGGTGAAAAATAATTCGCAAAATGGCAGCAAATCGATGGCTGTTTCTTCTGTAATAAATGCATTCCAAATTTAAATTCATAAAAAAAAATAGTGCATCATACACATGCCATTTGACGGGTAACGGAACGTCAATTGACGAATGTAAAAAGCTCTCTGTGAATTATTTTTTAAAATTAATTCTGTATTTAATTTTTGTTTATTATTTTAGTGTAACATCCTGCTATTATAATAAGTTAAAGCGTTATATAAAATAAAACCTCGATATTGTACCAAGTGCACATGAGAGGTCAAGGATTTGCGTATTTACTTTAATCCACTTCTGTTTAGGTCATACTTCGTCTCGGCTCATATTTAACTTACGTAAGATGTTATGAGCAATCCTTTTGTTTGGTCATGTCGCCAGGGATGTACAATTTTTTTATAATAATTTACTTTTATATTACCTTTTGTACACCATTTGTTTTATTGTATTTTAATAAAAAGTGGTTAAGACATAGGACTCACCTAATGGATTCAGATTCGAAACCCAAGTTTCGTTCCAATGGGTTTTTATTTTCTGTAGTCTTAGGTGCCAAAACATTTGTTCTTTGTACTTAGGCTTTAGGCTGATTCATAATACCTTATTCTTCCTCGTGATAAAAGATCTAATAATTAAATAATATTATTTAATTAAGGAATATAATTTATTATATACGTTAATTAAGTAATATAGTAATGAAAAATAAAGTTAGGTGCATGTGTAATGTACCCAATATATTTACGCAATATATCTTAACATAATTTTTTTTGACTGCTTACATATGATTTTTGTCCTACATTTACGCTACGCTATTACAATTGATTCAATGAAATGTCCCGTAATCTTAGATAAAAAGTAACATAAAAATTTAATTATATCTATTTGTTGAATAATGTTCCACAGATCGTAACCTTACTCAATATAAGTTTTTACGTAATCGCTACAATCGCCTGTGTAGAAATGCAGAGATGCTATTTCCAGAATTCATTAAGTAATTGTAATCTATCCCAGACGTCAGAATTTCTTAGATCGGTAGGTATTGGATTAGCAAATCTTTACTGAGGACCTTGAATTTGACTTATGCCCCCTCAATGTATTGTTCTCCACTGCACCCACTAATTTGTCTCCTAATATTAAGTCTGCCACTCTGTTTCATTGCTGTTACTACTGAAGAAATTAAAAAGCCAAAAGTAACATCTTCTTTATCTCAGTATCGGCCTATTTCAATTCCTCCTATCTAAGGTTCTTGAACATTTTTGTTTTTATTACTCTAAGAGTAAAAAGCGAGCACACAGTTCACCTGATGGTAAGTGATTCCTGCGGCCCATGACATCTACATTCATCCTTGACAAAGAGTCATAATGCAGATGCATTGTCACCCTTGAGGACTGAGATGAAATGCCTCGTTACGTATACAGATCCCTGCAATCACCATACGAAACACAGCAGCATTATACTGTTATGTTTAGGTATTCTGTGAGGGCGTAGTCCTATCCCGGTCGAGCTGACCCATTTATTCTGCAGCTAGAAACAAACTGCAGTGTAGCTCTACCACTGTTAAAAACATATTGTGCATATTCAATTTTCTAAATTTCTAATAAGTCTCAGTCCTTTACAGTCTGGTTTCCGACAAGGCAATAGTACAATTGCGCTTGTTAAGGTAAGTGATGACATCCGTTGGGTATTGGAAAATAAATCTCTCACAATACTTATCCTTTTAGACTTCAGCAGTGCCTTTAATTCCGTAAACTCCGACATCCTCCTTGGGATTCTTAAATCCATTCATGTTTCTTCTTCTGCCAATAACTGGTTTAATTCCTATCTCCGCAAACGATTTTCATGTATGTACATCCGCCTGATGAATCCTGCACATTGGAGCTTAGACGTCTCCTTGAATTTCCTGCACATAAAACTAGTTTCTATACCAACTCCTTCACTGTGCAGGGAATTTGTGGAATGTTCTTCCTAAGAAATTCGTAAAAAACACGAGAACTGTTGTCCTATTTAAATAACAAGAGAAGGAACACTACTACATATTATATATATATATATATATATATATATATATATATATATATATATATATATATATATATAAGATAAATAATATATATAGCCAGAAAGATAAATAATATATATATATATATATATATATATATATATATATATATATATATTATTTATGTTTAGATTATATATTATTATCAGTCTTACTAATAAAATGATATACACAGTGTACACATCAGTTATAAGATTTTTATTACAAATAAAAACTTTTTTGACGTAAAGCCTGTGTACACGTGTTTTAGTGCCTATAATAAGTTATACAGGGGTTACACAGGTGAAGACACTTGTTTAACCATTGAATTAGAACAAGATGGCGGATTTCAATATATCAGCTGATCATATGAATTTGCGATTCACGATGGCACACTGTTTTTGAGTTTTATAAAAAATGGACTACATAAATTACTTTGATTTATTGGACCGTATAGACAAAGAAGAGGATCTTGCGCGTAGAAAAATAAAAGTGTTCAAAGATCGCGCAGATACATTTGCGATAAACGTCAATGACTTCAGAAATAAATGCAGATTTACAAAAGTTTACGCCAGAAAGATAATTGATTTAATAAAAGACGACATAAAACAAGATAGTAGAGGACGTGACGTTTCACCTGAATTACAAGTCCTTACTGCATTGAGGACGTGGGCTCGACAGGACGTCCAGGACGATGCGGCAGATCTACACGGATTGAGCCAACAATCTATAACTAATATTTGCCGACGAGTAGCATTAGCTTTAGCTAGCAGAGCTGAAAATTTATTTTGCATGTCTGAGCAAGAGGAAGTTATATATGGCTTTCGACAAATATATGGCTTCAGAAATGTTATACGTGTAATTGATTGGGTTTTATTCAATGAATTTTCAAGTGATATGTGACTCATCTCTGAAAATACGTGATATTGTGGCTAGATGGAGGGGCAGCACACATGACTCCAGAATTTTTAGAGAATCTGCTATTCGTGAAAGGTTTGAGGCAAACCAATTCTGTGGGAAACTTATTGGAGATTCTGGGTATCCATTAATGCCCTATTTGTTTACACTAGTCCAAAAACCTACATCACAAAGTGAAAATGCATATAACAAGGCTCATATATATACCAGAAATACTATTGAACGGTGTTTTGGTCTTTGGAAGTAGCGGTTCCGATGTCTACTTACTGGATTTACTGTATCACTACAAAATGTGAAACTGTATATCTTTGCACTAGCAATAATACATAACATTGCAATAGATATGGGGGAGGATGCACAAGGTATAACCCAAACAAGAAGTTAAATCAAGAGAACCATTTGTTTCTGCCTTGAGGAATGAAAACCAGCTGTGGTAAACAGTTAGAAGATTATTTATTGATCTATTGATTATAAATTATTCAGATATTAAAAAACAATTTAATTTAATCTAGATCTGTTATTTGTTTTTTTAATAAAGTAATATTTAATTTCAATTGCTCCATTTTAAGAGCATGTTCTTCTTTGCCCATTCGTGAACCACAGCCATTTGTTGTAGTTTTAATTTATTTTCTGCTCTCAAACAGTCCATTAAAACAATGTCACTGTCTTTTATTATACCTGATTCAACTTTTAGACAACAACAGAACGTGAACGTTTATAAATAAAGTAAAATAAGTAAATATTGTGTATATTCAAACAGAATACGATTATTTCAACTAAATATTGTTAAAAACTCTAAACAATACCCAAACGAAAATAACGAATTTCTGTAATTCAATGACATTTTAGTTTGACGAAGTGCGTTCCGAAATGTTGATAATAATTACAACGAAAAAATCCCGTATTTTTTTAAAATTCAGGTACTACTTCTAAATAAAGTTAAATGAAAATTAGTAAACATTAGTTTTATATATGATTAATATTATAAAATCGTTAATAACATTAATTTTATGACAATATTTGTCATCGTGATGCGAAAGTCAAATGTATCTGACGGAGTTTCAGAACGTTTTTTTGTTGGGGTTGTCTATTGAGAAAAACAATCTTGTATAGGAAGTGAATAGTTATGCAAGCTCTATACAATCTTTATTAGTCAAAACGTTGCGTAAATGTTATACACTCTCTATACAATGTATAACTACACACCCGTTAAACAAATGTTTATAATTTTTTTATTAGTGAGGCCATATATGTATTATTATTTATGTATTTTTATGCATATTTGTTAAAAAAATAAAGTCCTGTATTTATTTTTATTTATATATTTTTTCTCTATTTCTCTTTATATTTTTTTTCCTTGGACATATAAAAACATTAAAAAAAACATAGTGTACTCATGTTTTTTTGCAGCCTGCTGGAAGAGATTTTTATTGTTAAATAAGCTGAGCCTTTGTACCTACTTTTCTGTTTCCTCATATAAATGCTTTGTGTACATAAAAGTTAAATAAAATAAATAGGTTAATGTTCCCTAAATATGATAGCCATTATTTATGACAATAAAATAACAAATGAGCACACAGTTCACCAGATGGGAAGTATTGACTGCAGTCCATAAGCTCCTACATCCATTTTCTTCTCAATTAGGGTTCAAATTTGTATCTTTATTCCATTTTCATGGAGTTGTCAGTCCTGAGGACTGAGATGGAATGCCTTGGTACCTGTAAATGGGTTGTTACGAAAAACAACAGCGTTATGCTGACATTTTCATACACGGTATAAAAGGCAGCATAAATAATATATATAATACGATTTGATATGTTATCCTAAGTTACACTTTTTGCTTGTTACAGATTAGCAGTCCCATGAGAGTGCCGTAAAATTTACTAATTATCTTGCCATCTGTTCAAGTTCGATTTTTTTTCAAGCTGACAATCAAATTAAAATGATAGACGACAACTGAACGCATATTACTTATTCCTAGTTTCTCTTATAATTCGATAAAAGAGACCAATAAAAATGGGGAACATGAAGATAATGCACTAATTGCTGCTACGAGCTAGGAGCTCATTAAATACATTTCAAATATCAATGCTAAATTACAGACTGGTATCGACGCATTTTTTGAAGCAACCATAAATTGATTTAGAAAAGAACTTTATAAGACTATAAGTGCAGTAACAAAATATGTGCCGTGATCGAGATATGTCGGTGCAACTGAGTGACATAATGAAATAAAATCTAGTTTATAAACTTCTGACTGTGTAATTTCAGTGTAAAATTGTAGCCTTCCGCCAAAACGGCGGGCGAATATGGTCCACCGTTACGTTTTGTTTCTTACATTTTGTTTTACATCAAAGGATAAGCAATAACCCGGTTGTTTTGTAATTGGTTGTGGATTATAGGCGGGGTTTTGCCCAAAAGCGGGCCCCAATTACTCGACCCTGGCCAGCCGCAGTCGGGACATCATTTCTAGAATATTGGACTCCATTGTAGACGCTGCACGATACTGTATTGTAAGTCTCAAGTTAATAAAAATCTAAATTTGTGGAATATGTAACTTATAGATATAAATGTCAGGTTCTAGCAGTCAGTATAAGTCTGTAGTATTCTAGATAAGAGGAGACTGCATGTGTGCCAATGTTGCTTTAATTTCAGAAACGCATAACGGCTGAAAACTTTTGGATATTGGGGGATTTAGTTACAAGTCTAGACTTAAGCCTGAAGCAAACATGGTACTGTTGGAAATAACTCAGGTACTTTTAAAGCATTAGGCAGCGGGGTTAGAAAATCATCATAAATAATTTTAAGTAGACTTCACAATGAATTGTATTGGCCTCGTTAAATATATTTTTTCTAGCTTTATATCTATAATCGCTTATGCAATAAAGTAAGGGTACTGGAAAAGTAAACATACTCGTAGATTTAATAAATAATTGTAAAAAATCAATATAGCACAAATAAAAAGATAATTTATAAGTAACACTTCACAATATATTTGGTTTTTTATACATTAACACAATATTTTCCATATAATGATCCAACTTTTATACGGAACAAGAATTTAAATAGAAAAAGGAAGAAATATTGACCTAATGGCAATATTTCCATTGTTTCTTTTCCATCACTTTACCAGTCACCCTTTTAAATTCAACAAATATATTTCAATGCAGACTTGGTTGTAGAAATATTTTAATAGCTTTATTCAAAAATATATATAAATTGACGACACTTAGAAGTCATTGCTTCTCAGCAACAAATATGTATAAAAATTATACAAAAACCTGTGTAATTATATGTATATAAAATTTATTACATCAACTATGTATATATTTACTATTACACTTTCCAATTCACAGTTCGATCCATTTCATTAAAATTTGCAATTGGCAATACATCTACTAACTACTTATCAAGGTTCAAAAATGTGACAAGATAATCATTAAAACTGAGTACACGATCAAGTTTTATGCACAATCCGTTATAAATAATTGAAAATTTAAATACATAGATAAGTTTTCAGGACCAAGCTTTCTACGTCACATCAGAAATAAAAAATATAAGACTGATGTATTTATTACTTTAAGAGTTTGTGTGAATTGGATCTAAAGTATCTTTTTTTTTATTAAAAAATTACTAGTTGAAAGAAATCGCGATGTACAAACCAAAATAAGAGTTTATTATATATAAAGAATAACTAAAAATACGTATCACATTACGTCATATAATAATTAATTTCGAAATGCTACCTCAACATTATTTAGACAGTGTTATATAAATTACACACACATTTTTGAACACTTACATTACGTAACATAGACTAAATTTGATCTCACTATACAGAGACACACTAACAGAATTGGCTATGGTTAGGGTTACGGGCACAACACTGAGTGTCCGAGCGAGCGGCGGGTAGTAATATCAGGGCTCGGGTGGCGTGCGCAGTGCTGCGAGCGGGATCGCGAACGTGAAAAGGAGATAGAAGATATGGCCGCGCCCGAATGCGAGCGGGAGGCCCGCAAGCGACGCGAGCGCCGCGACTCCGGCTGCTCCCACGAGCGGAAGGAAAGGCGACCGCATAGCGAGGAGCGTCTGCCTCCGCCACCGACCCCGCCACCGCTTCACGACTATAACCGCCTAGAGGTCTCTACTAACGATACCGCTTATTTAATTTAAGTGTGTTCTTTTTTATCACCGTAAATTTTATTTTAAAGATATTTTACTAATTTAGTATATTTTTGATGAAAATAGAAGAGTTGCAAATTTCTACTAATCTAAAAGACTAACGTTCCACCAGTTTATTTTTACTCATGACACTCCCATCTTTTACCCTATCACTACATGGCAAAAGTATATTTATTAAAGTTGAAAGTTATTATTTCGTTTGTACGCGTTTCACTATATAACAATATATATGACATATTTATTCAGTAAACTGGAGAATCTTCTTTGCTACATTAAAAGAAATAATAATGGTCGCAATCATTGTCCATAAAATTATACCTTTCCATTAAAAACTTATATATTTTTTATTTACTTTTATATATTTTGAATTCAACACTTATTATTATTGATTAATAACTGATAAACTGGCATTTTCCAGTCGGAACGTCGCGCAGAACGTCTATCGCGCGCCCGCCGCCCACAGTTCGGTGGCAAGCGGCGCCGCCCGCCCACTAGGATCGCCAAGCAGCCCAAAGAAAACGACCATTCCGCCAACGATGAAGACCGCTGTGCCACCCCGCCGCATTTCGACTATATTGTTAATCAGAAGCCAGAACGTAAGCAATGCAGCTATTTAATGTGCATAACAATTTCTAAGTTCTAACCAGTAATAGTGGATCCGATAAAAATCATTGCTCTCGTGTAAACTTCAATTTTAAATATTAAAATATCATGTTTTTTTTTCGGTTTTAATATTTTTATATATTTTTTTTTGTAGAGTAGCAACCATCTAGGCAAACGAGCAAGCAGCTCGTCTAATGTTCAATAATTACCGCTGCTATGAACGCAACACTAGAGGAATTGCAGATATATTAAGTTTAAATAATAATATTCAATAAAATAAATATAATAAGTGATACCTCACGGGAAACATGTCTCTGTAGTCGTCGGTTAGTCGATGTGATGTGATAAGATTCGATTTCGATTCGATGTACATTCCGGACAGTGGCAGACTCATTGCTATTTGTTTCTGGTGCTGTATGAATGTGTCGGATCGACCGGTGAAAGACCACGCCCTCATAGAATACCAGCGTAAAATAGCATCACAACGCTCCTGTGTTTCATTTGGTGAGTGTAGGGATTCAGAGGCCTTTATTACTACTGCCGAGACATTCGATTATTTCTCAGGGTATGATATCACATCTGGATTATGCCTTATCGAAGATAATCCAGGGATCATGGGCCCCACAAATTACTTGACATCTGGTGAACTGTGACAACTTTGGTATAATAAAAGAAAACGTTTTGTGTAGTAGATTGCAATCAAAACGATTATAATGATGATGTCAAACTGGGTTACAGTGTGCCCGGAATCAGAACGCGTGGAAGCAGGGGCTCGGCGTGAAGAAGCTGAGCACGCGCGACGTGACGAACGCAGCGTAGCGCCGCGACGCGTGCAACCCAGCCCTGACCGACGTCTGGATAAGATTAACAAGAAGGTACGCACAATTTTAGAAACCTTGAATGGATCCCCATTGGTCATGTCAGTAATGGGAATGTGTGCTGTTATAAGGAGAAAGCTTCGCGTTCGATACGTTGGTGCTTTTAAGGAAGTTACGAGATTCTACTTACTACGATTCTAACTTTTTGCTGATTGACAGAATACAGTCTATCATTGATCATAACTATATAGTTTCCTTTGAAAAGAGGAATTTTGCAGTGCAGTGGGGTGTGGGGATTATATGTGAGTGATTGATCAATATATATGAATAAATAAAGTAACCTGTTCTTACAGAATATCTAAATGAACGACGTCCCCCGTTTCCGAATGACAACCGGGCAATTCCTGGCATTCTTAACTTTATCAGTTGATGACACCACATTGACATCTCGATTTCACATCGTTGATAAACATGGGCCGCAGTGACAATTTAATTTAACTTGTGTTCATTGATATAATTTTCAGAGTACACGCGAATATGTATCTAAAACTTTTGCTTCAGATCAGCGTCTTGAAGAAGAGTATTGCAAAGTACGAAAGCGAATATGAAGTCCAGAACGGTGAAGCTATAACTCCCAGCGATCGCATCACCGATGTGCAGCTGACACGTATGCACGAGACACTACGGAGGCTTCAAGCGGAAAAACGCTGCATTAAATCTGATCCCGTAGAGTACGCACTGAAGGTTAAAGCGGCGAAGCAGCAGAAGCAAAGGGACGATAAACTAGATGCAGCGCTCAACAGTGATAAATCTATGGCTGATCTCGTTCGTGATATAGAAGAGGTAATAAATTTATTATTTAACCTCTTCCTTGATATTTTCATTTATGATGTTCTCACAATATAATTTGCATTATATTGTAAGATTACCCTCACGTAAGGGGATAAAAAAAACATAAATTAAATAAACAATTTTTTCCGTCGTCTCAGTGGGTGCTAGGCTGTCGCGAGACCGACGGCCGTGCGACAATACCCGAAGCACGGTGGACGGGCGCGCAACTGGCGGCGGAAAAGCTGTGCGTGCAACGAGTTCTTCTGCGGTTGGAGGCAGCGCGCGGTCGTCCGCCCGCCCACTCAGCCGAGCGCGGCGCTGCTAGGCACCTCTACGAGCGCTACCGCGCCGTCAAGCACGCACTCGCCACTACGCGTAGCGACACGGTATGTCTCCCTTTTTCATGGCCGATGGCCACTGTTAGTCCGAGGGCTTTTACAGCTTCATCGGGTTGAAAGGTGGCCGAGTGCTTGGGGCACTCAGCCGATACCTATATCTGTGGGTAACCAGCGCAAGGATTCCCGAGAGCGGCGGTGACAACGTGGCTCTACCACATAAACACTTATTGTAGTTCAAGCGTTCCTGTACACTCCCCTTAACGGCTTTTTCAAATCATATGATCTTCGTGTTAAAAATGTTAATTTACCGCATTTTGTTGTGATAAATAATGAACGTTGGTACAAAACAAAATGGTTTATTTAATATTTTTTATCAGAGAGCGTTTTCGATTATCCATGAGATTCTTGTTATTTATGTATTAAAAGATATGAAGAAATTACAATAATGTTTCTTTTTTCCATACTAAGAGTAATTGGTAACAGTGGAATATTTGAGTGATTCGCTTGTTTAGAATTCAACTATAAGATTGCAGTATGTAAACATGATGGTGTTTTTGACATTGAATTAAATTCACTAAAATCCTTATGTCGGGTAAAAAATCTGGTTCAGTATATATTGGTACGTTCGAGCATGTTTTAACATAAAAAAGCGGATAATAATATTGCTACTTAATGCTTTTCAGATTATTGGTGGCACAAATGGGGAACTGGCAACAATTCACGAACACGAAACAATTGTGTTCAACAACAGTGTAGACAGCTCCAGTGATTCGCAGGAAAGACCTTCAGACTCATCACAGGTTGTTTATTTTTAATTATTTATCAATTTTATAAAACCGTTGCTTTAATAATATAAAGAATCAACTTTGACGTTTGATTCACGGATGCACTGAATTTTAGAAATTTCATGCAATTATCTACTTGTATATAACGTTTTTTGTTATCAGTACATATTTTTAAGAAGTGGAAGGTCAGCAGATTACACAGACTCTATTGAGTCGATTGCGTGAATAGCCAATGATTTGTCATCATATATTGAAGAGTTCCATTATCTATCTTTGAAGTTCACCGTTAGATCTTAACAAAAATATGAGGAACAACAGTAGAAGAATCTTTCTAAGCAAGAAGAAAGTCACCCAAATCGGGTTGGAAATTTTGGAGGTATGATGTAACATACACGAAAGGTATAGTCCAATTGAGCACCTCCTTATTTATTAAGTCTAGCATCAGCCTGAATGATATGGCACTACCGTGGCCACTTACCAGTATGAAGTAGTGATGAATTCCAGCATGAATTAGCAGCATAACGTTGCTGTGTGTTCACATGTTGAGTATAGGAATTGATTGAAGAGGTATTCCTTCTTAGTCTTCAGTAAGCATGTACATCTTGCATCTTTATTAAAAATGGTTCTCTATATAATCATCATTTAACATCAGATGAACTGATTCATTCAAATGTTGATGCGTTAAATAAACAAGCTAACCTTTTAGTTCTTTCTACATTTATGTATTTTTATTGTTATGTGGAAACATCATTATGAAATTGTGTTATGGAAGAAAATCAAAGGAAAGGTGAAGGACAAAGTTATATCCAGCAAGAGTTCACTTGAGACCTGAGCGGAATGCTTGCTCCCCTCCCGACCCTCGTCTTCTTACCGCTCTCGCCATCGACGCGTCAGTACCGTTAGCAATTTCACAATTAACGTACGTACGTTTGGTTACGTTTGTTTTTTTTCGTGATTGTATCCGTGTGTAGTTTTATGTAAACATGGGTAATACACAGTGCTGAACGAAATCTTATTTTAAAAATGATAAACTTTTTTGAAAACGAAAAAAAGAACCGTTCTAACACTATTCCCGTAGAACAAGCCATCAAGCGAGCATGTATGGCTACCAGGTATTCAAAGGTTACAATCTACACGAGAGTATAATATGGGTTTTTAAGAGCAACGAACACCGTTGTCGCCAACTGCGAGTACTTCTGATGCTATTATTGAAGAGCAACCAGCATCACTGCAAACGCAAAACGCAAATAAAGTTATCTACGCCTGAAAGAAAAAAGAAAACCTAGTGCTAGGAAAATAGCGTTAGATAGCTTTGTCCTTTGTGCCCTCAAAAAAGAGGTACCGACCATGAAAAAAATTAGCTTCTGCAAAAAGAGATTTAAATTTTATCTGAGGAATACAAACTACGACTAGTTATGAAAAACCAAATCGGCTACAAATTTAAAAAATGTAAGAAGCATGGGTATTTCTAATACAAAAAGCCGACATAGCGGCGTTACCTGCGGCGCTTAAAAAACAATGATGATTTGGGAGGTATATAAGAAATCGGTAATTTACCTGGATGAAACCTGGATCCACTCTCATTATACGGTCAGCAAATGCTGGCAGAACAGTTATGATTCCGGTGTGAAAAAAAATATTAATAGTGGACAACGATGGATACTCGTTCATGAAAATGGTTTTGTTCAAGGGGCCGATCTATTATACAGATGTAAAAATTAAACTGGTGATTACCACGATGAAATGGACACAGACAATTTTGTTAAATGGCTCAATGAGAAGCTTAGTCCAAATTTACCTAAAAATTCTATTGTCGTAATTGATAATGCGCCATATCATTCCAAATAGGGTAAAATGACACCAACAAGTGCAGCGAAGAAAGGAGATATTCGGAGATGGTTAGAGCAAAAGAATATTTCATTTGAGGAGAGTATGACTAATAGAGAATTGTATCAACTACTGCTAATAAATAAACCAGAGAAGAAGCATGTGGTTGATCAAATTTTTAAAGATCACGGACACGAAGTGTTATTGTTACGATTACACCTGATGCCAGGAAGACGAAGGTCAATCACGTAGATATATTACGAAGAGAATATTGGGTAAAATATCGAATCCAAAAAACACACGAACAGGAACTAATCATTCTATTAGGATACGAGAGTGATTCAGATTGTGACAGCTACTGTACAGACAATGACAGTGACATCGACTGCGAATTATCTGGAATACAATCTATAGATAACCAGTAAATAGATTAAGTATGTAAAAAAAAAAATCTGCTTGTATTATTGTTGTTGTTAAAAAAAATCGGCAAATAGACGATATTTTTTGTGAGTCAGTACCTCGCTCTTACGTCATTCGTCTCAAGTTAACTTTTGCAGGTAGTACTAGGCTTGCATGAACACGACAAAAAATTTTGAAGCAACTTAAGAAAATGATTGCAACAAATGTGAAATATCTAAATACTAAAAGACTTGACTACGTAACTCTAAAACCGTGTAGAAATAGGTCACACTTGTTTATATGGAGTAAATAACAAATAAATTATGATCATGACAAGTACCGGTCTGTATGACCGGTACTTGATGGCAAAAAGAGGATCTTTCCGTACCTAAGTACCAAGCACACACGTACTACGGGTAACGTAAATAGATTAATAATATCGTATTTGACAGTAAGTGTATTTTAATTGGTTATTAGGAGACTCCAGAAACACCGCTGCAATCTCCACCGACGCGCGAGACGTGCGAGGAGGTGCCTTCGTCCACTTCCTCAGCACAATCCGCCGCAAGTGATGATCGCGCGCCCACCAACGAAGGCCTCCACTGCCTCGGACTTGACGAACTCGCTCGGGCGCTCACTGAGGCAAAACTGCAAAAATGCGTATGTATGGATTCTTTTCTATTTCTTTCTATCTCTTATAATCTACTAGAGTTTTTACAAGCGTTTTGGGCACTTGATTGGGTCAATATTTTCAGCCTTAATATGGAACAACATTTAGGCATCCGGAGATTCAATTACACGTAACGAGGCATTCCGGCCCAGTCCTTCATAGTGATGACGCATGTGCATTATGAAATCTTAATCGCGGATGGATAGTAGATATTATGTGTCCCAGTCTTAACTTACCATCAGAGGAACTGTGTTCTCCTATGCCACCTTTAATGTTAAAAAATAATAATAAATCAGTAGTTGTGCTGTCATTCCTGTGAGCTAAGATGGCATTACGTTATCAACAATTAAGGCCACCACATTTCCTAAAGTAAAAATCAAAACAATGCTCCGATTTCAACAGCCTCCAAAAGCAACAGTGTAATTTTGACTAAAACTCTTACACTGAAAGTGTTTAAGAACAGGGCCAGTTGGAAATATAGGCAATGAAAATTTCTTTTAAATTTCAATTATAGAACTCTTTGGTTACCTAATGTGATATATTGCATACATTTGTCATTTGCTTTTGTGAATTTTGTCCATGATTTATTACGACTTTCGTTGTGGTTTTAATCAACAACAAAGCTATGATAGACTTCTATTGGCATTTAATTATGAAGCTCCATCTTGAGCCACTGTTTACAATTGGTATAACTTTTTACTTGCCGTGAAGATGCGGTGAGTGCTTTCGAAAGTGCCATAGAAGAGACCCCTAAGGAAGAATGGGCCCACTGCTTTTCGAGGTTCCATCGAATGCGTAGATGATGATCATGGAATGGAGACTACTTCGAAGACCAATAAAAGTTATCGGCAACTTTCTACATTGAGCCGTTTTTTATATTCACCTTTCAGTGTGACCCGTGTAATACTTAAGCTTGTGTTACATACAACCTATTATAGCACAGGTATAACACACACAATTAATATAATAAGTAACAGTAATACACATTAATGTTACTTATTACGTTTATATTATAACGTTAATATATATATATATATATATATATATATATATATGCACTATGCATAGTTCCGGGCTAATAATATATGTATTTTTAACACATGTATATTAAAAGTAGCGGTACATATTTTCTAGGTTCTTCGCCACAACATCAAGGAGTACGAAGTGAATTTCGAGTTACAGAATAGCCGGAAGGTACAGAAAGATGATAAGAAAGTCCACGAGGAAGAGTACCTTCGATACAAAGCCGTCAAGGCCCGGATTAAGTTAATTAATGCTCTTATAAACAAACAGAAATCCAAACTTGAATTACCTATAAACTATTAAAATTGTATATTCTGCCAAATATTACGGCATTGTATACAATTTTTAATTTAAAATATAATATCGGTATTAAACCGAAGTAATCGTACAGCTTCATTATAATTTTTTGTATTATTACAGGTTGTTAATGTTAGATTATATTTGAAACAATTTCATATCCGCTTAGAATGTATGAATCCCCTACGAGTTAAACTTTTGTAAATAATTGAACAATAATTCTAGCCCTCAACTTAACTGTATCATATTGGTAATTTTTCCAATTTCTATAAATAAGCCACTACCTTAGATTCAATATAATAAATGTTTTCAATTAATATCATATACATCACGAAAATAAAAGCATTATAAATATAACAAATAAGAAAAAATTAGCCCTAGTAATCTAATATCAACCATCAAGCTTACTGGCGGCGTGCACCCCATGTCGTGTTTCACTATGGAAAGAGACAAAACATGAGTTCGCCCGTTAAGTTTTTCTGTACCTTGAAGTGATAAACGAAGAAGTGAACCCTTTTTCGTTGAACTGTCAACTGTCAGGTTGAATTGTCACTATTAATGAACAGTATTAATTTTTATGCGCATAATATAATAAAAAATCAGATATTTATAATATTATAGAATCACAAATCTAGGTATTTAATGTCGAACATAACTAAATTGATGCGTGGTGTCATTAAATTTGTGCAAAAGGTCGAGCATATGTTAAAATAGCTGAACAATCAGTAGCTTTTTAAATCAACAGATTTAACGTAAGCTTCATAATGTACAATGATATCGTAACAGGTAATAGAACTGCTAAAATTATTACTATGACAATCGAATTATTCATTCGAGGTATATTCATTGACCATTCCAAGTAATGATACAATAAAAAAAAAGTCAAAGTGGTGGACATATCATAGTAGTTGAAGTTAAAATTGCAACACCCCAAAAAAAAGTGGTCGCTCCAATGACAATGTTTGTTTTCTCATGTTATTCATTGAAATTAACGCTGACATCTGTCTATTTGGCGAGGTGTTAAAACAACAAATATTGGTTACTTGGTAGTAATCTTTGATCAGCTGTGGACGAATGTGTTTTGATCTGAGACTAGTTGAACACATGTGTCTGTCATTAAATCACCACATTACTGGTTCAACGCTTCGCATATCCCCCACATACCGCCATAAGGCACGACCCCGATCTAAATGCATCTATCAACTACCCCTCATATTTGGATAGATCATCGTTCCATCTACTGGGGTGTTATTCCACACTTGCTTCGCTACACTGTAAAGAAATATTCTTAGGGTTAGTAATGTACAAATCGTTTATTTTAATTCGCTACATTAAGTAACATTAAAGAATTAAAAAAAAGATCATATTGTCACTCAATCTAAGTACAATGACTTAATATTCATCATAAAGCTTTTATTACATTGAACGATGACAAGGAATTTATAAAATACGTTTATATTTTAACTCTGAAGAGAACTTTGGTTGTAAATATTTCGGCGACCTATGTGAAGTTTACCTTGCCTGTTTGCTGTCGCAGGGTTTTTCCTCTGATAGAAACTTTATGGTTTGTTTGTTATACTTTGTGATCTTTTCATTTCAATACTCTTAGTTCTGCTCTGGACGCGCCTTTTTATAATATTTATATAAATGATCGAAAATACAACTAAATGATCTATATTGGATGTTTTATACGAAAATCTGATAAAGAAAGTCATTCTTAGATCTAGTTAATTAGTTGGTCAGTATTTTTTATACTTTATTCGTCTGTGTACGCATTATGTTTCACGCTGCTTCATTTATTAATTAGTCATTGTGATAAAGAAAATAAAAGATTGTCTCAGTAGCTTGTTTGAGTGAAAGTACTCCGAAAAGGCTTTGGGATAGTTGAATTAACGTTGGTTATTTACGAGGTGCATTATCATGTTTTCGTTCTTATTGTAACAGTAAACGAGTTTTCGTATTAGAAACATAAAAAAAGTCCTTAACATTTACTTGTTATCAAGATTGAACTGAACAAGTTAATGTTTTAGAATTGAATTAGTAAGCTTTATCGGTTCTGTAAGCTTATGACTTATTAAGTGTTTTGTTAAGTTTCTGCTATTAAACTGTTAATTTCGTCTTCGGATAAAATTATGTGTTATTATTTATAAGTTGTAAAAATAAATTTATATAGTACAAGAAAAAAGTACACAGTCATCTCTACTTGAGTCGAGTCACACGGTCTTTCGAGAGTCGCTTAGGTGGTCGAGAGGCCTACTGAATTGGTCTATGTATGGAATAAAAATTGGAAGACTTTCAGTGTTGTAAATTATTTGTCTGTATTTAACTTTAAATGTTTATATCGTTACGTGTAATATTATTTTATAATTTGTAGATGATACTAATCTATCGCCTCATTTATTCGTCGTTTTTTACATTGGATGTAATTCTTCTTAGAGAGGAAATTTTATAAGTTGATTAAAATTTAAATGGTTAGTGGTAAGTACTTACCTGTGATTTTATGATTACATTATCTTGTGTGACAAGATTCGATGCATTTTTTTTATAGCTGTTGTGCATTGCATTGAGTTTAACATAAAAATTATTTAGTTAACTCCAAAAATGTACGTGTGAAGGTTAATTTAAACTTTTGATTTAGTTTTAAAAAGTGAGTGTCATGTAAAATAATATGTAAACTCCAATAATTGACTGAGGTGTACTGATGATTGATAAAATGTATTGAACAAAACATAAAATTTTCTACAGCCCTATAGACCCGAGGTGTGGAATTATTAACATATATATGTATATATGTCGGCAGTACATAGATAGTACTTTTGGATTGCTTAATTATAATTGTTTGAACTTTTGAGAAAGATGATTACGCAGTTCGGGTTTTCAGAGCTTTATAATTCTATTATATATATAAAGCTCCTTAAATGTAGGCATATATTTCAATTTCTGACCAATCGAAATGTTTCGCCTAATTTGATGTTTAAGCATGTTTAAAACAATTTAAAATTAAGAAATCATAATGGAGCATAACTGCAAAGATAAAAAACATGTAGCATTCTATAAAATATCTTATAATTCCTATGATATGTTTAAAATAAACACATTGCAGAAAAAAAAACTGTTTTTAACTTTAAATCATAGGTGACTTAAGAGTTGTATGTTTTCCTATTACAATTTATCCATATTTATATCAAATACCCTATTACAAGTAGCGAGGCCAATCCAACCAATCCTCAGGGATGGCAATAAAACAACTTTAACATTTAATATTTTTGTATTAACGTCCTCTTTTTAATATGATATATCTTTTGGTAATTGTGAGAGGTCCGTTTTATTACTCTTCAAAGAACACTTTTTCAAGGTTTTTAGTAAATACTCGGGAGAATAAAAGACGATGCAAATATATAAATACAATGACGGTGATAGAATATCGAGGTACCGACATTACCGTTTTTTTTATTACCTTGAGTGTAACAAACTAGCACACAGTTCACCTGATAGTAAATTATTCCCGCGTCCCGTGACACCTACGTTCATCCATAACGCAGATGCCTTGTCACCCTTGAAGACTGAGATGGAATGCCTCGTCACCAGTAATAAAGGTTGCCTGATCCCTGCACTCACCAGATGAAACAGCAGTATTGTGCTGCTATTTCACGCTGGTATTCTGTGATAAAATGTTTCACCAGGAAAATGCGATTAGTATAGCAGAAATATCGTTATTATTAGAATTAAAACTTCACAACCTTGTTATCTAAAATTTTGGTTTTTCAGTAATCATTTATGATCGAACATAAAGAAGTCATTTTTAGAGTAATTATTTTATTAACACGTACAGCGGTATCCACGGGCAATAGTCTACTCAGCGGGCCCCCGTTCGCGAGTCTGTTCCGATAAAGCCGTAGAGGTCACAAGACCAGCAGCATCACACAAACCTCAAAAAAAACCTAGCAATAGCCAACTACAATTCCTGAGTTTTTTGTGATTTGGTACAAAATAATATTATATTGTAAAATAATTTCAAACTACTAAAACGATAACAATAATCTTAATATTTAATCATTATTATTATCTCAACCTTAGAGGTTAGAAAGGTCTCAGTCTAATTCTAAAAGCCACCTGCAATTAACTTCCTGCAAACTTACATATGTAGGTCAGCAGTTTATTTAGTGAGGGATAGACGCACACTGCGAATGCCAATATGAGATTGTCACTCGGGAACATTTCTTCCCCATCAGTTATCCGTTCTACGAGCTATATAGCAAGACCCTAGCTTCTTCAGCTTACTGATTCTTTGAGCTATCTCAATTAGCTGTAGGTTGTACTGCAAGCTCTAAAGTCACTCAGCGATAAAATAAGATTTGTTTACTCTTTCTGTTTATTAATGCATTATTATTAAATACACTACTCTCTAAATACACCCTTTTACTATAATTTTATTTCTGACTAAATAGTATATTGTTTAATTGACAAGTCGTATTGCTTAGTATTACCCAGGTTGGGTAGGAAAAGGCTTTGAATAAGTTCTTGTTTATGTATAGTGGTATGTTCATTTTCATCAGGTTCATTATTCTTTGGATTCAACAAATAACGTTCTTTTTCATACTGTCAAAGGAACGTGCAACTTCCACGAAACAGTTTCATAACCTGCTTAGTCTTAAATATGACCCTAAATAGATTATCAGATCGATCAAACAGCAAAACATATTTTCTTGGGATTAATAGGTTATCATTATCAAAGTAAAGATGTTTGTATAAAGTGTACGAATAAAAATATTGAACTGAAAATATTATGACCATTTATTTCAAAGTATTTAATTAAAATTTACTTAAAACATCAAATACAATATACACATTATATTAATATATAGTATAAAATAAGTAGTAATTTAAAGTACAAAACATAATACTTGTACTATTCGTCAGGATGTGGTGGTGTTGAAGGTCCAAATCTCTTTTCCAACGTATCAGACGGCAGTAGAGCGGCAACGATCTTTAATTCGCTATCAAATATACGTAACAAGTCATAATTTAGCGACTGTCTTGGATTTTTAGCTGTCGACTCTGTTGTGTCCATCATCTCCCAAATTTCTTGACTAAACATATCGTTTTCAATTGATTTATCATTGTTTTCTTCACGCAATAGTCCGTTTATCTCGGTGCGAACTACACCAATCACGGATAACACAAGCACAGCAAATTTCACTAGCAGCTTTCTTTTTAAAATACACATTTTGAATTATTTCACAATAAATAACCGTAATGCGTCGCTTGCAATTACAACTTCATCTGCTTTTAATTATTATCTGTGAATATATGCCTATAAACCATGTTATAAGACTCGATACATACAAAGATTTGTGTTTCGTCTTATCATTCTCTCCATTCGTGCTAAGAAGTACGCAATTGAATTCACATGTAAAATAAACTGACGTTATGACAGGCTGATAACGTCAAATTAACTCGCATATTAAAGACGATATCGCCCCATTATATTTATTAGTTTAGTACCGGGAAAAGATCAATAATACACAAAATGTTAGTTATTCATATAAATTTATTTTATTACCTTCAAAGTATGCTCCTTCAGAAATGATACACTTACGCCAACGAATAATCCAATAACCAAAACATTTTTTTAACGCTTTTTCCGGATTTGAGTTCAGCTCTCGCCGCGAATTCTCCTTTATGTCTTTTACCGAATGAGAACGGGTGCCACGAAATGTTAATTTAGTTATTTAGAGTTTAGGAAAAAGAAAGAAGTCGGCTGGAGCCGTTGTGAATAAGGTTGGTTGGTTGTTCAATGATATTTGTTGAGTTTTGGTCAAAAATTTCGTTCACAATGATAGCCTTGTGCGAAGGCTCATTATCGTGGTGCAAAATCCAAGAATTTTCTTTCCACAAATCTGGCGTTTAGTCGAATTTGCTCTCTTAAACGCCGCATAACGCTTAAATAATATTCTTTATTTACTATTTGACCTTGCGGTAAGAATTTGGAACCATAAACAAATCATCCATTCCCGATACTTTATTGACTGAATGTATATTATTTATTATAATTTACGGCTACATGCCTAATCATTTTCATCTTATCTCAATTCTGGAATTTCTATTCAAAGATCTTGTAGTTCGTGTTCATAAGCAAATCTCTGATTTCTCTGTCTCTCTCTCTCTCTATTCTAATCTAAAAATCTCAACTGCCCTATCTTGGACTTGGCCACTAGCAGTTATTCTGTTTGTGATTTACACTCCTCCTTTTATATCTGCCATATTGACTCTGGTGTACCAAAAGGCCTCGATGACAAGGCGGAATAATTTCTCCTCTTACGTTTTAATTTGTTCGTACAAATAGTAGGCAGATGATTTTGATTTTAAATACAGTATTAAAATACTCAATGATAACCTGACAACTTAGAAGCTATAGAACAGTCACATAGAAATGAAATTTCAGTTAATATAGGGAAGTGCAAAGTTGATTGTAGGAAATCCAAAGTTGCTTGATAGGGTTAATGTTAAAGTAAATGTTATGGAAACCTCCCTTTTATCTATACAAAATAAAATATTGTGTCATCCTGACTACATACTCACTCGACATCACACTTACATCAACACTCAGTAATCAGGATGGTTTCGTTACTTACTTGCAAAGCATGCAATGCACAACCTCTCGAAAGCCTCAAGAAATTTTCGTATATCTTCTTTCATGATCCATGCTTCACAAACGTACATAACAACAAGCTTTATTTAGCATATTTGGTCCTAATTAGGACCATTATGTTTATTTTGGGACAAGATAGAACTTTCTTCATTTTATTAAATGCAACTGGGGCCAGCTCTGTCCGGGTATTAATTTCTTGATCAGAGTCCCATGTTTTCTTCGCCCAAGCACGGAGATATTTGTATTGTTGTATCCGCTCTAAGTTACCACAGAAAGAACCTTCATTGAGAAATTCCTTGTATATCTTAATTTTGTTTATCTATTAAGTTTTGATTATATTTTTCACACTTTTGTGAGTGATTTGCAGAGAATGTCACTGGGTATAAAGTCAGCCCTAAATTAGGGTATACAATTTAAAGTGTCATACTACATAAATAAATAAATATTATTATGTCTATTGATTTCTTCTATAAGCAGCATAACGGTCTATAATCCATATCGTGATTATAAGCAACCGGGGATCAAATGATTACTGAGTCACACATATGCATATTTTGAATCTTAGTCGAGGATGTATTTATCTAGATTCTGTTGATATTGATGCTGATGTATATAGGTGTTTTGTATTTACTTTTATTACTTCGCCATCTGAGGAACTATGTTCTTTGTTTAATAAGAAATATTCTTGCTATGCGTATGCAAAACACGATCAACTGGGCGAGCTATATTAGAGTACTGTGATGTACACGCACTTACTGTGTAATGTATGTAGTCCGATTAAACACGTGCAATAAGATAAAATGTGTCAGAAAGATCGGAAGAATGTTGATATGTGGGAAAACGAGAGACACGGGACATAGAAAATTCTTAGACTCGAAGACCAACCATATGTGATGCTTAAATATTGTTCCTAGAATCAAAACTAGGTTTTATATTTACACTAATGCCATGATTTTGCGCCTCTATAACTGGCATAGATGTCTATGGACCCACATGACATCATTATCCAAATCAACTTTTCGCGATATAAACGAAAATAAGAACTTGCATTCGTTATAATTAATATTAGATAGCTTTTATACCAAAAACCCTATTTAATTAAGCTTAAAAGCTATCTGAAATCTTGTGAACATTGTAAGCTTTTTACAATTTCAATATAAATTAATAACTACTATTTATAACATATTCTATCGTGTTAATTTTCTTCAAAAGTTTCAAGTGCTATATAGCATTAATCGTCGGGAATGAAAGATATAAAACTGAGATTTACCAGGAAAAGTTATATAGTTATTATATTATTAGTATAGTTATTAGTTTTATTTGTCAACGCTCAACTAGCATAAAGAAGTATAACTTCAAATATCTATATTTTTTATCACATATTCACGTATCATCGTCGCTTAAAAGTAATTCACTTAAATTTGCACTTCCGAGCCGATCATGTCCATCATGCTGAAATTAACTGAACGTAAGTTTGTATAGATCGTCACTGCAACTTGTGGGGAATTGTCCCACTTCCCTCTCATAAATCTACAACATTTTAAAAACTATGTGATTACGTCGAATTCTCTTAATCCAGTTCAGGTAAGATCAACAGCGTAGCGTAACATCCAGCGTAGGTTTGTTTATAGTTTAATAATGACTCTTTAACATACAGTTTTAGCAATCTTGTACATATCGAAGGACATATCATATTATTATTTATATATATACGAAGGACGTGTTATTATACTTATGAGAGAGGAAATAGGATCCAATTTCACATCCAGGTAGTGATTTTACATTTTAAATGAATTCTCAATTTTTTAAAGTTTTTACTGCTTGTTAATCTTGAAATTGAATTACGTAATACATAACTTAATACTTACTAGTATCGGGGATCAAATTCAGGGAGTTCGCGTGTTAAAAAATTAAGACGAGCGATGTTGTAAAGTATATACGATGCTTCTGGTCGATATTATTTTCGCAGAAAAATTTGATAGTGCCGTGTGCATTGGCACAAACACAGACTTCGACTCGATGGCCTTTTCCCTTATCCGAGAACAGAGTAAAGTTTAGATAATGTGTCGGTTACACGGGATATATGTTCAATTTCTACTGTATAAATATTGCACAGCAGGTCAAAACTAATCGTGGAGCAGCAGCCAGGTTCCCTGTTCACTAAGAGAGATGTGTATATTAAAGCACAACTGAAAATCCAGAAGCAGAACCTCCAGTTGGTTAATTTAAAACATTTGGAACTGGGAATTCATTCAATTGGTGTGATTGCTGTGAATTTATGAGAACCCGATGAACAGTGAAGATAACCCGGGCTATCAAGTAAGAGCGCGCTTGGGGTCAAACGAGCTAAACGTAACGTGCGGTCGTTAAGCTGTCTTCGCGCCCGGTTGACTATTCTCAAATATTTTATTTATTAATTTTAAATAAAGTTTAAAAACGAATACAACGTACTTTTAAAATAATATATCATTCGCCCTACTCAGCAAAAAGTCTGTATTAAGCCCTTCAGTCTTTTTAACGTTAAAGTGTTTTAATTTTCATTAAAAATAAAATAATAATTTGAGAAGTAGAAACATCATTTTATTGTGTATTTGTTTGCGAAGGATAATTATGAGGCAGTTAGTTTATTACATAACTAATATGTTCCCTTAATGATAAGAAAGAATCGAGCTTTGGCTAACGCCTATAGTCATTATTGCAAAATTGTATAACCCTGGTAAGAAAAACCGCTGGTTTGGTATTCGACCTGTCCGACGATGATTTTTTTCTTTTTTTATTTATTTAAATTTCATTAGTCAAACCTTACAAAAGTAACTAATAACTTAATGTCGTAAGGTATTTTCTACCAGTTAACCTGTGGCGTGGAGAGACATTGTGGTAGGTGTAGTGTCTACATTGTAAATAAGAGGAAAAAAAATATCTTAAAACTTATAATTTAAAATATATATATTTATATATATATATATATATACGCATACACATATATAAATATATACATATATTATATATCATATATATATATATATAATATATGTAATAATGTTGTAATTTGGGATTATTGATAGACACTCCAAAGCGCGACGACCAATTATGAATAGCTGTTGGTCAATAATTGTTGGTCATATGCATACAGGTGGTTTGGTACGAGCAATTAATAATGGAAGTGATTGAGTTCACCTATGTGAACAGCCTGCTGACGCCCCCGAAAATAGGAAGAAAACCAAACCAATATCGTGGGAGCGAATCTCTACTGGGATAGGATGGAAAGGAATATATCAAGGTCGACTGTGTTAAAAGCGTTACAAAAGTCCATAAGCACCATCACTGTCACTTTTTTATTTTCCATTCCATATCTAATGTCATCGGTAATTTTAAGTAATGCAGTGATGGTACTGTGGCCAGGGCGAAACCCAGACTCGTATACACTCAGTAGGTTATTTTTATACAAAAATGAAGAGACTTGATTATGAAAACAGGCATCCAAAACATAAAGAAAAGGTAAAACTGAAATAAGGTGAAAACTTTGAGGGAGTGTAGGATCGGATATTTTAGGTAAGGGGCGTACGAAAGCCTTTTTCCAAAGCGTTGGATAAACACCTGAGACGAAAAAAGTTTATGACGTGTGTGAATGCAGGGAGAAGGTGTTCTACTATATCGGCTATCATCCTTCTATTAATTTTATCGCAACCCACAGTATTGGATGCAATTGCAAAAATTATCTTATTAATCTCAGCCTGATGATGATGATATTTATTTCAATTTAATTATCAATCTGTCCCGGCTTGTGGCAATAACTGCGATGACTTGTAAACATACTTCCAAAGGACACCGTCAATTCGAATAGACGAAACGGTGTCTATAACACTAGTTGTGACCAAAAAGTGAACAATATAATAAGATCTTTAAACATTAGACTTGTTTATAGAACTCACTTTGTATAGGCTTTCATTTTGTTAACGTGAAGACGATAACAGGATTGCTTTTGCTCTACAATTACACTCTAGAATAGAACATATTAGATTAAATGTTTTCTTATAAACGGTTAAATAAAAACTGGTAGCTTATATAGATTGTTAAGGAAGCATGTACGTCTACATATTGCATAAATAAGTATAAACTCGTTCAGATTATTCATATTGTACATAAAAACGAACATTCTTTGTAAACGTTATATTGAAAAGTATTTTATTAATGGTAATTTACAAACAACTAGCATATATACATATATATTATACAATAAAACTTTTACTCATTTAGTAATAACAAGGATTCACCTAACTAACAGTGACAATAATTAAAAACGTGAAATATGTACAAACAACAATAAATATAAAAACAATAATAAATACTATTAATTTTCTTTTCCTATATTAAGTAAATTGACCTAATTAAGGTCCATTCAAATAATAAATGAACAAGCACCATACGATACCCACCGAACCGGTTTTTCACATAGACCAGATAATCTTCATTACCTGTACCTCATTATACTACCTGCTGTTGACTTTGACACCTTCCGAAATCAGCATAGTGGCTAGTGCCTGTAACCTTATGTCCAGATCAGTTCATGAAACCGCTGCAACCTATAATTTTTGATATCTTTTTATACAATATTCTTAGATTACAGTATTCTTTCAATACTTAATATATACGGAAAATGATGAGGCACAACGTTCTTCAGTGTTGTGCCTCTTCAAGACTTCCCTGTCGGTGCTATTCCAATCGGATATTTGAGCCAGGTTATCTATACTCGAGAATATCGACAGTGCCATTTATCAAATAAAATCTTTAAAACCAACCCAAAAAAATTTCGATTGTTTACCGATTGTGATTGTTCCATGTAAACGACGATGCCCTTCTAATTGTTTTCAACTTCGCAGGATATTTTACAGTGCAGTAAGCGTTTGCGTAAAACCATGGATTTACTTAATCGACCTCCTTTCCTTATTCGATATAATGCACGATAGTTTTATAGTTTAGGGATTGAGATTTCAATTCCCCGACTGCTTATACTTATAAAAATCTGGATTTTATTAAGACCTTAAATACGTTCATTTATAATTTACGTTTTTTAATTATTTTTAAAATAACTACGGAATAAATGGGTTTGCTCGACCGAGAAAGGACCACTTCCTTACAAAATATCAATGGGAAATAACACTACTGTATTGCAATGTAAAGTATTAGCAATAAGATCGGAGGAAGATTCAGATGCAGTAGCAAAGACAGACACTCAGGCCCGAATACGAACAATCTGTCTTGTCTGGGATTCGAGCTCAGAACTCATAACGCAGCTGTTCTCTGACCACTACCCCACGTGACTCCATGGACACTAACTAGTACTAGAAAGGTGTTCCAACAAGCTTCATAGCATTGTCAACGTCATTGTTTTTAATAAAGGAAAGATGTACATTTCATCCTTTATCTTATTTCATTGGATGAACTGTGGCTATCTCTTTAACTTTGGCGATCAAATTGTCTGATGAGACAATTCTTTTAGTAACAACAAATAAACATTTTAATTTATTACAAACAGTAAATATATATATCGTGCGCTATTCTTATCGAGCGCTATCATAATAGACCCATTTTTATGAGTCAACTACAAGCATTCTTATATATAATGACCTAGGACAGTGGGTGGTTCAGTTGACTTACGACTTCAAAGCTACACACACGCGGACAACATGATTTGGAAAATTGTTTTCATTGCCTTCATGGCCACCGGTGAGTATATTAATTTTGAATAGTTCATCTGATTTATAAAATTATGAATGCATATGCTCGTTGCTCGTTCGTTTAATATAATCCAATTACAAACATTTGTGTATAAATTATTGACATAGCTTCCTATTTACCGGCCCGATATTTTTATATTAAATATGTATATATAATGAAAAAATGCTTTTGTCATATTTATATTTAATTAATAATAAATGTGACAAAAAATTATCATATATAATTGTAACATTTCGCATGCATACATTTAAGAACTTTTTTCCTCTGACTAGTATATAGTATTCTTAAGATCAATCGAGAACAGTGACGGGAAGGAAACCTTATAGCATTGCTTGACCAAATCGCACTTGATTAATCCTGGGCGGTATTTGCGTCACAATTTATACATTTTCCGTCTGGCCTAGCCGTCCTAATAGTCTCGATCGGTCTATTAGGTCGGTGTACTAGTGCTGAGTCGCACGTCTCGGACTTGATTCCCAATCGATATTTCATTCTAAAATTTCGTCTTTCTGATATGGTTGCGTTTCTTAAATGTATCGTGTCATTGACCTGTATTCGAAATTTTCTTCGATCTTGGGGGGATAAGTATTTTTTTTCCATTAGTAAAGGCTGTGTGTGCCACATTTCGCCTTTATAGTCGTACTTCCAGCACATATATATCCTGCGTAATGGATGTCGCGGCAATATTTTTATGTTTAAGTTACTAGGATGATTCTTGTTATTAGGATAACATCAAGTGTGCAGGATATATAACAGTGCCGTAAGCACGGATGCAATCACTCATCGCTCCATTCCCTAGTTCGGTGTAATGCAAGTGCAATTAGATTGGAGTAACGTTAAGAAGAAGTATCAAACACATGGAACCGACAAACAACCCACCCGAACCCGAAAACTAACAACCTGTTCCCTCAAATATTATTTCCTCAGCTCCTAATTGAATCCAAGCAAACCAGCAACGCAACATCTGGATACTGTAACACCTATACAACGCGACGTATCATATATATATATATTAGTATACTATATACTTTATTTTTATACGATCTATTCTTATTCGATGTTAATATTAACTACTATCACTATACCATGTCGAGTGGAATATTTTAGGGTAACATTTAACTCTGGACTGGTAGTTTATACAGGGAACGGTCCCACGGGGTAACGGTCCAAGCCGTGGATCCATCTCGGGTGCCCTTGTGTTGGTTACTCAATAATAAAGGTCTCGGCTGAGCGCCATAAGCGTCCAGTCACCTTTCAACCCGATGAAACTGTAAAAGCCCTCGGGCTAACAGCGGCCATAAGCCCGAAAAAAAATGGTAGTGTGATCTTTACATTGTGATAATATGGATGTCAGTGTTAGACATATCTAACTACTTACATTCCGCTCACTTGATTAGATACTAGAGTATTAGACTACTTGAATATGTCTTAAATATTTTGAACTAATTATTTCAGAGATTTGGGAGACTCAAGACAAGATAAGAAGATAGATTAATTTTAACATACGCTAAGAGATATAATTAATTACTTAAAAAAACAAGAGCTATCAATTTATTTAAACTTTTGTACTATCTAATATTGTATTCCTTACATTGTACTACAATAAAACATAGATTGTATACTTACCAATACATATGTGGATATCTCCAAGTTTAGTCCTGTTCAACGTGTCAAGATTATCGCTGTCAGTTGAGATATGATATAGTAACGTGTTCCCGGTAACTCGACATCAGTTTTATGTGTAACATTAGGTCGAGATCACCAATAAAGGATCACCATAATAATTTCAGAAGAGACCGGGACATTTTTATTTTATTACATATTTATACCTACGCAAGGTGGCAAGATGAAAGTGTTATTTTGTCATTGAAAGTAAAATTTTGGAAGTGTGTGGGTTTGTATTCCTTTGCTGTAAATAAGTGCGGTGTCAACATTTTATTATTATCACTAAAGAATATATTTAACCTTGTTTTACTATTATATTAACCTAATATAACGAAACAATTTCAAGATTGTTTCAGAAGTTTTTAACTTTCGTAATAGCAATATTAGATTTTATTTTATTTATTTGTTTTACAATAAATTACTGACTACAAAATGATTGAGTAAACTCGGAAGTAATTGATTCCATCATTTTACCAAGAGGTTTCTTTAAGTTCCTAGGTTTCATTCCGTAATGATACTTAGACTTTCTCATTGTTAAGTACAACAAAGTTTCTTTATTTGGTCGGCATATGGATATATCTATTTATGGCTGCAGCCACTGGTCGAGGGCTTTTACAGCTTCACCGGATCGAAAGGTGGCCGAGACCTATATTTGTGGGTAACCAGCACAAGGGTTCCCGAGAGGTTGCCTCGGCTTGGACCGATACCCTATTTGCGAAAGTGACTGACTGACTCGAGGGTGTACGAGAGGGTCGGACCTGGCCGGCCAGTTGCTTCTGATGAATTAAGTTATTGTATAGTACAATATAATTTTCACCCTTATTATTTCATTACCGATACCATCGCTACCGTGTAACTTGTGAAATTTATATCCAATCGAACCGAAATGTATGGTTACCCTAAAACACGACCGTTACGAGGTCAGTTAACACTCGTTTGAAAGCACATAAATAGCTTCGCTACTTATCAAGCTGCTTGAAGAAGTTGCTGTGACAATTTGTCAATTAGCAACTTAAGCTGTTATTTTTAGAAAATACGTTTTGCATACTTTTTTATATACATAATTGAAAGCTTACTTCATAAAGTTTGTTTTAAGCTCTAGTTTCTAATTGAAGCAAGAATGGGCCGGCTCAACCGGGAAAACACTACGCTCTCACAGTATACCCGTGTAAAATAGCAACATAACTCCATTGTGTTCAGAGTGTCATGTACCGAACGCCTAGTGGTGATCAATTTTATGGATTAAGTGTGATAATGCTTCTGCATTATGATTCCTTATTGAGGACGAAGGTGGGTGGCAAACGTCGCAAGAATCACTTACCATCAGTGAATTGTGTGCTAGTTAGTTACCCTTAATATTATGAACCTAACAATACAAAAAAGTTAGTAAGATTTTTTACTAAGTTATAAATGTAATGATAGAGAAAAATTCTTCGTTCTTTGTATTCGTTACATAATGGTTGGTAGTCAATAGTCTAATGGTTTAGGGTACGGTCTGCTTAACTCTGGGTCGTAGATTCGAATCCGCCATTCCACTATTGTGTTGAACCATCTCATAGCACAAACTTAGTTAGAGTGGTTAACAGGAATGTTAAAAATTACAGCACTTCTAGCATTATCTTTAAAGAAAGAAAAAAAATACTCTATTACCATGTCTTTTAGATACAATCTTCATATTTTATAAAACCAGTATTACTATAATAACCACGGAGAGTTATAACAAAAACCTAAACAAGGGCATTACCTCTTCCACTTGGACTTTGCACGAAATAATATCGTATACATAAATATGGTCCTTAACTTGTTCGATATAACGATCATAGTCCGGTACACAATGATCTCGTATATCCATCAGTTGCATACGTCTGGGCACTAAACTCCCGCGGTCCCCATTTCCTGTGCTGCAGATCGAGCCATTTACCAATTTACAACGTCAAAGCGACACGAACGCTAATATGTATGCTTCAATTCGGCTTTATCAACTATTTTAAACTTATTTTCTTAGGACTTTTACGAGTTAAAGTCGTTGGATATTAACAGGAAATATTAAGTGAACGCTTCTGTATCCGTATTATGTATATATAATTACGTATCGCATCTATATTTCGGATTTAGTATTAGTCTAAATATCAACTTTGAACTAAGTTATACTTTAAAATAGGTTTATACGGGCAGGTGTCGTCGAACCCACCTATTTTTGCTACAGCTAGTTTATAGCGGTGGCATGACCCTACCACGTACACGCCATCACATATGTACATACACATTCGCCTTGAGTTTCATTCGAGCAACCTGAGTTGATAGTGTAGCCACTAACAATGCCATTTTTAGGGTTTATATACACGCAGTAAATGTGTTCGCCGGTGAACTAAAACATAGCTAGGTAATTTCCATGTATGGGATATATAGATTTAAAAAATAAATCAAATACACGGAAAGATCGTCAATTAGCAAACTCTTATCCCAAAATTATTTTGTAAAGTACGACGATCTCACTTATTTGTTTTGTTTGTACTTTATTTAGCGGTACTTTTATAAGACCTTTACAGCCTGTTTGAAAAAAATAATTTATTTAATTTTCACTCACTTCAATTTGAAGTTGCAAATGAATGTTTGCAATTGTTTTTCTAATTGCAAATTCAAATTGAATTGAAACGTAATTATGCCAAATGTAATTACCGATTGATAAATAGTCGCTAGTCTCACAAAAAATCGCAGCTCAGGTCGTAGGACTCCGCTTTGCTGCTCTGTACTTTGCTTTGATTTATTTTGGAATAATACGAAATCCATGCAGTAATTTTTTTTTATTTAAAAATAACTACGCATATAAACTAACATAAAATGGGACCGAAATGACACACTATAATTTAAAATAATTAGAATCTAAAAGGAACCTTTCTTTCTGTTTATGTAATTCTTGATAATTTAATTAAGAATACTATATATAATTTTTAAGATTAAATTTGGAAAAACACAAATCAAAAATCTTAAAAATGATGACTAGTTTACACACAGATCTTCAAGTATAATATAGTAACTTGAACATAAAAAGTAGGATAGTGTTAAATTTCTCTAATGTTAATTTATCTAAGTTATTTATTTAAGCATGTCATTTTACCTAAAGCAGTTCTTATGTGTAATTCTATCTATATTAAAACATATATCTAAGTTGTTCTCTACATATCTTTACCTTGCTGTGTTAAAATACATTGATACAATATGCTTTTAACTGGAAAGGGAATATAGGAAGGTTAGGCAAAGTAATATTTTATCATAATGAATATATATTTAGTCCTGCAAATGGATGTTAATAATAAGTTAATATTTACAAATCGTATTCTAATCATAACACATTAATTTATGTGTGTATACATTAAATAATTAAACAAAAATACTTATTATCACTGATGTCATTGTCATTGGAGGTAAACTGATATTTATTTATGCAACTTCAAAGATAGATGTCATACACAATACACCCATAGCCATAACAACAATTTGTAATGTACAAATACTATTTGTCGGCTGCAAATCGCGTCCCGCGCAGCCGGGAACTATAATACACCACGCGGTCGTCATGATGTTAAATAAAATAAAATTCGTAATTTCAAACACGTATAAAAATAATAGTGTATTATATATAAAATAGAGTTTTATAATTGATAATTGTATGGTTAAAAGATATGTAATTGTTTAAATTAGATAGGAATATGGTCCGAGCAAAGAGGTTACAGGCTAAAGATAAAGTCACTATTGAAAGTAAATATTTAACGTGTGCATTGTATATTCAGCTACTGTATATCGATAATTACATATAAGAATGTTATTATTCAAGTGGATTTTAACCTTAAATGGCTTTTACTACCATGTGTATTTAGATTAGAAATAATTAGAATAAATAGAAATACCTTACCATACATATAGAGGTATATATATATATATATATATATATATATATATACCTCTATATGTATTATTTATTATAGGCATATATAATAAACATATAACAAAGAATGACAAGAGTAATTTACCATATTTATTTATCATATCTTAAACACTTTATTATGTACCCGTATATCCACGCTGAACCTTATCTCTATCTGCACCATCAATGAGTCGATTCCACCGGAAAGTACAACGCTCGGATAGAATTCCTGCGTGAAATCTGCATACCCTACTGTGTTTTGTTTGTTGCGTTTAGGTTTCCGGAGACGAACTTACTAAAAGTGAAGCATTCCATCTCAGGCCTGCTCATGTAAATCATTCTTGAGGTTGGATGTAGATGTTCATGGAATGAAGTCTCCTACCAATAGGTGCACTGTTTGTCTCGTTTATCATCCTTAGATTAATAAAAAGACCTCCAATAAAAGATTCTACACCTTTCTTAAAGTTCGGCAGCGCATCTACGACTCCTGTTTTATACCGGATGTTGCGGCTTTCATGTTTTCCACTTATTCTAAAAAAATGTTAAGGGAAAAAAAAAAAATTATAAACTATCAAAGGAACTGTCAAATTATCACCCCCTAATATCGTTAGAGTAACAACATCTATACTCTTTTTATTGTAAGACGACCTCGAAAGCCTTAGATTATATTTATATATTTTTTTCAGGTGTTTTAGCCGAGTACCAATTACCGGATGCACAACGGCAGCAGTACAAAAATATGCTAAAACAGCAATGTAAGAAGAGCGGTTCGGAAGACAAAACTGACGAAGTTGAGGTAACTGATAATATTTTGTATTTAATACCTTTTTCTTCTTTTATTTTTTTTCCGGGCTGATGGCCGCTGTTAGCCCGAGTGTATTTACAGTTTCGCCGGGTTGAGAGATGACCGAGCGCTTATTGTGCTCAGTCGAGACCTCTTAGTGTTTAACCAGCAAAAGGGCTCCCAAGAGGGACATTTAATACCATAATCTAATCTCTTCCCGTGGTTATCATGGCGTTTTTGTTATATCGTATTAAGGTGACAAACGAGCCCATAACATCAACATTTGTCCTTCACAAGGAATCATAATGCAGATTCTTTGTTACCCCTAAAGGCCTACATGGAATGCCTTTACACCAGTAATATCTTTATTCAACTACTAGTTACTTATTTCTCGTGGGGTGTTCCGGGAGGACATGGTCCTTCTCTGTTAGATACTAGCTACGACACGTTAACTGTTAATTACGTTAGTTCCAAAACTTCCTACCATCGGCGGAAAAATACCATTGTTGATCATTAGAATGTAATCAAAGTCCTTGTTAAGAACGCTTATTATAAGCATTACTATAGTTGGAAGATAAAGGCATTGAATTCTTTCGGCACTAGTGATCGAATAAATTATTTTATTATGATTAATTGTTATAGTGACAATTTTGCATTAAACTAGATTTAAATGTTATTAAAACAAAAACATTTTAAACGATAGAGGACCTTTACCTAAAAATGTATAACCTTTTACCTACATTTTTTTTATCCAAAAATTGTATTTAGTAGTATAAAAGATGGCGACCGTTTTCTTTTTACCGTTTACTTTAAATTTATACTGAACATCTGTATAAAACACTTGATTTTGGGATTTAAGAGGGGGATAAGATGTTTCTTCAAAAGTGTGAATCCTTTGATACCAAGAGTTTATTGTGAACTTTTTAAACGTCTACGGCGAATTCTCTTAATTTAATGACAAACCGATTGGTTTGTTAGTGACAAACTAGCACACAGTTCACCTGACGTTAAATGATTCCTACGGTCCATAACATTTACATTTGAAGACGATAATATTGAATGCCTCATTACCAGTTATAGTCTCCGCTATCTTTTACTTATTATGTAAAATTTAATCATATGTTATATATACGCATATTATTTATTTTCGCTCAAGCCGACCCATGCAAACTGGAGCGTAACACTCCCGTAGTTAAAAAAATATGTTTACTTCAACGCATACTTTTTTATGTTATACAGAAAGAGTTCAAGACTTTTGTGGAGTGTGTAACGGGTTTGATTGATGTCAACGTTCTAAAGCGCGAGATTGAAGAAGCGAAACCCAATGGTGCTCTAGACGAAGTATTCAAGAAGTGAGTTTTAGTTCTACGTTACTTTTGATGTCTTTAGTTCTATCTATCTTTGGAGATTCATAAAAGACAAGATAATAAGACAAATAGAAAGTCTTTTTAAATAATGCTAGGTAGAATTTTAACTTTACTAAATTTTCCGTGAACCACTTCAACTAATCTTAAATGCTTTTCTAGTTGTATCACGACAATAGGCTAATGGTGCGTTCGAACCTACGATTTTAAGTTTCGCAGACCGGATGCTTAATTCCTATGATATAAGTATTTATTTGCGCAGTGATAACTTAGTGTTCAGAAACTCGCCTTTAATTCTACATTAATTCCATACGAGCAACCATCTTATAAGATTGCAAAGAAGTACTCGTATGATGCCGATATATTTGCATTTACGTGGTGACTTTCAATTTTAACCACCGTAAAGTTTTTGCTTGCAACTTTAATTATTTTGTTAATATTACTTTTATATCTACATGAAATCATTTTTGCTGTATATTTTTTCTGGTTATCTCTCTGTGTTAAATTTTTTTAAGATATTTACATAGATTTACACATTACTTATTGTAAGTAAAGATATAGAAACAGCACATGTATATAATTCCACTTTTGGGCATAACCCTCCTCTCTAGAGGAGAAGCCGCATGTTGGACTATGCTCTGACCGCGAGGGATGTTGGCACTGCGGATTGTCTCGTCATGTTAACGAAATATTTTATTTTTTAGACATGTGTTTAATCACAATGTGTCCTTTACCACCAAGCACGTCGTAAATCATCACTTAAATTGTAATTAAAAATTTCATTGGTACCGGTACCGGGGATCGAGCTTGGTTTGCTCACAAATTGAATGAAAAGCACTGACCTTATCCGAAGCAAGACGCTAAGTGTCAACGTGTATGTAATCAATTAGCTTAGCTTAGCTTAGCACTACTGATAACACGTACTGTTTGTTTGTATCACTATTAATTGTAGGTAAGCAGGAACAATAAACAAAAATGATAAGTTAGAAATTAAGTAAATCGTTTGTGACGTAACCAAACGGCCCCAACGGTTGACCAGCGCTGGGTGTTTGTAGCTAGCATATCCTGAGTTGGGACCGATTCGTGAGAACTAGCATTTTATATACTTTTTTTTCTATTAATCACGTGTGTAATTGTACGTTAGTTTTCAATACCAATAAACAAATTCTTTATTTCTTTCTAAGCTACCACCGTTCCTTGTGAGAAATAAAAGTATCTGAACTTAACATTTCACAGGTATTGCGCGAAGTCACCTCAGCTCAAGTCTTGCATTCATAATTTGATGAACGGTGTCGCCCCTTGTTTAGACAAGACGTCCAGGGACAACATTGGATCTGCTAAAAACGCCACAGACCAACTTATTGACTTCGTGTGCTATAAAGATGGCGATCGGATTGCTTGTAAGTTTAAATGAATGTTACTTGAAATTTTAAAGCTAAAGAAATTTGCTCGTGCCGATGATGTAATGGACAATCTTGTTTCAATTCTGCTAATCTTTAAGTTATTATTATTAAGTTAGGGTATATAGACTTAATTGATTTGCTCATAGCAATGGAAATTATACTAAGTGTGCAACGGAGCATATGCAGAATGCGGGCTCATAGATCTATCTCTGGTAAAGTGACAGAGTGCAGGTGTGTTGTGGCCTCTAAGGTTTCGGGCTCTGAAGACAACAATGATATTCAGAGCTTACATCAGAATATGTGCTCGGAATTAAAGGATGAATTGAAACCGTTTAAAAACTATATTTTTCAGTGTTCATCTCAGAGGGCGGTCCAGAGTGTTTCCAAGAGAAAAGTTCCTCCATTCGTCAGTGTGCTGAGAAAATGAAAAGCAGCGTGTCTTCCATTGAAGGTTTGCAGATTCTCAGCCTTCACGTAAGTACATTATATTCTTAATTATAGACTATATAATGATGCCAAATATATATATGGATATAATAATAATGGTGAGTGTAGGAAACCGAATCCAATCTTCCTCAGCAGTGACAAAGTTTACGCAGTGTTGTGGATGGATATAGATGGCATAAGCAAGTCATTCCTACTGTAAAGGATGACGACGTCACGAAGTGGTACTGTGTCGTCGTGATAGTTCCGCGAGGGTTTTGGGAGTAGCGATTATCACGCATGACCCCATAAAAGCGAGGGGGGATTGCGGTCCTTACGTAGATCCCGCGACCCCTCGGCAACTTGGCGAACACAGTGGGGTTTTACCGGTGAGAGTGCGACATAGGAGACGTAACGACATAAGTCTTGGGTATGTAAGATATGCGATAAAAAAAATTGTGTCATCACTCACCATCCGGTGTGCTGTGTGCTAGTTTGTCACCCCTTATATTTACAGGAGCAATGCGGCAAATACGAGGAGCTTACAGGTTGCATAGTTAAGGCTCTGGAAGAGTGCAATACCCCCACGCCCGCCAACATGGCTGAATCGTTATTCAGATACGTGCGCAATGGAACACCGTGCAAGGTAAGTTTCTTTTAACTGCACACTCAACAAGTATTCCCTTTCCCGTACTGCAGACGATGGTTAATGGGTCAAGAGATAAACCATATTAGCTTGTTGTGGTGATAAGATCTTACGCCATCAACATACGTATTATCTCGATTGACTTTGCTTACTTCTACAATAATACTGGCCGAAAATATTTTTTTTATTTTGACAAGATGTATATGTAATATTTTTTAACTTCGAGGATTAAGAAGATATTTAATTCAGCACAACTTTCTATAGTACATGTTAATATTTTTTTTTTACAGAAGCAGTAATTGGAGACTCGAGAGACGAATAACAAGCGCCATTAGTAAAACCATGTATCTCAATAAACGCCTAATTATAGTGTATATTGTCTTTTATTATTTTACATCCATTCAAGATTTGTTTATAAAAAAAATAATTAATATGCGATATTGCCCAGTCACAATTTACTATTTTAGTGATGACTCAAAATGATACATGAAATGGAAAACTGCCTATATATATAGGTATATATATATATACCTATATATACATATGCCGGCCTATACATATAGGTATATATATATATATATATATATATATATATATATATATATATATATATATAAGTGGGTCACCAGTTTTCTCTCGAACCGTAGCATCGAGGTCGCAGTCGACGCAGGCTGTGTGCTATCTCCTACCTTGTTTCTTCTAAATATCAATACATTGTAAATTAATAACATTCATTACTATGCGGACTTCACGGGATTCAGTGCTGGCAGCACTGGGGATGCATTATACACTGGCCGCGCCAATATTTCTCGAGAAAACGTCAATGAGTGCCGGAACTTGTGTCTGAAGTCGAGACTTAGTTAAACAAATGTGTGTGTCCAATTTAACCCCACGAAGCCACAAGTTTGCGCGTTTACCGCTAAAAAGATTCCCTTTGTCGCACCTCCTTATTTTGTAAACACTACCCTTGCTAGCTCAGCTGGTATCGGAATCTTTGGCGTTGATATATCGAACGACGTTCAGTTCCGCGGTCACTTGGAGGGCAAGGCAAAAACTGGGCGTGCTTAATAGAGCGAGACATTGCATTTCATGTCAGCCCACTGTGTGCAATTTTACAAAGCGCAAATTCGGCCTCACATGGAATACTGTTCTCATCACTGGGCCGAGCGCCCCAGTACCAGCTTCTTCCGTTTGACCGCATTCAACGGAGAGCGGCTCGAATCGTTGATGACCAGGTACTTCCCGATCGGCTTGATTCACTGGTGTTGCGAAGAGATATTGCATTTTTTCCATTTTTTTTCCGAATTTACCATGGGGAGTGTTCTGAGAGGTTGTTCGGATTAATGTTATTCAAAGTAATCACCCATGTAATTGATGCATCTTTGCCAACGCACTGGTAGTATTATTGATGTAAAAATCAGCTGGACGGGAGGCACAAACTCTTCAAAGGTATTTTGTACTGCCTCTCGGGAATTGAATTTTTTTACCGCTAAAAAGTTGTCCAAATTTTGGAAAAAGTAATAGTCGGTGGGTGCAAGATCTGGTGAGTACGGTGGATGAGGGAGAGCTTCCTACCCCAACTCTTGCAGCTTGAAGACTGTCTGTTGTGCAGTATGGGGTCGCGCGATGTCGTGTAGGAGCAGCGGGGACGACTGATTGACCAAAGCTGGTTGCAGATGTGCGAGCTACTCCATCATTGTCTTCAGTTCTTCACAGTACACATCTGCAGTAATGCTCACGCTATTTGGTAAAAAACGATGATGAATCACACCGCCACTAGGCCACCAAACAGTGACCATCAACTTTCTAGAGGTCATTGCTTTGGTGCTGAACCAGGATCTAACCAACTTGCTGAACGCTTTCGATTGTCGAACAGAAATCCCTTTTTCGTCGCACATAACAATTCGGTTCACAAATATTTCGCTTCTGTGCCTGTTGAGCAGCGCGAGGCAAATCTCAACGCGTACGTTGCGCTGGTGATCGTTACGTTAGTGGGGCACCCATCTATCAAGCTTTTTTACCTTGCCAATTTGTCGCAAATGGACCAATATTGTTATGATATTAACATCAAAAGCTGCTGCTAGCTCGGATTGAGTATCATCAGCTTCCACAATCGCCTTTAATTCATCATTGTTGACCAAAGTGTACCGGCGACATCAAAGTACATTTTTCAAATTAAATTTTCTAGAACGGAACTGGGCAAACCAATAACGGGTTGTGCGTTCGTTTGTAAAGTTCTCTCCGTATGCCATGCCATGATGTTACGTGCCGTTTGTGCCACGTTGATGCCACGACGGAATATTACATAATTACACGAATTTTTAAAGTATCCATTATGACGAAAAATATTCAAACTGAAAATACAAAGCTAATCAATAAACAAAACACGGACTTTGTTAAAAGAATGTCGTTTTTAAAACAAAATTAATTTGAATTTAGAATTTACAGCCAATCAAAACTTTTTTTGGTTTGAATGGGCCAATACTGGAGAACGGCAATTCCTTAGGACGTAATATATTAAGACAGGATTTAAAATTTCATCTTCATCATGTCGATGGTTGTCAATCCACTACAGTGCGCTTCACGCTTAGGGACCTTCAAGAAAAGAGCCTACACATTCCTTAAAGGACAATAACACATTTGCGACTCCTCTAGTATTTCGTATACTCATTCAAAGATACGTCAAACAGTTAAAACGCTAAATACAAACATCATGAACAACATAATAAAACCGCTTTAGCCTTGTCCAAGGTATAAAACTGATATGATTATATTATTTTAAATTAATCAATCACATTTTTATAAAAGGAGAATAAAGTAGCAACACGATGTCATCACATTTCATTTCTATTTTGCGTTGATTATAATTTCATGCTCCGCAAGCAAACCGAGTTCGATCCCCAGTAAAACATTATCGCTTATTCAGAACTTTTATACTTGAAATTTCTACATTAACTTATTAATATCACAAATAACTGCACGAACGAGTTGGTGCAGAATAATACCTTACCTTAGCGGTAAATTGCACTGTTGGCCTGGCGACTTAAAGAAATCGTAGACCAAATTACTTGTGAAACATTCTGCTTGTCTTCATGTATATATATATATATATATATATATGCACCTGGGTAAAGAAAACTTTTCTTACACCGTTATAAATTAAATTAAATACAGAGAGGGATAAGGGTTAAAAAAAACAATACTACTAAAATACATCACCGTAAATATATTTCTCGCAATGTTCAAGCTAGTAATTATCACGAAGCAACAAACATCTATAACATATCACAAATATAACATGTTAATACTTTCCTTTGCAACATTTAGATATCTGATATTGAGAACGAAAGACGGTTGCAAAACAATGATAGCATACAAAATATTTTTAAAGCTATAATATAACTTCTTCGCCTGAAACTCAAATCTCAATTCATGAATATTTTAAAAAGAAATAACTACTTTTGCTATAATGGTGAACATTAAATTTACAGTATACATTTCCTTTATTTATATAAATATAAATATATATATATATATATATATATATATATATATTTCCTGCAGAGAAATTGACGAGTAAGTGACGACACACAGGTTTATTTCTTATAAGGTCAGAGTCAAAAAATATACGAATAGAAGCTAATTAAACTTAATAAAATTTCAAGCTTAAATGAAAATAATAGCAAGAAACAGTCATAAAATTGGAAGACGAATTAAACTTCCATCCAATCACTTTTATTTTATTTTACTTCCAAAATAAGAAAATAACCCATAGATATATAAAATACATTAATCCATTATATATAGATATAAAACAATCCATAGAACACAAATTATATATAGTCTGTTAGATTATTATATAATTAAGTAACTCGAATTAACGAATTAAAAATTATATATTTTATATTATATCAAAAATAAAAACTATACTAACTTTTAATTATCAAAGAACAAGCTTATTAGCTACATCAACTCTGACAATGTCATGGAATAATTTATTAATAAAAATGGAATGTAGAAAAATATGCAACATTTTTTTCGCCTTAAATTTAAATAATTAAAATACTTATTTAAAACGACTTGAAACTGATATAAAAATAAAAAAAGACAAAATTACATAATGAACAGTGGTTTGCCAAAATGCAACATTATTTTTTGATATTAATATTTAAAATAACATTATAAACTTTGAAAACATTTAAAGCAATACTTATTAAAGAAAAATCTGACCCGCACTCTAAACAACGACATTAAAATGTGTTTTCTTCTAAAATTAATAACTGTATCGATAACTACTTATTATAAAGGGTTTAAACCTACCAAAGCTTTTTTTGCAATTTTAATAATTCCTTCCTTAATTAGATTTTTTATTAGAATATTTCGTTTCAGACCAACCATCATACGAACAAGACCTGGCTGTATGGACTAAAGTCCTTTGCCTTGCCCATTAGGGATAAATTAATATCATCATCATCATATAGAATAATTTCATATGTAAGATCTTTTGTAAACGTTTGTTGGTAGATTTTCACCTTCATATCATTTACTCTAAACACGTAGTGGAGGGAAGCGAACATTTTGGCAATATATTGGCAAAGTTTTGATATAGGGACGATATGTTGTTACGATATACAGTTAGACTACACAGTAAGGCCTAATCCTACAAAGTGCATCTAAAGATTTAAATATGCCATATAAAAAAAGTTATTTGACACTGATGAAAGTCTAGTTTCTTCATGTTCTATTCTAAATAAAATTATAAGAGAGCTATTATTATGAAAAGTAATGAAAGATAATAAGTTATGTTGCTCTATCTTTCATTATTATCATCAGAAATAGAAAAAAAACCAATTAGTTTTTTATAATATCAATAAAACTATTTTACTAAAATTAAAACTCACATTGACTGCGAAAATTAAACAATAATTCAATAAGGTATTATTTGAAAATGCCTGTGAAACCGGGGAATTGTTTTTGAACCAAACAATTATTTATGCGTTATTGGATCAAATGAAAAACATAGAAACATGTTGTAACCTAGCAAAAACAGCACAAATTAAAAAAGATCTTGATTTATAACAAAATAAGATAAGCACAGGACTGTAATTATACCATCTAACTCCGATGCCTGAATATAGAATAACTTTCGTTGTACTAATTTGCGTAATACTACAACTACCCAGAGAACATTAAAAGCTGGTCACGTCTATGAATTAGATTACACCCGAGGATCCAACCTGCAAATAATATGACAGATACGAGACGTTTAAACAAGCATCTTCGTAAAGATGGCCGCTGTGATTGTCAGGGACGCAATGGCAACTCGGCTGCCGGAGTTTGGTTTATTCGTAGTCTCCTGAAAAATAAAATGTGTTACTGCGCCATTTCTATCGACACATCTTTAATAGATTTTTTTTTTAATAATGTTTTGGCAACATTTTCGTGTTGGTGTGCACTATTCATCCACTAAATCATACATATTACATTTTAAAATTATGTGGATAAATAATAATTCTAGTTTTTACAAGCTTCAAGAATAAATACGTAAACATGTAGATCATGCACCTATAAAATGAGTCAGGCATTTTTTCAGGCAATTGGACACATGGAATTTTTTGTCTTTATAATCGTAATTATAGTATCCAGGTTTAAACATACGAGAATAATAAGTATGATATAAAAAAAACAAGTATCAACATCGTTATCATGCACTACTAAAGTCCTGATCAACGTCATCCCTAAGTTGAATGCCGTAACCGCCACGCAGGTATGTATAGTAAAATCTATGCCTCGTCTCATAGACATTTTACATTGACAATTTTTTTTTAATGAAATTATAGTCACCTACAAGCAAACTGTTCACCTAAAGTGGTCCACGATATATGGCACGTGGCACATGGTATATCAAGAAACAGGGTATTGTAAATCGATTGATATGTATATATAATTGTATAAGTATTTAGTATTTACTTTTAGATATGTTTGTATTTATAATATGTATATATTTTTGTTTTATAGTTTATGTAAATGTATATAAATATCTATTATTTTACTTAGTATTATAAATTCCTTAGATAATATATAATGATATGTATATATAATTGCATAAGTATTTAGATATACTGTATGTCTCTTTTTTCTTTATTATTATTCATCTGTCCCTACCTTCATTTCTCTGAACCCTCCAAAGGTTGACCGGTAGATAATGCCTTAGGCATTAAGTCCGTCTTTGTGCTTATGTTAGTTGTACAAAAGTTTATAAATAAATAAATAGTAGACATTATGGGCTGATCTAAAGCCATGCCATAAAAAATAATTAAATACAAAAGACATTTACAACAATTTAAAAATTAAAACACACAGTGGCATATATCCTAAATTTGCACCGCGTCCATTATTATATTTGTTTTTATTGGAGTAAAGTAAGGGTGACAATCGATCACACATTACAACCGATAGTAAGTGATGACTAAGTACCAAGACTAAGTACAAAGATTCAAGGTGTACTTGCGTTGTCACCCAGAGGATTCAAATGAAATGCCTCGCTACCAGTAACCGGACATCTGGTTCTCAACAAGCCTACGAAATCAAAATACAACAGCGATATGTTGCTATTCTTCGAGGACGTGGAGGATCTTTCCCGAATGAGCGAAACTATTTACGTTGCAGCTTGACTTAAGAGTCGTGCAGCACGAGTCTACCACTGTTAAAATACAATAGTCAATTTAAAAAATAATCTTGGAGACCAATCTCTACAAACTGAGTGCCCCGAGCACATTTTTTTTTATGGCTGATGGCCACAGTTAGCCCGAGGGCTTTTACAGGTTCAACAGGTTGAAAGGTGGGTTGGGGTACTCAGCCGAGTGCCCTTTATCTATCGGGAAACGGCATAAGGGTTCCCAAGAGGGAGCTTCGGCTTGGACCGTTACCCTGCGCGTGAACGCAACTGTCCCGAGGATGCCCGAGAGGGCCGAACCTCGGCTCGATCAGATGCTTCTAACGGACTTACTAAATTAATATCTTTATTATTAACGACATTTACCACCACTTCGGAAGGCGATGGCGCTGGAGAAGAAGTGGCACATGTCGCTTTTGCCCTTAGGACCCTTGCTGGATACACTGCGACATTAATTAAACGCAAAAGCAAAACAGCATCAAAGCGAAAAGTAAAGAAAGAAATGAGATAAGAGTAACTAAATTATTTTACTAGAGTAAACATGAAACTGCAAACAATTAAAAAATATCACATAGCAAAATGTGCAAGAACAAACTGTTGGACAAAAATTTAACTTACGGCCCTTTGTGTCTCTAGGTCGACCGCATCGTCATCCTGATTATAATTAAAAATTGTAATATAATCAATCAACGTAGATCACAGCTCAGTCCAATTCATAAAAATAATCTTGAATGTTACTTTATTTATGAAACAAATAATGTCAAACGATCACGCAAGGCTCACGATCGTGATGACAGCGGCTTATACGCACTTTTTATAGTTGTAGGGGAGAAACCTTCATAATGTACCCTGTCTCTTGAGGGGAAGACAGAGATGTGAGATATCCCACTAACACCGCCTAGGTGGCCCACTCTCAATGCATTAGAAGGGGGGCATTGATCCTAAAAACCACGTCCAGGATAGGCGTCTCCGCCGCTAGCACCCACGTTGCAACGGCAACACGGGATCACTCCCTATCGCCGTTCAATAGTTCACTTAGATGGACGATCAGAATCCCCACCATGATCGCCGATCAACGTAAACACTCTACAATTTAAGCCTTTAAGAGCTGGTTTACAAACACCATATATCCATCCTCAATGATGCAAGATGCAGATGCCTTGTCCGCCCTGAGGTTTGAGATGCAATCGTTTGTTACCAGGTTAGATTCGTTGGCAACAACATCAGTACGGAATTATAACTATAGGGTTCTCTTTATATATAATTAAGTCGAATTGACGAATTAAAAATTATATATTTTATATAATATCAAAGAACGAGAAACATACTATCTTTTAATTACCAGAACAAATTCATTAACGGAATAAGTTATTAATAACAATAGTATGTAGAAAAATATGTAACATTTGTTTCGCCTTAAATGTAAATAATTAAAATACTTACATTAAAACGAATTGAAACTGAAAATAATAAATTATAAAATAATAAAAATAATAATAAATTACATAAGGAATAGTAGTTGGCAAAAATGCAACTCAATTTTTATTAAAAATATCATTATAAAGTTTGTAAACATTTAAAGTAATACTTATTAAAGAAAAATATGACCCGCACTCTATGCAATCACAATAAAATAGGTGTTTTCTTCTAACATTAATAACTGTATGGATAGCTACTTATTAAAAAGGGTTAAATCCTACCTAAAGGTTTTTTGTAAATTAATAAATTCCACCTTATTTTCTTTCTTAGCAGTCCAAAATTATAACACTTTAATTATTATTAACACCGAGTTAATTGTGGCTACGCGACAAGCAGTTACGACGTTTTTAAAATAACGTCCAGAGTCAATGCGAACATTAGTTCTTCAGTTTGCACTGGGTGTGAACCGAGTTTGTTAGATTTGTTTTTTTTAACCACCTACTATAACCAACTATTTTTTTTACAAATACCAACTTCGCGTACACTCTACCCTCCTTATTTAAGCAAGGACAACGGAGAAGGTTCATATTGGAGGAAATGCGTCAGACCGCATATGTCAAATCTGAATATATTTGATGATGATATTAATGTAATTTACAAACGAACACATATTTCAACTGTTGGCGATTCTTGCGACTCATGACACCCATATTTATCCTCGATAAGGAGTCATATTGTTGTCACCCTTGCGGACTAAGGTAGAATGTCTCGTGTTCGGTTTACTTTGTTTCACCATTCGGAAACAAAATAGCGCTAAGCTACTATTAATTACTGTGGGTATTCAAAAAAAAAGTAATCCTACAACATTCGGGCTTCAGATGGTTTATAACTCTGGAGTGACAATATTATTATAATTTTCAAGACCTTATTGATCAACACCAGCTAAGGATATGAGAAAATGTTCCGAATGTCAATTTTATGTACTTAACCAGACCGAAGAAGAGAGAGGGAAGGAAGGAGAACCAACTCACCGGAACTTGTTTGCAGGGCAAAGATTTCCGTGCAAATTTGAAGAGCGATTCGATGATGTTCGCGGAAGTGGGAACGGAGCAGGTCTCCAGGGCAGTCACGACGCATGTCTGCATCTTGGTCAGTTGATTACATTCCTTTTCCTGGATATAAAGAAAACATTTTTTTTATAGAATGAAGATAATTATTAAATTTCTCCAGATTATTTTACGATTTTACGACCGGACTGAGCCCACACAGAATACCAAAGGTGATGACGCATGTGTGTATTGATGAAGATGTCACGGATCGCAGTTTTAACTTATCACCAGGTGAACAGTGTGGCCGTTTGATATCCATAATGCTATTTAAAAAAAAAATATAGTTTTAGGTACAAATTTTCGTTGTTCGATGTTTTTTTATAACAATAGTGATGACAAACGGGAATTCTATTCATCTGATGGTATATGATTCATGGGACCCTTAATACACACATTCATGCTCGTAAAGTTTTAGTTGGAAGGTCTTAACAGCATAATGAGGGTCTCCGATCAGCTTAGTCACTATTTTAGGCTGGTATTGTGTTAAAAAGCATGGTCTTTGCCCTACCGCGCCGACCTGTTTGTGGAACAGCTGGTTTATCACAGCGAACTTTACTGCTTACCCCGAACGCAATCTCTGGAAGGCCATCCATCAGTTCGTCTATATTGTTCATGTCGAACTTGTCAGACATAGTGAATGTATTGTTCAAACATTCCAGGATCATGTTTTGCTTCTGCTTCAAACACTCGGGACCTTTTTCCGCGATGAAGACTGAAAAGTTCAATGAATTTGAATGTCTACCGGGTCGATATTGATCAAGGTTATTAACAGTTGACAACGACTGCGCAGGATATATTATAGTGCCGTGAGCGTCCGCGCAAACACAGAAGCTCAATTATATCAACTCGTGAATGACGACAGTAACAGACACGGTAACATTCCAGTTTATAACATGAAGCTTTCTTCCATGAGCGACCACAACATCTGCTGGTATCGCCGGCCACATTCTGCTTCCGATTGAGTATGGAATGAAGAGTTCCATCCCCTGAAGTAGCACAGCGGAGACAGAATCGGCAATAGCGTTTATTTTACTTATTTATTTATACTTTATTGCTTATACATTATATATTTATACTCGCCTTAAACATAAAATGATTACAAAGAGTGGACTTATTAGTATTCTCAGCCAGTCAACTTTGATGTGGTGTGATGATATGAAGGTGCAGCTATCAAGAATAACTTACAAAATGAAAATATTATATATAGTAAACCTATAATATACTAGTATTGGACTCATTAACCCTTAGTCCGATATGTGCAATACATCGGTGGTAGATTCAGATGCAACTGTCAAAACCACCTATTGATTAGAGTGACACATATATAACACCGGTAAACCCGGTTCATATAATATATGTACACTGCCGGCCAAAAGTTTAAGACCGCACATAAACAACATAATTATCCACCAATTGTAATAAAATCCTATAGTATAAATAAAAGATATGCACATCTGGACATTCTATTGTTAGTATCGAATATTAAGAGGTCATTCTTTTGTTTACTTAAAAGTTGTTGGACAATAAACATTAATTGTTTTCAAACACTGACAATCGCTGCGCTAGAGCCAGGTGGTAGAGTCGTAATAATATTTTTATAATGTCCTCATTACTAATTACTTCGCTTTTGTTACGTATTGGTTAATAATTACGATTATTTAGCTCCTGAAAACACCTGACTTATTATTACCAGAGTTTACTTGGCTTTGTTCACAAACAATCTCGATTGGTCTGAACTTGTGGTTTCTACAGTGAAGACGTCATAAAATGGGAAAAGCTCGAGAAATTAGCAGTGAAGTGCGTTCTGCCATCGTTGTTCCACATAATGAAGGCAAATCCGAACGTGAGATTGATTCACAACTGAAGTTATCGAAGACTTGTGTTCATGGCACAATAAATCGATACAGGGAGACAGGCAGTTTCAAGATGGTCCACGCTCGGGAAGGCCAGCACGCGAAATAGAAGCTTAACAGTATCAGAAATCCGCGTTGAAGTAAACAACATTATTAGCACACCTGCGACTGAAAGTATCTCTCCATCGTTTGCCTGGTCTCCCTTCTCTCCTTTTCTTGTCCCTTGGTATCCATTGTATAAGACGTTTTGTCCATCGGTTATTCATCCTGCAAACATGTCCTGCCCAGTGCCATTAGAGTAATCGAATTCTTTTTCTTACCTCTATTACTTTTGTTTTGCTTCTGATGTCACTGTTGCGAATTTTGTCTGATAGCTTAATTCCAAGCATGCTCCTTTCCATTTTCCTTTGGCATATGGCAATTTTTTCTATATCTTCTAATCTTTCTATAATCTATCTTTTCTTAACGACCACGTCCTACACCCATATGTTGGCATGGTAATACTGTTGCTTCGTAGACTCGTTTCTTTATATTTATTTTTTAATTTTTTCCCACAAGCTCCAATATTTTTTATAGTAAGTTATTTTTATTTGTATTTCTTTTGCGGTGCTATTTCCAAAAGATACTAATTGCCCTAGATAAATGTATTCCGATACGTATTCAATTTTTCCTTCCTCTATAATGTCTTGCGTGTCTCCATTAGTTAGAACCTTAGTTTTCAATGTGTTGAGTGACAGTCCCACTTTGTGACTTTCCAATGCTAATTCGCTGACCATGCTCTAGACCTCTGTTGCGCTTTCAGCGAATACCACGATGTCGTCGGCGAAGCGCATGTGGTTCAATAGCTCCCCGTCAGTATTTACTCCTATCTTTTCCCAGTACATACGTCTGAAGACAGATTCAAGCACTGCGGAAAATATTTTTGGCGAGAGCGGGTTTCCCTGTCTAACCTCTCTTTTTATAGGAAACTCTGTACCTTCACGTTCTAACCGTACTTTAGCGTGGCATTTGGAGTAGATACTATATATGATATTTATGTACGTTGGATTAACGCCTTGTTGAGTCAGTGACGTCCAATTAGCTTCAAAATATCAAAAGTGTCAAAGGCCTTCGTGTAATCTATATAGTTTATGTACAATGTCTTTCTATATTCTTTGGCTTTTTCTATTATTTGCGTTATGACTTGCATGTGATCTATAATTGAGTTTTGATCTTTAAGGGTTTTAAAATAATCTATTAATTGTATGTTTCATATATTAAAAGTATATGACAACCAGTATCCTCACTCAAAAATTAACGTGTCAAACCCACGCATCCAAATTTTTTAAGTTTTAAGTAACATTTGGTTAAGATCTCTGTAAACTTTTTTGTTTAAACAAATACACATCACAGTTTTATAATAGTGTTTATAGATGAAATTCCTGTTATTATGATATTTCATAATTGTTCGATAGTTTGATAAATCCTACTATCGAATAATTATTATTTGGATTTTTTTTCTTTTTATGGAATAGGTGGCCAACGAGCGGGCAGCCCACCTGGTGGTAAGTCATAACCGCTGCCCCGCATAATCTGCAGCATCAGATGAGACGCAAATGCGTTGCCGGCCTTTAAGAATGGTGTAAGCTTTTTTTTTGAACGTCCCCAAGTCGCAATTTAAAGGAAAGTTCGAATATTAACCGATAGAAAATTTCGTCATTGTAAGCTGTCGCAGTTGCATTTTTTTTTCACATTTTTTATTACACATGCATTTTTTTTTATTATTTATTTATTTATTTATTTTCACCACAACTAAAATACATAGAATAATTTTTACATAATAGAAACATGTTCTCCTTAATAAAAACATTAGTACATAGTCGTGGCTCACTGATGCCTGCAGTAGGTATTAAAAAACCTGTAAATCACAGGACATCAGGTCACCATTCCGCAGAACTTACGTATACAAAGAGTTCAGTAAAGTTTGCCAAATATTCCATGAAAATTAAATTAAAAGTAAAATAAACAATCAATTAACATTAGGAAGCAATAACTAGTTATAAGACTTATGATAAATAGGCTTATTACCTTATTAAAATATGTGAAAATTTTAATAAATCTAAAATATACATAATTAAAATATATTAAATAATTAACAATCTAATTAACTTAATTTAAAAAGAGCGCCCAAACACTTGTTGTGTTTTGAAATACTCGCTCACGTATTGAAGCGTACATATGTGTTTGCGAGTGTAATAGTGTCTCATGTTTGTGATATAATATATACTTTAACATAAAATTATTAAAACTATTAAGAGATCACTTCTAGGAATTTCTCAACGTCAATGTAAGTTTGTTCAAGCAGCCATTCGCGAAGAACACGTTTTAAGTTGAACTTGTTTAAAGCATACAATGACAATTTCTTATTAAGTTTGCTGTATAAGTAAGGACCTAAAAATATAAAGAAGCTATGACTAAAACAAGTTCTTAGTTTTACAGTTCTAGCAACAACTTTACTTCGGGTCAATAAGACATTTGAGTAATGCATTAACCTATGCTGATTGAGAATTGTGTCCTCTACAAAAGCTGCCTGACCGTAAACAAGCGACAGTCTTTATAAAGCGCATCTGTAGGATAAAGCCGAGGTTTGGAGAAACAAACCTTAAGCAATGCTCTTTGTGCTCTTTCAATTTGTATAAGATTTGACTTAGCAACTCCACCCCACGTAGATATACAATATTTAAGAATTGATTGGCACAGAGAGAGATAAACCATTTTTAATATGTCAGCATTTGCTGAATAGCGAAGTATTTTAAAAAATGTAGATAAGTTTACGCACCTTGTTTGATAAATATACTATGTGTTTTTTAAAATTAAGATTTCTGTCAATGACAACTCCGAGATAAACCGTAGAAGTGGTCGTTTCAATGTGTTTCAATGTTTCATTACATCGAACTAGGGAATAATCAACGCATCAGTGCCTCCATGTTCACGGAGATGTTTACGGCACTATTATATATATGCGTATATTATACAAATCCTGTATTGATGATCATATCATAGGTAATAAACAGAAGATATCGATCGACGCGGTTAAAATCTATCATACTATATACTGTCTAATATAAATATAAATGACACATATAATAGATCATATATTTTTACATCAAGAACATAACTCACGCGCGATCCTGTCGCCATCCTTATAGCAAATGAACTCGGCAAGTTGCTCTGTCACATTATGAAGAGGCTGTATGTGCTTACGTTCCTCTTGATTGAGGCATTCCTTCGTCGTGTTTACGAGATCACGGAAACAACGCATGTATACAGGTCTTTTGTCACAGTACCTGAAAAATGATCAAACATAAAATTTGGTGGTACTTTTCCGTATAGTTTTTGAGAAAAGTTTGGATAGATGTCCAAATCTCTTTCATCTCGACGGTTCACGTACGGCCGAATGGTGAATTAAAAACTTCAGCGGTGTTTTTGTCCTCCTCATCCTCAACCTCATCGACAATTATCGCAGACCGTAAAATATATAGTCGACGCATTATGAACTGAGGCTTCGGGTCATAAATCATATTTATCTATCTGTCTCGCCCGCACTTACAGGTCTTATGGAGAGGTGTAGTGATGTGAGTAGGAATTGTAGAGGTGCATATCGATAACGGGATAGGTACGATCGATATGCTAAATTATGCTAAGTATTAATAGGGATAATTTTTCGCTATCTGAAAATAAAAGTTTTTAATTTGTAAGATAAAATGTTTGTTTCGACGTAATCATAGAGAAACTGATATATAGTTCGTAATGTGGGCCTGAAAAGGGCCGTTTTTATCTTTTCTAGGGATATTTCTTAGTTCTTCAATCATCCGTATCTTCCCCATTCGCCATAGAAAATAAATTCTCCATTGTGCGTATTGCGTAACGAAGTGTAAGTAACGTAATGAGTGTCATAACAAAAATCTTAATTTATAGAAAAACAACAACCCTTACTCGTAACGACCAATCAGGAGTCACAGTGCTAATGAATGTCACGATGACGCATTGGCCCCACGTGCGCAGGCAGCTAAGTATCGATAACGGGTTGCATTGCGTGCACATTCCTACTATCAGTGACATTTATTGCCCGACGACTCAGTTTAAAATGCATCGACTATAGTAATATAGCCTATTCGCGCTTATCACGGGTCTCTACGTCTATTTAGCGGTACGGATTTTGAGCGTTCAACGAGATTCGGAACAAATCACGTATTATTAACCATTTTTTGACATACAGAACGAATTAAATAACATAAAAAATACGATTCAAAAATAAGTAGCTAAAAAATTCAAATTACAAAACTTCGCAGTGACAATATAATGATAAGTCATGCGATGATTGTACTTTATGCGTACATCTCTATATAAGACGTAAGAATTGTCCTCGAATTAGACAGAAAAAATCACTTCTGCGTACGCTTAAGATCAGTTGCCTGTTAGCGACCTATACTATATTCACGAAAGCTAATGAAGCTTATCGTATCGGAGCTTATTTCATCTAACGCCTGAAACTAACCTCTACAAGGAATGTGGATATTTTTGTCGCCATATTTCCTGTCAATTCTAAAGTATTAACAAAATACTTAATTGATTTATTATTGATTTATATATATGGTTACCCTTTAAAAGGGAATACAGTACTTTTTTTAGTGTTTTATTGGCTCACATGTCGGGCAGCATTAAGAAATAGTTATAGGTGACGTAACAGTTTTAAGTTGAAAGATGTTTTGCTTTGAATCGTGTAATGTCTTTCATTGTTTTCGTTGTTTAGCATTCATGAATAGAATATAGATCATGCACTACAAGCACAATAGTAGCGTTAGTAAACACGAAAGCATGAAGAATGCAAAAAAACAAAAGAGCATTTGTACGATGTTTTATACTACCGATGCGAATGTGGTTTTATAAAGCATAGAAAAAAATTAAAATTTTATTGTCTCACCAGCAAGGAACTATTTGAAACAGCTTTCGGTTATATGTGTGCTTGTTTGTGTGCTTGCATGCATGCGTGCATGGTTACGTTAATAAGGTACTCGGTTTCTTTTTTACACCAGACAGCATTCCAGTAAATTTGGCCCTACCCCAGCCTATTTATATGCAACTAATTTATAACCCCTACATAACTTTACCACGCAAAAAGCTTTCAACAAAATTAGTAGACAGCGGAGTAAGTTAGTAGTGGTAGTTTACGAGCTGGAGTCATGGCGCAGTTAAAACTTTGTTATAGTGCAATTTGTTATTTTTTATAGCGCTTTCCGGGATACCATGCAAAAAAGAAACGCATAGCGCAAATATTTCTGAACATATGATAGAAAGAAAGCGAAGATTTTATTACTGGTAACGAGATATTCCATTTTGGTCGTCAAGGGTGACTACGCATCAGCGTTACGATTCCTACGACCCGTTACGACTAAAGTACATATGTGAATGTGTATATATTACCACATATTGATGGAAACAATTATAATATTTTGCCGCTACTACAAAGTACGTGCACGAACAAAGCACTAGACGTTACTCCAATTGGGGCCGATGCCCTCAATCAAAGTCAGCGTCAAATTTCATGATTAATTCGGCACTAGCATTATTTGCTACTTGTACACTTACGTTACGTATTATGTAAAATTTAAACGAGCAGGATTTGCATTACAGTAACAAAACTAGGAAGCGCTTATTGTTAAAACGTCGAACTCACACGTGGATTACAATTCCCGGGTGACTTGTACTGAAAAACATTCTATTTCGTGTGTGGGTGGCGAATGTCCATCTAATTTGTCCTCATAAATTTACTTTTACCTAATGCTTACTACGTAATGTTTATATAATTTTGCTAATTTTATACAATGATAATAATTTAAGTGTCATGTAGACATGTTATGTCAACATGACACTTACAATAACATACATAAGACGTAAGATAATTGGTTGTCATAAGCGGCGGAGTTACCACCGTCATACATTAATTGGTTATAAATAAAAAGTACTTACTTTTTGAACACTTCATCAACTCGGCCGTCAGGTCTAGCCTTCTCGATTTCTTCATTAATGGCATTGAAGTCGGCCAGCTCTTGGGTACATTCACCGAATTTCTTGACAGCTGTCTGAAAACAAGAAAAATAAAACAATAATTATAAAATCTATCTATATTTCCTTGCAAATACCCGCGCGTAGGGAAAGTATTAAAGGTCCGGAAGGCAACTTGATAAAGGCTGTTGAGAATTTGACCTCATCTCCTCTGGTCTTTGTCATAAACATTAGTGTTTAGATGAAAGTGGTTTATCAGCATATCGCTACGCGTACATTATTGCTGACTGCTTCGTCGTGGGTTAAATATCCAACCGAAAAACAATATTTGTGCATTTCAAATTCGTCATCGTGTATAGCGGTGTTCAATACATGTTCTATGTATGTCCCGTGGCCTTGACACTGCGTCTGGACCCTCCGGTTTTATTACAGACGCATTATATCTTGTTTATGATAAGGAAAGAGGACTACGAGTAGGGGACTGTGTTTGCCCGAGTGCTTACGGCTCAATATTATTATATCGTGCATATAATATCATCTGAAATAACCTGATTATTTAGTCATGGTCAAAATCGACATCGTCATCTTCATCAAAGGTTAAGTTGTTTTACCGGACGTTTTTAAAGTGTTAATGATAGATAGAACACGATATATCCAAATTTGATTACGATACATACGCAGTAATAGGAGTAGATCGCGTAAACAGGACAAGAAAGCAGACCACTGATAAAGCGTAACGTTTAAGGTACTTCATATTGCAATGAATGAACAGTTGGGCAAATATAAGCCTTCGGTTAGGCAAATTTGATATAAACTTGCTCAACTTGAGGTGGTGGACAGATATTAGAATAATATCCACTTTAGACTAGTCTAAATCGAGATACTAGAGAGTAAATCGAGTTATAATTATATATTAAACTTATACACGGAGTTATGATTTTTAATTTTAACCATTTACTACAATTTTAGGCTCGTTTCAATTTTCATGTAGATTAGAACTCTAAAATTACATTTTTCATTTAATATTTATACAGTGAAGATTAATGCACGATATAGTAAAAGGCGCTGTAACTATTCAAAATTGACAAACATATATACTTTTATGAAAACCGTTTTAGTTGAACATTAATCAAAAATCTGTCAAAGATATACGAAATATACAAGAAATTACAATACAACTAAAAATCTAATAATTTGTGTGGAGTATAAAATCTATGAATCGAAACTTATCAATGTTAGTGAGGGTAATTCACTACGCTAACGTTCTTGAACCTTCTTGCAAATTTAAATAGATGCTTAGAAGTTTGATAACAATGTTTTAATGTAGCGAATCAAATTTGATTTGGAATTTAAATTGTGAAATTGAAATGAAACATTGTTTTAAGATTGAAATTCAAGAAGTATAGTGATACATAGATTGGCAACATAGTTCTTTTCGTTTTTAGTTTGTCTTTAAATATTTTTGGCATTATTTTTTTTTTATAAATGTAAAATTATTTTATTTAAATCTATTAAGGTCTTTCCTATACATCTGAATGTCTATAGAACGTCTTCAATATCAGTCAAATGTATATACTTTGAACTAATTGTCGAAAGGTCAAATGGAGAGCGCACTTTTCATTCATCAATCAAGAGAATAACACTATGTGTATCTAGAGTACATATTATTTAAACATACAAGGAAAGTAATATAATAATATAATATATTAATAGTAATATAATAATATATAATAATATAAAATAATATAATATAAGCAAAGTATTTTATTTTAATGAGACGACGGGATGAATATTTTTTAAAACGATATCCTCATTCAGCTGTTGACTCACAACGTTGTTTGACGTTCAAGAACAGTTGAATTACAATGTTCGACTAATGCCTAATAACATTACCAATATCCCGTCAAACACTTCCAACTAAACTTTCTACTGGGAAATGTTTCGAGGACTATTGTTAAATCCTAAACTATTAGTATATTGACGCATTTGTGCGATAAAAGTTAAGATATTCTATAGCTCTATTATATAGCTTCCTTTTAGATGCTATAGTTTTTGCAAAACGGAAAAACGATATGTACACATCGATTGTATATTCATGCTGTCCCGAGGGCCGCTAATCAATGAGCAGTTCGGGTTTCGCACCCAACACTCATGCACACATCAAGTGCACCGCATCACGGAGCACATTCTCAGTAAATTTCTTCAGGGCTACCAAACTGGGGCACTTTTTCTCGACGTGGAGAACTTTCGACAAGGTCTGGCACAACGGACACATATACAAACTATATGAGCTCGGAGTGCAAGATCGACTTGTACTTATCATACGAGATTTTCACCGAAATCGAACCTTTCGTTACCGCGTTCCGAGGTTCACCCAATTTGTGCCGGAGTACTCCGGAGGCTCCGTCCTAGGTCCTATTTAATACGGACTCTACACCAACGACATACCGCGCACTCGCGGTGTAGAGCTTTTCTTTAAGAGTTTTTTTTTTGTAGCCCTTTTCGCCGATGACACCGGTCTCTACCTGTCTGTATTTAAAACAGACACTATTTGTAAACGCCTCCAATCTGCAGCCAACACCTTAGGGAAATGGTTTCGGAAATAGAGGATCGAGGAGACCCCACCAAAAGTGCAGCCATGTACTTCTCTCAGCGCAACAAAACGCCGCATCTCCAAACTATAGAGGTATTTGAGACAGTCAAATACTTAGGCGACATTAGATGAAAGACTCACCTTCCGTCCGCATAACAACCGCGTACGGAATCGAGCAGCGTTCGTCCTAGGTAATTTGCACCCGTTACTCAATAAAAATAGGTAATACAAAATCGTTTCATGCGCAAGGCCACTGGTGCGCCGTGGGTCTTGCGTAACGAAAATCTACACATAGATCTTGAGCTGCCGACCATAGCCGATATTTCGACTCTGCCGTCACACACTCTAACCCCTTTATGTAAGTGCCACCACTTACAATCCCATCGCTAATCACAGATTTACCCGCGTCCGAAGGAGACCGAGGCACGCCCTCGACGCCCTGACGACGCAACCACCAGGGCCCAAGCCCTCCATAAAACACAACACACGTACATTGCATCCTCATATCGCCCCCGCCGACGACGAGGATGTCGCAAACAAAATTATTCGCGATACCGCCATGTCACTGGCCGGTTCTCTCCAGTCCATACAGATAGAAGCGTTGCTGAAGTTTCTTGCGCCACTTCTTCTCCAGCGCCCACGCATTCTGAAGTGGTGGTACAGGTAGTTAATAGTAATAGTAATATTAATTTAGATAATCCTCTGTCAGAAGCAACTGACCGAGCCGAGGTTCGAGGCTCTCGCGATGTATATGTATGTTAAAAAAATATAACAGGCAGAATAAATTCCGTCGATGAAAAAAATGGAAAAGCTAGGATAGCGATCAAAGTAGTGTTGCACAAAAATCACTTATCGATTAATCGGTAGTGTTAACCCTACACCACTCATGCTGTTTTTTTTATTTTATTATATTGAGAGTAACAAACGAACACACAGTTCACCTGATGGCAAGTGATTCCTGCGGCCCTTGATTTCTACATTCTTCCTTGATAAGGAATCATAATGCAGATACGTTGTCACCCTTGAGGTCTGAGATGGAATGCCTCATCACCAGTAGTAATCCCCGGATCCCAATACTCACCATACGAAACACAGCAGCATTATGCTGTTATTTAACGCTGGTATTCTGTGAGGGTGTGGTCCTACCACGATTTAGCTGACCCATTAATTCTGCAGCTAGTAATAAACTGCAGGGTAGCTCGACCACGATAGAACGTCGAAATTCAATACTATGGATAAAAATGATGGTATCGATACAATCGGAGTAAGATCTGTTCTAAGTTGTACTTTTATATCTTAGTTGTATCTTAGAAGTAGAAGTAATATTAATTTCTTAAAGGAAATAAAGATTGTCATTTTAAACATATTTAGATTTGATTAATTGAGTTTTAATTTTGCAGTACTTCTTAGATAACAATAGTATAAAATTATTGCGTATCGTCCGTTATCTTCAAAATCAATACCACAGGTGACTTTATCTTACGTCAAAATTATCGATACTATCCACAGCACTAGTGTTAAATTCTCTATGAACAGTATAAATGTTTTGGATAATCTATCAATATATAAGTAGTCTTTAGAATAACAATAACTTTACTTCAACTTTAATATGTCAGTCCGGACGAGGACGAGAACACCACGCTCTCACAGAATACCAGCATGAAATTGCAGCATAACGCTACTAAGTTTCGTGTGATAAGTGGAGGGCCGAGGACCCAATTATAGCAGACGAGGAACTCCGTCTTAGTGGTGAAGACGCACGTGCATGTTGAACTACTGTCTAGTATGGATTTAGATGTCATGGTTTGCAGTTATTACGTACTTTCAAATGTAGTTTGTGTTAGTTTGTGATAATAAATGATACACTTATTTATTTTCTTATATGAATGCTTTTTAAATTAAACTATAGGTGGCAAACGTACATTATTAAAATAGTATATTTTCGGTCCACAACAGGTCAGTAACAAGTAATAACAAAACATCCTAACTTATCAACATAATGAGATGGGCCAACTTGTAACTTGTGGGAGAAACATATTTTATATTTATATATAGTTGTTATCTTTGTACCCGCGTTTCTGTGTCGATAAATAGGTACAATCCCGCGATAAAATAAAAACAACTTTTTTTAAACTAAAGGTGATAAACCAGCACGCAATACACCTGATGGTATTTAATGACTGCGGCCCGTAACATAAATGCTTCCTCCATATTTAAGATGCACATTGTTCCAGGACTAGGATAGAAAATCCTATTATTGTATTTACTGAAATTGCGTCACCGGTTCCCTACACTCGCTATACGAAACACAGCTGCATTATGCTTCTTTCCCCGGTGGATTTTACCCATTCATTCATTGCATCAGGTCTTGACCCTTGTGACCTTTACAGTCCAGAGGAATGTACTGGAGTAAGGATATACTTCTGCCAGCGTAGCATTTAAATGAATTGCAAATCGCATATGTAATCTTCAATCACTTGATATTAGAGCAATCATTTTAAAAGTGGCATTCTCTTTGCAACGACATCCTCGTAAAAGTGACCGTATTGCTAAAGCTGTACGGATGTATTTTCATTGCTGTTTATTTTAAAATTACAATTGACCCACCTGACGAATCAAATATCATCATATCAATCATACCTTTTGAATCCCCTTTGTATGACTTATTATGTGCTTATGCTATTTATAAATTATGGCTTTTGGCTATGTTGATAAAAACTCTTTGGTGGCGTAGTTGACGGAATATCTGACGGAGGTGAGAAAGATTATTTTTGAAATACAAATTGTAGGTTTTCATCTCCGAGTGTAATTTATGTATATATCGTGTCCTTAACACAACATTCGAATCTTTCTCCAATCTCATTGCTGAAGCATTACAAAGAACAAAGTGTAACTGTTTCTGTTGGTGTGAATGATTACGGCACTATGATATATGCTACACTGTTATTGTTATCTAACACAGTATAACGTCGTGGACGTTATCGGGGAGGACAACATAGAATATCTGTATATTTCAACACGTCGATCGATATAACACATTTAAGCCCAACCAAAAATAAAACGTAGGACGTAGACTTAAACAAAATACTGCCCAAACTTTGGCCTTCATGCAGTTTCTTCTTTATTTAGTACTTCTGCTTTAATAGCGATTGTTACTAAGTAACAAAAATAGTTGTTTAAAGTTTAACGTTCATAACAATTGAATAGCAACAAGTCATTAACATTGTATACATTAAGTGCTTCGAAACCAGTCCATGCAAAGGTCATTGTAAATTTAACAAAAACATTGGGAAGGCCGTATAAGTTTTAATTCCAACTTAACTTCAATGAATAAAGAAGGAGTTTAAATAAGATTAAAGTATTTGATGCAGTTCTTGAAACAAAGTTCATTTTTCTTGAGCTAATTATACAATTGTGAATACTACATAGAATGGATTATGTTGAGTTATTAGATATAACTACGACATTGAAGTTATTCAATGTCGTATTTATATGTTACGCAGTTTCAACTGGTTCAATTACTTAATTTACTTATAAACATTCCTTACACTTTATAGGTTTCTGCTTATTTGTATTTGTAATGAAAATTTGTATAATTATGATCATGCACATTGTGAGTTGAGGTAACAGAGCGTTCAAGTTTGAGAGTAACAAACGAACACACAGTTCACCTGATGGCAAGTGATTCCTGTGGCCAATGACAACTGAAGTCGCCTTTGACAATAAATCATAATGCAAATGCGTTGTCACCCATGAGGTACTGGAAATGGAATGCGTCGTCACCAGTAATAAAGGTCTCCGAATCCCTACACTCACCATACAAAACACGGCAGCATTATGCTGCTTTTTTCGGCGGTATTCTGCGAGGGCAAGGTCCGACCCCGGTCGAGCTGACCCATTCATTCGGCAACTAGCAAAAACTGCAGTTGAGCTCTACCACAGTTAAAATTTCTTGTTAAAATTCATAAACAGACAGACATAGTTTATTCTCCAATGCCAGTGCCAATGAAATCCACCGTAATAATAGCGTTTGAGCATGAATGGATCGGCTCGAACGAGGAAAGACCATGTTTTCACATAAAACTTCATTTACACAAATATTAAACATACTACTCCCTCACTGCTGTGTTTCGTATTAGTTTAAGAAGCCGAGGATCCAATAACGAGTGACGAGGAATTCCATCTTAGTTCTCAGGGATGAAAACTGATGATGAGTATTGATGTAGATGTCAGGGGCCGCAATAAACACTTACGATAAGGTAAACTGTGCTCGGTCGTTACCCTTTGTTTGTATAATATTATTTAAGTCATTATAATTATTGTATGATGAATGATATTAATTAATGTGTGATGAGTTTGATGAGTTCGTGAGAGTATTTGAAATAATTGAACTTTGGATTATGATGACCCACAGCGTACAGGATGTTATTGCCACAGCGATACTGTTTGATTAGATATCATCAATTCTAACAAACTATTATTATCTATTCACGAACATACATGTTATTTATTTATTTAAAAAAGACATCTTTATATGATTTTTATCCTGATATGTGTTCACCGACAAGTGTACGTATACGTATCTTATAGTTAAAAAATAATAAAAAAAAAAAGTTTGACAATGAGTTACGAAGAACATGATCATTCAAATTAAAATAAAAAATAGTTGGGACACATAATATTAACAATAAAAAAAATCAAAAATAACTTTAAATATATTTTTCATTACCCAAAAATAATCTTTGAAATTATAATCGAATTAAATTTATATATACAATCATATCGCTGATTAGATTTATGTCAACTCTCATATTTGTTTGGCTGTGATAAGTTACTTTAACATCATACGAAACACAGTAGTGCTAAGTCGCTATTTCGCGGTGGTATTCTGTGAGGGTGTGATCGCCGAGACGCAATCAGCCTATAGCTAAAACAAATTGCGTGTCTCCAACACATCATCAAAGATGTGGATTTAAATGTTAATGGCCCAATTTTAGTTTAGTACTCGATCAACGTGATATGATAGATATTATATAGACCAGGGAAGTCACCTATTGCTTAACAATTGCAAATTCAACTTTAGATAGTACATATCTTCGATAAACGTTTGTAAAGACTAAACTATTACGTTTACACTCAATAAATTTCAAAGTTGGTCTGTTGGCGGAGTAAGCTCGAGGTAGAAAAAATCAATTTCTGTTTTAATAGATTTAAGTCTATATAGATTGATAATTATTTCTTTCCTTAGAGTAAAAACCAAACCAATTAAATTGTTAATTGCAATTTTAAGCGCATCCAGTGCTACGTGCTATGCGCTAGCTATGGAGGAAAACAACGTAATAAACAAACGTAAGAATTATGTCTAAGAAATAAATTAAAATTAACATTCAGAGCAATATAAAGTCCGCCAATCTAGAGGTCATCTCGAGAGGGGAGGCCTCTTATAGGGCTATTAGGGAAAAATACACTTTACGATTTACAATTTACAATATCCGGTCACACGCCTGAAAAGTTTTATACGACCAAAGCTAAAAGCCATAGCAACTGCTATTTAGTCAAGATAAAAGTCTACGCTTTTACCCTGTACCACTTGAGAAGGCCGATGATCTGAGACTAGAAGTGTCTAACCTAAAAGGGCTGTTATAAGATTGTCTAGAAGTGTGCTTATGAATAAAGGGTTGCCTTACAGCTGTCGCCTTTTATAACAAAAAAAAACCTTGACATCGTAGTACGTATTGGTGACATGAATATACAAGTAATTAATTACAAAGCATATTAGAAATATCGTATTGTCAAAAATTCTAGCAAAACAAAATTTGTATTATAATTAATAATCTACGTCAGTCCTTCGACTAGATTTTCCGTTTAGATGTATATGTATGATATATATATATATAGGTCACATGTGAAATCTTTACAACGCGTGTATTACGTAATATGATTGACATATTTTGATGATGACGCAACTGTTCCAATGTACAAGTAACGGAAACGAGTAGTAGCTTAACATGATCTGTACATTTTCGATGCCAAAATCCAAGCATGACGTGAGCGATGACGATCTAACACGCGATCAAAAGGACGAAAAAGACACCTATTATTTATATATTTAACTAATACATACGTCACATCTAATTATTGGTACGGGGGCAGAAGAACTTGCTCGAAGCACAAAGTTCACAAGCAAACGTGCTTGTGAACTTTGAGCTTGTTTGTCACATATAATAATAAACAGTCATATGAAATAAAACGAAAATTACATTTATTATTCATTTGTTAGTGTGTAATTTAAGTAGACAAAATAAATAGTTTTCACGTTGTAATTATTTTGTTGCCAACCTATTTGTATGAGTACTTTATAGAGTTTATATATTGTTTATACATTACTATTGACCGCTCAAATTTATTTAACGAAAAATTATCAATTTCATTTTAAATTGGTTACATACTCTTAATGCGACGCTTTTCCAAGGGATTATAGGATAAACGAAGAAACGGAAATGAATACGGAATGAGATAGATGTACATTGCGGAGCGGCATTAAGAGAATTTGTATTCCGGCTACATGCTAAGTTGTATCCAATGGACAGAATGAGAGTAGAATCTACATACAGACAAAAAACGCGTTTAATACGATATGAGTAGAGGTAAGAATTAAACCTAAATCTAAATAAATCTATAATATAATCTGTAAATATCAAGCACTGTATGTTTGTGTTTACTTATATACATGTATTAACTTGAATCGAAAAAAAAATAAGAAAAATCTAGTATAGTTAACACTAAACGTACCACGATCGGTCATATAACATAACGTTTCACTTAGAAAAGACTAAACAAATTATATAAAACGGTAAATTGACCGATCGTGGTAGGTTTAGTGTTAAGATAGTTTAACTAATACCAACGTAATTTAGTATTACAGTGTTACTGTTTCGTCTAATTGTGACGAGACATTCCACCTGAACCTCAGGAGTGACAATAATGTTTTTTTTATCAAAGACGAATATGGATGTCAAAGGTCGAAGCAATAACTTACCATAAAATGACTCGTTTGCACTTATCACCCCACTAATATGATAAATTAATTAAATTGTATTTTTACTCGCAGCAAATGGCACAAATGAAAATTTTGGCTTAAAATAAAATAATATAATGTAAATAAAGTAATGCGGATTACAACGAAAGATAAACATCACCACCGGCAACTTATTTAATTAGTCATGAAAATACATTACAAATAAAAAAAAAGCCTAGATTACAAATCGGCGTAAAAAAAATCGCAAAACCAAAGACGAGAGAAATTGCGACTGTTTATTTGACGAAAGTAATATAATCTCATGATACGCTCTTACTAAGTCTTACGAGATCTCTTAATTTTTCTGAGATAAAACGATTGTTTCCCACCGATATTCGTCCCCATTAATCCTAGAAAAATACTAAATGCGCATGCACTGTCATCTCTGGGAACTAAGATGTAATACCCTACCAGTGATTCGGTCTCCAGTACACCAAACAAAATGTACCATCTTCAATTATGCTCTGGTATTCTTGTCAAGCTGTTTATCTGGTGGGAATGTACTATCCCTATCGATACGACTTGCCCCATACATGCCGCAGCAACGTTTAAGCTGCAGTATCACATCACCACATTTACAACTAACTTATTATTATTTTTATTAATTTTAATATTTTTATTATTATTAATAATAGACTAGAAGCTGACGATAGTCGTAAAAAAAAACATAATAGTATTAGTTGCTTCAATGCAAACCAGTTCCTTGACCTATATTGCAGAGTTCGAAACTATCTTTCGAAATAATAACTAACAAGGAAACAATTGGCTTTTTGCGTTACTTTTTTTCTATACAGCATTTATGTATTTATTTCTAGAGATCATGATAATGTAAGAATATTTTACACATGTCACTGAGGTATTTTATTTTTATCTTATTCTACATATATTTTTTCTAGAAGAGAAAAATTTCTCGAAGGCTAAAGTGATCACCGTCGCCCATGAACCAGAGTTCGAAGCGCCAGAGGAGTTGAAAGCACGTTGCCGTGAAGAAAGGAGTAGGCTCTTTTCTTAAATCTAGATGTCATGGGCCGCAGGAATCAATTACCATCAGGTACACTGTGTGCTCATTTGTTACTCTCAATTTAATAAAAAAACGACCGCCGAAACAGCGGCCTTTCACACCGTGTAAATTCAATGTATTTTAAATAACTTCATTTCTTATTTTTGATATAAGATGTGAATAGAGTGGCAACATCGCCATTTATATCCACTTTTCCCGACTCAGAGGGCCCCAACTCGCGAGTCTGTTCCGTTAAAGCTCTAGAGGTCAAAAGACCAACAGCATCAAAAAAATGCTAACAAATTCCGTATACAACGACGATATATGCGCATTTAAAGCGAGCATAAAAATTTCAATAGGTAGTCCTACCTCGTACGTGCTGATCCATTCATTCTGCAGCTAGAAACAAACTGCAGTGTAGCTGTACCACTGTTTAGAATGCCTTTTCTCCACGTCCGCAACACATACAATGTTTGTTTTGCGCCTAAATTTGCCTCCACTTTATTGGGCATGCTTTATATTGAACTTGAAGAAGTGGACTGAATGCCCCCGTGTTTGTGCGAATAAATACGGCACTATTATATTTTCTGCACGGTTGACATCATCTTGTAACAACCAGAAGATATCGCCGTTGTCGCAATCGACATAGACGACATCATCGTCGATGGATTATAAACAAATCTTATAAGGCGCAAGAATATTTCCTCATTAGATTATATAACATTTAATTGGCATTCAAACCCCAGTATATTTGCGGTGCACACAAGGTCAGTAATAACAAGACAATTAACCTAACGACATATCAATATACTTAACCGAGACTTGTTACTTGCGGGTAGAATATAAAAATAAATTGGATATTTCTGTAAAGTTAAACTTACGATTGTGCCACCAATGTTTCCGTTTCGGTAGCTCGGTGATAATTTCCAAAGGTTCGTTGTCTTTTTTTATTTAATTAAGGGTTATAAATAAGCACAGAGTGATGACAGCGGACACTATATTCATTCATAGGAAAGATTAAAGGAAAACATGCGTTGTCACGCTGGACAACTGGACTAAGTAAATAAGCACACACACAATCATTAATAGTGAGTGCCTCTCTGACTGCGCAAATGGCTACGGCTGCTTTACGGCACTTTAATATATACCGCGCTGTTAATGTCAACGGCGTTATCATTAACCCAAGGTATAATTTAAAAAAAATATGAATTACGGTTGAATTTTGATCACTGGGCGACAACTAGTTTATTCTTATTACGCGATACGAATGAATAAATGAACATTTGAAGAGAATACTTAACTTTTCTCCTCAATTGTAACATTACATTACATTATTAGGTAGGTCATTTAACAGGTGGGTAGGCAAGCAATGGCTTGCTTTTGACATCATTTGTATTTAAAAAAAAATTGAAAAGTTATAATAAAAAAAAAACTTTTCAATTTTGTCTGTCATTATTTACAATAATTAAGATATAACCAGTGATCGAATTCAGATATTAAAAAATCTGGCGATATAGGTGTTATAATTATTAATATTTTTGAACGCAATCGCAATTGAGTTATTTAACCCGGGACGAAACATGACGCCGCCCTGACCAGTTACGACAGTCAAAAAAATTAACAGTAAAAAAAGTAAACACAAAGTTTTACAAGTGTAGTTAAAAAAAATTATTATTTTTATATTTATGACCATGTGGGAGTAAAACAAACTGAGACACGGCCATGACGATCTTAATCATGTTCCCGCATTATGGTACAGTAAATTGATTTAAAGATTTCGTTACCCTAATCCAAGAGTACCTAATTAATATAAGTTAAATTTAACATTTAACTCGATATTCAACGTTAACTATTGCAAAATTTTAAACACTACTATTACGTTGACCTTTCTTGTTAAACGCATGGTCAGTAAAGCAATTTTCTTCGATCTCTGCGATCTATTTAATTTTTTATTTCTCAGTTACTATTATAGACGACCGACTAGCACGACATCGTTATCATAGTAAGTATTCTATAAAGGCCTTATTAAAACATTCAAATTATTCAAACATACGAGAGAGACAAATATACGAGAGACAAACTCACAGCAACTCTCTAGAGAAATTTGCAAACACACCGCTATTTGTTTCAGCGAGTCGTCTACACCAACTTAATATAGTTCCGAAACGAATTAATAATAGAGCACATAACTATCAAAGTCAAAAGCCTCATACGAACATCAAATTTGCCGACGGTTGGTTGAAATATATAAAAAAAAGAATAAAACTGGAAAGAAACAATGGGATTTCTTTTTTCTTCTTATATCTATTCAACCGCAGCACTGTTATATCCTTGTAACGTATAAACCTTACTTGGATTTGGATTTCTACATGAGTCAGAAGTTTATTTAAAAAGTTTTATTGATTGATCTCTGTTATATATCTTACAATAACGCATAAATATTGATATTTTTTATATTTAATAGATAAATATATAAATAAGCAATGAGATGGAAACATAGCTGATAGAACTCGTAGCCAATGGACAGAGCGTCAAAGGTCGAATGCCACAAATTATATACATATTTGCAACCGTAGTGTAGAACTACCGACGAGTTACGAGCTACCTAAGTTTGCAGGCAGTCGAAGTAAGCAGATCGAACTTTGAGGAAAAATGTGAATGTGCGAAGTGTACCCTCCAGCAGTGAAATCATGATGGAGTGGGATGAAATATATAAAGAAAAATATTAAGAAAAAGCTCGACCCGTGGAGGACCACGCCATCACAGAATATAGCAGCTTAAAATAGCAGCATAATGCTGCTATGTTTCGTCTGGTGAGTGTAGGGATCCGCAGACCTTTATTACTGCCACATTATTAACAACGCATCTGCATTATCATTCCTTGTCAAGGATGAATGTATGTAGATGTGATGGGCCGCTGGAATCACTTGCCATCAGGTGAAGGTTTGTTAAGGTCAATGTAATAAAAAAAAAAAAAAACATGCCGAACTTTGTCCAGTTTCTTCTGTTAACTGAAACTATCATGAACTCAAATAACATTAAATTCAATAATAGATTGTAAGTAATATTTTTTGAAAATATTTTCATTGAAAATGTAAACTTTCAATGCGCACACTTCGTGATTTTATAACGTTTATAACGTAATTCGCGTGTTTGACAACGAAAATAAAAACAACGATTCACATAAGGGACCGAAATAAATGCCAGTCTTTTATCGACGTTAAAGACATAGTGGTACTAAACAAAAGTTCAACTCCAGGCATAAAAAGCCTGATCATAAAAAATAACGAATACCGATAGTTACGATAAAGAAGACCCCGCTCAACTTAGAATACAAAGTGTCTATTATAAAGTTTATAAACTAGGAATCTCGTGCCCGTTTACTCAGGGATACCTAAACGGTCTAACTTTGAATTCAACGTATTTAAAATATTAGTATAGTATATATAATAGTATGTATAGTAAATAGTAGTATATAGTAGTATAACTTACATGTACATAAATACGCTTTAGAACAAAACTTACCGTTATATCCTCGTAATCAGGTACATAGATAATTTAGCAGGCAACTGTACCAATCCTCTTATTTTTTTATTTTATAATTTGGAAGATTTACTATTATTTAAGTAGAATAAAATAAATGATATTAAGCCTAAGATAAATCTCAAATTCTATCAACTCGTACACTTTCCTATACTTACCGGAAAGCATATATATAGAATGTATATAATAAGTCTTCACTAAAATTATTTGACATTTTATTAAAAGATTTATCTTGTGGAAAATTCAACTCTATTTCTCTACATTTTTAGAACAAACCCTGTACATTTATAATATTAAATGGTTAACAGGAATGTAATGTTAAAAAAAACCATTGCCAGCATACTTTTTAAATATATATACATATATATAAAAGACTAGCTGCGCCCACGCGGTTTTACTTGGGCGGATTACTATTTTTAATCTATGTCGTGTTTGTGGATTGTTTTTCACACCGCACCGCGTCCTCGACGACCCCAATTGCACGGGGGAACCGAGGACCAGTCCGATCACAACCGACACCGGTCGTCACAAATCTCAGTAACATCACGCCGCCATCGTCTTCGAACGCATGACAACGGGTACACCAACGCTCCTAGGATGTACACGGATGTATATTCCGATAAAAGGTGACGACCGTTGGAAGCTATTTATATCATAGTGTGTGACGAGTGAGAGAGTGACGATAGTTGGAGGTCCTTATACCTAACCTCAGACTGCACTAATACCAACAAAATCTTGAATGGATTGTTGTTCCCTCAAGGTGGCGCAATAAAATAATTACTGTAGTTATTATATAATCTCATCGTAAAATTACCAATAACATCACACTAATGATATCAATGTCAGTTATTATCATTAATTTCTCTGTGAATTAATGTGACTGTTTATTATCTGCTAAACTATGCGACCAAATACAAAAACAACCTGTAGAAGAGAGCAAATTTTGTCTTTATAAAATTTCCTACATGTTATTTTTTTCTTCAAGATTAATATATTATGCCTCATAGGGACAATGAAAGATCTCATGATATTAATTTATTTTTGTACTGTCTGTTAATTTATGTGTGTATGTATTTACATACTTAACAAAACTAAGTAATTCTACTTTATTGTTATATTTGTGTATAAAACGATAAAGTGACATATATGCCTAAAATCCCACTGATGGCCACGGCCTTTCTTAACCTTCCCTTTGCCTAGTGCAGACAAATTGGAGCATTTAGTATACTGAGGTAAAAGATACAGCAGCATTAATGAGTTTCTATTAAAGGAAAGGAACCAGAAACATTATTACTATAGATGAGGCATTCCATTCAATATATCCGCATAATGATACCTTAATGACAGTGAATGTGAATGGCCAATAGTCCATCCCAACCCATGCCATAGACCATCAGTCGAAGTATGCGCTAATAGGCAACTCCTCAATAACATTAAAAAAAACAATATCTAACAAAGTTCTAGATATAGCTTAGTTGTTCTATACATACATTTTAGGTAACTTTTTTGTTTTTTTAGTAGTGCTCAAAACAATTTCCTATTCTTATTTAGTAGTTTATAGTTTAATTCCTTATTGTGAATATGTTACAAAAAGCATGGAGCTGGCAACACTGCAGATAGTTTTTAGCAACAACATGAATGGTTTAACTTGACTCGAAATGTACAACTCCTAGTACTACCTTAATATAATACCAGCGAAACAGCAGCTTAAAACTTCTGTTTCCTAGGATAAGAATAGGGATCCAGGGTGCCAATTACAGGTGGTAACAAGGCATAAATCTTAATCCACATGGCTCACAACAGATGTGCATCTTCAATCTATATTCAGGATAGACATGGATGTTATGGGCTGCCACATTACTTGCTATCAGGTGCACAGTGTGCTGGTATGTCATTGCCTTATACTATAAAAATAACCTTATGAGTTTCAAAAACTGCTTTGTTGCTTTGGAGATTTTATTAATTATGAGTTGTATTGTAGTTCATAATGGAAAAGTATGGTCAGTATAGTCACTCTTCCCTCAAATGACATGGGTATAAAAAAATGGAAACCTGCTGAGCATATAGTGGTATGATATTGATTTAGAAATGGAATTATTGTATTTCTTAGAAGAGCCAATAGCTAGTCTAAAATTGCATTATAGCTACCATATATTTAAATGAGATTTAATTTTCTACTTACCTGAACATTTCCATATGCCTCTGGACCACCATTACTCTGACACTTTTCTTTTAAAACTTCAGTTGATTTGTTCTGAATGTCTTCAACTTGAGTTTTATTGATAGTTCCTTGAATGTCTCCAGGTATGGCTTTTAGTATATCAGAAGCAGAAGGAACTGTCTGCGCACATGCAGTTCCTATAAACAGGTATATATACACATTTTTAAATTAGAACAATTTACCAATCCATATAATTTGAAAGTTGGGTATTTCTCAAGTCTGGAGTAAAAATACACAACACAATATCATTTCTGAATAACAAACTATTAAAACAATTTTCCATCAACATGTACAACTAGAACAAAAAGGTTATTAGGACAAGGGTTGCTGTCTAACAGATACCATGAATAGCAAAAGGGTATTGTCAAAGAAAACATGTTTCATAATGGCATTTAAGTAAAAAATAGATTAGGGATATTTACTATAGACCAAACCCTTACTGTACATATAAATTAAAGCCATATCACATTTGTTATCATTTATATGATGGATGACATTTTGTTTAAATATATAATCACTATCATGATTAAAAAAATGATTAACAAGATATTTTAACACACTAAATCACTGAATGATATATAATAATACCTGCAAAATACTTATCTACGTAATTATTATAAAAAATAATTCCTACGTGTAATTATACATATCTGTAGTTAAGGGTCTGTTTTGTAAGAAAAATAATTAGTTAGTACTTAAGTTTATGATGTTATTTTAGCACTAGGATTTTTTACGTTAACATCAGCCTGTGAATATTCTACACGTAAAGGCAATGTAATAAGATAATTTTATAAAATTTGGTACACTTTGTGGAATGATTTGTATTAATTTTCAGTCATAATGTTAGGTGTGTTGATGAGTATTTGTAGACGTTACATTCCTCCATCAATAGTTGTTTTGTTCATAATAAAAATAAATTGACACGGAATTAAATTAATAGTAATACATTTTAGTTAAATATTTCACTTAATTCCGCAAAGATTCAAGACTATCATATGTTAATACTCATTGGTAAATTAAAGTCTAATTCAAAATTAAAAATAAATTATAGGCCATATTCACTCGGATATAATATCAATTTGCAGGTAAAAATATCGATAAACTTACCAATACAAAACACCAAAATGAGAAATTTAACAGCCATTTTGAGATTAATTATTTCTTATTCTGAAATATAATTAATACAAATGAAACTTAACACAAGAGACGATTTTCGGCACTCAAATCAATAACCAACTACTACACCCAACAAGTACTCCTTTCGAGTCAAATAAAATACTAAATGAAAATGATCGAGTTGAAAAGTTAAACAGTGTGACCAGATTATATTTTGCAAATCTACTACAAAGATGTAAAAAAGTTACCTTATCTTTAATTAAAAAAGTATATACATATACACAATGTATCTTCTTAAAAATTCAAACCTACTATTAAGTGTTTATAATTGTTTAAATTAAACACCCAAAAATCATTTCATTTAGTTCAATCCGTGAGCAAATACTCTAAAATATAACTAATTAACTAATATAACTATAAAATAGAATTACATATAAGTGAAGTTAACTATATTGATTGGACACATGTATTTTATTTCTATGAAAATACGAATCTTAGAGTAAATAATTAAAAAAGAAGGAAATCTCTCAGGTACCATAAAATTCTCAAGAGTATAAACCTATGCTTTTAATCACTTTCATCATTTTTCCGGCTGAATTACGAAAAGTAACCCTGATAATACCAATTACATATATCTGTGGGATTTTTAATAATTTTGACAAATGACAAACCCCGTGACGTTTACGATGCTGTCCTGTTAGTGCAAAATGTGACCTCTGTCACATCTGTATTAGAGAAGCTAAATGTTGAATTGAATTAATGTTTTGAGAATGTAAATTTTCAGTATGTAGACGTTTAAATATACCTTTTACGACGAAGTAGGTACAGGCTCTAAAAATGTTTATTATTTGAATACCAAATAGATAGATAATGGTTGAAATAATTATTATTTACCATACTTATGCTAAATATATTTATACACCTACCGAATTATTCGTTTGTAAAAATTAAATAACTAGGTATCAAAACAGAAAAGTATATAAAAAGTACTATGGCAAAATCTAATGCCTTTAGTTTAGACACTGAGTCAAGAGACAACATTTATTACACTCAGAATCCAGGGGATTGGACACCTAACAAAAAAATTGATTTTATATCAAAATATGAAAGGCATGGTAGTGGTGATACTAAGGAATCTTGGAAAATTAATAAAGTTGTTGCAAACAACAACAGCACAACATGTCAACTTAAAAATAAATGTCTATGTATTAGAAATGTGAATGCAATAGATGTTAATGACTACCAAAATTATACAAAACAAAATAAAAATGGAGAATCAAACGGAATCAAATGTTCAAAACAACAAAGACCTGCTACAGGAAACCGTAACAATTTAGTTTCAGCTCCATATGCCGATATCAATGTAGAAAATAAAAAAGATTTTGTAATAAATAATATCGCCTTAACACACAAGAGTTTTAAAGGCAAAATGATGTCGAGATACGTTGAGATACAAGATTACTTTAACGAATTTTTTAATACCAATAAGAATGAATATATTATACGGGTTAAGCGAGAAGAGATTTTGCAACGCAATGAAGCTAATAATAATATTAAGCTCAAGAATAAAAAATCCCTAGTCTTTGATACGACGCATAAAAAAAAAATATATACTTCACACAATTTAAAAAGTTTTAGTTCAAAAAATAAATCTATGAATTATAAAAACAAAATAACTGTAGTTGACAATAATTCCAGCAAAACTAATATAGCCCATAACAAAATAATACGACTTGTAAAATATCAATCTGTAAGCGCTCTGAAAAATAAAATCCTTACAATTAACAAATGGCATAGCAAAAGAGACGTTTGCGTTGATGATCTAGATAATAGTACTGAAAATTCATTAAAGCGACGTGATGACATCGCCATGATAACAAAAAAAGATGATTTCAATCTCGGGAATATTAAACCGCAATATCCTATGAATAGTAAATTGAACGCTGATGTAGCATGTTACTTTGTAGATATTAAAAATAAGTTTACTCAGGGTGTGTGTTTCGAATGTTCAAGAAAAAGCAATATGCCGGTGAACAGCGAATGTAGATGTAAATCAAATACAAGGAGCAAGTGTATACATCATAATTTAAAGAAAAACATTTTAAGAATTTTAATTCTATATGTGACAAATACTTGAAGCGAGAAAAATCTATTCGTCCTAGTAAGACTTTAGACGACGGTTGGAATGATGAACGTTCTACTAATAATGAACTCAATACATTTCGTCGACGCAAGAATGTTAGAAAGGATAGTCCAACTGCAAACACATCTCCATCACACGAAAAGTCATGTGGAATTTGTAATACAAATTTCAAATTAAGAACATGTAAAAACATATTAAAATCAATTCAAAAATTATATATGAATAAAAAGAATACTGTTATTGACTGTGTTGACGATAAAAAATATCACCGAGAAACAGGATCGATATTGCAGATAAAAATAGATCCTGTCAATAAGCGCGTGGTTAATAAAAACGAACTAAAACGTTGTTTGAAATTATTCACCAAGGGAGAAATTAAAAAATTCCCCGAAGAACTTAAGCCCCATTCAGCTTTCAGTGAAGCTAATTCTAGAAATGTTTATCTTAAACATGAACATTTTTCCACTCTTAGTGATTGTAAAGGTCCTTTATTCGAAGTAAAATTAGACCGCAATAATATGCGTATACTAAACTTACCAGAAATTATACACAGAGTACGTAAAATAAATTGTAGCACTCCCACGAATATTGTACAAAATTCTACCAGAAATCCGAGGTTGGATAATTATTATATGATAAACGGCACTGATTCAAAATATCTTCGAGACATAAAATCAAAAATATCACTTTTGTGGACTCGATTTACATACAAATCTAAAAGAACGAATGAAAATTTTAAGAAGATATCGTTTATTCCCTGTGACCAAACTTGCAATTCCCCATGCATAAAAGGTAAAAGCAATACGCACAACCAAATTTATATATTTATACTAGAAATAATTTATTGATGATTGCGGTGCATTTTTCATCGTTTTATTCTATATATTAGGGTTTGTACTATTTAAATTTAAAGAAAAGTACAGACTATTATAACAAAAACAACAGACTATATATAGAACTCTCAGCTGGGTATAATCCCAGAGAAGGTATTGGACCACAGGTCTCCAGGCGATTACTGCGCATTGCCGTTTGATATTTTAGAGTTTTTTATTGCTTAGACATGCAGGTGTCTGGACGTTTTCCTTCGACGCCGAACACGTAGTAAAACAACTCAACTCGTGACACGGTGATTCTAAAACCAATAATTTGTCTATAACTCTAAACACTGAGCCATGAAATTATCAATTGACAATATTAGGGTTACATTGTTTAAATAAAATAAACCGATTTCACAAATTGTCTTCGATTGTTAGATATCAATGACGTCGATATCAATAAAGCGGCATATAAATTTTTCGATCTCGACAAAACCAGTAAAAGTAAAAACAAAAATAAATTATTTTTATGACTGATAAATATTATTTAAAATACTTCTAGACTCAATTAAGTTTTTTTAGTTATCAAGAACGAACCTATAACAATTTCAAATAATTGTAGACAATTGAATAAATGTGGAAATAAACGGAACCGAATCTCCAAATGGTTTAAAAATAAGCAAAGCAGTTCTAAAATAAATCGAGATGAATGTGAGCAAAAATATGAAGCTTGTAAAAATAAAGGGAATGAGCACATTTGTAAAACATTTAAGCACAAACCACAAAATACACTGTTTAGGAAATATTGGATAATTAAATCTCATAAAATAGATAACGCAGGCAAACCACACTGTAAGGCGAATAAATCAATACCAAGTTATGTAGTTAATGTATGTTCTAAACAGAGTAACCGACGCACAAAGAATATATGTCAAAAACAAAACATGCATAAAAGAAAATAAATAGGTGTTTTAGCAAAATTTCTAAATTGGCTCCCAAACGTAATACGCAAAATAAAATCTGTAAGCCAAAATGTAACAAACATAAAAAAGAAGCTACTGAACAGATGAAGATGAATAAAGAAGTTCGAGTTAAGAAGAAGAAGCGAAGAAAATTACGCCATGACCAAATTGCGTACCATTGCAAATACGGTAATTTGAAAAAAACCAAAACGCCTTTTTTATGGCTTTATATTGTTTGTCCTCCTCTATATCCAACTTATACTAACTTAAGAGCAGTGTTACGAATATTTGCTGGTTGTATGTTCCCTATTATCGCATTTATATTGTGGTTTCCGTGTTTTGTAGCTATTGAAGTTGTTTGCAATTGTTGTTTTTCGTGAAAAAAAATACGAGTTGTAGTTTTGTTTGTTACTTGTAAAGTTTATGTAAAAAATAAACATTCATCATTCGTTACTCTATCGTTTTCATTCATAGAGGCTGTTAAATAAGATATTTACCCTATACATCACGTAATATTAGGCACCCTAGTCAGCGGAGTTACTGTTACTTCCTGAGAAGGGTAGTAATCCGGTTGGCGGCCGGTCGTAAAATTAACATCGAATCCCGTATCTCAGAAATGGGGCCTGATAAGGTTGATGACAACAATATATTACAGAAAAATTATTTAAATTCCCACTTTCTAACATACGAGGGCACATTGAAAAGTTTTGAGCCTAAGGTTGACATTTAAATTCAAAAGAAAAAAGAATACTGGCACGTAATAGCCATTTCTTTTTTAATAATAATCGGCTGTCTTTTGTTTTTCTTCTGTCAAAATTGCAAAATACACATATCACATACAAATACAAATCACAAGATCGATTTAACAAACGAAGTTCGCGGTTTCCGTAGAAACGGATGTAATTGAGCACCGTTCCGTCATAAAATATTGACAAAAAAAAGGATTAACGCCAAAACAAATTTATGAAGATATGAACGAGACTTTGGGAGAATCTGCTCCATCATATGCCACCGTCAAAAGATGGGTAGCGGATTTCAAACGTGGCAGAGAAGCAGTGCAAGATGAACCTAGGAGTGGTAGGCCGTCGACGGTTACCACAGACGAAAATACCAATAACATATTAGACCTGATTTTGAATGACAGGAGATTGACGATTGCAGAGATACCGGAAGCAATAGGCATTTCCTATGTACGAGCACACAACATAATTTCCAACGATATTGGATTTTCTAAGGTCTCTGCCAGATGGTATGGGTACCTAGACTGCTTACAGCCGAAAACAAACGCACCCGGCAAACAGTATCACAGGATTTTTTGGATCTATTCCAAAGTGATCCTCAAGATTTTCTTAGCCGTTTTGTAACTATGGACGAAACTTGGGTTCACCACAATACACCAGAATCCAAAATACAATCCAAGCAATGGAAATGAGCAGGGTCACCGCCCCCTAAAAAAGGTCGGGCCGTTTTGTCAACCAAGAAGGTAATGGCTTCAGTTTTTTTGGGACTGTAGAGGGGTCATTATGATTGACTACCTTGAAAAAGGTAAAACCATAAATGCGGACTATTATTGCACACTCTTACAACGTTTGCGTGAAGAAATAAAAATAAAGAGGCCTGTCTATGCTGTCTAAGAAAGTTTTGTTCCACCAAGATAATGCTCCTGTCCATATTGCGGCGAAATCTATCGCACAAATACACAATTGTAGCTTTGAATTGTTGCCGCATCCACCCTATTCGCTGGACTTGGCCCCGTCTCATTACCATCTCTTCTCCAATCTAAAAAAACACATGGCTGGATGAAAATTTTCGACGAATATCCAGGTACAAGAAGCTGTGGCTCCATATTTTGATGAAATTGAAGATCCTTTTTTAGAAGGAATACTAAAGCTAGAGACAAGATGGCAAAAGTGTATTGATCATTCTGGAGACTATGTAGAGAAATAAAATAATTATTTAGAAAAAAATCGTTTTTTTTAAGGTCGGACTAAAAACTTTTCAATGTGCCCTCGTATATTTCAAAGAAAGTATTAGATTTCCACTGATCCTACTCGGACTGATTGTTTGAAGATATCAACTTTAGAAAAATAAAAATATATCTTTGTATACAGGGTTATTGGTAATTCGACGTATTCCCATTAGGAGGTAATAGGGGTGACTATTTTCGATAATTTTAACCCCCATATGCATTATGCAAAAGTGAACAATTTTTGAGTTATCATGTTTTTTAGCTTTTTTCAAAATAAGTCAAAAATGCAACAAAATTATAAAAAAAAAAGAATCAATTTTAATCTCATTTTTTATTCTGATTTATAAAATCGATTAAACACTGGTTATTTATCAATATTAAAACAATAATTATCAGTCCAAATTTAAAAATGTTAGACGCAAAACGATATTATTTCAATATATATATGAGATTTTTTTCTTACAATCGCTGTTTGGATATCTTGCAAATAGGTTTAATGCGTACCTAAGCTTTAGACCTTAAGTTTAGTTCGAACACGAATTTCCGCCTGCTTCCTTTGTGATCATTTTTTTCCAGTTTCTTTGAAATAAGTTCCTAGTTGTTATGCATTGTTAGAGAGCTAAGAAAGCAGTTATGTTTTTAAAATAATCTGCAAGCCAAGTTTCATAACGTGTTTTTTTGTTTTTAGGGCATTTTAATGGAAAAAAATCCCAAAAAAATATTGAGATATCGTTTTTCGTCTCGCATTTTTCAATTTGGCCCGATAATTGTTGTTTTAATATTGATAAATAATCAGTGTTACTTACAAATGAGAGTTAAATTGTTTTTTTTTTTAAATAAAAATTATGTATTGTGACTTATTTTGAAAGAAGCTAAATAACATGATAACTCAAAAATGGTTCACTTTTGCATAATGCATATGGGGTTAAAATTATCGAAAAAAGTATCACCTCCTAACGGGAGTACGTCGAGTTACCAATAACCATGTATATATGTCTTATTCTGTCTATATAATATGTATATGTAATATGTCTATCATCGTCAAATGTGCTTATATTAAATTGTAACACTAATTCATGAGGGTTCTAATTGATTCGACAGCAACTTCCGTTTTGAACGTAGTCGTTCAGTCTCCCTGAAGTGAATTATTATAACATATAAAAGACATAAAATTTTCTAATATAAGCCCGCGAGATATTGCTGGTATTAGATTGCAAATAAAGATTTCAAATTATGTTTAATTCATACAGAATTTAAAAAACAATAAGAACAATAAATGAAACAAATTAGTTTAATTTTTATTAAAATATTACATTTTTATTAAATCAATTTATAAATATTTTTAAATAGAAAAACAATAACGCTATTTGATGCCGAATACTGATAGTTTATATGATGTTAATAACGCATTACGCTTAAGCTTTTTTGCTTTTTTTTTTTTTTTGTTTCTTGTTTTCTAATCTTCGGCACATGTTTGTGGGTTAAGCACTTTGATGTATTGTGTTTATCACGTGTTCTGTGTGCACGTGGCATCCGAATATTCATAACTTATAACATGGTTTAATCTATTTAATTAGGAATCGCAACATTATTAGTGCCTCTACGTAGGTGGAAGTTACAGTACTGGTATACTGACATTATAAGCGTGCTGACAACACGTTGAATTATTTTATAGGAACACGTTAAAAGAAACCCTTGGGAAGATGAAATTTACATGATTTGAAATTGCAATACATTTTTACTTTTAATAATAATTAATAATGACGTCGTTATCTATTTTCTCAGTATTGTTATCTACAGGTACATATACATTTTTACGATAAGTAAGAATAATTTTTTGATTTATCGTCTACATAGTCTACAGGTGTATTATCATAGAAGCTCGAAGTGAAATCACCGACAGGTATATTTTCAAACTTTTTCTTTGTGCTCATGTTCGTTAAAATTTCCTCTAATAACGATAAAACTTTGCTCATACTCTGCTTTTCCTTTACAAATTCTTTAACATCGCTTAGATTATTTATTTGAGCGTCGCTATAAACGGTAGTTGAAGTTTCAGGAATTTCATTTAAATAAGCATTATCAATTGAGTTAAATTTGTTGTCGTCAATTGTTAAGCCAATGTGCTCAACATTATTTTTCTCTGATATAGGCAATGCTTGCTCCGTAGCAATTGGATTTAGTGTACCTTCTTCACTTTTAGTATCTTTTTGATTTTGTGGATCTTCTTGACTTTCTGTACTTTTTTGGCTTTGTGTTCCTTCTTGAATTTGCGTTCCTTCTTTACTTTCTGTATCTTCTTGACTTCCTGTGTCATCTTGACTGCGTGTACCTTGTTCACTATGTGTGCCATCTTGATACTGCCTTAATTCTGAGCTCTTTATAAATTCTTCCCACGATTTTATATTTATACTTTGATTTTGAGAATCTTTTTCATTGCTATCATATGTTAATTCGGTCTTGTTATTCGCAACTTTATCATCTGTTTGATTTTTTGCGCTTGTGGCAGATGTTTTTTGGCATTTACCTAAAATATTATCGATCCATTTCGTGTGAAATACAATCATGAAGATCGCTGCGACTATGACAAACAAGCAACTGATACTGCACATTATTTCATATGTCTGAAGTTTACAATCGTATTTTGGACATAAGTTTGGATATTTATTTAAACAACAATTAACACGATGATACAAATAACAAAAAAAACGAATAGTTGATAAAATACAGTTAAAAATTCCGCATATAAGTCGGCGTAAAAGATCAAGTAAGCCCACTAAGATATTTTGAGTTGTGTTTGTAAGTTTTTCGTAGTAAAGCACCAACGGGCATATATTGCACATCGCATAAAAAGTTTATTTACAGAATTTATAGCTTTATTAAATTTGGGAAGTACATTTGTATAACTGCAATAAAACACAAACATTGGAATAAATTATACCGTTAATTTTATAATTATGCCATTTAACGTTCATCACTTCACATTTCTATGATTTATCAGTACTTTCAAGTCATATGTCAATTGTACTATATTGGGCGAGTGAAGGTAATGATAGACATTAGTTTAGAACAAAAAGGAAGTTTTAAAGTAAGGCAAATGGTACACTTCTATAAATAGATCCGTACTACAGACTGCTACGATCTTTATTGATTATGGAAGTAGTATATACTACCTACAACAGGCGTATTTCATAACCACATCAAAGCAAATATTATATATGATAATTTTTTTTATCGTAATAATAATTTATAAATTAGACAATAAAATTTTCCGTACAACTGTACGTAATTTTTCGAAACTTCGAATGTTATCAAACTTTAGAGTGCAAATATACATGCAACTACAAGTTAAAGTATATTTTTTATAACTCTTCATAATGTAATTTTGACTATAGTCCATTTATATGCATGTATGTATATATATATATATATATATATATATATATTATCTGTATGTAAAGTACAGATAACTTTATATATTATTTCTATAAATATTTAATTTATTACATTTATATAGTTTTAAAATTAAAATACTAGTATACTATACTGTAAAATAATACAGTATAGTAAAGGTATGGCAGAGAATGCCTTTTGGCATAAAGTGAACAATGTTTGTTTTACTTGTGCAGATAAAGAATAAAGAAATTAATAATAAACCACTATTTAGCAAATTAGGCGCCCCCCAGATTGCCACGAAGCACGATCCATCGAATTCAGGGAAGGACCATATCTTCGTGGAATACCAGCGCTAATTAGCAGCATATAGTACCGTGTAAAATATGGCAAATTCGGTTCCCCAAACGGATACCCATTTACTGGTACTGCTGAGATATCACAGTTCATGGGTATGAGAAACGCATTAGCATTTTCATTTTTGTTGAGTATAAATAAAGGTTTTATGTGCCGCAGTTATCATTTCGCACACTACAAACTATCAGGTGAACTATATGCTCTTTTATTTGTTTATGTAACTTTTATGTACACAAAGCATTTATATAAGGAAACTAAGATAAGAAAAGTATGTACAAACGCGTAGCTTATTTTACAATAAAAATCTCTTCCAGCAGGCATGGTGTTTGAAATATTATCGAAAAAAAATACAAACACGTGCATGTAAATATATAAATAATAATACATATAGTATATAATGTAAACATAAATAATAAATATATAAAAATACAATAAATACAATACATACAATAAAGCTTTAATTATCATTTTAATATTTATTCACGCTTTCATAAAAAATATCTGCCTTAGATAATTCTCTAATTATTTATTTGTTTTTTTATTTATTTATTTAAGCAACACTAACGCGTTAAAATTAGGGCACGGCAGAAAATGAGTGTTGAGCTTTTCAGCGCAGCACATGCTGATCTGTTATTAATTACATGCATATTACCGATTTCTTTTTCAAAATGAGTGATATGACAGCAAATAAACCTTTTTCTCTCTTTCATATTTTATTATAATTGTAATCGTAAATACATACTTTATATTTATAATTACAATAATATATTTATAATAAAACTTAACCTACGTTTTAAATTTTGCGATTACAAGTGTCTACAACAAACAAACTTTACTGAAAAAATATAGTACTAGGTTGTCTATACACACTTAAAAACGAAGTAATATAAATTTATTCTAAAATTAGTATTTTATTTCATGAATATATGTTGTTTTATTTAAATTAAATTAATTGAATCAAATAAGATCTAATTTTGTGCAAATTACTTTGAGTAAGCAATATAGGTTTTACGCAGAATTTGTACTATGGGTAATCGAAAACGAATGGTTCGAAAGGAATATTAAATATTTTAATGATAGGTTTTCGAATGTACGGTTACAAAAATTTCTTGCCTGATACATTAAAATTTATTATTGATTACGCTATATAAGTGCCAAGTCATGCGATAAAAATATAATTTTAGTTTGAAAAACCTTAAATCTCTGATCATAAGGGCACCTATGGGATATTCCAAGACTTGACTTGAATAAGCTAAAAATCTGGTAAACGTTCTTGGTTGTATAATGATGATGATGGCTATGTCGATACGTTAGAATAAAACAATATATTGTTGGATTTTATTATGAGCAGACTCATTGATTCGCTTTAAGAGTCAACATTTGTGCACGCATCTTTACATTTTTCGTTAAATTTAGTGTCTAGTAATATGCCTAAATTGCATATTTCATTAACTGTTTCTGAAGGACAACGTTCAAATTGTGAATAAATGAAATGGAAACTTTTGCCTAAAATAAATTTTGTATGGAAACATCTTTTAACGTTTAGCATCATTCTATTTACGGTACACCATTCCCATATTCTGTTCAAATCTTTGTTTGGAGCACAATTTTAGTAAATTTCTACATTGCTAATATCATTTTTTCATGTACTTGTGCTATTAGACCTCTCTTCAACTTTTCAGGAAAGATACCTCTATTTAATGTCAGATTAAAAAAAAATATTGATAATGTGGGGGCGAGGGCTGATTTAGTGTTTTGCGAGGATACAGGATTTATTCCATCTGAACTACTACCTTAATAAATAAAGACCAACCACACATTAGTAACACAGGACAGGAGTGCAAACGGCCAAATCCAAGGGTGGATAAGAAACGGTGGCTCACACAGCCGGTTTGAACGAGCACCGCCTTCTGTATTTGAGCCCATAACCGCCAGTTACAGAGTCCCAACGGCGTCAGATGACTCTATAGGCTAATTAGGATAAATCCTTTTACAGATACGATTATAGGAATTATTTCAATAGATGTAATACCAACATGTTGGTCAAATAAGGAAAAAGATATTTCGTTTTTTGTCTGTTTCGGCTTTCACGAGGTTCTTCTTTTGCGGTTTCTGTCGTCGACGATGTCGACTAAAAATATTTTGGACTGTCCCCGGTCCATCAACAGATTTTGCAAGCATTGTCCTATCCATGACGGGTAACCGGAGCGACGCAAATGATGAATTAAGATTATCATTTTTAAACTGAGTACGTACATATTTATAACATACGATAGACACTTCTTATAGTTAAACCGCTAAAAATTTCCTTTGTCGCATCGCACTATTTTGAAAACACTCCCCTTGCTACCTCAGCTGGTATCGGAATCCGTGGCGTTGGCATATCGGGACGACATATCGTGGCCGGGGCACCCCAGTACCAGCTTCTTCCGTTTGATCGCATTCAACAGAGAGCAGCTCGAATCGTTGATGACCAGGTACTTTCCGATCGGCTTGATTCACTGGCGTGCCATGGGGAGGAGTGTTCCGAGGAGTTGTTCGGATTAATTCCAGCCGCTGAGTTTAAACATCGTACATCACGACAGAATTCAAAATGTCATCCTCGTCATCTCGATGGTTGGCAATCCAACATTGCGCTTCACGCGAAGTTTCCTGCCTCGCACAACTACTCTGTGGAATCTGCTGTCGCCAGCGGTGTTTCCGAAACAAGAAAAGTGCCAACACGTTCCTGAAAGGCCGGCAACGCATTTGCGACTTTTTGTGTTGCTGATGTTATCATCAGGTGGGCTGACATGACAACCATGCTCGTTTACCGCCTATACTATAAAAAAAAAGTTATTGGCTGTATCACATTACAACTAAATAATCGTAGGTAAAGCTAAAACACAATAAATTAGGGTTTAAAGTAGGGTTGTTCCAATTACCTAAAGTTTAATTTTTTCATTGAATCGTAATCAAATAATTGATCAACATAAAGTTTCAATGACATTTCTTTTTATTTTATTGCAGCAGAAAAGAGAAATGACCGTTATATTTTTGTAATAAGAATCACTAAATTAAATGAGTTGGGCTTTACGACGTGATTTTTTCTATGGACTTCCAAATAACTATAAAACAAATAAGAAATTTTTATCCTACATTCATTTTTATATTTACTTTTTTTTAATTACTTTACTCTAATTTTAAGCTTGTTGTATCGTTCGTTCGTGTTGTATCATTGCAGCATGTTAATTAATTATGTAATATTTTTAGATCGTATTGTTGTAAAAACTTGTTCAATCTAATTATAATTTTATTAACTAGTATTTTTAAAAAATATTATAATTGTAAAAAAATGACAGACATTATAGTCTCTTAGTTATTCGCCATATTCGAAATATTTCGGAAAAAGGATAAGTAGTCGAGCTTCGCTCAGCATAAACAACTGCTGTACGGGAATACAATCCTCCTTTAAATCGCAAAATATACCAATTTGCATCTATTCTCAATCGCACACTGTGAGACCTCGGTAGGAATATCGTGGTATGAATGGGCAAGAAATTCTGTGTGTATTTAGGAGCATACATGATTTGAGTCACGAAAGCTCACGTGGTTGCAGTTGGACTGTAGCAGGTCCGGGTTTCGATTCAACATTAAAAACTATTCTTTAAATAGACAAGCGGTTTGAACCTGTGTTCTATGTATCTTCCGTGTCCACGACACTTTATCGAAACCTCATTCCTCTTATTGCACTTGGAAGCAGACGACGAAAGAGTGCCTTGGTGTGTATACGAATGCTTATACCATCGTATTATAATTAGAGGATATTGCCCGTGGTCGAACTTTATATGGTTTCATTCATTTTTATATGGTTTGTAAAATTCAATTCATTATTACACCCGAGTTTACTACCATTAGCTTTATAAAATTCATCAACACGATGTCACGAAGCTAACGCTATATTTTATACGCGAATAAAACAATTGACTGTCATCCATAGACAACGATTTAGTTGTTAAAAATGTGAATGCATCAATACGTTTTAAACACAGCAAACAAATTTCAAACGAAGGAGTTGAATTCTAGTTTTTTGCATATTGCGATAGTTGGACAAAAAGCCGAAAAAACGACGAAGCGGTTGAAATTTATAAAAATAAACTTTTAGCATGTTATTTACAATTCTATTAAAAACCAAATACAAAATTAATTTATAATAAATAATAGAGTATGGTCGACCAATTACCGGCTTTAGTGTGCTCGGTTGCAACCCTACCACTCTGTAATAAGGTTGTTTCTGTAGTGGACGTCTCATTATCAAAATCTTCGTACGATTCACTTCTAACATAATCATCCATCTCTGATCTTTCCGCGTTGACGTAAGGTTCGGGCGTTCTTAATCCCGAGATGGCAGTTGTTTTTGGGGGTATTTTTTGGTAGCCAGCACGTTTGATCATTTTATCCGTAATGCCAAAACGTTGTAAAGTGTTGAATAATATGACGAAAAAGATTATTGAAAGAAGACATCCTAAGATACCTCCTCCCCCTCCGCCTCCACCGCAACCCCCGCCACCACCACCACACAGCAAACATCTCATCCTCGCCGTCACAAGAAAAACGCAGCAAATTGGTAAAAGCGATATTATTTGAAGCATTGTCGACACGAAGTTGTAAATAGACTGCAAAAGCATTCTTATCATATTTTCTATCATTAGGAGTATTGTCATTAACATTCGTGTTATCATTTGTAAGGCACAAATTAAGGTTTGTATTACAGATTGCAATGTGCGGCACATCTTGCTTTTTAATCTATAAAAGTAAAGTTTAATTCTAATTTTAATTATATTTTTAATCTATAAAACTAAAGTTTAATTATATTATACAGTCGTTATTCTGGACTAACTGCATGCAGTTTACGACAGATTAAACACTATCATAATTTTTTAAAAACATAAAATATTGCGTTTATAATGCGTGAAAAGTGACATTAGGAAAAATTTAGTATTTGGTTTTAGAAAGTTAAATTTTGTAATAATTTACAATACGGATATAACCCTTCCATATGCCTTAAATGTTTATAACTTTATATGATGAGGCTTATTTTGAGTGTATCACATTAAAGACGAATATCCTGGGAGTATTTAGACAATATTCAAATGGTTGATTCTTTGTTTAACTTACGTTTTCACACTTTAATCAATAATTTAAACTTTCTTCTTTCACACTGAGCTATAATTATATTATCTAAACACATTTTTCTTCACTTGTAATTATTATACAGTTTATGTAAATAAAAAATCATGCAATAAGCTTGACAAGAAAATTGATTTTCTTTTCAAAAGTACGATAATGAGTTTTGAAAAAAGAAGATACATGTCAAGTTGTAAATTACCATAGACCAAGGATTACGCTAATAAGCTAGATTCAAACATTCTACATCTATTATTATTAGCATGGAATATGCGCATGGCGACTTAAACCTCACCTTGTTTTATATATATAAATATATATATATATATATTATTTTTTAAAAGAACAGGCAATAAAAGTCTGTAGTAAAATATATATTTGCACAATTATGGCAAGAAACACGAATAACACACACGCTTTTCTGTTCATCAGTCAGTTTTTGTCACCTACACATCAAATGACTCATATAACCCACATATTGGCGGAACACCAATATTCCAGGGTTCTGTTCTGAGTAATGCGCGCGCGATTTACACCATATATTATAACATACGACGGTCGAGCCCCCATATTGATATTACAGCTATTTTTTGATTACTTATTCAGTAAGTGACGATATTTTTTTATATATACATACTTTTAACTTTGTTTGCTAAGCATATATCTACAACCATAATAAATCTGTAAAAGTCTGCCACTAGACTGCCGAGTCACCAGTTTCTGGTATGTCGTAATAGTTGCGCAGTCCTCCAGTATCTGGTTCTAAGCAGACGTTTCCAATTGTTTAAAAGTTAATTTATAAAACTATACCCATCCTTTTCTAATTTATAGGAATTTAATAGAGGATAGACAAGGCTAGCATTATCAACTGTAAAGCAAAGATCGTTTCCTAGAATTTTTTGTGTATTCGAGTTGACAAATTGCGATTAGTCGGGTCATTTCTCCGTTGTGAATGGTTGTGTTTAAATTGTGTTTTTATATTGTTTTTAACGAGTGTTTGTGATAAACTGAAGTTCTTAACATGGAAGGGTAGGTAATTAATAGTTTTCTAATTCGAGATTCTATCATTGCCGCGGTCGTGACCAAACCAGACCGGTTGCAAAAGATGAGTTAGTGTTAAATTCTTTTTCAATGCTTATTAGTTGCGTTAATTTTTTTATCTACATTTTCGTTTTCTTATTTAGATTGAACTTAGTTCATATTGATACGTTGCCCACTGGCAACCAACTAGAAAAACCTCTTCATACAAGAAGAAAGCGCACTTGGTGCCCGTAAGTAACCTTTTTAGAGTATAACTATTATAATGTAAATATATATATATTATAATAATAATTATCTAAATAATAGGCAGAACCATATATAACTTTTGTACATGATTTTACACAAGCTGTCATTTGTAAACGATTTTTCTTTTCATTCATCAAACTTCATTAAATTCTTAATGTAATTATTTGATTTTAGGCACGTTAGCCCATCAACTTCTGGGTCACTACCCGACATGGCAGCGACTGAGGTTACGGGTATTCAAAGTGCAACAGATGACGATATTCAAGAGATTGAACTTGAAACATCATTTGTAATGCCACCCTCTCCTGAATCGTAAGTTGCTTACTTAATGTTAATTAATTATGAGTACACATGCACATAACAAAGTTGAAAAAAATTTTTACAGGTTCATTGAATGTGGTCAAGACAAAACTCTTCCCAGTACACCGCAAAACATGAGTGGTGGATCTCTTACCGCCAATCATCGACCAATTTACACTTTTCTCTATAGCTCTGGTAAAGATCTGTTAAAGTTATCTATAGCTAGGTTTGTATCTGACAATTACTATACATACTTTTTTTCATATAATCAGGAAGTGAATTAGAAGAAAGTGACGAAGAAGACGTAATGGCTCCCATGATCCCGAGAACCTACCAAAGCTTGATGGAGACGCCAGATACTGATGACCATGATGTTAATATTAATTTTACCGACCCTCTTGATAATTCAGAAACTTATAAACCACATAATTTTTTGATTTTGACTGGACAGCGTTTCCTCAAGCTCACTTCCCACCTGAATTGAGAAGGGAAACGTTTTTAAATATTAACTGTGGTCCTACATCTCCGTGTGTCGATCCCCTTGAAACTTTTACTGCCATATGGGATCGACAATTTATGGAGTACATTGCTGCAGAGACAAATAGATATGCTCAGGAGTTAGCGCAAAACATGTTGTCAAATGACATTCTTCATCCTCAAAGTCGCATCTGCGATTGGCAGGACACGACTCCTGATGAAGTTTATGTTTATTTTGCGATTGTTTTGGCAATGGGAGTTGTCATTAAGACAAAAGTAGAAGAGTACTGGAGTTCTACTCCTGACATATTCTATACACCCGGTTTTAGTGCACACATGTCTTTAAGACGATTTCAGTTGTTATCGAGATGTACACATTTTAATAACAATGGAGCCATGGCTGCACTAGAACTGGATGCTTCTGCAGCAAAATTATTTAAAATTCAGCCAGTTATATCACACTTGAATAGTAAATTCCAAAATATGTACAATTTACATCAGAATATTGCTTTAGACGAGTCTCTCCTGCAGTGGAAGGGTTGGTTGGATATAAACCAATTTATTCCTGACAAGGCCGCTGCAGTGGGTATCAAAACATACGAAATTTGTGAGTCAAAGACAGGTTATTTATGGAGATTCGAAGTGCATACTCATAAAAAATCACAGACTACACAGACTCACAAAAGCCCTTTAGAAGCTTTTACACCCTCTATAGTTCTCAAACTTATCAGTGGACTTGAAAATAAGGGCCATACCCTATGGATGGACAATTTTTACAATCGCCAGCACTTGTGCGTAAATTAAAATCTATAGGGTTTGACTGCGTTGGCACGCTTAGAACCAACCGTCAGTTTGTTCCGGACGCTCTAAGCAATTTAACCAAGGCCAATATGCGCCCAGGCCATATTACTGGCCTTACGTCGGGTGACATCGATCTCATGGTATGGCGAGATTCTAACCGCATTTCAATGATCTCGACTTACCATGGGAATGCAGTTAATAATTTACATGGGTCTACAAAACCCATACTAATATTATGATGGGTGGTGTTGATAAAAAGGACCAAATGCTGTCTATGTACCCGATCGAAAGGAAGAGAACCAGAATTTGGTACAAGAAATTTTTCCGTAGGCTGTTAAATGTCTCTGTATTAAATTGTTATATCCTTGTTAAACATTCTACTTCTTCTTTTAATCACCGTTCTTTCCGTATAGCTTTTATAAAATCTATTTTAGAAAAATACTCTCCTTCTCTTGTTGCGCCTGCAGTTATTGATGACAGAATTTACCTAGCTCGGAAACACCATCTAGCCGAATACCCGTTTCTACCAGGAAAAAGCGGCCGGTTACGGCGCCATTGCGCTGTGTGCAAAAAACGGGTGCAAACGCGTTGCGTAGGCTGCAATAAGGCTATTTGCATGACTCCTTGCTTTACATCTATTCATCAGTAGTATATATATATATATATATATATATATATATATATATATATATATATATATATATATATATATATATATATATATATATGTAAAGTAGTAGAAGGAGAGTATGTTTCTAAAATAGTTTTTTTTGTTTCAATTGTCCATTTTTTTTTTTCAAATTCGAAATGTTGGTGAGTGCCAGGATTCGAACCCGTGACCTCGGCATTAGAAGCCGAACTGTTTACCCGAATGGCAATTCTAATTGCATATTCAATTGTAAATTTCAAAATTAAAGTGTGATATAATTCTGAAGCCTTATCCATACTAATCTCGCTTGTGACCGCACTTTTTGCACTAAATTTTTAAGTTTTTGTAGTTCGTTTTTTGTAAGTTTTTGTTAGGCACTGGGTTCTTTTTTGTATACGTTTACTTGTATACACCCTAATATTGTATAATTTAAACTCAACATAGAATAAAACCAATAGGACTCGCTCAATAATGCAATCATAAGGAGGACTTGTTTTAACCGCTATTTTTACGTGGTTTGATTCTAGTCTAGAAATATAAACTGAGACATTTCACAGAAGTCTTTTTTTTTACTGTGCTATGTTCGAGAACCAAGTTTTATTAATAACTATTTCCTTAAGTGATTTAGCCCAAAATATTCTCAGAAATCGTGAATACATTTCACCCTTTTTACGGTCCCAAGAACTGATAAGTTTTTTGGAAGGCTTGTGCATAAAAAAAATCTATTGAAGATATTTATTTTTGTATTGTTATCGTAATTTTATACTATTATCTAATGTAAAATAAATTAAATGCATTAAAATATTGATTTATCTTTTTTTTATACGATGTTTATCCAAACAACCCGTAAAAAATAATTTACTCTAACTTTGAACCATATTTATAGTAATTAAAGGGACTTATTCTTAATAAATAATTATAGTGGATTAATCTACAAACATTAAGGTACAAAAAATATGTACGAAAAATGAAATTACGATTGAAAATTTTTAGTTAAAATCATTTTAATCGTAATTGGTATTTAACGCTCGCGCCCGTCGCCATACTGCTGCCAGATGTGACATATTGCGCAAGATGGCTCTGCAAGTCTAGAGGACTAATGACTCTTGGAAGTCGGCTAAGGTAACTCATTTAAAAAAAAATATTGCTGTGTATTCTTGTTTCACGTAAAAGACACTGGACTGGATTTGCTATGAAATTTGGGTTTGGGTGGCATTCTCTATCAGTTTACGAAGGTACGAAAACTTAGGGCGGTTTTTTTTTTAATTTCTTTTCATGACTGCTGATCTTGACTAAGTTTATAAATTTTATCTTTTAATTATTAGTCTCCTTCGAAAGTTTGTCTTGAAGTCTTTAGTAATGAAGAAAACATAGGTTTACATTAGATATAGTGATATAAACCTATATTTTGGAAGGGTAGATCATGGCACTGCCTTGCATGTATTTCTACAAATAGTTCATAAAATTAAACCAATAACAAACTTATTAATTTTATTGATACTTAATGTTTATTTATTTTTTAAAATTTATATGCCAAGTGAGGTAGTGCCTAATATGATTTGAAGATATACGAAAATTTTAAAAATAAAAATTATCTAAAATTTTACATTTGTACTCTATATCGTTTTAGCATTTTTAAAATTTATAAGTCCTCAAACCTGAAATGCAGGCAGCATTCTTGGTACCTATCGAACCCCACAAGGAAGAGCTTTACTGACAATTTATTTAATGTAATTGTTACTACATTTACAATACTTTGTTTTAATACAAGTTCAGTATTACTGCTGCTTAATGTTAGGTAGAAAGCATGAAAAGACATTGGTCACCTTTTTAAAAATCACAGTACTTTTTTCAGGTTTTGTGTGACAGGAATCTATTCCTTCTATAGACAATAATCATAATAATCGTATCTTATCGTTCCCTAAATTGTTGCCAATGAAATGATTAATTGATTACAATAAATTGATTCAATTATAAAAATTCGTAACAAATAAAACACGTTTTGGTTAAACATTTATTGACATTTTAATTGTCATATAGCACACGAAATTTTTTAAGCATTAAAGCCGTAATATTTAAAAAAATAATTGGTGCGTATTTAAACACGAAGCATCGCTATATCCTTTTTTACCTTGTTTTGTGCGCGTGTAAGGGTAAAACATATGTGTATAGAAATTACAATTTGTAAGCTTGCCGCATCATTAGGTCGAAGTAGCAATCGTTGTCGATGGAAACGCTTATTCCACTGTAGTAGTTCATAAACTCTTCGAGTGTCACCTGAGGGACGATGAAAATATTTAAAATATATTAAATTAGAAAAAGAAAAAAAAATGGTATCAAATTAATTTTAAACAGAAATCACAGAATCCGGAAACCATTATTACTTGTAACTAGGCATCTCAGTCCTGAAGGGTAACAATGCATCTGCATCATATGAGTCCTTGTCAAGGATGAATGTAGATGATATGGGCACCCAATGACAGGTAACAAGGAACATCAGAACACTTGCAAATGACAACCGATGTGCATCTTGAATATTTTTATATATATATAAAATAAAGAAGTACTACAATGTAAAATTTCAATATCTCCGGAGAGAGAGGCAAAACCAAGAAATTTTCAGTAAAGAATGTACCGTATTGTCAGTAGATCCATCTGCCTCGAAGTTATTAAGGAATCTAGTCATGACTACATCAGCTGTTTCCTCTCCACTCATGTATCTGCAATAAATTGTATCACAATTTAAATTATATCATCCCACTGACTGTAAGAAATCAATGACCCTACTTCTAACTTCCATTTATAAAACCAAACAGTATTAAATATATACCTGATGAGGTAATAATACTATTGCAAATAAGGAAAAGACTATGGCATGACATGGTAAGAACTAAAGTGTATACTTTTTTCTTTGTCCCATAAAATGAATATGATATAATTTGATACCTAAAATGAACCTGAAACACTGAGCTCATTGCATGCATTTATAGGGCTGTCAACTAAATAATTAAAATATAAACAAATGAATACCTGTCCTTAATATAGTGCCATTGTATTAAGCATATAGTAACATGCGGTAGGACAGCCTTCTTTGTAATAAAGATCTCATTTGTTAAACACAATTACAGACTAAGAATAAGTCACAAGTTAGAGATACTGATTCAGAAAGAAATCATATTGCAAATTGCAAAGGCTTAGGTGGGTAGGGCGTTTAGAAAGAATAGCTGGTAGAACCCTTGGACGCCAAAATAAAGAAGACCAAGAAAAATCTAATGGAAAGAGTACAGATGTACAAATCTCAGAGTGATGGGCAAATTAAGAGTGTGGAAGAAGACAGTCAAGGAGTTGCGAGTTGGAGAAACACTGTGGAGAATGATTATAAGACATAAAAGATTGTGCCGTGTCAGAAAAATAAGTCTTGATTGACTAGACAAAAACTGAACCTTAAACTTCTTTAGCTGTAAATGCAATTAATTCACTGATCTACACAATCACACAATTTTTTTTAATCTGAGATAAATGCTTTTTTTTGTATAGATATTTTTTTGTACATCCATTTATATCTATACAGTATTTCTTTTTATAGCATTCAGAGTAAAAAACAAGCACACCGTTCAACTGATGGTAAGTGATCACTCCCTGCGGCCCATGACATCTACATTCATCCTTGACAAGGAGTCATAATGCAGATACGTTGTCACCCCTGAGGACTGAGATGGAATGCCTCGTCACCAGTAATAAAGGTCTCCGGATCCCTGCACTCACCAGACGAAACACAACAGCGTTATGCTGCTATTTTACGCTGGTATTCTGTGATGGCGTGGTCCCACCCCGGTCGAACTGATCCCTTCAATCTGCATTCTAAAAATACTGATAATTACAGAATTATAAAATAACATGTATTATTATACAATACAATATAAGGGAACACTTGTTATCTCGCAATTTTTATGACAGGGCAACCCAGAGGTATTTACAACTGATTTCTTGTGTCTAAAGTTGGTCTTTAGGATATATCTATAAGATATACTTAAGATAAACTTCAAGACAGTTTGAAACTTTTGAGATAATATGGCTACTAGGCCTATAAGATAAATAATCTCAGAATCAGTCTTATGGTGTAGGAAACTTAACGTTGTAATTTCGAATACACTATAGAACTATTGCTCCTCGTATTAAAACTTAGTTATTATAAAAATAAAAGGGTGTCCTCATATTATCGTAAATTCATTATGTTCAAACAATAAAATGTAAAAACGAAATGTAACATACAGTATATATCCCTTATATATATAATTTCAATTATATTACAAAGTATTAACGAAGCTTTATTTAATACACCCAAAAAACTCACATCACGTGAATTTCGTCAAAACTTAACGTCGTAAGTTCTAATCTACTATACGACTATTGCCGCGAACAACTTGCACGAGCATTTAAGGTTAGTTCGAAGCATTTAGCACTGTATTGTTATTAACATGATTAAAAAGAATGCGAATATCATACCTTGGATGCGCCTCTACAGAATACACTCCACGAATATCGTCAACAGTGATTAAACCGTCTCCAGTTTTATCCAATTTCTTAAAAGCTTGCTCCACTATAGCACGGCGAGAGTCGGACATAGGCGGCTGGAAGTATAGCAATAAAAAATAAGATACCATTACGACTATGTCAAAAACAATATGATTTAGCCACGCTGCAACTTAGTAGCTGCAGCGCGAATAAATCAATCGCAAAATATCTACTAAATTTTGGATGTCACGTAAGGCTTTTGTTGTACGCAAAATGTTTACGATATGCAAGATGTCCTCGGTATGCAAGATGTGTACGGTACGCAAGATATCTATGGTACGCAAGATATCTACGGTACGCAAGATGTCTACGGTACGCAACATGTCTACGGTACGCAACATGTCTACGGTACGCAACATGTCTACGGTACGCAACATGTCTATGGTACGCAAGATGTGTACGGTAAGCAAGATGACAATCGTACGCAACATGTCTACAGTAAGTAAAAATTTCTTAAATGGGTAAAATTTCAGTTATTTATATTGATTTGCATAACATCACTGTTAAAAAATAAGCACTCCACATCCAACTATTATGTGGTACAGCTATATTGAAACCGGAAAGTGAATGTATGGGTTTATTATATAGTCTTTTCTATAAATTAACTTGACTTTGGTGGTTACCGCACATACATCTTAGTTCTTTTTCGAAGATGACTTTCACTATCAGTGAGTGATTTTATAAATAAACGTCAATATAAATCGGATGCTGTACAGATGGCAATTAATTATTATAGTTATATACCTACCTAGCTATAGATAGTCCTTGTGCTGGTTACCCACTAATAGAGGTGTCAACTTATACTAAAACCATATTTTTGCCATGGATTAGGATTCTATTCCACTAAAGCACATCTATTATTTCGTACATGTTTTTATTTTGTAACTATACACACATCTATGTATGTATATACATGTATTAATTTTATTGGAAGGTGATTAAATGATAAATTATAATATATAGAATTCCATTATACTAACGGACTTGAGCTATACTTACACGAATTTGTTTAATGAATTCATCGAGACTGAGGGAGCCACTTTTGTCAGTGTCAAATTTATAGAATAGTTCTTCGGCTTCCTGAAAATTAGAAATATTAAAATAGAAATACTAAAATATATTAACACAATATATATATATAAATAGAAATATTAAAATATTAAATTTGCAAATTGGACCATTGAAACAAATATAAAATTTAAGAGTATTTTGGAAAAATTGTGTATTGTTTCAAATCTTTCTTAATTAGTATTTTATTGGTATTGTATCATTTATGCTTCCCAATGTGCCAGTATTTCTACCAGGTACCTACTACCTTCATGCTGATTAAATATAGTAGTAGTAGGCAACTACTCATTACAAAATCTCCAGATCTAACACATCAAATGTAAAAACTGATGCAAGGGTTGGTCCATTGGGGTTTTGTGGACTTTATATTTAGGAACTTCTTTTTATAATCTTATGAGCTAGGCAGAAGCATAATTACCAGTTTGAAATTATCATGTATTGTACCAACTCTGGAGTTACAGTGTATGTTATGAAAATTAACAAGTACATACTTCCTTTGTGATCTCCAGGCCAGTTTCCTTCAAGCCATTGATAAACTCTTCTTTATTGAGTTGTTTGCTTCCATCAAAATCCATTCTTCTAAATACCCTGAAGTAAAATGTTATATGTTACACACATTGTATATATATGTATATATATATAGTGGTGGTCGTATAATTAGAAACACTACCAACGGTCCTTGACATTATGTAAGATACTTCACCGCAATCGTTTTTATTTTGAAATTAAACAATAAATAGGACAACAATATATTCAACGATTTATCATTAATGGGACTTATATTGTTTTACTAAAACAATATAAATCCCATTACACAATTGCAGTTTCAATATTACATTACGGAAAAATATTTAAATCAGTTTTAAGGTATGACCATTATTGTTCAACTAATTAGAAACAACAACAAAAAAGTATAAAAAAACAATATTTTTTTAAGTATTAGTAATTAGTATTGTTATTTACAAAATAGCTACAATCCACAGCCTACCAATAGTTATAATTAATATTTAGTGGCGTATCCCTTATTTTCAATAACAGCACTGCAACAGCATTGATTCAAACAATTTCATACACTTTTCTAGGGGGATTGAATTCCATGCTTCATATAGTTCGTTTTGACTGGTGTTACGTTTGTTTTTCTTTTAACAATATACCAGAAATTTTCTATCGGGTTTAAATCCGGACTATTTGCTGGCCAGTCTAAAACGGAAATACGCTGATCGCTAAGGAAACATTTGACGGTATTGGCCGTGTGTTTAGGGTCATTGTCATACTGAAAGATCCAGGTTACAAGCAAATGATCGTCCGAGTAGGGAATCATTGTATGCTCTAAGATATTTTTGTATTGCCATTAATCCATTGTACCTTCAATCTTCCGAACAAAAACACCCCCAAACTTTAATGTTACGGCCACCTTGCTTGAATATACTTGTGTATTTTTAATTAACAGCATTGTTTATAGGACGTTTAACATAGCGCTTTCCATCGGAATTTAGCATATTAATTTTTGTTTCATCTGAAAATAACACTTTTTTCCATTCTCGTACCGTCCAATAACATATTTTTTAGCGAATAATAATCGCTTCTCTCGTTGTTGCTTGGTAAGCGGTACCTTTCGAGAGATCTTTCCAAACAATTTACCTTCCACTTATCTTCGGTGTATCAGTCTTGACGAAATGTTTCTGGGGTCATCAGGCGAAAAAACTTCATTTTTAGTCTGGTAGGAGCCTTTACTTGGGTCTTTTTTAGCAATACGAACGATTAGCGTATCTTCTCTGGGAGAGGTTTTTCTTGGCCGAGACTTTCTAAGAACATTTTCAACAGTTCCATGTATTTTATAATGATCAATTGCATTAAAAACTTTCTTAACAGAACAATTTAAATGCTCAGCTATTTTTCTGTGCGCCCACTTATGATCTATGTGTAAATTAACAATTATTTGCCTAGTTGACGCGTCACAAATTTTTTTTGCCCATTTTGAACAAAATAAAATTCAGATTAAATTTTGAATTGCCGCCAAAATAATAGAAAAGCCAAGAAAGAAATATTATTCTCCAATTTCAAAAAAAGAACGAGCTATGGATGATTTTCTCATTTTGTAATTAAAAGTAAGATATGTTTTATATTTTATACATTTAATTTTTTTTTTATTTGAGTGGTTATATTATTGCATTATTATTAATTATTGAATGTGTATATTTTTTACGAATATTTGTATGTTGAAGTTATACTTTCTTTATTCATAAGTGTTTCTAATTATATGACCACCACTGTGTGTGTGTATGTAGGTATATATATATATATAATATCACAATAATAATAATGATCTGTCAGTATATTTATAAGTATTAAGGAACTAAATGATATCAAATATGTAAAAATTACGCTCCTTAAATCTTATTTAACTATATTTGAATAAATAAACGTAAATACATCAAAATTATAGTTAGTTATATGTAAACATTCCATTTTAGTCAACTCAAATCCTGTGAGAGATACATGATAAATATTATCGTATGTTTTAACGTGGTAGTGCCGCACTGCAGGGGGGTTGCAGTTGCGTTCCTTACGGAGATCCGCGACCCCTCCGCATAACCCATCCTCGTCCCCGCGTGGGCGGGTATAGAATATAAGCATAACACTGCTGTGTTTCGTATGGTGCGTGTTGGGGCTTCAATTATTGGTAACAAGGCGATTTATCTCAGTCGTCAGGAGTGACAACGTATGTGCTCATTTTGTTGAGGATGAATGTAGATGTCATCAGTAACCATCAGATGAACTGTGTGCCCTTTTGCCACCCCTGATAATATTAAAAAAGCAAACACCAAGGTGATACTAGACTTTTTTTTCATTTCATGTTCAAACAATTGACAAAACCAACTAGAAATTATTATTCATTATTTATTCTGCAAAAATAGCAGCTTTGTACCATTACTTGAATTACATTTTCAGCTTGAATAACATTTTATTGCATATACAGGCAATCTGTTTTCCTTTGTGGTGTCAGCATCAGGATGAGGGACATAATTGCCAAACCAAAGTGAATGATGATAAATGCTGTAAAATGGTTATTAGATTGGTTCACTAATGAATCCATTTCTCACTTTTGATTCAATTTGAGTTCAAACTTATCATTTTAATAACATAAGTAAAAATCAACAAAAGTTATAAGAAAAAATTAGATATGTTTTATTTTATATGAGTATATAACATAAAATTAAAACACACTATATATCAATTATATAGATGAAAATATTGATGTCCTGGCCGATTTAAACGATGGTTATATCTTCTGGTTATTACCAGACATCATATAAATTACACCAACTGTTTGTTCATGAAATTGTTTTAGGTTATTGGGTGCACCCCAAAACGCAGCACCTAGGAACTTTAACCACTAAAGCACATGGTCATTGTATTTAAAAATATACATAATAAAAAAATATTATATAAAGCCTTTTCAAAATAGACAGGTAAAAGTGTCATTTGAGTTTGGTCAAGTTCACATGTTTAAGCAAGATCAGAATCTTGCTTTTGCTTGTGTATAATAGTAGGTAATAATCTGTATATTGAAATTATAATTTAATCATTATTAATACTTTTAGGATGCTAACCTTCCAAAGCCCAAAATTCCAGTGGCACCTCTGGACAAGCATAACAGACGTAGTTTTTCCAGTGGGTCGGTAGTGTGAGACACAGCACGAGAACTCTTCTGTATGAGCTCCTCCTCTTGACGGGACAAGGCAGATTGCGGTCGGTGCCATGCTACTGCAATTTAGAAGGAGATAATAATAATGATGTCCTCCTGTTTGATTTCTACCACGGCATAAACATATGGTGCTACTACCTGGCAGAAATATCAGTTGCAAAGAATGTATAGTGTAGGATATCAAGTAATTAATTGCACACACAAAGGCACAAACTCCACCTTGTTTATCCTTATTCAATGCAGATATGTGTGTTGGTAATACGCATAATATTCAATACATTGCATGCATTCCTGCACCACAAATATGAATAGGAACAATTTATTCAGGATTCTTAATGATAATTGTGCTATTAGCCTATGCGTCTCTCTCACAGCTTCATTGCATTCTGAGTTAGTTATAAATAGACTTTCTTTTTTACTATGAAGCAATACTCTTTAAAATGTTTGTGTCTGTGACTATGCTAAATTGCCACCGGGAATTTATCTGTCTGAGTAAGAATAATTGATGTTGCACAAATATTGTACACAAGCAGCAAAACATACTCTTGTGTGTGTATTTGTGTGACAAATATTTCATGTAGTTGTCAAGAAATATAATATATGTACGAAAACAACTGAATGAAAATGTAATTGAAAAAATGCCACCAAGCTTCAAATTGCTTCAAAATTAAATAACAGAAGCGTTAATTACAAGTTTGCATAGAAGTAAAAATATTGGACCAAAACAGAACATTTGTCCTGCATTACAGGTATTAATCTGAGTAATGAAGATGCTACAATAAATTTTAATAAAATTCTTAGTAGCCTATCACAACAAACCTTTTTCTTTAGAGTAGAAATAATTGTTTAGAAATGACTAAACAATAAATCAAACAGTAAAAAAAATGTATATACATTAATACAAAATATAAAATAAGAATTAATAGTTAAACCAAAATAATTGAGATATTAGTAAACACATTAATATAACATTGAAAGTAGAAAATCAAAAAATGCTAGTGTATTGGAAGAAAATTGGGACAAGTCCTGATGTATATATATTGTTAATTACATATTAAAAGAAAAACTAAATACAGTAATTGCAAATGAACTATCATTTGAATAATTTACTAATAGACTATTAAAATTTAAATGGTCTTTAAGAACAATGGCAATTCAAATTCGGAAGATACAGATTTGGAAAAGATACCAAAGATGTAAATAGATAACATCAAATTATTGAAAACTATAAAATCTATCCCATTATTACTCATATAATACATACACCTATTAATTTAATACTAAACATGTTGTTTTTAAGAATAGTTTTATTTTTATGGAGGATTGTGATCCACTCAGATAGAAATAGACAAAATAAAGCCAATATCAGAATTTTTTCTCAATAAAGCTTATAGCCAAACACGAAATAAAGTCATAATAATAAGAAAGATTTAAGGAAGCTATTTACAGACTATTTCCAAAACTTTATGAAAAATTGTCATAGAAGAGTTGTTTTTAAAAGTATATCATTTATACAATTAATAATAAAAACATAATATGGACATCATATAAATATACAAAGGACTCTTTATTTATTAGCTTTTTCTTTCGTATAAAAATAAGAAGCTTGGCGACTACTGAAATAGTGTTTAGTTCCTCTTGTGTTAAGCTTTTTTTTTCCTGTTACTAAAACAGTTTTCCAGGTGATAAGTGATCACTGTGGCCCTTAAACAGCTATATCCATATTAAAAATTACGTTTTTCATCCTAATTAAAAGTAATGTTCATCACAGCCATTATACCAACATGAGCAAATGTCGTAACAATAATATTGATTTCTACGACAGTTGACAAGACCTAAGAATACGAATAATAAATTGCTCTACTATTTATTGGTAAGTAATACGTACTTAACCAAAATATTTTAAAATACACTTAACTGTTTGATGAAGTCTTTGCTTTACCGAGATACATGTCGCACATCTCTCAATATTCCACTGAAGTCTTGAATTTAAATAGTAGTGTCAGTATTGAAAGAAGGTACAGTTAGAAATACGTCCACATCACGCGAAGTATTTGTTCAACTGATAGGGTGGGTTTCATTTTGTTTTATACACTTTTAGTTTTCGAATCATTGAGTTCGGTCGCAACCTCAATATTCTTTTTTATTGAATGTAACGTAAACGTCTTGTACTATTGACAGTTAGGACTGGTACACACTATATTTAAAGCCCATAAAGTGATAAGCTAATTTCTATTAACACGCCAAATACAAAGAAACTTATTTTCTCTTCACTTATTCACTCTTTCCTAAATTCAGGATGATTATTACATCATACCATGTCACTACGGACTGCAATGTTTTTGTTTTTAACCCTTTCCGTATACAAGCCAAATCGGGTTCGCCATAATTAATATTTATTTGCAGCATACTAATACGGGTAATAACAAAACTCAAAAATAACAAAATATTATTTAATACGTTCAAGTCTTTCAATTTTATTTCAATATTATTATCAATTTACTAATAAACTCGCTCATACATATGCGCGGGTGTGACATTCAAACTTTTGTTCGTACATTCGTTTAACAAATGATTTTTTCTACAATAAAAAGGTAATTTTATTTAGTTAAAACTTAAAATTCATTATTGTTATTGTTCTAGTAAATGTTAATAATTATTAAAGCATATTTTTTTTATCGAATATGCACTTTTTTAAGGGGTTTTTATACAAAACCATATATGGTATGTGTCGTATGCATACGTGGGCTTATGTCGGCTTTATGTCGAAACCATGTTTCATTTGCATTGAGAATTATAGGCTAAATAAAAATAATTGTGTTTACATTAACTACTTTACCTTGTAGGGATCCACCTCGCCTACATGGCCATAATGATGACTAATAAAGTTTTTATTAAAGTGAGTTTTTATTGAACTAGCTTCTGATTCTGATAGTGAATACTTTCCTCCTCAATTAGTCGATTTGTCTTTAATCAAGATACCTGAAGTTACTAATGTAGTGATTTATCACAACATTTACTGGAACAAGTGTCTAGGGTTTAGATATAATTTGTATTTTGACGACAACAATAATTTCATCCCGCTTGGCGATTACGGACATGATAAGCTAATTAGAGTGTGACCACTTTTAAATAGTAATAGGTAACAACATTTGTTTACAACAACGAAAATCTAATATAACCTGAGATAATATAATTCGGCAAAGATATAAAAATAAAGTTGTCAGTGGAGTATCTGGATTCATTTACAATTTTGATATATTTACTGGCACATTGCAACACGCATCCTGAAGGCGCATCGGAGTTCTTATAGTAGTGTCGTCAGATAAAGATGATATATAGGTGAGAGATATACATGGAGTTCTTATATAAGAACCATCATTAGAAATGACAATAAGCCGGCTCATATGCAATCAATTTATATTTTATTGTATATATAGTATTGTAATATTTATGTAGAACCAACTACTATAAAGTGAAAATGCTACAGAATAGGGAAAACAGTTTAAAACATTCCCCAAGCTGTTGAAGTTTACAACCAACACATATGAATTGTAGACTTTTTAAACAATATATTCGCTTTTTAAATAATTCATTTGATATAAGAGAATATTTTTTTTATAGGTTGGATATGTGTATAGTAAATGTTTGAATTCTTTGTGGTAGGAATACCGGAAATGCACGAATCTATCTGATTTCTAATAATTATTTATATTTCATTTCTTTCATAATTCACGCATTAAAGGGATACTTGATTCATTCCTATATATTTGAACTGATATGCATTTGGGACGAAAGGTTCTAAATTGAACTAGATGGCAGTAAACCTTCATATTCAAGTTGTGTTTAACAATACTGACTAATAATATATTGGTAACTGGTTACCAAGATGTGAATGTTACCCGTCAGAGTTAAGATAGATATTATTATTACTCACGGCTGGCTGGATCCATGATTTCTTTTGCGTCGAATTTATTCCCCTTCGACGTGGTGTCGTAGTTGAAGCAGGCTGTAAAAAAAAAGGACTTCAGTTATACGCAGTAATATCAGTTACTTGCTAAAACCGTAAAAGTAAAAAACTGGAATGTTGAATGTTTACAAAGTTTCAAATTAATGAATAAATATTTATTTTAAAGTAGCATGCAAAATGTTTTCCCGCCCTGTTCTGATAGCATTCCCATCTTTCCAAGTTCAAATCATATCCGTAAAAGGGGGCAAACGAGCAAGTGGGTTATCTGATTTAAAATGATCATCTCTTTTTTTAAATACCTAGATACACGCCAGTGTTTGTGTACAATCCCTGCCAAAAAATGATGACGTTAATGAGACGTACTAGCTACTAGCGCACTAGCTCGGCAAATGCCTATTCACTCTTGTCTTGAAGGCACGCACATACTCGGGCACAGAAAGAATGCCGTAAACAAATTATTTCAATCCTTCACTGCTGGAATTAAAAACGACGGAGCATATTGTTCCCGCGTCCGAATGCGAGGGATATCTCGCCGTGCGTCTAAATGTCTGATGATGGAAAGGGAATGGCAGCATCATATCCTGTAACTCCTCTGGATACTCTCTATAATGTATCCTGTAAAACATTGAGAGGCTGGCAACTTTGCGACTGTTCTGAAGGCTAAGCAGGTTGGCTTTAACCAAACCTCCCCGATTAGCCTTTTGGGCACATCTCTCCAGTGACTTAAAAGTTGATATTTTGAAGCGCCTGCACAAATGTGACAGTAGCTTTTAACATACGACCGAATTTGTGCTATATATAGGTTCAGGAGATGTCGTGGTGTGATTTACCCGCCGCACTTTTTGACTCCTAGCTTCCTTGCGGCAATTTTTGTTTTAGATTTGATGAAACTCCCAAAGTTAAGGTTAAGATCTTAACTCCTAGTAACTTAAGGTGGTAGGCGTAATCCAAGCATACATTTCGGAAAGTACGAGCCAAGGTGATGGGCTCCTTTTATCGGCGAATAGACACGTCTGCATTTGGCGGCATTAAATCTCACAAGATTGGCATTGCTCTAATTGGACACTGCCTGTGATGTGGTATTAATATGCACTAGTAAGCTTTTTAGTCCAACCTGTTTTCCACAATTGTGGTGTCATCTGCATACCCAAAAATACTGGAGTTCAACAGGTTGTTGCTACGCAATACCTATGATCGTTAGTTTAGCTTCGCTTTCGCTTTAAGGTAATGTCATTTTAGCTATAAAGACATATCGCTGCTGGGAGTTGATTTCAAAGTATTGTCGTTGCTTTTTTTAAATTAGTATGACAAACGGGCAGGCAGTTTCTTTGAAGATATTGAATCCCTGCAGCCGATAGATTGTGACAGGCAAGAACGCATAACGGCCGGACTACGGAATTGCTCTTGCACACTTCCGCTGGCCCACTAGTAGCGACTGCCCGTTGGTAACCGCTCCTCGGGGAAGAGGGAAAAATCCCTCTCCGCCTCCACTAGCCGATATACAACCATTTTAATCCTCGTTAGGGAATGCAATCAAATTAATATTTTAAAAACTAAAATGGCTGCTTCGTATCCGGTCATAAGATTTTTTATGGCTGATGGCCACTGTTAGACTAAAGGATATAACGGCTCTATCTAGTTAAAATGTGGCTGTGCGCTTAGAGCACTCAGCCGAAACCTTTATTTACGGGTAACCAGTACAAGGGTTCCCGAGAAGCAGCCTCGGCTTGGACCGTTACTCTGCGCACGGACGGAATCTTCACCTTCAATCGAATCGAAAAAGCATTCAATAGATATAGAAAAGTGTACAGAAATTTGTACTCAGACAAGCAATGTTAGTGCAAATATGCATTGTTATTTTTATTATTTGATATTATAATACAATTAAGTTGGTATGTTTACTAATAAATATAAAAAATTAAAGAATACTTAATACTCTAAAAATGTACCGGTGCAGTTGATAAGTACATCAAATCCAATTTAAAATTTAAATAACTCAAATAGTTAAAAATATATAAATAAATAAACAAATTAGATATTAATAATTTAATTTTATATAAAACTACAACTAATCGATATATTTAGGCAATATCTTTTATATGCACTAATTATATTGCTTTTCCATTTCTTTATTGTATTTTCCATTTCTCACAACTTAAGCTCGGATTTTATTGAATGTAACAAAACCATGACAATAAATCGATGGGTAATGACTGGTTCAATAACGGTATCTTTGTATATAGGGGTTACTCTAATGGGCTTTATTATTTCATTTTGTATAGACAACACTTTTTATAACGTAGTAAATAATTGTACATATGTATAATATGTTGTTTTAAAACTGGGTCGTGTCTGTATATGGAAATATATACACTGTACATACTGTAAAAAAATACGAAGATCGAATAATTAGAGATTTCCAGCGTGAAAGAGCCATGCTAGAGCTGAAATCTACCGGTAACATAATTGAAGGATTTGTTTACTCTAACCTAACAAAGTAGCCCGTAGCCACTGTGTTATTCCGTAAGAAGTAGCTGTGCTTCAGCCCCCTCGGACATCCGCGAATCAGTTTACTTACGCGATCCGGATAACGGTACAAGCCGAGGCTCCCTATATACTATATTAATGATCTTGACTGGGCACCCTAAGCGGTGGGCTACATTAATCCGCGAAAAAAAAGTAGCCGTGTTTCATATACCAAGTGAACGAAGTTGAAAATTTGGAAGTCGAAAATATTTTATGTATGTGCGTTTATTAGATGTTTTATGTTAGTTCTGGAGGTAAATATATGCATTTTGATTCTTTACCTAGGATAGATATAAGTGTGATGTACCGGAGGGATCAATTACCGTATGAAAAACTGTATAAGCGTTTGTCATGCAGATGTTCGTAAAAAAAGATATATATAATTGACAAAAGACTATTATACAGATGTTATGTTTACCTAGGATTCAACGTTAGAAACCTGAGAATTAGTTGCCCCAGAAAAGATACTTTTAACGAAGAGCGTCGTATTCAACTGTATTGAGCAATTATTATAATTAATAACTTAACATAGACAGTAAAGTAAAATAATACTTTAAAACATGTCTAGATCACGTTTTAAGTTCTAACTAAAATCGGTATCGGCTACGGTGATCCGATATGATTACTACAGTAATTGTCACGCTGTCCCTGTATACATGAATAAATTATATAAAATCGATATGTACGTTGTACAATAACGGTATAAAATGGGCATAGAGTCACGGACGATCGAATTGAATGAATCAGCCCTACCTACGCCGTGACACAACCCATTTGTGTTGACAGTAAACGAGGATTGTCTGAGGAGGCGTATCAAATTAACAATTACGTAATGATTCTTTGTTTAAATGCCATGTAAACTAGGTTTCGAGAACTTTAAAAATAGGTCATATTTACGCACGCATTTTAAATTACCTAATTAAACAGATAAATATATAATAGAAATAAGATAATAACACCAATATAGATGGCAATAACGATAGTAAACGTGAACCTACGCCAGAATACTTTTGACCCAACCATCCAAGCGTACATCTGAAAAGCGAAGATCATCAGCTTAACGTGTAACTTAACTAACAAATAGTATTTATTTCTATTTCCCAACGTAAACACAAAGCGCACAAGTGAAATTTAGAATTCAAGTAAAACCTTATCCATTTCCTTAGAATACGCATGCATCTTTACGCTCAAGATATATACATAGATCTTGTGCTGCCGGCTATAGCTCAGTACCTGAAGTAGGCTTTCCGCCAATATTTCGACTCCGCCGACACACTTTCACCCCTTGATTGTAAGTGCCGACACTTACAATCCCATCGCGAATTACAGATTCACCCGCATCCGAAGGAGACCGGCACGCCCTCGACGACCCGATGACGCGACCACCAGGGCCCAAGCCCTTCATAAAATACTACACACGTACATTGCACCCTCATACCGATAGAAAGGCAAGAGCAAGGTTATTCGCAATACAGCCATGTCACAGGCTGGTTATTATTAATATTTTAACGTTTCTAAATTAAATTAAGGAAAACCATTTAAAAATCATCAGAAATTAAGTTTAACAAACCACGTATTTTAAGTTACATAGGTTGATCTAGAGTTGATCACTTCATCCTGTACAAAAATTGCCTAAACCAAGGTTAACCACTTCTGATCCTTTCATCGTCGTCGGTTTTCAGTCTCCGGTCCCTTGTGCTTTGTGACAGTAAAAGTCCACAGTATGTTCACGGTGGGCTAGTTTTGAGGCGGGATGATGAAGATTATTCTTATCAATAATTAACATTATCGATAAGAACACGGTGCATCACTTCACGGCGTGTGCAAGGATAAGCATCTCATCACATATTACGTTTTGCTGTGCCATACCAACGTGCCATGGTCTACGCCTCTTTTAGAATTGAATATTTTAGTTGGGACCCAGAAATTACAATTATTAACGTAGTGGTTAAAACAAATTCGACTATAAGACAGTAACATAAAAACGACTTTAAAAAAAAATCGCATGTTTAGTTCAACCGTATAATTTAGTTCTTGATTGCAGGTATTTCATAGTCTACTACTGGACGAGTTTTTCTAAAAAAGCATCAGCAATAACTGGCACTTCTAAATGCTTTCTGCCACGCTAGATAAGCGATACCTGTAATAGTTGTTTTCACCAATTAATTATTTGTTCATAATTTAATTTTAAGTTATACAGGATGAAAAACGACCACACAGGTCTCAGTTTGGTAAGTGGTTCCGACGGTATCCTATATCCTTGATTAATAACAAATATGCACACTTTGTCACCTCTAAGGACTAAGATGGAATACTTCATCATCAGTAATTGGGGCCATTGTTTTTCATGATATTACATTGTTCGATGATAATTATATATAGAAGGGTTGTTTACAGTTAAGGAATTAATACAACTCATAATTAATGCGCTCCTCGGTGTTGCCGTAGCTCGTTTGCTCCCTTTTCTATAAATAAAAAAAAAAAAAAAACTTGCATGAATATTAATCTTGTATTCTCTAATTGTACTCACCAATGTTGCTCACCTTTTTAAAATATTCAAATGGAATGTTACAAAGAACTGTCCGCGATCACCTCTATTTCAGTAATACCGCACACCATACTATACTTTGACACGCTCATGGAAAATCGATCAACTCAAACTATTATCATCATTAAGTTGTAAGTGTTTTATCGCTTGTATACAATGGTAGATTAATGTAGAATAGACCACGCGAGAATGAAGTCGACTGTGTCATTCGTGAGAGATCTAGCCGAGTAACCTTGCTCCTTTTACGTAGCATACATATATAACGACTTAAGGAAATTTACTTATATGCAACAATTTTAGCTCTAGAATTAGAAGTATTATGTTTTAGACGTTACGTTTTATAAATATCTTCGATTTTACGAACCATACATCTTAATATTTTTATCTATATCTTATTATGTGTTTAATTTTTTAATTAAGCTACTTTTTTTCCTATATAATATATAGAATAGACACTATACTTTATAGAATATTATTGTTTAGAATATTTCTCTCTTTTAGTTACGTAATACATTATTTATATGGGATGTTCGGAATTTGGTAACGAAACGCGGTGACATAATTTTATGATTACGTGGATGCAGGTTTTCAGAGAGCAATACAATTTTATTAGTTTTATAACAGCTTTTAAGCGATGATCAAACTAAAAGAAAGGAAATTGGATTAAAATTTTCATACCTACAATCGTCATAATATCATCTAGTGGTACCTTTAATAAAAACTTTTAATATCAAAGGAAAATTTAAAATGTTCGTTCAAACTAACATTGAAATCAAATGACAATACTCAGCTTATGTCGTATTTACTGTTTTTGAAAGTATTGTCCCCTACAATTAATATATGCACTTCTGCATTTTTTTAAACAACTATTTGAAATTTGAAAAAACAGTTGGCCAAGTCTTCTTTATGGGTCCCTTAATGGCGTCTTGGAACTTAGTCACCGCTTTCCTCTGACTTTTTTTTTAAATATTTTGTTAGAAACCGAGAGAAACCGAAGAGTGCAATGTTCAGACTGTCTGAGAGATGTACGTTGTTAATTTATCAAAGCAAATATTCCTTACCGCCGAAAACAGAAACGACAATAGTTTTGCCAGTGCTTTGCACATTTATTGCTCTGCAACTGTATTGTCTTTTGTAGACAAATCCTCAAATCAATTTTACCGATTAACTTATTTTAACTCATTCGTCATACATACAATTGTCCTCTATCATTACATAACACACTTTTTATCTGACTTAATTAGTACTTATTAAATGTAGTAATTTTATTTAGTAATTATATAAATTTTAATTTACAGAAAATAAAACGTATGTTACTGCTAAAGAATTTCGTTTATTTCTATTGTTTATGGATTACCTTTTTAATTTATTTTATGTAAGTGGCCAGTGACTGAATATAAGTCCTTTTAAAGTTAATAATGAACTACATATTGAGATTCGAAAGTCATTATCTTATCTTTTACTCAAACATTAACCGTCAACATTGTCTTTGCATTACAAACAACCACATATTTTGATATATGATCTAACTACGCGTACAGTAGTTAGATCATATTTAACACAGCCGGAAACATTTATAAAATCTATGATTGGCAGTTTTGCTGCTTGGGCGTGTTTGTGAGCGCATGTTACCCTCGCACTGATGATATGATACTTCTCAATCACGCTGAAATTTTGGTTCGGCATATGTTTTTTTATTATATTGAGAGTAACAAACAGTTCACTTGATGGTAAGTTGTTCCTGCGGCCTATGACATCTACATTCATCCTTATCAAGAAATCATAATGCAGATGCGTTGTCACCCTTATGGATTGAGAGGGAATGCCTCGTCACCAGTAATAAAGGTCTTATTTGAAACCTAGTTTTCATGTAATTTACAATCAAGTAGCTTTTCTATTGGTAATATCACCACCGCCTAAGCTTTCCTAGAAATGTTTTAAATGGAAAATCTTACCAGCCATAGAGGCACTGCTCATCCTTCCGCGTGAGAAAGCAATTTTGAATAATCACGAGAAACCTTTTAAATAAAAGAAAACTGAATGACTCTCTTATAATATTTAAAATACTTCGATTTGTCGAAATATATGTCAATACTTGTGTCACAAATACTTTATAACGTTTTTTTTAATTTTGTTGAATTGCCCATTTAAAGAGGCCTGTAGTAATATTAGATTTTTTTTATACAATAGGTGGCAAACGAGCAAGCACTCATATCATGGTAATTGATTATCGCCGTCCATGCATATCCACAACACCAGAAATCTCGCAGATGGGCTGCCGGCATTTAAGAAAGGTGTAGACAGTAGGTCCTTAGGTCGTATCGGTTCGGAAATAACCTCGGCGACCACTGATTCTGATTATGATTCACTGACTGACTGACTTTGTTTAAAAAAATCTCGATCAACCGTTCCGGCACTCATGGACGTTTTCCCGAGAACTTGAAACGAGAGACTTGTGGATGTCCAGAGAGAGAAGTGCTTTGCGCACAGACGTCTGCAAAATTGAACATCTGGCATGTTTTGGGTTCTCATTCAGTTCTCGCTGTCGGAAGTATAACAAATAAGAGATCGAATTCCTCTTTTGCGTCATGGGCTGGCGTGTCGTGTCCTTTATGCAGAGATGGAAAAGATGGCTGACGGAAATTCTCTTAGTTATTACTAGTAGTCTAAGCGCGGCGTCAATTTCCGCGGGTAGGTTTAGGTGGTATATAGCGTTAAGTAGTTCTTCTTACTACTGAACGATACTTACCATTACTCATTTAATGGTTCGAGTTTCTTACTTAAGAACATTCCTTCTTCCGCGGATGTCAGTTCCATAAACGACTTGTATGTAGCCAGACTATTGCCACTGTAACTGGGAGAGAATGTCCCAACCATACCCTTCTTATAGCCCACGGACTTACTACGATCTTGCTCAAAAGGTCAGTATTGAAAGATCACATCTGGGACCCGTGTGTCCTCATATCATACACTAAACATGTTCGTCCATGGAATTAATAAGCAATACGCAAAACAGGAATGTGCACTGTTTCCAGAAATACGTGTCAAACATCTCAAAAGTAACAAGGCTCTTCCAAAAAATATATTGCTTTTAATATTATCTGATATCATACACGTTACTATTTATATATTTATACATTTAAAAGATAACACATTTGATAGGTAATGGGTTTTTAAAGCTTACTCATACTACTAAACTTTAATAAAAACTTTAAAACTTAATCATATTGCTAAACTACTGAGGTTCGTCAACGAATATGAGCTATAGTCTATATTATAAGCCTATGTGTTCAATTATTAAATAATGTTTTCATATTACACTTTTCTGTTTAACGAATAAATTTATTCATAAGGAATAAAAATATATTTTGCAATGTAAATTGACTTATAACCAAAAAAGAGAAGATCATTCAAGATTTAAATTATTGTAAAACTAATTGTAAAAATATTAAACAAATATATCTTTATACAGATGACATTAAGCTACTAAATATTCAACATATTATTAAAAAGGACTATTTTGGAAAAAATGTGTATGTTAAAATATGCTTTATTTAATTTCAAGTAAGAAATTTAAAATGTATTAAATATAAACAATATGTTAATTGTGCTATATTACTTAATAACTTAATATATCCCGGATATTGACAACAAAAATAAGTTATTTATCAGCAGTATGTACCACCAGTCCATTATAGTCTCCATCATTAAATTTTAAAAATTTACTTATCTTATATCTTCCTAATATTAGTATATATAAAATGGAATCAAGGATACTACCTCATGAGCAACCAAATTTTTCTTTATTTACACTTCTACCGTGGGTCTTCTGTTGATATTCTGTTATTATTTTAATAATATTTCATTCGTTTTTAAATTATAATTATCAATATTATTGAAGTTGTGACATGCTTTTAGATTAATCCTCTTTAATATAGACATAAAATAACAAAATTTATAAAAAAACTGGATGTGTATCACATCTTATGATGATATTATGTGAAATGTTAATAAAGTCCACATGTTTTCATGTTTATCATAACTGAAATTGTATTAAAGTTTGAGGCATCATATTAATAATATGTAATGTTTTAAATCCCTCTTAATTACTTTGTTTTCTCTAAAGTTATAAAACAGTAATTAAATAATAATAATTCAAAGCATTCCGTTTTGGTACTAGTGATTATTTGTAATGGCTGTATGGCCTTTAGTCTTATGTCGTTATAATTTGCAAATGTGACATTTCTATGTGTCAGATAACTGTCAGTATATACGTCAAAACAAACAAAAGTCATATTCGTTGAGCTCGTGTAGAATATATATTATACACAATACATATAAAACATTTTAAAACCTAAACTGATTTATTTAGACATCAAGATGGCACCAGGAAAAAGAAGTGGCGTTCGAGGGAAACGTTCCAACCATCACGTTCAACGAAATTATGCCGAGAGACTTAAAGATCTTAGTTTGCAGTCGTCTGAAGAAAGCGCTTCAGAAAGTTCTAATAATTCAGATTGTTCCGACAGTTCTGATAATGGAGAAGGAAATGAAGCCGTATTTCCTATAAGGATGTGGGATTTAAATCATTGTGATCCAAAAAAGTGTTCTGGAAGAAAGTTATTAAGACATAACCTAATAAAAAACTTAAAACTCGGACAACGATTTCAAGGTCTTGTTTTGTCACCGGTTGGCAGTCAGTGTGTTAGCCCTAATGATAAAGATATCATTCTAAAGTTCGGTCTTGCGGTTATCGATTGTTCATGGGCGAAGATTGATGAAACACCATTTAGTCGAATGAAATCTCCACATCCTAGGCTGCTCCCATTTTTAGTAGCAGCAAATCCCATAAATTATGGAAAACCATATCAATTGAGTTGTGTTGAGGCTTTAGCAGCAGCTTTGTTCATTACAGGGCACAAACAGGAAGCTAAATATTATTTATCTAAGTTTTCATGGGGACATTCATTTTTAGAATTAAATTCAGATATATTAAATCTCTATAGTGTTTGCACCGACAGTAAAAGTGTTATAGAAGCACAAAACCTTTTTTTAGAATCATCAGGAAAAGAAAATGAAGATTCTAGACCTATATGGCCCCCAAGTAGCACAGATACTGAATCTGAATAATGTGATATGAAGTGACAACACAGTTTCGTTATTAGTTCTCTTTAGAGGTAAAAACATATATTGATATGTAATAATATATTAACTTATGTAAATAAATTTTAATGTAAGAATAGTTGTTACATTATTTGATTGAAAAATCCTCACTTGCTAATGTCATATGAACATTAGGTTTTCTAATTTATACATGCAGTGTTATTGCTTATATCTTGAGATTTTACATCAAATATTTTCGCTTTCTGCACTTGATAGTTTGTTGATATGAAAAATAGATAAAGGGATTATCAGATATAACAAATCAGCATACTTATCATCATCTCATTGTATGGAGCCCATTGCTCACTAAGGCATTGCATTCTGCTAGAATTAAATGCTCAGCATTAGTAAAGTATTGTAGGGTATAAATAGATAAACAGACACTTTTTCGAACGATAAATGAAGGTGCTGTACACATATGCCTATTATATCATATACTGGAAGATAATTTAACATTAACATGTTGATCCCTGTTACCTTGCAAATATTTTTTGTTATTATTTATTTATTACAGAATGTAGTCTTTTTGTTGATAAGGGTATATTATTTCAATAAGTTACCATGTAAAGATATTCATTTGTGCAGTAAAATGCAAGTGTAAGAAAATTTATTTCAATATACAATGAATAACTTAATATGGTTTCTTTGTTTCACAAATTGTAGTATGCACAAATTGCAAACCATGTGATCTATATCACATTATTTTTTCCGCTTCTGTCTCACTGTGCATAAAATTGTGCTTATAATAATTACTACAAATGGCATACTTTTAATTTTTTTTTATGGTTGATGGCCAATGTTAGCCTGAGGGCTTGTACAGCTTCACCGGGTTGAAAAGTGGCCGAGCGCTTAGGTCGCTCAGCTGATACCTTAATTAATGGGTAACTAGCACAATGATTTCCAAGCCTCAGTTACCGTGCTCGAAATTACTGTCTCGAGGATGCCCAAGAGAGTCAGTTGCTTCTGATGGCTTAAAATGGCATAATACAATACTTATCTATTATTTCAATTTCAGTAAATATGTTTATGATTGTTTAGAGAATTTGTGAAAATTATTCATCATTCAAATGATATGTTATGCTCAAGAGCAAGTTCATACAAAAATACCATAGAAAAAAAGAACTTTCAGTTTGCCAATTTTTTGGCCAACTTTTCCAATTTTTATTTCACTTTAGACCTAATTTGGACTTTGAAATAGTTAAAAAACAATAACTAAATTGGTCCCGCTGTTCTCAAGTGATGAACCAATGAAGATTTGAACTGTAGCTATTCTGTGGTAGATGGCGCGATTTCTTAATAAAACTAAATAAGTACCATGTGCCAACTTTGAAATTCCCTGAAGCCCACATAAAAAGTTTGGGATGTAGATTATGTGCTTTTCATGTTTATATTAAAACTTATATTACATTGATATTATTCCTTAATGATTTTTTGCTATTCATTCCGCTGTATATGTGCCACCACGGTGAAATCTTCGGGTGGTTCAGATTTAGTCAATTACGGGGCTATATTATAATTCCGCTAGTCTAATACATTACCGCATACGTGAACGTCATTGTATATCCTAATCCGATGGAAGGGAGATGGGATAAGATCAGAGGAACTTTCTGATGCGTCAACACACGGCATCTTGAAATAAATATGCACCAATATTTATATGCTTAAATACTTCTCTGTAGGAGGGACTAGTGCACGGATATGTTGTAACATTTTTTTTTACTAGATCTGATAGTGTTTATAGAGAAAAAGTAAAACATATCTGTTTTGATATGTTTTCCAATTACTTCTGGTCATCAAACAAAAATGTATGGACTATGATTTTGAGCATTTGCGTGCGTTTATAAAACGTTTATAGAGGGTAAATTATCAGATGTTGCTGCGTCGGATACTTGGACGCTACGTTTACCTAATAAAATGATATTTACTTAAATTATGGAACTTAGACGGTTTAGCAACAAACCTAGTGAACCAGAAAATGCATTAAAATGTCCCACCAGAATACCAGTATGGAATAGCAGTGGTACGCTATTAGGCATTTTATGGAGTGAACTTTTCCACGCTATTTTCTCCTCTTCAATATCTAATTTTTATATTTTTTTGTATAATTTGTATTCCTTTTGCTGATATTTTATATATAATTTTGATTTTTAATGTAATTTTATTGTAGAAGTTTAAATAATTACAATAAAGAAGTTTATATTAAAAGGTCTGTGAATTTATCATAGACAATGGAAGTGAGTCTTTTTAATTATGTGTGACTTATTCAAATATTTTAATTTATATTTATATTTTTAATTTTTTTGAAAGTTCTTATATAATTCTCTAGTGAGATTATTTAAATTCTCTGTAATTATGCTATTTCTTATACAAGATAAAGATGTTTTCTAGACAGCTAGACCCCACATTAATCCGCATTAATGCGATAAGTCATAGCAGAAATTGATATATAAGTTGTTAATGTGTCAAGTAAGTTATTTATTCAATATTTGGTTTGTTCTTCGTGATATTGCAGTAGTTAGAAATTTGTTTATATTTTACGATGATAATGATTATTTTAATTGTCTTAATTTGGTGATATATTCATTATTTGAACAGAAAACAAAATTAACAATTTCAAAACCGATTGAACTGGTGATGTTAATATTTTATATTTTAAAAGTTATAATAATTAATTTTCATTATAAATACCGTTTTTATCTTTACATGTATTTTTATATTTACAATAATGACAATTATGGAAATAAGAGCCGTCCTTTACATACCTTTTGAACGTAAATATCCGAACGAATAATTAGTTAACGAAACATATTCCTTATAAGATCTACGAATTAGTGACATAATGTTTATTTTATGATACTCTTGATATTTCAAAGTATTAAGTAAGAGGTCAATGTGGCAAAGGGGTATAGAACACCCAAGAGTCTTAGGGAAATGCCTTAATATACTCAGAAAAACGTGAAAATGAAACTTGCATGTCTAAGATATTACATATAGTAAGACAAACGACCAACAGTTATATCTTACTATCAGATGACTGATAAATGTTAATTGAAGCCCATAAACAGCTACATCCAACCCCAACAAACATTCAAGATTCACATACGTTGTCACCGCTGAGTCCTAGTTGGGATACTCGAATCCCAACACTGAAACGTGCAAGTCTAAGAAATCGTATATATTATGAGTGACAAACTACCAAAATGTTGATCTGATGGTAATCGATGACCGTGACCCATAAATACCTACTTCCTTCCTCTAGATTACATGTGGTATATATACGTATAATAATATATAATTATTATTAATAATAATATTAATAATAAATAATTGTATGCCCGGAACTCTATACTAAAAAAAAAGAGCGAAAACGCTTATCGAAACAGCAACGCGATGTTGCACGGCGTCCGCGTTTTCTCACATTACGTCTACTTTCTTACTTATTTTTAGATATTGGTAAAGATAAATGTTAAAGAATTTCCCCTTCCATTCTGGATGCTCATACGCGCACGTCTTATGAGATTGTTTTGAAAGAAATAGAAAGTCTATGCTACTTTCATAGTCGATGCACACACGTAGGTACATTTTGATAAGGTTCTTTTTTAGAAAAATAACGTAACTTGTAAGTTTATTTTCTAAATTGTTACTAAAAAGTGGTAATTAAATACTGGGGGTACTATAAAATCATTTGTATATTTCAGATATATAATCTGTTGGAGGATTTTTATTTCTTGGTGATGAAATTTTATAAAATATAATGAAACCCATCTCTGAAGTTTATAATTGCGACGAGAACAGTATAACCTCTTGCTCTCGTACACGTAAACTGGAAAACATATCAAAATTTAAACCATATTATTTTCAACATTTTAAGATTTACAATGTTCAGAATACAAAATTTTTATCGCCCAAGGAATCTAAATTATTACAAAAGTTATTAAAATCAAGAGCTCTCTACGACGACACGAGGTGTCGATTTCTTTCTGAAAGTCTAATTAGTCTTGATCGTAAAAATAAAACGAAACATAAAAAGAATCTCAAACTGTTTAATGATAAAAAAATTAAAGCAATAATTCAGTTAGTTACTACAGTTGATAAAGGTGCCAATTTAGGTACTAAAACGCCATGTAAATCTGTAGAAAAACGTAGTACTTGTTGTGGTAGTCAAAAACTTCGTTCACGTGATAAGTCTACACAGTGCAAGGATTGTGTACCAGCACCAAAGGAGAGATCACCTGATGTGTGTGCTGAACAACTTTGTAGAAAGACAAATATATTCTTAAAGCGTATAATAAAAAAAACTTGCCATCGAACTTCATGTGTACAAGTAGAAGCAATAGAAAGTTTCGAAGACGATGAGCTTTATTCAAAAATTAAGGATATAGAAAATAGTAAGGATATAATGAAAAGTTTAGAAGAATGTCGTAAAGCTGTAAAAAACGTTCCGACAATAGATTATCAAAACCCTAATAATGAAATATGTAAACAAATAAAAATAATATCGTGTACACCTTGTATTGCACGATGTTCTATTAGAAAGAAGAGAACGGTAGCTGTTAAACCACCTGTGGAGAAAAAATGCAAATCTATTGGATGTCAAAGACAATATTTTTCGTCTAAAAAAGGAATTCTAGCAGTTCCAAAAGTCGGTTGTTGTTTAAGTACCTGCTCTTTTCACTGCCCAAAACTGAAAGAGAAAGAAAAAAAGTTACCGAAATCAGCCCCACCTACAAAAGAGGTAAAGAAAAAATGTCTTCAGAAATGTCCTTTGTGCAAATGTGATAAAAACACGCAAACCAAACGTAAGGATAAAACGAAACCAAATTGCAAAAATGACAAAAACATAAAGAAAAAGGTAAGTAAATGCAAAATAGAAGTGGTTGAAATGAAAAAACAAAATACTCCCAAGCAAACTGTTTATTGCTCAGCTGCACAATGCACCAAAAGTGAAACACAGGTTAAAAAAATACAAAAATGTACTGTGTGTGTCGATAAATATGTGAATTCAACTGGTTGTGGGGAATCTAATAATTGCAAACCTAAAAAATGTAATACAGGAAACTCAAAAATGGAATCAACTCTTTATGCCGCTATAAGACAAGGTTGCTGTAATAAAGCAAAGCTAATCAAGAAAGAGGAGAAACAAAAACCGAAACAAGTGAATAATGCACCAAAATCTTTTCCGAGTAAAGTTAAATACCCAATACGAAGCGGACATAGAAGGCGAGCAATACGACTCAGTTCCAATTTTAATTTTCAAATAGAATTTTCTAATGATCTGGATAAAGCTCCTACAGACAAATGTAAACAAAAGAAGAGAGCTAAAAACAAATCTTCAGTTACTACAACTAAATTTGTAGCCAAAAGCACTATAACGAAACCAACAGGATGTTCATTTTGTTATTGCGCTAAAGTCTATCGACAGAAACCTGAATCTGATCCTAGAATTTCTACACCAAACTGTTTGGTAGAATCTGTTGTTTCGCTAGACAATTGCTCTATAGTAGAGGATTTAAAAAAATTAACAGATCAAAAAAAAAGTTTAACTATCTTCAATAATTATTCTAATCGCATGTCGAAGACATTCTCTGCAAACAACATAATAAAAGATTATTATTTTAAAAATAATATTTTAGGTCAATATTTACCTAAAAAATTATTCAAAAGACATGGAAGTAACGATCAATTAACAAAAGGTTTCTTTACAAACTTCATTGAAAAAAAATCTGAACCACAGTTAATTCACAAAAAAATATTAACTGAACGATTCATCCGATTAGACGTACAACAAAATCCTAATAAGTTTTTTCGGAAATTCTGGTGCCCATTTTTTGAAATAAAAAAGTATTTTATCTTATATTTCAGTGCTGGGATGTCAGGGCTTAACCAACTAGGTATCTATACATTTTTTTCAATAAAAAAATACTTATTTGATAGCAATGTCTTCGTTGTAAAACAACGTTGTGCTTGTAGTTTTTTTTATAAAATTTTAGAAATTTTCTCTTTTTTATTTTGAAGAGATTTAATTAGGATAGTCCGAAATATTATAATAGTTTCGATAATTACTCGTACATTTGAGCCTGCTGATTCAAGACCCGACGTGACGACAGCCATGACCCTCCGATCCCCGGTCATCATTGCCATATATAGTATAAATGATAAAAATGGTAAATAATCGATTTTAAAAACAAGCAACACTTATTTTTTATATAGTCAGTTGAAATAAGCAATTCTTAAGAACTCTAATTATATTATTAAATAAAAAAGTAAGTTTACGCCTTTTGTAAAATTGCTTATTTTTCTCTCTTGTTGACAATAATTTAGAGTGATTCACTAAATTATACCACATTATATTTGCTGTTCTAAAGATTAAAGATGATGGTTGAGTTTCATAATGTAAATTGATTAATGTATTTAAGGACATATACTTAGAACTATGTACTTTAAAAGACAAGTATCTTTTGGTTTAAATTTGATGGCAACTAACGATTATTAATTAAATAACTAAATTGTAAATTATTACGGCGGTAATTTAAATTAAATATTTGTAGGTATATCAATTTTGTGTAAATGTCATATGTGGTTGGTATTCATATATATGTCTTTTATTGTTTTGTCGAAATAAAATTATTGTCAAAATGTTTTGTGTAATTTCATTTATATGCTATAACTTTATCCCCTCCCCCCCCAGAACCATAAGTGTAAACAGGCACTTTCTATTCAAATAACGAGCCATTTATCCACAACAGACACCAAACAATTATACTCCGAAATTATAACATTTTGTTTATATTATTCGGTCCACAGTTAGTCATTGTATGTAGTTTTTTAACACGCAGTTTTTACTACTTTGTGAAGCAGTCGCCACCAATATCACCGAACCGATACGATTTGGGACCATCAAGAAGAGATCTCATCATCAAAGGCTCGCAACGCATTTTCTATTGCTCTGGTGTTCATGCGGTAGACGGCAGTGGTCACTCATCATCAGGTGAGACGCCTGCTCGTTTACCCAAGGTTCACATTTAGTTGAAATAACATCTTATTACATCTACTTGTTTTGTGAATATGTTTTCTATAATTAAACGTTAATATGGAAACATTTTGACTACATTTTGTTCACTTCACAGACTAATAATTATAACGACTACGCAAACATCGAAATAATTTGTCGGATGGATGAAAATTGAATCTTTAATGAAATAGTATCGATGCAATTTGAAATGGATAAACTTTCTTCCTTGCACTTTTTGTACACTATTCCGCTACGTCGTTTATCCTATACATCGGTCGCGAGCAAGTCTGACCACGATATGTGAAACCATATTGAAACGTCAAGAAAAAAAGTCAAAAAGTGCGTTATGTGTTTATAATTTTCATAAATATTGCTAAGGAAATTAATATTTAATTAATAAGAATTTTTAGCAATTGTATTGTATTGAAATGAATTGTATATGTGGCTCGGGAATCCTGATATTGGATCTCAATTTAGATCATGACGCCATGCTCATATTACAAATCTTGATCTGGTAACATTAAGCCTGATTATAAAAAAGATTTAAGAGACAGAATTATTCGGTTGATCATAATAACAACATGCTAACATAACAAACAACTCACGATCACTAGGGGCCGCTGTAGTGCCCACTATTATCACGAATGTCATCACCGCAACACTTAGAGAGGCCATTGTTACTGGCTCTAATTTACACAAATTGCTTTATATATAGATGGCCGTAACAACCCACGGGCCATCATTACCTCTATCCGAATCGGCCTTGGCAATTGGATAATCGTATAGGGCACAATAGGTACCGCGACATTGTGTCGCTGCGGGTATTCCATTTATCTACGTCCTGTCCAGTCCATTGTTTTCAATGTGTTAATGCATTTATTTGGTTTATTTTGTTACTTATTCACTGAGTAAAGTAAATCTTCTGATAATATAATGAATCAGATCGTTATCTTAGTGCATGATTAGTTCTACGAGGAGATGATTACGATGAGTGCCTATGTGTTTATGCGGATGCTATAGCACAGTAATAGATTATGATGTCATCTGATTATATACGAGGTCGAAATCATCCAGGCGCAATAGAGGGGAATTAATTCTAAATTCATGTAATAAAAGTTTAATAGTTTTGAAGAAATTTGTATTAATGTTATTTAAATGTTGATGCAGTTGCGATGCTACGAGTACTGAAGGCTGTTAAGTACAGTGGTAGAGCGACACTGCAGATTGTTTCTAGCTGCAGAATGAAAAGGATCAGCTCGACCGAGGTAGGAGCACGCCCTCACAGAATACCAGTGTAAAATAGCAGCATAATGCTGCTGTGTTTCGTCTGGTGAGTGTAGAGATCCGGAGACCTTTACAACTGGTGACGAGGCATTCATGTTAAGGATGAATGTAGATGTCATGGGCCGCAGGAATCCCTTGTCATCAGGTGAACAGTGTGCTCGTTTGTTACTCTCAATGGTATAAAAAAATAGGCTAAAGGACGGCGAAGAAGGCGAAAGGCTATACGAGGCGTCGTAGAACACGTAAGAAAGCGTTAGGACACAACACGGTGTCGTAAAATCGTAAATCCTCGTACTCATCATTTTGAAAGACGTACTATACTTGCTTAACAGTGTGCGCAAAAACACTGACAACCCATCTTCGAATTTTGAGTAATTGTCATTCTATAAAAACTATGAAATTTGTTATCACCTTCTAAAAGTTATTGTGCAGAAATAAACAGTCTTCTTTCGAAATTATTTCGAAAACATTTTTTTTCGAGTAGTTAGAACAATATTATATCATAATTGGGAAGATCGTGTTAACAGTGTCTTGGTTTCAAATGAAGAGCTTTGAAGGGATAGCTACGATTTGATTACGCGACGATGCATGTACGAAAAATCATAACGTTTCGCACTTTTGTCATATAGTTCAAAAGATGCGATTACATGTATGATACGATTAGGTCCCGACATGTATCCAAAGTCTCTAAAATGCTTTATTACTTGTAATTTCCTTACCAGTTTCCTTAAACAACTATATGATCTATACCGGTATTCCATACCGGTATGCTCTTTTTTTCTGTGAAGACAACCGTTAGTGGAATAGCTAGTTATTGACTTTAGCGTGAGTCTACCATGAACATTACAAGACAACAAGATATCTACAAAAAATTTTTTTTAAAGATTATGACGCCTACATAAAATTCAGCATAAAATAAATTTCATCTCCAATAAATAAATAACTTCTGTAAAGATTTGTATTATTGAGTGTACTTCATATATCAAGAGTGGTCTCGAGCACATCTCGTTAAGAGAAACATGTAAATATATGGTTTTGTTTATGGTACATCAGAATTTTCAAATGCTTTATATTTATTAAATTTATTTACTTCTCATATATACCAAACTTACTTATCGTTTCGAGAAACATTATTTTCCGGCTTGTTCCTTACCATTATGGATAACAAGTATTTTTAACAAGGTTTGGTATTATTTACTGATGGCACTGATAGATCGTGGTAGAGCTACGCTGCAGTTTATTTCTAGCTGCAGAATGAATGGGTTAGATAGGGGTAGGACCACGTCCTCACAGAATACCAACATAAAATAGCAGAATAATGCTGCTGTGTTTCGTCTGGTGAGTGTAGGGAACCGGAGACTCTTATTACTGGTGACGAGGAATTCCATCCCAGTTCTCAAGGGTGACAACGCTGATGCTGATGCTAGGTTCCTTGTCAAGGATGAATATAGATGTCATGAGCCGCAGGAATCACTTAACATCAGTAGTATTCAAAGTAATAAAAAAAAACAAATTTCATCTCCATTTCTAAGTCTGGAACGTTATTTAAATATCAAATTTCTTACGCCACATGCATTTCAGCTACCATATTTAATTTATTGTCTACGCTTTCTCATAATTAGATCTGAGCTGCTAAATCTCGAATAGTAAATATTAGTTACTTCGCAATATGTTAGTAAAATAATCAACAAAGAAAGATACTATGAGATTAATTTTCAAATTTATAAACAAAATTAGCCCATCCATTTTCCTGGACACCATATATGGCTACACTGGTAACGGGCGATTGACGTATGGTGGTAAATTCAAATAAAATATAGTATAACAACAAAATAAAAAATTAGGAAAGTAATTAAATTTCTGTTATTTATCTTTAACGGTAAATGATTAACGGTGATTTGTTACCGTTACGTTTTATATCTTGTGGGGTTAAAATGTAAAAAACATATCCATTACTACGCCCCGTCTTTGCGCATGCTTCCCCGTGACTTCAGGTAATTTCATTTCATGCGTAAGGCCACCGGTACGCCGTGGCTCTGGCGTAATGTAAATCTACACATAGTTTTTGAGCTGTCGAACATAGCTCAGTACCTGAAGTAGGCTTCCCGCCTATATTTCAACTCTTTTTTTTTTTTTTTTTTTTTTTTTTTCGGGCTGAAGGCCACTGTTAGCCCGAGGGCTTTACAGTTTCACCGGGTTGAGAGGTGACCGAGCGCTAATGGCACTCAGTCGAGACCTCTATATATAGGTAACCAGCACAAGGGCTCCCCGAGAGGAGCCTCGGCTTGGACCGTTACCTTGTTTCGCGAGCGTCTGACTCAAGGGTGCCCGAGAGGGCCGAACCTCGGCTCGGTCAGTTGCTTCTGACAGAGGATTCTTTAAATTCGCTATGATTATTGGCTATCTGTACCACCACTTCAGAATGCGTGGGCGCTGGAGAAGAAGTGGCGCAAGAAACTCCAGCGACGGTTCTATCTGTATGGACTGGAAGAACCGACCAGTGACATGGCGGTATCGCGAATATCCTTGTTTGTGACGCCCTCGCCGTCGGCGGGGCGATGTGAGTGCAATGTACGTGTGTTGTGTTTTATGAAGGGCTTGGGCCCTGGTAGTCACGTCGTCAGGGTCATCGAGGCGTGCCTCGGTCTCCTACGGACGCGGGTAAATCTGTGATTCTCGATGGGATTGTAAGTGGCGGCACTTACAATCAAAGGCTTTCGGTGTGTGACGGCAGAGTCGAAATATCGGCAGGAAGCCTTCTTCAGGTACTGAGCTATGGTCGGCAGCTCAAGATCTATGTGTAGATTTTCGTTACGCAAGAACCACGGTGCACCGGTGGCCTTGCGCATGAAACGATTTTGTATTACCTGAAGTCGGTGAATGTGACGCGGGAAGCATGCGCAAAGACGGGGCTTGCGTATGTCATTATGGGTCGGATGCACGCTTTGTATAGTGTAATTTTATTACGCAGGGACATTTTGCTATTTTTATTATATAACGGGTGCAAACGACCTAGGACGAACGCTGCTCGATTCCGTACGCGGTTGATATGCGGACCGAAGGTGAGTCTTTCATCTAAAGTAACGCCTAAGTATTTGACTGTCTTTTTCCAGGGGATTGGACGATCAAATAACTCTATAGTTTGGAGATGCGGCGTTTTGTTGCGCCGAGAGAAGTACATGGCTGCACTTTTGGTGGGGTTAACCTCGATCCTCCATTTCCGAAACCATTTCCCTAAGGTGTTGGCTGCAGATTGGAGGCGTCTACAAATAGCGTCTGGTTTGAACTCAGACACATAGAGGCCGGTGTCATCGGCGAAAAGGGCTGGCTCTACACCGCGAGTGCGTGATATGTCGTTGATGAAGAGTGTGTATAAAGTAGGACCTAGGACGGAGCCTTGTGGTACTCCGGCACAAATGGGGTGAACCTCGGAACGCGTTCCCTCGACGCGGTAACGAAAGGTTCGATTTCGGAGAAAGTCTCGTATGATAAGTACGAGTCGATCTGGCACACCGAGCTCATATAGTTTGTATATGAGCCCGTCGTGCCAGACCTTGTCGAAAGCTTTCGCCACGTCGAGAAAAAGTGCCCCAGTTTGGTAGCCCTGAAGAAATTTACTGAGGATGTGCTCCGTGATGCAGTGCACTTGATGTGTGCATGAGTGTTGGGTGCTAAACCCGAACTGCTTATTGATTGGCAGCCCTCAGGATAGCATGAAGTCCTTGAGGCGGGTGAGGATGAGCCTTTCATATACCTTACCCAAGACTTTGAGTAGGCTTATGGGTCGATAGGCTGATGGATCGGTTGGATGTTTTGAGGGCTTGAGAATCCCTATGACATCGGCTTCCTTCCAGGTGTTCGGGAAGGTGCCTTTGGATATGGCCGCGTTGTAGATTATCACCAGTAGGTGTAAAATGGACATGGGTAGGAGTTTCATCACCTTGTTGGTGATACCGTCGGGGCCGGGAGCTTTCCGTGCTCGCAGGTTTTTAATTATGGACTCACCTTCGATGCATGTAACTTGAGTGACGGAATCGCGAGGTGGTTCCTTACTCCTCCGATCGACCTCGCTGTTAACCATTTCAAGGTGAGCGGCGTCGATCGGTAGGGTGCTCGATGAGCATTGGAGCTCGAGATTGTCAGCCAGACATTCGGCTTTCTCTTCGTCTAAGAAGGCGGGCGGTTTATTGGGACGCGCTAAAGGAGGCATTGTTTGGGCGTTGCCCCCTTTTAGGGATTTGGGAAGTCGCCAGTAGGTGAGATGGGAATGTTCGATGTTGGAGAGGTGATTATCCCACTGATCGTTCCTATACTGGGCTATGCGTGATCGGACTTCACGCTGAAGGGTACGTAGCACCAGCCGGTTACTTTCAGTGGGATATAAGTCGTGGGCATGAGTCGCCGCATTCTTGCGCCTCATTAGATCCTTTATGTCGTTTGGCAGGGTCCATCGGTGGTCTTCCATCGAGGGAACCCGCCTCGAACAATCCTCGACTACGGTCTGGATGTGCCTAGTGAGGGCATGAACTGCAAGGTTCGTGTCGTTGACTGAAGATATGTTCCTAGGAATAGCATCTAGGTGCGGTGATGTGGCTTCCCTCAGGTCGTTCCTGAGTCGGTGCCAGTCTACAGTGGTTTTGGTGGAGGGTGAGGTTGGGGCGGAGGGCCCTAACCGAAGAAGAACGGGGCGATGATCGGAAGCGAGCTCATGGATTACCTCTATGCCTTGGAAGGCGAGATTGATGTTCTTACAGATGGCAATATCAAGCACATCCGGTGCGTGACCCAATATGTATGGAAAATGGGTAGGCGTAGTAGGCGCTACGACGTCGAAGTCGAGTGCGTCGCTTAGCGAGTCTAAAGCCAACCCCCGGTGGTTGATTTTAGTTGCATTCCACCGAGTGTGCTTGCTATTGAAATCTCCTGCCAAAATGACTGAGTTTCCAAGGGAAAGGAGCGCCACGAAGTCACTTCGTAATACTTGTGCGTCACGTCTGCAAGGCAGGTAGACGGACGCGATTGTGATGGGGGCGTGGCCGGTCATGGCTAGCTGACAGACCGAGGCTTCTAGGAAGGTTAGGGTTGGCGTATCGACGGGCACCCAGTGCAAGGACTTTTTTTTAGTTACCGTCACCCAAGGTGTTTTTGTTACCGGGTTTTGACATTCTGAAAATTATTCACTCACTCAGCTCACGTCCTCTCCCACCTTTGGGTGGAATGTGAATGGCACTAACTTTTATTGCCTGTCCCAATAGTGGTAAAACACATGAGATCATAATTTTACGTCAGGATAAACGATCTTAAACTGTATTCCCTGATTTCCATAGTTCCTGATTGCATCGTATTTATACAGTAATCAAATTATTTGTATTCTTTGATTTATTGCAGTATATATTTATTTATATTTCTCTTTCACAAAAGGTACAGATAATAAATACAACAATATAATACAATAGTTGTTAGAGTAACTGCAAATTATTGTTGATTTCCGGGTGTGGATGTTATATATGTATGTTTGTCCCATGATTTTAATTTGATCTTATTGCAAATGCAATTTTTTATTTGACTAGGGAAGGGGATAACGAGTAAGCTCTGGGTTTGTATTTTGTGCTTACGGACTCATTATATCATGCGGCATGGTCGAAATCGACCAGGAGGACATCACAAACATTCCCGTTAACCACTCCAACTAAACTTAAATGCTTGCACTACAATAGTCGAACGGAAAAAAAGAATCGAACCTATGACATCTAATTTTGCAGACCGCATCTTACACCACTTGGGTTACAGCTCACAATTACAAAGAATGACTCTAATGTGAATGGATCCGCTATTCTCTCTGCATCACTCTAATAAATAGCACTTACTGTGATTAGCGTGTACGAAGGGATGTTCAAATGACCGTGAAAAGGGCGAAATGGATATCTGAGTAGCGATTCGTGACAAGCCTAATTGATTGGGCCATTAGCAGTTAGGAGCACGTTTCGATAAATGGAGGCCTGATATGAATTTTGACACAAATACCTGAATATAATTTCTTGCTTCTGCTACAGTAACCAAAATATTAAAATGACGTATTTACATATCGGGTTATTAAATGCTATTGACTATACATTAAAATTTGCTTATAATATATTGTATATAAATTATTATTATATGTGCCAGACCTTGTCGAAAGCTTTCGCCACGTCGAGAAAAGTGCCCCAGTTTGGTAGCCCTGAAGAAATTTACTGAGGATGTGCTCCGTGATGCAGTGCACTTGATGTGTGCATGAGTGTTGGGTGCTAAACCCGAACTGCTCATTGATTGGTAGCCCTCGGGACAGCATGAAGTCCTTGAGGCGGGTGAGGATGAGCCTTTCATATACCTTACCCAAGACTTTGAGTAGGCTTATGGGTCGATAGGCTGATGGATCGGTTGGATGTTTTGAGGGCTTGAGAATCCCTAAGGTGCCTTTGGATTTGGCCGCGTTGTAGATTATCACCAGTAGGTGTAAAATGGACATGGGTAGGAGTTTCATCACCTTGTTGGTGATGCCGTCGGGGCCGGGAGCCTTGCGTGGTCGCAGGTTTTTAATTATGGATTCAACTTCGGTGCATGTGACTTGAGTAACGGAATCGCGAGGTGGTTCCTTACTCCTCCGATCGACCTCGCTGTTAACCATTACAAGGTGAGCATTGGAGCTCAAGATTGTCAGCCAGACATTCTCAGAGTTTCTTTTCGTCTAAGAAGGCATGCGGTTTATTGGGACGCGCTAAGGGAGTTTGCGCGGTGCCACCTTTTAGGGATTTGGGAAGTCGCCAGTAGGTGAGATGGGAATGTTCGATGTTGGAGAGGTGATTATCCCACTGATCGTTCCTATACTGGGCTATGCGTGATCGGACTTCACGCTGAAGGGTACGTAGCACCAGCCGGTTACTTTCAGTGGGATATAAGTCGTGGGCACGAGTCGCCGCATTCTTGCGCCTCATTAGATCCTTTATGTCGTTTGGCAGGGTCCATCGGTGGTCTTCCACGAGGGAACCTGCCTCAGGCTAATCCTCGACTACGGTCTGGATGTGCCTAGTGAGGGCATGAACTGCAAGGTTCGTGTCGTTGACTGAAGATATGTTCCTAGGAATAGCATCTAGGTGCGGTGATGTGGCTTCCCTCAGGTCGTTCCTGAGTCGGTGCCAGTCTACAGTGGTTTTGGTGGAGGGTGAGGTTGGGGCGGAGGGCCTAACCGAAGAAGAACAGGGCGATGATCGGAACCGAGCTCGTGGATTACCTCTAACCCTTGGAAGGCGAGGTTTATGTTTTTACAGAAAGCAGTATCAAGCACATCCGGTGCGTCACCCAGTGTGTAAGGAGAAAGGGTGGGTGTGGTAGGCACTACTACGTTGAAGTCGAGTTCATCGCTTAGCGCGTCTAAAACCAACCCCGGTGGTTGATTTTTGGTACATTCCACCGAGTGTGCTTGCCTTTGAAGTCTCTTTCCAAAATGACTAAGTTGCCAAGGTACATGAGCGCCATGAAGTCGCTTCGTAATATTTGAGCGTCACGTCTGTAAGGCAGGTAGACAGACGCGACTGTGATGGGGGCGTGGCCGGTCATGGCTAGCTGACAGACCGAGGCTTCTAGGAAGGTTAGGGTTGGCGTATCGACGGGCACCCAGTGCAAGGACTTTTTTTTAGTTACCGTCACCCAAGGTGTTTTTGTTACCGGGTTTTGACATTCTGAAAATTATTCACTCACTCAGCTCACGTCCTCTCCCACCTTTGGGTGGAATGTGAATGGCACTAACTTTTATTGCCTGTCCCAATGGTGGTAAAACACATGAGATCATAATTTTACGTCAGGATGAACGATCTTAAACTGTATTCCCTGATTTCCATAGTTCCTGATTGCATCGTATTTATACAGTAATCAAATTATTTGTATTCTTTGATTTATTGCAGTATATATTTATTTATATTTCTCTTTCACAAAAGGTACAGATAATAAATACAACAATATAATACAATAGTTGTTAGAGTAACTGCAAATTATTGTTGATTTCCGGGTGTGGATGTTATATATGTATGTTTGTCCCATGATTTTAATTTGATCTTATTGCAAATGCAATTTTTTATTTGACTAGGGAAGGGGATAACGAGTAAGCTCTGGGTTTGTATTTTGTGCTTACGGACTCATTATATCATGCGGCATGGTCGAAATCGACCAGGAGGACATCACAAACATTCCCGTTAACCACTCCAACTAAACTTAAATGCTTGCACTACAATAGTCGAACGGAAAAAAAGAATCGAACCTATGACATCTAATTTTGCAGACCGCATCTTACACCACTTGGGTTACAGCTCACAATTACAAAGAATGACTCTAATGTGAATGGATCCGCTATTCTCTCTGCATCACTCTAATAAATAGCACTTACTGTGATTAGCGTGTACGAAGGGGATGTTCAAATGACCGTGAAAAGGGCGAAATGGATATCTGAGTAGCGATTCGTGACAAGCCTAATTGATTGGGCCATTAGCAGTTAGGAGCACGTTTCGATAAATGGAGGCCTGATATGAATTTTGACACAAATACCTGAATATAATTTTTTGCTTCTGCTACAGTAACCAAAATATTAAAATGACGTATTTACATATCGGGTTATTAAATGCTATTGACTATACATTAAAATTTGCTTATAATATATTGTATATAAATTATTATTATAAGCTAGATTGATAATTATTGTTTTAATCATTTGTAGATATTACTTGTTTGAGGATATTACTTCGACAGTAGAAAGTTTTTACGATAATTTTGCAATTCTTTAGCATCACGGATAAAATATTATTTTAATAATCATTTTAAATAAAAAAGAAGTTAATAATGAAATATTATGGACAAAAAGTTATTTTTGATTCATAAAAATATTAATATGCCATTTAATCTACTTGTCTCTTCATTAATAATGTATATCTTTTTTATTTGAAGATGAAGTGACTGTACACGTATATTACCTGGTTTAGTTGTTTATGGTCTACAAAACTTAAGTTTGTATCTTCAAATCGCCATGCGTTTGACAATCATTCGATGACTGTTGATTGAGGAAGCTTCGCAATACCCATTCCCCTGGAGTCGTAGTTCCGAGTGCCAGTTTGCAATAGTAGCAAGCAATCCCACCTACATCTGGATGGGATGTAGGTGTAGGTGCGGCGAGCCGCCACGCCCATATATTTTAATATTATAAATATTTTAACAGTGGCAGAGACACGCAGCACAAATCAATCGACTTGAACCCCATCCACGATACGTTCTCAGCCAATACTAGCGCATGAAATAGCACCTTACTGCTGTATTTTGTATGATGAGTCTAGGGAACCGTAGACTCGATTATAGGGAATGAAATATTCCGTCTCAGATTATGATTCTTTTATAAATCATTGTTGCTAATGCCTTTATGAACTTTTCATGAATCATTATTAGGAATTTATGTAGGTGTTTATTGACCTGTCTGTGTGCTTATTTAACATCGTTACTTACTGCTTATTTTACGCTAATGTTCTGTGCAGTGTTCCACTTTCCCGGTTGGGCCGATCTATAGATTCTATAGGACACTACAGTTACTTTATAGCTGATTCTGACTCCGCTACGTTAAAATTTTATCCATAGCGTTGAATTTAGTGAGTACCTCTCACGATAAAAAAAGGATATATTTTCAAATTCCCACAAAATTGTAACAAAAGATCGTACAACTTTTTCGTCAAAAAGGATTCCTTTCGTAGTCCTTAAACAGTCAAGTGGTGATCGGGTTCCTGCATTGAACAACATTTTGATATGCTCTTAGCTTTATATCGGTGAAAAGAACTTGTTACTAAAAAAAAGAAAATGCATTTTTTACTAGATACAAAATTTATATTGTTTGTTCGATCACGGTGATATCTTTTCGTTATTACCAGATAACGAATTCTGCGCGGGATATGTTAAAATGCATTAAAATGTGAAAACGTAATGAGATACAAATTATGTATCTGTAATACACTGGCTAGGAAAAGTTTAGATCCTCTGGAGATAGACTACCTATAACCAGAAAATTACAGGTATTTGCCATTAGTACATCAATATACACCTCATTTGTCGACATTGGTGATCATTAGGTAAGGGACTACAGTAGTAGAAGTGTGATTGTAACAATTCAGTCCCGCCCACCACGAACAAGGTAAGATAACACAATAAAATGAATAAACGCTGTCAGCAGTATCGTTGAGTAATAAAGTGTGTGATAGTGTAAAGGCAAAGGCTTTATTACATCAGATTAATGAAGGTTAGTTTAAGTACCATTATGTTTGCTGAAACCCATACAACACTATAACATATTTTGAGTCGTTATTATCATATTCACTAGTAAAGTAAGAATATACCTCTTAGTGAACCTGGTTATGTACTTTAGAATTATTCGAGTTCATTTGCTTCTTTAGTTTATACGTACATGTTTAAAATACATACATATTAATATACATAAGAGTATTATTGCTATTTAAATTAGTTTATTCCTAATATATTTAAAATTTGTTATTATAAAAATATTGCTAAATATTGTGAGTTATGCATTGTCACAGTGTAGATACAAGGCTGGTCTAGTGGGTCGCGGATTGTCGTGTAATAACAACTTTTACTGTTTGTTTCCACTTTTTCATACAAATTACAAGTTATGAATTAATATAACAACTCTAGGATAGTTTTAGTACCATAGATAGAGTAATGTTTAGATTAGGATATTATCTTGTAAATCACATGGACAACAATAACACATCTATTCGATATTTCTAGTACCGGAGCTGGCAGCCGATAGTCGTTTAAAATAATATTTTAAAAAAGGTATAATATTTTTCAATGTAGAAATAAAAAAAAAGCAAATTTCGGAACATCAGGCATTACAAGTTAGGTTTTACAGCGGAAAAAACTTATTTCACTATTTTAAATGAACTCATATCAATATGTACTAGCAAATTTTATAAATTAAATACGCATAGTGTCATTGGATTTTTATGGAGATCAAAATATTCGTAAAATAAGAATGCACATTTCTAGCTTTCAATAAATTCAAAAATTTTGATACATACCCAGTTCAAAAACTGATACGGTGATTAAGACAATTACAAAAAAAATATATAATACTTACATGGGGTACGGAACATTTTTCATAATATTAAAGGTAACAAACGAGCACACAGTTCACCTGTGTGTAGATTGCTGCGACCTATGACACTAACATTCATTCTCGATAAAAATCATAATGCAGAAGCATTTGCTTAGAGACAAAATGGGTGGGAATCTAAGGATAGTGACATACAAAATAAAAAAGTTGTGATTAAATTTCGCAGTAATAAACTTTAAAGCGTCATCGAATTCAATAAGACAACTTAATGGTAATTAATTTAAAAGATTTCTACAAAATTATATAGAAAAGGATGAAAAAATAAATTAAAATCTAGTTACTAAGCATTGAGTCTAAAGACACTGAATCGTTATTACACTACTCATTTTAATTCGATTAAATAAATTATCATTGTAAGTAAGCTTATTTTCCCCCATTCTTGCAAACAGTTCCCAACATATCATTATATATTTGATGTTTTTTTATAAAAAATGTGTATAATTTCAAATCTTAACTTGTTATTTAAATATATAAACTGCAGTATCCGTTGAGGGGCGCCGTCATCTACAATACGGGTGTACAATTCTTAGTGTATATGTCAGCACACTGTCCTTTAAGTTACAAATTTTGAGCACCTCTTGTACATACAATACAATATTACAATTTTAGTTATAAGGACCTAAAAGAAATTGTAAATAGTACTTATCAAATAAATTTATTAGCTACATCGTAGCAACTTGCTACGCCGACAATAGATGTGGGTACTGTAAATGGGGACTTCAACTGGGACCGTGTTAGCATAGAAAAGGTGATACTTTGTTTGTATACATTAAGTTTGTTCGCTTTTGTGTTTCGTTTTGTGATTGTAGGGATAGGGGATCCCAATTAAAGGTAACGAGTCATTTAATCTCAGTCCTAAGGAGTGACAACGTGTGCATCTTTAATCTACGTTGAGCATGGATGTAGTTGTAATGGGACGCAGTCATAAATTACCATCAGGTGAACTGTATGCTCGTTTTAAATACCTAATATTGTAATAAAAGTATTTTATCGAACAGTAATTTGTAAGTATCCACCTATTGCCAGTAGGATTACGTCTCTAACTTGGAGGTCAGGTCCAACGAAATAAAAATTGGTCGACTAGGCAATACAATTGTGTAATTAAAAGATACTATATACTTTTATAGATTAACAAAATTTCAAGCTTCTATATTAATGGAGTAAGTACGCTTTTTATTTTTTAAACAATAGTCAATATTTTATATATTTTTAAATGAAGGATTTTGTTTAGGTCGCATTACAGATACTAAACCTGGCTTTACAGACAGTAGTTGACAATCATATCGTTAAAATATACTAAACCGATTTTAATGGAGGTTCCATTATTATTTAACTTGAAATATACTTAAATCAAAATAAAATTAATACTACAATTAACGTAATAACATGTAACGGCGGGTTTTATGTAAACACGTATTTTTGTAATAGTGTCGTAGAGTAATAAATAGGTCAAAGATCATCTGAGCAACTACGTACCCTAGAGAGGGCAAAAAAATGATCAATTAAAACCCGCATAAAAAAGCATATAGCTGATTTGAAACATCGACATCGAGTGTGTATGGAAGGACAATACAAAACCTCCTTCATTAAACGACAACGCTGTTATTTGACATCTATGCTGTATAATTAATTTAAAAGATTTCTACAAAAATTATATAGAAAAGGATGAAAAAATAAATTAAAAATCTAGTTACTAAGCATCGAGTCTAAAGACACTGAATCTTTATTACACTACTGATTTTAATTCGATTAAATAAATTATCATTGTAAGTAAGCTTATTTTCCCCCATTCTTGCAAACAGTTCCCAACATATCATTATATATTTGACGTTTTTTTATAAAAAATGTGTATAATTTTAAATCTTAACTTGTTATTTAAATATACAAACCACAGTATCCGTTGAGGGGCGCCGTCATCTACAATACGGGAATTCTTAGTGTATATGGCAGCACACTGTCCTTTAAGTTACAAATTTTGAGCACCTCTTGTACATACAATACAATATTACAATTTTAGTTATAAGGATCTAAAAGAAACTGTAAATATTACTTATCAAATAAATTTATTATTATTATTATCGACGCTCTATGTAGTCTACAGTCTGTGACCATACTTTATAATATTTTGAAATATTATATATATAGTATATGCTCCATACATGTTCCATGTAGAGTTACGTATATTATGTACGCAAGTTGAGCGACCAGGCTAACATAAAAAACTAAATTATGGGATTAATATTCATAGGGCGTCCCAAACCATTTTGTATGATTGTTCAATTTCAAGGGTAAATTGTTTTCTCTGTAGACTCGGATATTTACAGCAACTGGCCTAAATGACATTGTCTAGACAATTTTACGTTCTGTTTCTTTAGTTATAATTGATATATTAATTTTTATAAATAAAAAATAGTTTTGTGCCGACCTTACTTGACGGTATGTAAATTTGATTATGACATTAAGATTTTGAAGGGTTTTGTACGGTCTTAATGTTTATGTAATTATTCGATTCTAATCTTGTTTGTTTACTCTTAATTTAAAAAAAAGGTGTCTGGGCGCAAAGCGCTCGGACGTTAAATTCGTGACAACGTTTCCAAAAACAATATTAAATATTAGTGAGCGAGCCAATCGGGCGCGAGCACGCGGTGCTGATGAGTCACACCTCCGAGCGAGAAGATCGTGCGCAATCGGCTATATTCGTTTACTGTCGGCCCCGTGTAACGGAGGACGGGACAACTTTTTCGTGAATGCTTCCCAGGATAACCGATTTATAAGTCGTTGTCACGCCAAAATGTGTTTTATTTTTTAAAAAAATATCACACCTTTTTGAATTTCAACATTATTTGTAAGTTATATACCTAGTCCGGCCATAAGTTCTGTTATACATGAAAATGCATTTTTTTAATGAAATAATGTAATATTATTAAAATTTATACTTACATATTTAATAGTTAGTCAGTAAAAAATAAAAAAAAAATCTATTTGAAATTGCCACCTTCGGCTTTTATACAGGTCTTTAATCTCCTTGATAGGACATGCCCCACCAAACCATCACTGACGCAGGATGATGACCACGTTGTACCTTTCCGACCACTTGAGCAGCTTCTTTAGAACTGTGAGCGTACACTATATTATTTTGCTTATTGTAGTGTTCTTCAATCGTAAAAATCGGGTTGTTGTATCTGTTGACAGTACGATATACTCACATACAACTAATACCAAGCTTTTGAAGAGTCTGGAATATGACCGACGGCCATACCCACTTTGTGCAAGGCGATCACTGCAAGGCTATTTTCTTTAACACTCCATTCCATATTGTAATTTGATAACGAACACGAAAAAATATGTGAAATGGCGCAAAATAGAAAGAAGTTTTAAAATCATATACGTGTTCCAAATTCAAAATAATTAAAAAGTTAAAAAAAAAAGAAAAGTTTCTATGTAACAGTATTTATGGCCAAACTAATTATAATATATTTTATTTCGGTTTTTTTTAAGTATAAGAAGTTTTTGGGCTTGTGAAAACACTTGTTGAAAGCTGGTGAAAAGGGAACATGTTCTTTTTTGGAAGAATTGATAAGGTAAATATAAAATGACGTGAAAATGACGCTAAAGGAATGGAGTATTATATAACACTTATATAAAACTCCATTCCTGTTTTCCATTATATACAATAAATATTGATATATATATATATATATATAAATATATATATATATATATATATATATATATATATATATATATATATATAGCTATTGACGCTTGTAAATAATTGCAAGTCTAATGTAGAAAAAGCAGACCATGCTATATTTCGAATACCAGTGAGAAATAGCAGCTTAAAGCTGCTGTGTTTTCGTATGCGTGAGTGTAAAGACAGCGACCTCATTACAAATAGCGAGGCATCCCATTTCAGTCTTCATTGAAGATGGCGATGGTTATCTTCGATCGCAGTTATTATTTACCATCAGATGAACAGTATGCTCATTTGTATGTATATAAATATTATAAAAAGAAAATTGTGGGAATTTAAAGTAAACAATAATTGCTTCGTCATTATTCTCGAAAGTTTCGACTAAAAAGTGAATAGTCCCTAAAAATTATCAGTCGACTTGATATGAGCTGAAACTACAACTTATTGACATTTATGTGTTTTGTGTAACACATGTAACCTTATTTATTATATGTGTAACATATATTTTACTGAGTTATGATTGTATGTGTTTTAACTATGTGATAATAAATCAAGTAACAAACCTATTTGCAATATATTATCCTGTTACAAATAGAACAAATACGATACTAAACATATATTTAGTGTAATTCCACTGGATGCTTCGCACACCGAACTATGATTATACATGAAGTTTGTTCTACGTGAAGACATATTCCTCTACTTTATTTAACAGTTTCGATACTTTAATATTGGGGTAGCATTTTATATTGTCTAATTTAATTTACTGGTAATTTTAAATTTAGGTAATTTTTAAAACTATTTAGTTTTCCCCGGGCCATATCGAATATAAAATGGTATTGATTGAATCATTTTAAGAGTGGCCATCATAAAAAGAAGAAGAGAAATGACAAACTCAAATCCAGGTCATAACCTATCGTTTTGAATATTTATACGCACCAATCGTATCAATATTGTCACCTACTGATATCAAATGTAACGATTACAACTGCAATAATAAATTTTCGGTACGATGTTATTTATGATGATGGAGATTTCGAGGCGCAGTTTCTTGCGTCTATCCAGTTTCATGGGGATTCACCCTAATGAATAGCCAATGAATAGATTTGGTACCCCTAAGAGCATTCTTTAGTAAGTTTCATGTTCCCTGTCAAGAAATACGAAGATACATTTATTTCTCCAGTTAGGGTATGCAATAAGTTTATTCTGCGACTCATTAACTTTTAATAATGTTCAGACCCATTTCTCGTTCCACACACACCATTTCCCAACTTTGTGTCTAAATAAAAATAGGTACATCGAGGAGTTTGGATAAACGTATTGTCATATCAAAAGATTTTATATTTAGTGTTTACGATTATGTTGATATTAAATTGTTTATAAAATAAAGCACCGAAATTTAATGTAACTTCATCTGAAGACTAAATTTTCTAGTTATTTAATTCCAACAATTAAAAATACAATAAAAAAATCTGATTTAATTCAACTTAGAAAGGTAACTCTGAGAACATTAAGGCCGTGAAATATGGCTTTGTTCATCTTCGAAATTGAATAGAAACTAATGTAGTATTAAATTACAACGATGTTCGACTTCGACAATGTTTTTTTTAGCAGGACCAGAGCAACGTTATTTATAAAAGGTAAGACAGTAACTTTGTGAGAAAAAGTATATCAAGCAACGACGGAATATATAAAATTATATCATAGATACGTTAGCGTTCCCAATTCTTAAAACATTAAATTAGCATAAAGATATATAGAAATTCGTTATGATAGATAATAAGAAATGTTTTATGATATATTTTATTATGGTCAATATGTAATAACGACCACGCAGTTCACCTGATGTTTAGTTAACAAACACTAAAGTATTTAAGCAAGAGAACAACCACCATGACGCGCAACGATGAAGGTGTTTTATCTCCTCTTTACAGATAGAATAACATATATATACATACCTGCAGGCCAAAAGTTTAAGACCACCTTAATTAAAGTAGGAAAATAAAGTAAAACTACAATAAAATATTAAATGTTTAATTAACCTGTTTAATCATCTAATAGAACATTGATTTACAAACAATATTCTTTAAAAGCGTAAAGAAATATTAACAGCCAATACGTAAGAAAAGTAAAGTAATTGGTAATGAGGACATTATAAAAATATTATTACGATTCTACCAATTGGCTCTAGCGCGGCGTTTGTCGGTGTTTGAAAACAATAGATGTTTATTGTCCAATAACTTGAAAGTAAGCAAAATAATGACTTCTTTAAATATTCCATATTGACAATAGAATATGCAGATGTGCATTTCTTTTATTTATCCTATGGGATTTTATTACAATTGATGGATAATTATGTTGTTTATGTGCGGTCTTAAACTTTTGGCCGGCAGTGTACATATAAACATTTATTTACGTAATTACATTTTCGTGCTTATTTTTTAAATTTACTTAATTACATAAACACCTGGTGAGGGAATGCTTCTTACCTTATTCTCACCATGAACGGCCAGGAAAGACCCACGCATTACAATTTATAAATCTCTAATTTTATTTTTATAATGCTTTAAGTTCATCACACGCCTTCGTTTATATTAAGTTTTACTATCATATTGTCTCAGTGTACTGGACGGACTGTATGTAATACGTATGGGACTTTAATTCTCTACTGGACTTCATATTTTACTAACTAAAACTGTATGTATGTTTTTTTGCAATAGTAAATCTAGGCTTATACGCAAACACTCTGTTATTCATCGTCATTCTTGGTCTTAATTATTTTATTTCTATAATGCATTAAGATAATTTTCAATTATCATTTAATACGTCATAACAAATATTATATTATAATTAACATCGTTCATGCTTCTATTTAAACTTTATGTGAGATTATAATCTTATTTTGTTAACCCTCTTTTCCTTCGACTCAATCAACAATATACAATTAAAGCAATATTAAAAAGATTTAAGTAAGTAATATTAACCATATTGAACAACGTAATGTTTTTATCTAATTCAACAAAACTATTTTTATTTAATTACTGACATTAAATAAATTGCAGTTTCATACATTCACTTAAAACGTTATTATATTAACACAAAAATACGGTGAATAAGTTATTATTAAAGTATTTTAAAAAAAATATCAACGTAATTTTGGCATCTTACCAAAATAGGGATAAACAAATTATATGTCAAAACAGACCTAACCAGTAAGGTTTGGAACGTAAATATAGAACTTTATATTTTTTAAGAGATAAGAAAAACCAAAACTCACCTAACTTTTACTCAATACTAACAAGTCATGTGTAATTAAAGCTTTGACACAAGCTTTAATTACACGACGGGTCGACGTTGTGAATCACTTATCGATCCTTAAGTGTACAGCAACTTGTATTAAAGCTATTTGAAGGAAAAAAAATGTAAAATAAATTATTTATCAGTAATTAAATGGTGGTTTCCATTTAGTATTAAAAACTTTCTATAACCTTCATTTATCTATTCCATCAAAATGTATGGGTTAGTAAGATATTTGAAGAATTATTATTAAGAAAATTTTAATTTCATTAAAACTTTAATAAGTAAAACTGCACACGGGTAAAATAAATTTCGCCATAAGTGTTAGCAGCTGTGGTAATGTAGAAACTTGTGGTGCACGGAATAAACTCGCGTCTATACACTCGTGAGCAACGAAATCGACACAATCTATAGCACGTATTTTCAAAATTACTACTTTACGAGTATGTAGTCTGCAATCATTTATGACATAAGCTTTACATTGATTCCATTATTGTAAACATTTATTCAGTGATTTATAAAATAATGCTATGTGGATCGAAATATAGGTTAAATGGTAGGTGTAGATGTAATTAAGGAATATGCCTTGTGTTTTAAAAATAAAATCTGATAAAAACTAAACACATGGTATTGCCTCGCAGTCGGTTCTTAAGTGATCTTATTTTTCTTTGGCTCAAATGGAGTTGGGAGGTTACTGCTCGCTTACTATATTTGTTGCAACAGAGCAACATCTTGAGCAGCTTCTGTTTTTTTGAAAAAAGCATAAATGTATGCGTCGATTATAGGTTGAGTCGATGTGATTGCTCCCCAGTGTATAAAATGTTGACTTAAAATATTGTATTCATTTTTCACACCTTTATAGTATCAGTTTAAAAAACAAATTATTTGTGTTTAATCTAGTTAACATGCCTTTCTTAAAATATGTGGGTTCAGATTTATTGATATAGACAGTATTTAATGTATGGGATAATATTTACTTCAATCGATTCGCATGTGATTTTCGTAAGGAAATTCAAGGCATTTTATTTTTACTATAAGAAGGCCGACAAAAAAATAACGAGATAATTGTGGCATTCATTCTTGGGAAGACGTCAAGAAGTCACTTTAGTAATATACTCCAAAAAATGTGGTATTTCGTAGCTATGTCATTTTAAAGTGTATAGTTGATATGAATAATGTCTGAAATAAGACATTTTTCATATTTTTTTAGATTATCATTATTATAACATTATTATCATCAGAGAAGTATCACGTACAATCAAATAAACTGCATGTTCGTTATTACAGTTTCATAAAACATGTGCTTAAAGCATTTAGTATTTGTTTCACTTCAATATACACACAACAAAAAAGTTTGCATTTACTTGGATCAATTCAGATTTTTTTATGCTGAAATTTTTATTTTTAAATAAGAATAAATCTTTGTTTAAAAGTATGTCATTAAAATAAAAAAAATCGTTAAACTACTCTTGTTTTTCATATAAAAATGCAGTCAATGCCTTTTGACGCGTGTCCTTCCTTTAGATAGCGATCCGAGTCGAGATTTAATCCGAGGCGATAACACGATCCGAGGGCCCCACATAAGGACCTCATGTGGAGCCCTCGGATCGTAATATCGCCCCCCTCTGTTGTCGTCGACGTTCTTCGTCCACAGGGGTCGGAGTGCAGCGGTGGTGCAGCAGCAATCTCCGCGCCAGCTTGGCAGCATCGTCGTTGTCTCCTTACTCAGCGGGCTTCTCGCTCGCGAATCAATTTAGATAAAGTTGTAGAGGTCTCTGGACCAACAGCAATACTCATACACAAAAAAAAGAAGCCCTTTGACGCAGATTTTAGTTTCTGTCAGCAGCAGGATTTTTTAACAGCTTGTTATTTGACAATGACTTAATATTTTATAATACCATTTTGTTTTTTTGTTAAGAAGTTACACATACACTTGCCCTACATGAGTTCTTACGTGGCATCGCTGACTGCGAAACTCATATAGTGTATTTAGTTTTAGTGTAACTACGGAGCAGACAGTATTAAAATGGTTTGCCAAATTTCGCTTTGGTAACTTTCACGTCATTAATGATCTACGCTGTCGCCCAGAATCAAAGGTCTATAATGACGTACTAAAGATCACCGTTGAGTCTGACCCATCTCAGTGTGCTTATGAATTATTATTATTGGTGTTAGCAAACAAACAATATTAACTCATTAAACAGAAATCGGTAAACAATAAGTTAAATAAATGGTTCCACCACGAACTGAACGAAAAACAAAAATAAGCTTTTGGAAACTTGTTTGATGTTGCTTTCTCGTCACAAATCAAGCCCAATGAAACCAAGGTCATCAATCACAGCAGAAATGTACTGTAACCAAATAGAAAGGATGCTAAAACTTTTAGAAAATTAGCCCCGATTGGTCAACAAATCGACTTCCTATTGCATGATAATACCAGACCACAGTTACTGGATAACTTGATCTTCAGCATACCCAGGAGATTTTCCATATGTGTTCAAGCTGGAGGGGGAGTTATTTTGTAATAATTTGTTAACGTTTAAAAATGAATAAATTGATTTATTTTTGTTTATCATCCATTTTCTTTCCATTATTTCTTCATAGGATTGTTTCACTTCATTTTATTTAAAAATACAAAATAATAATGATTTATTTTAGTAGTTCAAATGGTACGTATTTAAACAAGATAGCATTATTAAAAAGCTTTTATTGTATATTTTATCATAACCATAAAATATCTTAAGTTTACCAAGTGAACGTAAACGTTTTTATGTGTGTGATTTTTTGATATCATTACGCAATATAGAGAAATCATTCACAGAATCACAGAGAAATTCATACGTCGTACATACGTTTATCGCGGTGGAAGACAAATATTGCATTTGTCTTCCACAAGTTATAGAACGATATCTCAGATGCGGCGTTATGGACAAACTACAACGTACCGGTTTCGGCCTCGAAAACCAACATTAGTGTTGCACTGAATTTATAAATCAATTCAAATTCAATTGGGACAGAAACCGGGTCTGGAGTGGAGACCGCGAATCGGCAAACGTAGTATAGGGCGCCGTGTAACTAGGTGGGGCGATGATATTCGTAGGGCCGCGGGCAGAAACTGCAGGAGGAGATCTGAAGACCGAGCTCAGTGGCGTGCCATCGCCATCTATCTAAAAGTGCTCATATTGTTTCGCTCATTAGTCACAAAATTTATTTAATAATAACATTTATGACAAATTTGTAAAATTAAATAAACAAAAGAAAAGTAAAAGACTGTTAATGCAATTTTATTGTGAAAATAATTCGATTGATCAAACAAACTAAACTAAATATAAATCTTCTTTCTATCGAATCTTTCGAGAAGACATAAGCAATTTTTTGTTAGTGGACGTTTATCGATAAATTCACAAAATTAAATAAGTAAATTTCTTCAAATAGCAATTTTCGTTTGATATTTTAATATTAAAACTCTTTGCTGCTACCCATTGGAGCTAGTCGCTAAAAGTTGGCAACACCGTGCACGAAATGAATCCCACCAACATCTATGTTAGCGACGAGCAAACTTTGTGCATAAATCTTGCAGGCGAGGGGATACATCCCGCAGGATTATTAGTTAACATCCTGCATTATTCGTGTAATGCCTGATTTATTACAACAAATTATGTTTCAATAAAAGTTATGGAGAGGGGAAAACAATATATAATTATTCTTATTTTATTAGCCGTGTGGAGTCAGCATAAGAAAAAAATCACCCCATCTCATCCCATGGGTGTCTTTGCCTCTTAGGCAAATAAACTACCAAAACAACCAGTGGCCACCGATAAATTGCGGATACTTTGAATTCCAGACCTTATATCATCAGGCCGATGACGGGTAAAAGCGTTGAAAGTTGAAGCTCGCCAGGCGTGGTAACTATGGCATAAAATTGGATGATGAAAGGATTCATAAATACGCAGTCTGTTGGTGAGGTCAATGTTCAAAAGCGGATGATAATGATGCTACCTTATCTTATTTGTGGGAGCCGGGCCTTTGTTGAACAGTGGTAGTGCTACACTGTTGTTCATTTCTAGCTGCAGAATGAATGGGTCAGTTCGCCCGAGGAAGGACCACGCCCTCATAAAGTACCAGCGTGAAGCGTTTCGTCTGGTGAGCGCAGGGATCCGGAGACCTTTGTTGCCGGTGATGAGGCAGTCTCTCTCAGTCGTCCAGGGTGACAATGTCTGCATCTGCACTATGATTCCTCGTCAAGGATGAATGTAGATGTCATGGGCCGCAGGAATCACTTACCATCAGGTGAATTGGGTGCTCGTTTCTTACTCTCAATGTAAAAAAAACCCTGTAACAGGGGTGGCCAACCTTATACTGATACACAATAAAGACAGTATGTATTTCACACCCCCTTCTTTCCCCTTAGACTACCCATGTTAACCAAGTCGATCGCGACACACTTTTAAGATAAAAAGTATATAGATAAAAGGCCACCCCTGCCCCTATAACTCTTCAACCTCTAAATACATAAATAAATACTACTACTTATAAAACATAAATTAATTTGGCAATGAATTCTAATTTAAGTGCCAGTAATCTTTTGGTTGGAGTAACATAACTTAATTCTCACATAAGATAAACAGTTATTGGATATAAAGATTTGTCAATATCCCTCGAAGAATTCTCGCTATTGGATGATGCGATTAAATACAAAAAGCAGTCGTTTTAAACGCGAACAGTGAAGAATTGGAATAATTTTACTGCGGCAGTCTGTTCGTTCGAGTATAATATGGATGTTTTAATGAGATTTCTTATTTCCTATAATTTGATGATCTAGTGCGCTCTACTATTAACGTCTTATCCTCACTTAGCTCCAGGTGGAATTGTAGACAACCATTCACTTGTATTGTTTGTTTATATTAAAAAATAAAGTAATGAGCATTTTTAATCAGATAACCCACTTATTAGTTTGCCCGTTTAACGGTTATAATTAGAACTTGAAAGGATGTACATGCTAATTGGTATCCAATATTTACCTGCATTTAATTCTAACTACAGTGGCATGTGAACTCCCCTAGAATATCAATAATTATTGTTAACACTTTCCTTTTTTGATTTAGTTTCTACACCGTTTATCTTAGTAATTCGGAAGAAGGAAATTTGACTAAAATGTGAAAGAACTGATTTTCGAATTTGGTTCATAATTCCTTTATAAAAAATGATAATTGATTATAATGAGGAAAAAATGGGAGTCATATTAGAATGTAGACTATGTTTTATTGTGTTACTTTACAGTTGTAGAACACACGGCAGCTGTTTTTAGATATAGATGCGGATTGACCGGGGAGGGGCCACGAGTCCACTGAATACCAGCGTGAAATAAGAGCATAATGCTGCTCTTTCGTGGCGAGTGGATCCATCTTTGTTCTTATGGGATACTATGCTTGAGCACTTTGAATTTTAGTTGAGGATGGATATAAATGTCACTCTGGACTGCAGCTAGTCATTACTTAGCATCAAGTTAATCTGTGTGATCGTTCGTAACACCAAAACCACACAAAACGAAATAAAAAAGAAATATATTCAGGACAATCAAAATAGACTCTTTTGCTTTTATGAAATGGGATATGAAAATGGCATTGAATACATGCTATGGTAATGCAAAAAATGCCGGCATTTCTAGAATAACTAAAAACCGGCAATGTTTCAAATATGTGAATTATTACATCCTTGGCATTGTATAGAATGACATAGCATTTCGGCAAAGTATGAAAAAAGGTCCTGATAAGGTTATTATGCAAATGATATTTACAAAATTAGAAGTCAAAGTTAAATATAAACAAAAATATTATTAAATTATACACGTTCAATTCATAAAAATAAAACATTACAACAAATTTGTAAAAATTGATTCAGACATGCAGAATGTTAGGTTTAGGTTAGGTTTAGGCTAGATTTAGGTTAGGTTTAGGTTAGGTTTAGGTTAGGTTTAGGTCAGGTTTAGAGTAGGTTTAGGTTAGGTTTAGGTTAAGCTTAGGTTAGGTTTAGGTTAGGTTTAGGTTAGGTTTAGGTCAGGTTAGAGTTAGGTTTAGGTTAGGTTAGAGTTAGGTTTAGGTTAAGCTTAGGTTAGGTTTAGGCTAGATTTAGGCTAGGTCTAGGATAGGTTTAGGCTAGGTTTAGGTTATGTTTAGGTTAGGTTTAGGTTAGGTTTAGGTTAGGTTTAGGTTAGGTTTAGGTTAGGTTAAGGTTAGGTTTAAATTAGGTTTAGGTTAGGTTTAGGTTAGGTATAGGGTAGGTTTAGGTTAGGTTTAGGTTAGGTTAAGTTTATAATAAGAGAGAAGATCTCTTATTATAAACTTAACCTAACCTAAACCTAAATGGAAGGAGCTCTAGTCCACTGATAAGAACAGTATTCAATGTCAGGCCGAAATTGAGTTTTGTTGCTACAAGCACACAAGTTGCTACTCTTTTAGTTCAGGCAATGGAAAGAGCTATGATTGGAGTCTCGTTTTCGGATAGAATTCCTAACGAAGATGCGTGTCTTCAAACTAAAGTTATTAAATATATTCTTCATGTTTTCGAGATAAAGTGTAAGTAGTACCTAATAACTGTTGGAGTAAACAAGATCTGCAATGGAGGCCGCGTATCGGTTGACGTAATGTGAGAAGACCCCAGGTCAGCTGAGACGAAGTAATGCACAAGGAAACTGGCAGCAACTATACCATAGACTACACTAACTTGAAATATACTGATGATGCGTTGTTAATAAAACTCAATTTACTAACATTTAACTTTCTTCCAAGAATATATTTAGCTCTGATAAAATTGTTTACTACATACATATGTCTACGAGAAAAGTTGGAGTGTAATTAGATCTCCAAATTTCATCAAGTTCATTAGAAATTTCTGTTACAATGAAAGTTTGTGTCAAGTTTGTTTTACTTTTATTGCGGCTTTAATGAAACTAAAACTTTACTTATATACGTTGTACTATTAAAAAAACTTTGTAAATCAGACTTGAAATTTCATAAAAGCGTAGGCTAATTAGATTTAGTACTAAATTCACCAATTACAAGTTTAATTAAATGAATTTTCTGGGTGTTTTCAACTATTCTTAATAAATTATAGCTCCTTCGAACCGGCAAAAACATACAGTTATAACAATTATTTATTTTAAAGCCTTAGTGTATTCTAATTGTTCATAGTTAGTGAGGTGAAGACTGTTTCAGATGATTTACAAATCCTATCCGATGGACGTACATCGGATTGGGGAAGGCAAGGTTGAGTAAATCTGAACTTGAAAAAACTTACAATAGTATATTGTTCATGTGAGAATGGAAGACGACGATGTTTGATGTCATGTTTTCTTTATTCCCATAAAGAAAACATGACATTGTAATCGATCCAGTTGCTCTGACAAATTCTCTTGTCAGGATTCAGGATGAAGTATGAGTAACTCTGTCAAGCTGCAGAATGAATGGGTCAGCTTAAACGGGGTAAGCACCGCGCCCTCACAGCGTGTAAATACAAGCGTAAAAGCGTAAAATAGCAGCTAAATGCTGCTGTGTTTCGTTTGGTGAATGCAGGGATCTGGAGACCTTTGTTACTGGTGACGAGGCATTCCATCTCAGACCTTACGGGTAACAGCGCAACTGCATTATACTTCCTTGTCAAGGATGAATGTGGATGTAATGAATCACTTGCCACATTAAGAACTGTGTCATCGTTTGTTACTCTCAATGTTATTAAAATAAATGTCAACAATGGCCCAAATTGTTAAATATTTCCAGTGGAATGATAGAGTAATTAATAACAATGAACCAATTTTTGTTTCACCAAAATAAAGAAAGAAACAAAATAAAACTAAATACATACAATACAATAAAACAAAACAATACTGACAAGATATTTGGTAATAATTAATATATTAAAAAGTATTATGACAAAAATCGTTTAAATATATTCTGCAACAGGACAGAATAAAATGGATGGTATGAAATTGAATGATCAGGCACGAGCAGCATTTAAATGCAAAAAGGAATAAATAAAATAAAAATAAACTTATTGAAAAATTACAAAGGAATAGTATAATGCTTTTTTTCACTTGATAGGAAAGATACAAATCTAGCCCGTCTTTCAGTAGTTGTTGGAGAAACCGTTTGAAAACATTTTTCTTTGGAGCCTTACATGGAGCATCAACATTAATTCTAAACATAAAGTTCTTTGAATACTGCAAAGACAACTTTTACTTTGCACTTAATATACTAAATTTGAAATTGAATTTTCTTCAAAAAGCGTAAAATAATTTTCAATATTATTTATTTTCTCTTATTTACTTTATCTTTTAAAACCCCCAATGGATTATTTGTGGCGGAAAATTGTTTTTACATATAACATTTTTTTTAATAGTAAACATGAAATCCTTTAAAAATAAAGTGAAAATGAAGTTACTCATATCTTTTACGAACTAAATATTTCAATGTAGGGAAGAGACATCACATTATTCAAATAGTCTAAACCTTAAATAACTACCGTGAAGTTTAATTATTTAAGGACCTAGTCCTTCGCCAATGATCCTGGTTCCTTTAATTTTACACTTGTGCATACTGATACATGTAGCTTCGTCTCCAGCGAACGTGGAGCATAATTCCATGATTCACACCATCATTGCAGATTGTCGGATTGTACGATTTTTTTTTTAATATATATAAAAATGAGTTGGTAACATATCCGCTTTACGAATGACATTGTATAATATATAAAATCTAAAATAACCTCACACGTACTTTATCTGTAAAGGGAACTTGCAAATCGAATACTGCCAGCATGACATTCCATTTCCTTTTTGTCTCAAAATGATCTCTCAAATTTACACTCAGATGAATTGCCTAATCACGTCCATCCATAAAAAATTAGTTTGTATATATTTTTATATTTCAAAAGTATTGATAATTTTGTTGAGAATAAATTTTATCCGAAAAATAAACAACCCACTCTTAAAACAAAATTTGTATTATTGAGTATGCTCAAGACAACGACGGTGGATTCAAGTATATCTTGTTAAGTAAAGTAGGTACTTCAATAAGTACATAATATTATTATAATCGTGAGAGATGTTTCCAGTACCAGAGTTATCAAATATTTGATATTTATCTAATACCCTTGTGATATTTATCAGAACTCAAGTATACTAATTGTTTCTATCAATATTTCTATTAATATTCTCCTGGTAAAACTTGATCATAGCAATTCTTGTTATTAACAGATGTTATCAATTGCACAGAATATAAGAGCATTATAGTCACTATTATGTTTCTGTTAATATAGTATAGTGTTCACTAGTTTGTGTGAACACTATACTATATTAACAGAAATGAAACAATGAACTCGGCGAAAAAATTTTTGTCTAGCCACGAGACTGTAATAGTAAATTAGTTTTACGCTAATCATGAAAACTTTTTCTTTATCAGTAAATTCACGTGTATTTTACCATTAAAAAAATAACTAAAAAAATAACGCCAATTCAATTTAAGGCACATGTTGTCGCTACGCTTCCAATTAAAAAATTTGATGAAATTATCGTAGCGGAAGAGAAATTAAAGAAAATAAATACTACACTTTACTCGACTCTTTGTTGACTGGCACAAGGTGAAACTAGAAATGTCATAACTCAATAATCTTACAAAATACTGAAGATTCATTTAAGGGAATACTTAATATTAAATACTTGCCTTGCATAATTTGTATGGATTGTCGATAACGAGTTTTTTTGTATCACAATGTTTTCATTCAGCAAAATATATCCAAGAATAATTAAAGAAAACATATTTTATGACCGGAAACTAAACCACGTATTAGATATATACTTTTTAGTAGCTATAATGACCCAATCAGCTTTTATTAGTTTTTTACAAATTAACTTTTGAAGAATATGTTGACTTCACATTGACCCAAAAGAGGTGAAGCTGTTTAGGTTATTTCTGATAAATGAAATATCAACGAAACAGTCATCTCTGTGGATCACTCTAAACTTAAATCGTCAATAACGCTAAAGTTGCTTTACATAAGCTTTCTGCTAAACTACGAGTATATCCGATTAATAGTAACTATTTGAAAAGTATTATACCCAATTTATGTCCTAAATCCTTGACCCTTTTAATTCAGAACTGAGTCCTTTATTGGTTTGTCGGAACGGCCCGAATGTAGAATTAATTGGGAAACCTAGGTTACAAAGGAAATTAGTTGGGAGAGTAAGCGGAATGAATAATTCCTTAGGATGCGACCGCACTGATGAGATTTATGTTTTCAAAGGCCTTTGAATGTAAATTTAAGTTGATTTGAAACAATTTATTATTCTGATTGTAGAATTTTATGAAATTTTACAGCTGTGTGGGATCATTTATAACGACTGGGAAATTGTAAGTTTTATGTCAAAATATCTAATAACAAACATTCACATATATAATTTCCATCAAAAAACACTGGAAAAGAGTGAATGTTAATTTGAACACAACTCTAACTCAAGTTCAGAATGTAAATAACGTACGTGGTTTATTTTCAGAGATCTGCGAAACCTAAGGTCTACCAAGCAGTCACTTATCCCTCACATTAAGAAGCCTTTGCCAAAGCTTTAGTATCACACTAAACGATCGACGTTGATTCACTTATAGATTTTTAAGAGCGTAATATTGTGTATTGTAGATATATAAAGGAAAAAAATAAAATTCATCCTTCGTAGTTTACATTGAGATTTTTTGAGATATGTTTCTAATATTGGAATCTTAAACCATATTTCTTCTTTGAGTCTAGCTCGCTTTATTCAATACTCGTTTCCATTTCTTTTGTGCATATATGAAATTGTCTAAACTCTTTGTTAATACACGTTTAAATTCATTTTAGCTAGTTGGACTCCGTTCCGCTCAGCTAATACTTGGAGTAGAACCCGGGTACACTGCCATTGATGATTAAGTTAGTAAACATTTAGTGAAATGGTACATTTATATTTTGCAGAATGTAATAATATTAACCTGTTTCTATTAAAATATTTTTACCAGTAATCAAGCTTTGTATCTGCCAAAAATAAATAATAGCAATAAATTAACTACTTTATTTTGAAATTCCTGTTAAAATATGGATTATTAGGAACATCAGTAGTTTTTTTATTAAAAGTATAAGTTATTACACTTCACGAAAAAACATAAGAATTGTTCTGTTGAAACTTTTCTGTTCACAACATTTTACATTTATGTAAAACTTAACCCGATAATCATCTTCTCGTGGATTATGATCATCACAATATTTTTCTGTTTATAACCATTTGATATCAACTGCGCAGAATATATTATAGTGATGTAAACATATACGTAAATAGGCACTCTTTCGTTGTCTCCTTTTTTAGTCCGAAGTAATACGGCGGTGCTAAAGGATTGGAGGAAGATGAAGATGCCGCGTCAAGGACACGGGAAATTTTACAATACACCCTGACCCGAATACCAATGATTTAAGACGCACAAATTTGGTCTTCCGCTGAGAATCGAATCCTGGGCCAGTGATGCAGGAGTCAGGTAATGTGACCGTATCGCTTTCAGCTATCATGTTATCAGAACGTTCAAGTCAAGTTTTACCTATTATTTAGGTTAAATAATATGTTATTGATACTTTTGATCGCTTTCTGTTTTTGAAATTCAATTCTTACATCCATGTATGATCATGTTCATCACGTTCATACAGCTCGACTCCGTTTTAAATAAAGTAGTACTTGTACAAGAGTGTTATTTCATGGATATATTACGTTAAGTTCATTAGTGTAGTTACAACTTGTATCGAATATTTAAATTTATTATTTTTATACCTAATTTTTTGATTAAATAAAATACAAATTAACTTTAGAGAGTTTAAAAACATATTATAATACAACTAAATAAATTGCAGTTATTGCAAAAAAACGATGTTGTTTATTTTATATATCTTATTTATAAAACATCATGGTCATACTTTTTCTGGCCAACACAAAGGAAAAACAGAGAATGTCTCACAGCGTAAAGTAAGTCTATTAGTACATTTCTTTTAAATCTCCAAATAAAGATTAAATAAATAAATAGATATTAGCTTGTAGTTGGGAAAGGTAAAGAAGGACATAGGTCCGAAGAATCGTATGTAAGAGATTTTAATTTTTTTTTACATAGAAAGTTATACAAGTACATCTGTAAGTACGTATTTACGTACACAACGTACAACGTACACATGTTGACAATTTTGTCGGTGAGGTAACTATTTCGATGAGTACAGATGACGTCACAAACGATTGTCGACTAATGCGCTGGCCCGCCATATACATTCAAAACTCGGCACTCGTTCATTATTATGCGTACATTTTTGTAATATGGTGGCAACATTGCAAAAATCCGAAAAATAATTTTGTTGGAATAGTCCTTAAATCGAATCAAAAAAGTTACAATCGTTGAGTGCGTTGAGTTCTCTTGTAAATCTTTATATGGCTTCGGTTATTCCGGATGCAGAAGAGTTGCTAAAGGGACGTCAGTAATAGATTGACTTTTAAACATCTGCATAGTACAAGAAGACATATTACGTTACATACGAAATTATATTGCGCCATGTGCTTGCTCGTGCTATCAGTTGCAATGCAGAGCAGCGACATAAGGACATAAAATATCACCCGACACTAACTGCACGTTTAGTAAATTGCATGGGAACTATCTCTCTTGTCTTACAATGTCGGGGATCTAAATTGATCCTGCATTAATTTGTTAAATCTCGAATTGCGTAATCACTTCCAATGCCTAGAAGATTGCGATATAGCGGAAGATATTAATACTAAGCAACATTTTGCAGGAGCCATCGCAAAAAAAGAAAACAAAATCTCTGTCACTGTTAATCAACAGATAACTTAGTAGGCAGATCTATGAAGCGAGACTTACGCAACTTCAATACAGGTCGTATTGAGAAAAATTAAGGCTCAAAAGTCTTTGCAGCGGTCTGTTTATCGGAGAAAGCCAACTGACTTTGTAGATAAAGTCTGATGGTGGAGCTATCATCTCCGTCAAACCAGAGATTATGAGAGAGGTTGAGAGGTTTTATGGATAACTGTACACATCGTCGTTAGAACCCCAAGCACTCAAGATAAAAAGCTTGTCCGACAGTATGCCGGTGATCTTGTGGACGTCTTCTGGAAATAAGGGTGGCCCTCCAGCAGGTCATAAATAGCCAAGCACCCGGGAAGGACAGACATATAGATACAGAAACAGAGGACAGTAAAGGTACTGAAAGCAAGTGAGAAATTTAATCGGCCTCTTTGCCTGGCGTATGTGGACTATGAGAAAGCATTTAATTCCGTTATTATATAATTTGGGCGGTGCTACATTCCCTTCCGAGCCAAATTGACTGTTGGTACATGGAAGTGCTTAGATGTTTGTACAGTAGCTGCTGGACTATAAAGAATACGATATTAGCATCAATGGCGAGTATATCACTCACCTTCGATTTGCCGACGATATACTCATCATTGTAGAATTGCTGAGGGCGTTATACTTGTGAAGGGCTGGAATGAAGATGATGATATATAATGTATATGGTCTTAAAAATATTGTTCACCGTGCACTGGGATTTAACAAGAAGAAAGAAACTACCAGCATTATAAATGTTTCCTCCCTTGTTATGCTTTGTTACTTTACTGGAATGTATTTTAATAAAAGAAATCTTCCAGGAAAGCTATTGAAATTGTATATTTAAAAATATCTTCTTTTCTTTGTACGAAACAGCGGAAATGTATTCTATCCGATTTTATGTTTAATTTATTTACGGTTATAATTAAGAAAACTATTTCATAATTCACAAAACTTATATTAAATTAATTATATTTAATAAATTATTAATTATATTAATTGTTGTTAGTGATAAGCAATTTATTAGGTAACAATTTCACTAACAGTAACAATAAAATATTAAATATATTATATTTTTTAACCTAGCTGACATCAATGTTTGTGTATCCTACGTACATAATTTGCTATTTTTCGGGTTTGAGTTGATTTTTCATATTCGCTGACAACAAATTCATAGTTATTTAGTTATTTTATTGCAAAGCCACCGATTGAGAAATACAGTGATGAATCTCCTTAACTAAAGGTGTATTTTTTGATTACTCCTAGCTTTTTTTAATATTGCTTTGAATAAAATATTACGAATATACCCGTTCACCACTCCTTAAGTAACTTTAAATACTTAAGCTAGCAGAGGTGAAAAATTAAATTAATTATTAATTATTTCACTACTAAAGTCGAATGGCGGATCCGAAACAACGACTTCGACTTACGCAGTACTTTATACCACTAGGCTATTGAAGCTTCTATTTCTAGACATCACTTGTTAGACACTTGATTTTTATATTTTATCAAGGTTATGAGTTATTATATGTTACGTATTTTACGATAATTATATATTATGTATTTTGTGGTAACACTAAAGATTACAGTTAATTATAATTATATTAAGCTTATAGTAAATATACTACAGAGCAATATTTCTTAAGAATTGACAATATTATAATAAAATTGAAAAAGTTACACACTAGTAAACTGAACTGCATTTATTCCATTTTTTAAAAGTTCTTATAATAAAAGTTTTTAAAAGCAGTTATGATAATATGTTACACAATTAATTTAATACCGATAAAATATTGAACCTACTATTAGAACAAGATTCGTTTTATTGAGTGTGCTTAAGATGAAGAAAGTGGATTCAAACAATCCCGTTAAGGATGCTAATAAGTGTTAGTTCATTGTAATATTAGGAGTGACATACGATCGCAAAGATGGTTAGTGATGACAACGGTCCAAGATATCCACCATCTATTCTCAATAAAGATATATGTAATAGTGTACCCGGAACTCTTTACTCATCATACGAAACAGCAGCTTTATGCCATTCAACGCTGGTTCTCGGTGTGGGTGTGCCACTCTCCCGGTCGAACTGGAGAAATCATGTTACAGTTACAAGATAGCTGCATCGTGACTCTACCACGTTACAAACTGTTCTATTATTACAGTCTAGTATCGGAGTTTTAGATCATGTGTTATTAATCTACGCTATTTAACATGATACTTACGGGGAGGACTTAAGTAAACTAAACGTTTAAATATTTTTTTTTATACCAGGCATTGGAAATGGATCACAAATTTTTTTTATACCTTATAATGTTAATAGGATTTTTACGATAAAATAATATATACGATAGGAAATAGATAGATAAGAGTTATTGAATTTAATAAAAACCAGTAGAGCTATAAATATCATATTTGACGACGTGTAGAAATTGCAAAATTCAGCTCGTGGATATCGATGTAGAAAAATGTATTTATTTTTACATCTGTGGCAATAATGTTATAATAACCGAAGCCGACTAACTCTCCGAATTTGGGAAATTATTGTAATCAGTAGTGAATTTGAAGATAAATTTATTACATTAAAATCTAACTTGTGATTTAATTACGCCTGTGATAAAAGTTAAATATTTTCCGGTGCTTCCATAACCCGGTGCGGCTTATGGACCTTTCTTTCTCAAGGCAGTCTGTCTTTCCTCATTTGCAACTAATAAGCATTTCTGCTTATTCTTGAATTTACAGATAAGTTGCAAGTGAGATATAAGCAGCAGAAAATAAACACTACTATCACTTTATTAGGCTAAACGCTCTGTTGTATTTTTTTTTCAAAAAATGCTAATAATATTAGTAAAATTCCACTATTCCGGCTAAAGCTTAGTTAAAATGCTTGTGTTAGGAGATCAATCACACCTCTACCACCCCGGTTTATAGCCTCGTCGTGGCGGGACGGCTTAGCCGAATCTAAGAGCCCACACGCAGCCGGTCTGGAATGGCCGCCCGCTGAACCCAAATTTTAAGCATGCATGTGGACTGTGAGGTGGGTGGTAGTGTTCGGGTACGTCACCATTTACCTATCCCTTGCGGCCGAATTATGGCCTACGGAGGAGCTATAGACTTGACCCGCTGGAGGATTACTGGTGGAGTGCTGGATTTCCTGGCCTCCGTGGTCTCTGAGCGGTGGGCTCAGGGGTTGTCTGGGAAGATATGCGAAGGTTGTTCTTTCCCGTGGTGAGAAAAATAAGAAAATCTATTTTAAAAAACCAAAAACCTGTCGATGCTAATAAATAATAAAAAAAAAAATAGGACACAATATAAATTTACAAACATATTATACTTTTGTCATAACTTCGGCAAAACACTTTTATGTTTCAGCAAAAAAGTTGTGGCCGCATTGAGACCTCTAAATTTCTGAAAGGTTAATACAATTTCATTTCGTGCGCGAAGTGAATGTTTGTTTCTACTGTTTTACTTTATTACGTCTTTAATGAAACCAAAACTTTACTCGTATCAAACTTTCTAAATTAAATTTGATATACAGAGAATTATACTCGTGATAATAATGATGAAACTTTAAGTTTTTGCAGGCGAGCAGATGGAAATACTTATCTGTTACCCTGCGTACGTAAGTCTGTACTAGCTAAAGATTCAGAAAATCTGATGTAATAGTAACAACTTACTGGCTATTAAATATTTACTTCCTTTAGTGCCTTTTCATATTCATTTTAGCGGATTGTAATAAATGAAGTATCCATTTAACATGTTCTATTTATTTAAAAGCTAAAAATTGTCACCTTTTTTGATTTTACCATAATACTTTTATCTACATGTCAATGTAATATCATTATTGACAACCGCACTTTGAGCGAACAACAACTTGACCGTGATTGAATAGTCTCAAGTCCAGGGTTCGACCAGCCGAGTCAATATTTCTTGAACATAAATTGTTGGCATTGGATTCTGAATTTATTTGTTGTTCGTCAAATGTCCTATGTGGCTAATACTTTAATTGAAACATCGTTCGATCCTGTTTTATGACATGTGTTGTCATCATTGGATTAGGGAACGGAAGGATAAAGGAAGTGAATGTACTAGTTCAAATAATAACGGCACTATAGACTAGAGTATCCTGCGCAATTAACATAATCCGTAAATGTTAAATATAATAAACAATAAAATAAGATAGAGACAACCAATGAAAACATAATTCACAAGCTTACTTCTATTCTATACTAGAGTGATAAAAATAGAAAGAGATACGTGTTTCTCTTGCCAAGTAAACAATGAAAGCCGGGAAGAGAAATTAAGGTATTGGCACATTATAGGCGATATTTTATCAACCACATCTCAAAATTTTACCGTCTAAATATTATTAACACACTAAATATATTTAATAATCTGCCATTAGGATTCCAGGGAAAATATTAATTATATTTTTAGGTGCCGTAGATGTCATGTAAAAGTTTAGTTAATAACGAATCAATACCCTAATTACAGACAAACAGGGTTTGGAAGGATCACTTAGTTCAATTAGATATTAACTTTGTTCAGAGTAATTAATCGAAGCTTTAGCGTGCCAACATTTCAGTGAATAATAATTAAGTTTAAATCAAGTTTTGCTCACCGTATTACGCATATGAAAGCTTATGTAATACGAACATCTTACATTGTCTATCATATTTAAAATTAAATTTATATGTACATTTTTATTGTAGTTAAATAAGGAAATTAGGGAGTCTGTCGTCCTAATCATTTTTATTGATGTTATAAAAAAGATTAAGGGCAATGCTAAGGAATACTCGTAAGCTACGAGTATTCCTTATTATATGGCAATATTTTTTTTACATTAAAGATCGAAAAAATTGATTGCGATGTTACGAGTAGACGTCTACAGCTTGAGTAATCTATACTAACATAGCAACGCCAATTTACAGTAGGCCAACATAAACAACGGAAAACCGCATCACCAAATGCTTTTAATTGTGTATTGGTGGATTAGAAATGATTATTTTTTGAATGTGTTAAAACTTATATGGAAAGATATGAGACCTTAAATCAAAAATGCATTGAATTTAACGTACCATGCATGTCAATATGAATAGAGTTCAATAAAGAAAAATTTCTCTATTAAGAATTGTGGAGCTTCTGTTGGAAATACATAAACCTTAAAGGTAAATCATGTTTCCAATCCCTAGCCAGTGGAATTACATGATGTCTAAAGTGAGACATACAAATAAAGAGACACAAGAATTTCGAATGGTTTACTAAAGATGGGATCTAAAAGAATACAAAGAACTATAATATTTTTTAAATTACTAGGTCAATTACTAGGAATAGGCATAGACCAGTCGAATTTGGTACATCAAGGGCTCCAAGACGTAATTTGTATAAGTAAGGAAAAACCGAGAGTTATCCAAGGAGTAGTGTAAGAAATTACTGTATGCTTGCAGGATATACTTGATAGAAACATCAAAAAATAATCTACCTATATGCTCAGTGACGACCAAGCGGCACTTATAAACCCGGATTGGATGTGTGCGGCCCATGACACCTACATTCATCACTAACAAAGGTTTTTTTTTTATAAAAGAAAGCTAGAATTGCTATTAAAACTGCTAATATTCCGTTTAGCCACTACAACTAAGTTTAAAGCACAAGCAGTATTAGGAGATGGTTCAAGACAATAGTCGAATGGTGGATACGAACAGACAACCATTAGTTTCGCAGACCGTACCCTAAACTATGAGGACAAAGATGGAATGTGGATGGCATTTAATTGAGGCTCCAGGGACCTAGAGACTGATAATTGTACAAAAACACTTTAAGTTGCTATTTTACGTTGGTATTCTGTGAGGGCGTGGGCCTTCCTCCCGTCGACGCGACAAATCCATGTTGTATCCAGAAATTAGATACAGCGTTGTTCCACCATTACACTTGTTACTCGGTACCGATTACATTCATTTACATCTCGTTCAGACTAGTGCACCATTGAAAATGAATTCTGTACAACTGAGATGCGTTCAACGCTAAAATACCTCGGTGAAATGTTAAAAAGAAAAAGAGACGCAATAACAAAGGACTAGCCGTTCTTATACTTTATCGCGAAGCTTCAAATAATGGAAAACAACTTTCACATCTTTGATCATTATTGTGAACGAAACCGTTTAAAAACATTTTTCTTACTCCTTTGAAGGTTTTAATGGAATAAAAATATTTATTCTAAGTAATAGGTTCTTTATAGAAAAAGAAAACAGTTACTACTCACTTAACCAAATTGAATGAAGGATTTTTGTATTATTAATATTATGTTAATGTTTAATCAAACTTAATATTTATGTTTTAATAAAGAGAGTTTTTTGTTTATTGTTATAAAATGTTTTACATTAGAAACTATCATTGTTATGTTTCGTATGGTGAATGGAAGAAACCAGATACTAGGGTCTTAGGGTAACAAAGATACGAAAATTCAATAGTTTCTATTTGGGCATATGCTCAAATTAAGTAAAGGAAATATTTTTTTTATTGATGCCGTAAAATTGACGTATAATGTTTTCACTACACACTTAAGTTCCTTGTACATCGGCAACAGTTTTAATCACTGACTAAAATTGAAATGTAATTTCAATGCATTTGCAACTCCTCTGGTGTTGCGGATTTTCCTGGGTGGCGATAATCATTTACCATTAGGTGAACTGTTTGGTCATGAAATTCCTGCTTGACACCCATTATATAAAATAATGTAAGAACCCATTTAACTGCCCGTCACACATACTTTGTAAATGATACGACAGCAAAATGTACAAAAAGTCTTCTGGCTTCCGTAGGAATCATCTTAAAAGTTAAAGTTTTGAAAAACATAAAGACTTTTTGTGTCAAAATCTTGAATTGGGTACGGTAAAGGCTGCAAATAATGCTTAGTCAATATTCCGAGTATGTATATTTACTTAGTGTTTATTAATAAGTTAAATATAAATAGGGCAACATTACTAAATCTTATCCATTAAGTTAATCCATAAAGGTTTTACCTTAAGTGCTTTTAGTACGTTTGGGGAATAGAAATCTACAACATTTGTGGTTAAGTCAAAATTGTCAATCACTAGAAATATACGAGCTCGAAATTCTTACTGCGGGACGATTGCAAGAAGTTCCATTCATCAAGTCCGCACGTGACTTGATTTGGATTTGAACCTCCCGCATAAAATTGTCTGGAACTTTGCTCATTTAATACATTTATAAACTTATGTGTTACATTAGTGTCATAAAAAACTTAGTATTTTTTTATTTTATTAGTTAAAATAGTATAGAATTTTATAGAATTAGATTTGTTTTTTACGAAATCAGTATGGGGGACAAGTGATCGTTAACCTAACATGCAGAGAGTTCTTTAAATAACCCTATAACCTACAGAAAATCCAAACACTGGGATGAGCACATAATCGAACTAATTGACGGATTTCTGCAGCTCATGAAACCAATGTTAATTGTAGATAAGGAATGATAAAGTATATAGTTATCACCTCCAATAACTAAGACTAAATGCCCCGTCATGAGTAGTGAAATATCCGGTCTCTTTCACTCACCACGATTTACAGTAGGAGTGGAGGTTATTTATACTAGGGTACCAGCATTACTCTTATTTATTTAAACTTCATTTGCTCATAAAATAATAGTAAAAATCCACCTAGGATTTATTCCCAAAAGACATTCTCTTCTGTCTATCTCTGGGTTGAGCAGAGATAGACAGAAGAGAACTACTATGTTTTATAAAAAGATTTGTAAATATGTAATATAAATATATACTAACATAACACATTAACATGAAAATATACACGCATAAATATATATATGTATATATATATAAATATAAATATATATATACATATATATATATATATATATATAAATACGGATTCTGATATATGTGCGTATGAATATTTTAATATATTAATAACATGAAATATGAGATTGACGGAAAACCTTATAGATACAAATGCCTACTACTATTTTAATAAGAGCTACGTAGGTTTTGGTGGTGTTTTTGTCAATTACACTTAACCTTCTACCTAGCTATCTATATGAATATAACTTCAATATTGTATTGGAAGCAAAACTTGGTATACCGTTATTGCAGTGGATAATATATTTTACCTTTACTTTAAAATATATACAGTTTTAAAGAATTTTAAATCATATTTATCCACAATTTAATTTAAATATATTTGTCAAGGTATGACCTCACACACTTAGCTCGCTAATGTACACTAATGCTACAAAAAATTACTTTGTTTTTTTCAAAATAGAACGTAGTGGGTCTACGTAGAGCGACGTTGAAATGAAACCAATGTAGCATAAAATGAGAGGGATTTACGACTGTCGCGCCATTAGCGATAAATCGACAAATATATTAAAACAGTCAGGGCAAAAGGGCAAAGTGAAGAATATTTTCATGAAACTAAGGGTGACAAACGAGTTTACAGTTCACCTGATGATAAGTGATTATTGCGGCTCATTAACATCTTTATCTACCGTAAACAAAGATTAGTATAAGAGAAATGTAAAGATAAATATGCTGTGTGTATGCGAGGGCATGATCCTGCAGAGTATATACCACTGTTCAATTTTAAATAAATAAGATTAAAAAAAATATTCAAGAATATAAAGAATGAGAAAAAGTTCAATTTGATTTGATTTCTGTTTTATCAATTTTAAATTGTGCTAATAAAATTCTGTTATTAGTGATGTAGCTATCAGATTAGCACATACTAGACCACCGACGACACGAGAAAGTTATGGCCCAGGGGAATGCTACTACACTTATGTCTATATGTATATAGTAATGTTTTGGTTTAAATTAAAATATTATTTAAATTATTGTTTTATAGAGTAGGTGGAGAACGAGCAAGCACTTTACCTGATGGTATGTAATCACATGATAAATTTTAATGGAAATATTTCTTTAAGAAGTAATTCAATAATTTCATTTAGTTTTACTAACGATGACTTTACTTTTGCTTCATCAAGCTATATGTAAAAACCGTATTGCAAACCTTATGGTATTCTAATTTAAAACTTTAAAATGAAGATTGTTCTAAACGTTTATAAAAATATTCGTACAACCGACGAGCATTAGGACTTACATGTACGTAATGTACATCTAGCTTGTGTCCGTGCTTCTATTTTGATTAAGATCTGGTTGTCGTTAAGGCTGAATCGGGTTTTACTAAACTAGTTCGCTTTACCATCAAAAGGCTTATCGCCTCTTAACATCAAGTGGATTTTGGTAGTGCTTGACTACAGCACTAAGGTATGATTATTTTTTTTAAAAGAAACATAATCATCTTCTATTGATATACTTAATATATTATCTAAGATTATTTTTCTGAGTTTTTGCTAGATTTTGATAGTTGCAATTATGATTCCAATACGAGATGTCATTATTTGTTTAATTTTCATGATGAAAAGACAATATTCAAAAACATGTTCAAGCTTTATATTCACTAAAAGCCGTAGCAAAATGTTTGTCATAAATATGATATATGCAGTAAAATTTAATTGTTTGTGAATATTGGAACCAGCCTGAAATTGCAACAAAACACCGTGCATTGAATCAATCATAGTGTCTTTGTTAACGGCGAGCAAACTTTGTGTGTAAATCTTGCGGAAGACTAGGAGAAAGTTCCAGTGGGATTATTTGTTAACTACCGTGCTTATATTCTACGTATAATACGCAATTTATTACATCAAAAATCTGTTGTAAATATTGCTTAAAATATTTATATATTGACTGAAATTATTATTATTTTCACAAAAATATAGGCGTAGTGTGTTTCTAGCGTGGTTCCATTACATCATCAATTTCCGCATAGTAGCTGTTGTTAATAAAAACTTAAACAATTTTTACATACATATTGAAGAGCGTCGCAACCTATCTTGCAGAAAATTGCGACTGTAAACGGAGCCTTAGCCTGTTTTATACACTACTATATAAATAGTAAAATCGTAGTCCAAAAGTTATCAGAACAAAAGTAATTTATTGGTGAATAGCAATAACAAGATAAATGCTCAAAATTGTTTAGGCCAAGTCATAAAAATTCATAAATCGCTCAGCAGACACAACGTGTCTCGAACTCCACCCAATATTGCACTTCAGGCGTAGCATACCTGCCCCCGCCGCTTGGATGCGCTTTCATTACCAAACGTAACGTAGTATTTTTATGTTTTTAGTAAGTATTATTATATTGGTACCATAATTTTCTGCAGGACTTTCTAATCTTTAATAGTTTTCTCATTTTTAAATAACTAAAAATTCTGATTGCATATTAACAATTTTTATAATTGTAATATTTTTATAATTAACCTCTAGTAATGTATATCTAAAAGTTTCTTCTTCAACACGCTTCTTCTAAATGCTTAATGCGTTGGTATTTGTCATGTTGTATATAAAGTCAAAACTAGCTAGACTACCAAACTATAATAATCAAACAAATAGACTATAAGATATAATGTTTTCACCACAAGTGTTACTGAAAGTTGTTTATATACAATTTCGTCAACATATTATGAAAAATATATCAGGACTTAAATCTTTCCAGTAGTAATTCGTATTCTCATAAAATCTCATTTTATGAGACGAAGGTTGATATATGAGTGACCTGATGAGATGATGATATAGGTACATATAGGCATCTTCAACAAGGAATCAATAAGCACATTCATTGTCACTTCTGAGAACTGGGATGGGGAGTTTTGTATTCAGTATTTGGGTGTCCGTTATCTACACTCACCGTACTAAATATAGCTGCTATTTCATGCTAGTATACTGTAAGGGCGTGGCCCTTCCCTGGCCCAACTGTCCCATTCATGGCGCGGAGCAAAATGACCTGCAGCGTTGTTCATTTAGTCTCAAAGATAAAGATATAGACATTGAAAGTTATTAAAATAAAATTATAGATATTGAATCAGTGTGATTGTTTCAGTATAATTAAGCAATACAACATTCAGCATATGTACGGATGAGAATGTACGTTGTTACGCGAAAACTTATGTATAATTTTATAATTAGATAAAAATTTAAACATCAATCAGTTCTTTGTAACCTTTATATATATATATATATATATTTATTTTACGTTTCAGTTTTCAATTACTGTGTGCATTTTCGTAACAATGGGTTAAACTACTACACCAGTACGTAATTGTTGAAGAAATTGCCACTATATAAAACGTTTTTTTTCAGTGGAAGAGACACGCTTCAATTAGTGTTGGTATTCAAATGTAAAAAAGCAGTTTAATCTTCAGGTATTGCAATGCATCTACATTAAGATTCATTGCAATATCAAGCATGAATGTGGGTGTGAAAGGTCGTGTGAATCACGTAGTATTAAGTGCAGTGTGCGCTTCGTGGGGTTTAGTTTTTAGTTCACATAATTCCGGACAAGAAATTTCTAGGGGGTTTCAATGTTGTTCACATTCACCTTTTCTTCATTAACATCTTCTTTAGTAATTTCTTCTACCCCGTTACAATTATTACTGTCGTATCGTCGTTCTCCCCACCTACTGAAGTCCATAGAGTGTGCATTACTCTCTAGAATTAATGACAAAGAACACACTTCGTTCAGAAACTATTTAATTCAATAATACATATATATATATATATATATATAAATTTATATATATATATATATATATATATATATATACGTACGTACACATTAATAGCATTGCTGTTAGGCAGTAAAGTACCGCAGTTGGCGCAATGAAGCACAAAGCGTCGCATTCCTAGTCCTAATTACAGACATAACTGAATAACTTGTATTCGTTGCTCTAACGTCACAGGAGTATATTAGGTTATTGCTGTGTACTGTTGCCGTTAAGTCAACACACGCGATATCTTACAAATTTCCATTTCAGGTTTCTTGAAACTTAATTATTTGAATGGTGGTTTGGATATTTATGCTACGGTATACTTATTCAGTTATGGAATATTATAAATTTCTTCAAACTTCTCTGTAATCTAAAATATATTAAAATATTTTCACATTTGAGTATAAGCAAAATGAGTAATAAACTAATATCTTTAATTTTAATTGAAACTAATATTTAAGTTTTACGTTAAGTTGCATAATTAATATTGACGTAATACATTCTTGTAACTTTTCCTTTTTAATGCAGAACGTGTTGCTGGTGGTAATTATATTAATAAATATGTAAAATACATAAGTTTATTTATAGGAAATTATTAGACATAAATGTTCGAGTATGCGAAAATAAATAAAAAACAATTATTTTTATCCTTTTAAGCAAGCAGCCATTCAAATCGTTTAAGTTATACTACATTTATCTTTGCTTTCATCAAAGAACATTTTACTTGAAAAAAAAAATTATGTTCCATGAAAAGCTCCAAAGGAAGAAAGTAGAATGTTTCTAAACGATTTCTTTCGCAACAAGCGAACAAAGAGGCTATAGTTAGTTTACATTATTTGCCACTTTCTGATTCTTAAAGTAAAACTTTCCATTCAAAACAAGGAAGGGTTGTGTTATTTCCTTGTAAATTTCTATTTTTAGTCTTGCTTACTTTACTATTTTAAATATTTCAATTTCTTATTGCTCAATTCAAGTTATACTGCACAAATCATCTCAGTCCTCGAAGGTGATTGAGCATCTTGAGTCTTTTAGGGATGAATGTAATATTCCCTGGTTGAACGGCGATACCATCTGGTTATTAACAGATGACATCAAGGAGTGAGGGAAGATTCTGATGCATGCAGCCACGGGGATACGGGTTATACACAAACTATCCGTTCACGAAGGAACATCAATTTGTGATTCATAAATCTGAAAATCAAAATCGAACCCGCAGCGCACTGGCTAGGTTAGTCAGCTCCCGCCGAATTGCCACAAGGTCATAAGTAGGTGGTAAACTAGCAAGCAGCTCATCTGATCTTAAATGATTATAGCCGCCCATGAACATCCGCAACACCAGAGGAGTCGCTGATGCGCTGCCGGCTTTTATAAAAGCTACGGTCATGAATAAGGAATACGCAATGATTATTGAGCATCATTTATTCTACGTTTATTTATTAACAAAAACCTTTATAAGTGTGATATGGACGTTAGACATGATCTTCATCTTGTCAATGTTTATCTTTGGGAGACATTATTGACATAGTAGGTGATGTACTCGCCACTGATGTTAATAATGGTTCCTTTCAAGTCCGGTAGGTTTAAAACGTCTTCCAGTGCAGCTGTGAGGAGTATAGTTATGACATCAGCCTATACATCGCCTTTCTGCAATTGGATAAGTTTCTTACTGCTTGACTGTACCCGGAGAGACGTAGCCTTGCCCGCCGTACAAACACCTCAGCCCTTCGATTTACGAAGTTTGTTCACTATTTTTTGCAACACAATTAAATTAGATAACTTTTCCTCGCAGTTTTTCCGCTTGACAACTCAAATAAACAGGTTACAATACGAATCTTCTTAATGAGGCCTAGTAGATTGGAAATTTTTTGCTCAGACCCAAAACCGAAACCAATATAAAAACACTATGGTATGTGAATACTCGCCCTGCAGTCGCAATTTCCTGCAGTGTATGTTATAACGCTTCACTTAATTTCTACATTGGTCTAATGACTTTTTAGGGATATTATTAAGAAGTAATGGATATGGTATATGGTAAGAGAGAGCAAGCTGATTTCACCTACTTGTTTTTTTTATTACTTTAAATCCTATCACGTTAATTAAAAATTTCGCGTAAATTGCACAGTGGTAGATTGTCTATCTATCACTGTGCGGTTTATGCCATCTAGATGATGAGGATGAAATATTAAATTCTGATTGAATTTGAATTTGATTTTTTTCTTATTGAATGTACAAAACATAATAAACACATCTATATTATTGTGTATTGTTTTGACAGTAGTAAAGTTACTGCAGTTTGTAACTAGATTTATAATGAATGGGTCGGCTCGACCGGGGGAGTATCATAGAGTACCAGTATAAAGTAGGGAACTAAAGATTCAATTTATGTATTTCATCGCAATCTGATTGACAATGTCATTTTCATCTTGAAACTTTGTTGAGTGTAGATGTAAGTGTTTATAAGCCACTGTCATTAACTACCTACGGATGATCTGGGTGTCATCTTTAGTTTAAAAAAATATATATCAACAAAATATTGTATATTGTCTTTCGTTTCGTATAACGAATTATTTGAGCAGATTTTTACTGTAATAAATCGCGCATTACATGGAGAACATAAGCGGGGAAGTTAACAAATAATTCTACTGGCTGTTTCCTCGGCAGCAAGATTTACGCCTAAAGTTTGCTCGCCGCTACATAGATCTTGTGATTCATTCGATGCACGGTACTGCCAACTTTTAGCGACAAGCTTCAATAATTACATATAAAGTTTTGCTTTTAATATTAATTTGTATCAATTTAAAAAAAACAAAATAATAATGTTTTATTTATGAATAGTAGTAGAGATATACTGCAGTTTATTCAAAGCTACAGAACAGATGGATCAGCTCGACCGGCGTAGGACCACGCCCTCACAGAATACCAGCGTAAAATATCAGCATAATTTTGCTGGTTTTCGTCTGGTGAGTCCTCCAGGGTGGCAACGCATCTGCATTGTGATTCCTTGTCAAGGGTGAGTCAATTCATTAGTTGTCTTACTAAGTACATCAATGAGAGCAGCATCAAAACACGCGCAGAATATCACAGCTCCGCTTAATAAATTGTAAAAGTGCAGTTAAAGTGAATGTCTTACTGTGCGGTTTAAACTGTATTGTTTGTTTAAAGTTTGTTATTCCATTACTACATATTGGATTTGCAATAGATTTTTGAGAATATCTACAAGAAACGTGTCACACGGCGCGTGAGCGTTGTTGAAGTTAACGCGTAAGCGACGCCAATTTCACTGCGCTTACGACCTTTTGGTCACAGAAACAGTGTACCCACGCAGTTTAAACTTCTCATTCATATTTTTGTGAACCGACCGACTTTATAAAATTTATAAAACCATGGCTCCACTAACATACGAATGCGCGGGTTGTAAGAACATACTACCAAAAAAAGAAAACCTAGCTTACTGTGTGTGCATATTAATGTACGACCTGGATTGTGCTAATGTAACTTATAAAAGGTACGTTTTAATGGAGTCACGTCATAAATCTTCTTGGAAATGTCCTGAATATTGTAGTAAACAACCCAAGACGGACAACAGTAATACTCCCTTGCGTTCATGTCCAAGTACAGAAAGCATAGAGGACAGCTCAACGTGCCACATAAATATTACTCTACGCGAAAAACTCAATAAGTCACCATCTAAAATCCAAGACAGTCAGAACTATGTTACTGAAGAAAAGTTACGGGGAATCTTGCAGCAAGAATTATCTACAGCGTTAAATATTAATCTGAAAATATTCGTGGTATCAGAGCTAAATGCAATCAACAAAAAGATCAACAACTTTCAGGAATCCATAATATTTTTCAATACGCAATACGAGGAGATTAAAAAAGCCTTACAGGAAAAATCCGAACTTGAATTTTATTTTTAATATTAATTATCCCTTAACAGCTGACGATGTACAGCACGTGACTAGTGTTGCCAAATTGTCTAAGGACAGTAACAGACTAGCTAAGCTAAGGAGTCCTCGGCACCGAGACGCTATATTGGCCGCTGTGATAAAATTTAATAACACTAATGCCTAAAATAAGCTGTGTTCTCTTAATCTCGGTATAGGAGGCACTCGGGTAATTTTAAAGTTATTGCATTAACTGAAACGTGGCTTGATAGTAATGTCTATGACAGTGAGTTAGTGGATGACAGGTATGTACTTTATCGGCGTGATAGGGTGTGTTGTGTTAATACTAAACAGGACGGCGGTGGAGTGATGTTAGCAATATCACGAGATATACAGTTATACCGAAATGAAACTTGGGAAACTGACCTTGAAAATTTGTGTATCTTGTTAAATATAAATGTCAGTAGAAAAATAAAAAAGCTCGTAATCTGCTTGGTTTACCTACCGCCACCTGTGCAGTACCAAACTCTTACTAAATTCCTAGACGGTCTAAATAATATAATTGATCAAACAGATGATATTCTGATCTCGGGGGATTTTAACCTGAGTTTTATCAACTGGAACCTGCTGCCGATGTCTGTTACATGTTTGCGCTAGTAGACTTTGTATCCCTGAATAACTTTTATCAGGCTAATTGTATTTCTAATAATAATGGCAGATTTCTCGATTTGATTTTTAGTACTATGCCGAATGTTTATGTTACCAATCCCATAAACACTCTGTCTAAATGCTATAATAATCACCCGAGTCTTCTATTAACTGTCCCTTATTCCAGTGTCAGATATCTTCGTGAAAAAAAGCATGTTAGATACAACTTTTTTAGAGCTGATTACGATGCTATGGTGAAAATTCATAAACTGGGAAAGTAAATTATGCTGTTGCCATAATATTGATATAATGGTAAACAACTTCTATAGTCTTCTCTGGGAGACTATTGAAAGGTTCGTGCCAAAACGCATAAGGTCAAACCACAAATACCCTGTAAAGTTCAGTAAAGAGCTTATAAAACTATTTAAGGAAAAACTTACAAACGCTATCGTAAGTTCCATAATTCTCGGGATGAAATCGAATTCTAATTGCTTAGGAGATGCTGCCACAAGCTTTATGATCAATGTTTTAAAAGCTACAAAAGACCATCGAATCCAACGTCCCTAAAAACCCTAAGCTTCTATGGAACTATATAAAAAATAAAAAGGACATACTTTCTACAATCTCTGCTGAAATGCGTCTGGAAAACTTAACGGCGCAATCTAGTGAAGATATTGCAAACTTATTTATCTTGTTTGCGTCATCTCTGGAAGTGCATTCGCTTAAAATTAACCAGCTGCGTTGAAGAGGCAATATACTCGTAGTTATGACTTTCCCCAGTTTAATTTGGCTAGAGACAAATGCCAAGCGTTTCAAGTAAACTGATGCCAGTATTTAATTAATTTTACGATTTATTAGTTTTAAGGAAGATTTTACTACGATATACTTTAAATATTCAATAAATCATGGTTTCTGAGTTAAAATATATATAAAGAAAACTTATTTATCTTGTTTGCGTCATCTCTGGAAGTGCATTCGCTTAAAATTAACCAGCTGCGTTGAAGAGGCAATATACTCGTAGTTATGACTTTCCCCAGTTTAATTTGGCTAGAGACAAATGCTAAGCGTTTCAAGTAAACTGATGCCAGTATTTAATTAATTTTACGATTTATTAGTTTTAAGGAAGATTTTACTACGATATACTTTAAATATTCAATAAATCATGGTTTCTGAGTTAAAATATATAAAAATAAAACTTATTTATAGTAACAATACACATGACAGATAAAATAATAGATTAAATAGGGAAGGGGGTGCATAAATCCAGAGTTCAAAACATCAAAAGCCTAATCGTTTAGAATACGGTTTGCAAAAGTTTACGTAGTAGGTTTAAATCGGCCTTCATCTATTGTCGTAAACCATCTTCTAACGGCCCAAGCCCTTGCGCTGGTTACCCATATATAGAGGTCTCGACTGAGAGCCATAAGCGCTCGGTCACCTCTCAACCCGGTGAAACTGTAAAAGCCCTGGGGCTAACAGTGGCCATCATCCCGAAAAAAACCTTCTAGCATAAGAATTTAAACTTAAATCAAGTGGTTAACTCAATGTTAGTTAAGAAGTATTTCTAACATTATTCAAAAAACAGAACTGGGGGAGGCTCTCTGTATTAAATGATTTTAGAGAGTACGATAGGTCAGAATAGAATAAAGGGACGCAGTCTTCGACGTAAACGAATAGGTTTCCATGTTAATTGAGAATGATAATATGTGGTCATACTCTAGAAGAAGAATGAATCAAAAGTTTTATTTTATGTCATGGTTCACCGATGTAAGAGTGCTGGGACAAAACGCTTTTAAATAGTTTAATAGATGATTGATGATGTTGGATGAATTCAAAATATCGTCATGGAAATGTATCGTCACAGTTGAAATTTTATTGTTTGTCATCGTTTTATTGAGATGTTGACCATAGAATAGCTAGTTTGAATGTTATAATAATGTACTTTTAAAATTTTAGATGTATTTTCTTATGATGAGAAAATTATTACGAGAGAATAAGATATTTTAATATACAAATAAAGTAAGTTAAGGCTCATCTATTAATAAGCGTTGCTTACAATTCTCGAGATATGTAGGTTACTTATAGATAATATCAAACTAAATCAGTACAATATAACGTATTGAGCGTGTGATAAACTCCTGATATAGAAATTTACATGATTTTCTTAAATAAAGGAATAGTGAAATGGCAACACAGTGTTTTACCAGTATAATATCTAAAAATCTAAAACGTCTGTTTATCGCATGGTTGTGATAAATTACAAGAGCTGCTAACGCTTGCTTACGGTGAAATATATTGTACACAAGTCATGTATTATTTATTTACATAAATGTTATTAATAAATCACTTACACATGTCACTAATTAACATTTCTAACATGCCCGTTAACAACTCCGATTTACCTTAAATGCTTGTGGCTAGGATATGACACGACAATAGTCGGATTCGCAGCTTCCACATTATGTTTCGCAGACCGTAAATCATGAGGCTAATCACGACATCTTAATATTTATTTTATGTTTATTTATGATATGTTTATATGTAGTATGTGTTTATTTATTGTATCACCAGACATTTACTTATTGGCAGCGACGAAGCTGAGATCGTTTTTTCTTTCTAAATTATGGTTGAAATTATACAATAAAGTATGCCAAGTCTTTTATTTGTATAATTTTATACAAGTTATTATACAGTTAAAAATGATAAGCAAGTTAACTCTAAATATAATTTTATTAACCATGTATTTGTAAAATTCTATTTGCTTTTAATTTACTCGGCGGTGAAAGAATACACCGTGAGAAAACCGGCATGTCTAAGAAATTAATAAAAAATAAATAATAATAAATAACTTTATTTCGTAGACATGTGATGTCTGCCAATCATCAGTGGATCCGTGTTAGACCATAACCCTCTACTTTTTTCTAGGGAGGGTGTTAGTAACACCCTCTTTAAATAGAAGGACGGTCCTCAGATGTGGAATTTAGATATATTGGCTGTTACGTTACTGGTATAATATGATTAAAATAAAAAAATAATAAAGAATCTCGGCAAACATGCTACCGCTTTATTGTATTTAATTTAAATTCTTTGCCTGGTGTACTAATATATTTATCAATTTATTTTTATTGGAGCGACAGTCGTAAATCGCTATCATTTAATGCTACGTTAGCTTCATTTCCACATTGCTTTATGTAGCTTCCCCTCTGTTCAATTTTGAAGGAAAACAAAGTTATATTTCACCGTATTATCGTATTTTCATGAGCTTATCGAGACACCTATATATAGGTACTATTGGTTAGTAATGATGCAAAATTTTATCTAAATGCGCATTTCTGTGCGAGTGAAAGTTATTTAAATTAGAAAAGCAGAGAACAAAATATTTTAATACATTATCTTCAAAAGTGACAAGGCGGGAATTATTTTATTATAATTTAGAGTATACCAGCTAAACAATGTATTCGTAGGTACAACAAGACTTCAGTATTACCCAAATGCTAGAGCTATGAAGGACAAAGTCTTGACGATAAATTGCATTTGTGGTATAATAATTGCCATCGGTTAAGGCACTTGCCGAAACTTAGTTTTGGTTATTTCCGCTTGTAATGTGCTCACAATTTCAATTGAGTTCAAATCTTATTTTTCATTCCTCTTCAATTTTATTATCATATATATATTCTTGTAAGTGATTGTAGTATTGAAATTTAGCTTTTGATCTCGAATTGCAGTTTTAAAAATTTTTAGTAGTTGGTTTTTGTCATTGGTTTCAATTATAATTTATAACATACGATTTGATTCAAATTTGATTGCACAAAATCCCTAATTCATTTGTAGAACATTTCGAATTTAACTTTGCAAAAATTAAATCAAACAGGCAAAGCCAATTTTAAATGAAAGGGCTACTATACAATTATTGAAAAGCTTAACGTTAAAATTGCATGGAACTATTGCTCTTTCAATACAGGACATATATAAACATTTGTACTAGGTATATTATATATATATTAATGCTATACGTGTCTAAATGTTGTTCTTGTATCTACATAATTGTAAACGTTTTGCGGATCTAAAAAGAGCGACCCGTCAGTTTCGTGTCGGTTCTTGTTATACTTAATGGAACTTGGTGGTTTCTCAATAAAATTTTGACGTCGCTATTTCACAGCTCCAACATGATTCGGTCGGTAGGACCACGCTATTAACAGAAAACGAGGGTCAAATAACCACAAAACGCTGCAGAGTTTCGTATACCGGGAACTAATTATAGCTAACGAAGCGTTCCATCTCAGTGCTAAGGGATCAGCCTAGATCAAAACTCAAGTGCATCTACAACTTTTATTAAAAATATACTTGTTGTGAGCGGCAGTCATCGCATACCATCAGGTGAACAATTTTCTATTTCGATTCCCCTAAAATTATAAAAAAAAAATTATGTCACATTATTAAAATCTTATATTCGCTATTTTTATTACAGACGCACAAAGACTATAAACTTGCCACTGAAATTGGGTTTATCTAAAAATTTAGGTTTATCTTTACGGTGGCAATAAACATTTGTTTTTTTTTTTCTTAACAAGACACAAGTACAACACACAGTGTACAACATAAAAATATGGTCTATCATGTTTTCATCATTATTATTTTATTTTATAATGTTTTATAATGTAATTATTTATAAAATCTCTTAAATAATAAAAAAATAGGTACCATCGAGATGTTCAAAAGTCATCTTCTTTTTTTGCAATAACATAAAACATGAAAAAAAGTAATTTTCATGATTACAGTTAGGTACTGAGACATATTGTAGAATAGTGTACTATAATTATCCTTTACTATTTACCTTATCTCTCTTATAAACAAAATGACGTAAAAGTTTTGGTTACAATGAAATATACATTTATATATTTTATTTAATTCGCTAAGCACGGAATGAGTATGCTCGAAGTCACTTAGCCTCCTATGGATATCGCTGTGGTCTATATTCCTGTTGCATGATTAAATCAATACGAGGTTCAATAGGCCATAGGTCAACTTAGATGTTCTTAGATGCAATTTTGCAGGAAGCTGATAGATACAGTAGGTTCAAAATCGTGCTTTAAGTCAATCTATGTGAGGAGCTTATAATTATTAAGCAGTGGACTAAGGACGTGCTGAGATGATAATCTAATGGTCTGAATGATGTCAACTCAAATAACAATGTTATTACAAATCTTATATTCTTGAGAAAATATTTTGAATGGTCTAAACAAAGGAAGGATGGATCGTTTCTATCAAATGTTCAGGATATTTTATTTACATTCAGAATGCCGTATCTAGAAAGTGTAGGTTTTTGTTTCCCATCTTTGATCACTCAATTAAACTTTTGACGGGCTGCCTTTTAAAAACTTTACTTCTCCTAATTAGATTGAAACCGTTTATTTAAAAAAAGTAGTGACTAGAAACTAGAGACTAGTTTGGTAGTGTTTGTGTAGAAAAGAAAACGTTTCGTTCAGAAAAGTTAATTGGTTTTTGGGAAAAGTTTTTTAAATCCTTGTTTCCAACTAAGTAAGTAGTTGTAGGTACTGTTTTCTAAGACAAAATGATTTATGTTTAAGCCGTGGTATTATTACATGGTACGCGCATTTCGCAGGCTGTTAATGTTAAATACCTTTATAGTGATAGCTGTGGAAAATTAATATAATTCTAATAACTCGTTATTTCAAAGCAAGCAGCATCAATAATGTTAACACGCAAAGTAAACTCTAAATGATGCTGACGTTCTAGTTTTTAATGACGAAGTTTAAAAATCTTTTCTCATTATTATAAATTCTCTCACGTTTTTTTTGTCAGTCAGTATAATCTTCATTGGTCTTCTATAAATCAGTTGCTAATATGCACATTTTACGTGGAGAACTTGGATACTTTATTGCTAGTTTTAGAGAAGAGTATAGCATAGAAAGGAAGAATAGCTTGAAAGCATCTCTGTGGTATAAGTAGTTAGGCCGTTAAACTTTATTGATTAAATAAATCCACAGAGTTCCTGCCAAATGGTATAACTTTGATGATTCAACTTATAATATTGGAATAATATTAGACTTACGTGTCGCGTAGCAGTTGGACTGGCTATTCAGCTGCGAGATGGCGAACACTTGTGTTTCTGTTAATGATCTTATACTCAAATTCATCAGGTTGCTTGACTGGTTTTGTTTTCCACTTAAAGGTTAGAATAATCAAATCAATCTAGTTCATAGATTCACATCTCAAAGATATGGTTATTTTCTCCAACGTCTTAATTATAGGTTTGCAGTCTGGCAGCTGGACATAGGCCTGTTTCGTATATTTACCTTCGTGATGAGCTTAAAGAATGATTGCATTAATTACGAGACTAATTGATTAAAGCAATAATAATGCAATATTTTTATATGAATACTTTTACGTTAAGAATCATTTGAGGGTACTAAAAATTCTAGGTTTAGGTTACGGTAATACACTAGACCGTGCGATATTCACCGGACAAATACGCGAACGTACAAGAGTTGAAAGTAGAGCTGGAGAACATTTGGGGAAATGGAAGTCCATAGAAATGGGTAAGACACACAATTCACTTATAACCTGTATTTCAGAGGCACAGCCAGGCTTTACCAGGGCGTGGTAGGTTTCATCGTCAATAGGATTCTCTCTGACAACAATATGTCAACCTCCAGTGTGTCTACGTAAATGGCCCGAGGTCGTAAATATTCTCGTAAAATATAAAAAAAATATTTATTCATGATTCGTCCTAAACTCTAAATTCACTTGTTCTTGTGCGAAACGTACTCGGGATGAGCTGGGGTCAAATTTGGGTCAGTAGCCGATCTTTTAGGAGTCAGGTTAGCCGCAATTATTCTGAATCTAACAGTCCACCCGCTAATAGTCACTCTTCACGTTTCTCTGAACTCCTGTTGGAGTTGAACTCCAGAAAGGGCCTAATTTTTGAGCGAAGTATCAGTCATTGATGTCTGATGTGCATCTTTCTGCCGGATATGCTTCTTCGCTTAAAGCTATCAGTCTCCTGGTATCAACGGTGAAAAGTCTGCTCACAGACGGCAGACAGAGCAGACAGAGCAGATTGGCTCATGATTAACACACGAGCCACTTCTCGCTGACTCTGGCCTTGTTCCGATAGGGCAACAGCTTGAGCAACTTCTTGAAAAAAATCCCCATTTTTTGGCATTGTTTGTGTTTAATAATAAGGGATAAGTGTACCAGTTGACGTTTGATAACTAAATGATAAGGGTATATGAGGTAAATGACATTTAATAGGACATGATATTCATTGAAAAAGAAAATGATAATTAAGGGATCAGTTATTTTATCAAAGACATTCAACTTCTTGCATGACGCTTCAAACGATTTTGTTTGCACAAAAGTGCATTATATATATATATTGCTATATGTATATTATATTTTAAATTATGCTCACATACTTTTTTTAGTGATTCCAACGAGTATCTCTTTTTTTAGTTATTTTAGAATAGTTTTTAATGATATAAATCAAGTTAAATGCTTTTCTTTAGACATTCTTTATACCATTTTTACCATTTTAAAGTTCATACTTTAAAATCACGTAGGTACTAAAAATTGCCAAGTTTTCTGTAATATAGTGGTGAACTAAAATTGAGTAGCCAAGAATGAATGCCAAATTATCTTGTGAAACCTTTGTTTTGAATCTTATCATGTGAATAATATGCCTACAACCAACGACGTTCTATGGGTTTATCTTAGGCGACATATCTATGAGATGATAGTACGGTCTACATGAAACTGAAGCTGACAAATCTCGACAAAAATAATACGTTTTATTGTGTCTGGTAACTGATGGAGGAGAAAGATGGTCGAATGGCCACCCGGTATTGAGTTTTAAAAGGTCTGGCAGACTTGCTTAATCTAGTGGGGGTCATCCTACTAGATTTAGCAAATCTGTCGGGAGTTATGGATTCAGGTGGCTCAGGATCGTGCTTCGTGACCTGTGTGGGAGACATTTGTTCAGAAGCATACAGAAATATTTATACAAATGGGGTATATCACTTTAGGTTAGACAATTGTTGAGTCAATCACTATCAAGTAGAGCAATATATACATATATATATATATATATATATATATATATATATATATATTAAATCAGTTTCTTAACTTAGGCTTTTATTTTACTGTAAAAAATGTTATATTTTCTTCTACGTTTATCATGAGAGAAATAACATCACTGTCAGCTTATGTACTGCCTTAAATCTATATCATATAATGCTACATTAACTTTATTTCCACCTCTTGTTAAGTAGTGAACAAAGACGCAATTCTCTTTTCAAGTGTTTCACGAGCTTTTTTGTAAATGATGCAAATTACACAATAAATAATGACCCTGGAATTAACCTATTTTTAAATTAAATAACAATTTGATACACCCTAATACATGATAACAGTATAATATACTTAACGTAAGCTTACACAAAATCCACATATTGGCCAAATACAGAATAACTGAACAAAATCCCGTTAAACACTATATATTATCTAATCACTAGATTCTGATGTTATTACTTTTTAATTGATTAACTAAAGAATATATAACTTATAAAATAGTGCAGACAATTGTTGCTAATATCAAAATCACACGGAACATCGCTTTTTCTTGAATTTGAATAATAATAATATAAAACTGTTTTTGAATGTTAGTCCTCTTATTTTATTTAAGTACATCAGTGAGTCGAGTCTGGATTGTTTAGGCCTGGCCTTAATATTAATTATATAAATATTTGTTTATATCCAATATTTGGTTAATGACAGTCACTGTACCTAGGTATAATATTATGTAAAATGTTTGTATATTTGTGTTCTATGCGTTCGCTCAACGTTCATCCAATTGAAACTTCATACAGTTTTTGTTGGCACTTACGTGAAACTTTCTGGCGCAGTACCATTAATAACAAAAAAACCAATAACAAAAGAAAATTAACGTAGCATTGCAACGCATGCTGGGTATTAGCAAAAAAATTACCGAAATATATCAAACGTGTATGTATCGGTTCGCATAAGAAAACTAATATTCACGATTATTTTTATAAATAGTTCTTGATGTATATTAAAAAAGTTTGACTTTTAGAAATGAGAACATGCAAAATATGATTGAAAATTAATTGTAGTTGTTGTATGATAATGTACGCGAACGTTTTGAAGTGACAGTGAATGGATATAGTAAAATTAAAAAGTGAACCAGCGTTGTTCATGAATATAGTTCAAGTTCCATAATTTGTAATTTATGACATACGCAGCGATTTAATCATCGCCATCGCCATAGTTAGAAACAAAGAGACCCCGCTGAGTCTTTTCGTCTGTAAACACTAATCTTGGAAACTAATCAACAGTTTCTGATCTTCTTTTTACCTATTGATATACTGATTCTTGGGAAAGGTTTACATAAACCTTTTAAACTTTCTCAACCATGTATAATTTATTAATGTTTATTTACATATATGTGAATAAGTTACTACGATATTGATCAAGATTTTACTTAAGCAGAAAAAAGATTTTGATAGATGTTTGATATTTAATTATAATACTTAAGCGAGGCCGGCCCTCGTTCGCTAATTGTGTTATAAGAAACATATTGATGGTGTCATATTAAACGATTTATCAACAACAGCTATGACATGAAATGGTTATCGGTAACGTTAACGTAAGACATTTAATGAGCTATACAATGTCTTGGCGTACTCTTAGATTCAGTATTTATTTAGCGCTATATATGAGTGAGTTCTGTCCAAATTGATAAAGCAAATCCTAAAATACTGATAAAGATTTTTTTTACTCATAGTAAGCATTTTATTTAAATAACAAAATAAAAATATATACCTATGAAACTAATTTTGTCTTCAATTCAAAAATTTAAGTCTAGCATGAGGGGTAAATTGTTATGTTAAAGAGTTCTAATTTTGTGGAAATAACATCATGTGTCCCTCAGGGTTCCACTTTGGGTCCTCTTATATATATTTTTATTATTCCTACTATTTATTATGTGGGTAAGTGTTCTCACAATGCTTAGTTTCTCGCTTTATATACGCTGATGACACAAAAATATTTATGAAAGTAAAAGATCATTTAGACTGCACAAAACTTCAAGCCGATCTTTCACGGCATGGGAACTGTTATGTAGATAATCGAATAGGAGTTAGTATAGGTAAGTCCTTTATGATTCCTTCACGAGAAAGATACATCCCATAAAACATAATTGCTAAATAAACCTAATTAGTACTGATAAGAAAGAACTAGGTAGAGATTTGGGAGTACTACTGGATATTAAGCTAAGTTTCTCGGAACATATTGATGCAATAGTAAACTCAACCCACAAAAGCCTTGGATTTATCTTATGTGTAAGTAGACCCTTCATTGATATTAGCTGTATAAAATTGCTTTATTTTTCATATGTTGGAATCATGTTTGAATACTGTAGCACTATTTGGAACCCACATTATGAAATTGGAAAATTTGAACGTAGTTTTATAAAGTATTTAAACTACAGATGTTCTCGAAGCTATGAAGGCAAGTATTACAACCTCATCCACCTTAACAATGTAAATCCGTTTTTGGCTGTAAGTTTAACTCAAGAATGAATTGTAATATATTTAAGAGCTGTGGATTTTGTAAAATAAATAAATAAAGAAATACATATTTAATTAATCTACTTTTAGTTCCTTCTCAGTAAAACTTATTGTGTTTTCTTCTTTGTTAACAGCTTCTATTTCTTCTTTATTAGCTTTTTTTTATACATTTCTTTTTTATTAGTATACAATTTTCAAAGATGCGCTAGAAAAAAAAATTTAACCTTTTACCCATAATCACCACACTAAGTAGACGTACTATGTATTGCGGTGTGATGGACGTGGCAATACCGTTGCACAGTAAAATGTTTTATATCCCTTTGTTTATTATTTATAAGTTGTGGGCATTATTAGAGGGCAGCCGAAGGAGTAGAAAGTCAATTGGCATACCTGGATCTGTCTTATCAATATTCGTTTTTTTTCTAGTATTTCAAAAATTACCAAGAGACTAATAATGACATTAGTTATAGAAGACGACCAAGAGTGCGTTTTCGTTTCGACGTATATTTACGGTACCTCTCGCACAATGCGCCTTTCGCAGTTAGCAACGAGTGAAATCAATCTATAAATTGAGATTGCCATAATATAATAGATGGCCGCATAGTATGCTGAGGACATTACCTGGCTGCTGCAAAGCGGGTACTGTATTCGATTACAACAAAAATATTTTTACGACACAAATTGTTTATTTTCAGGTCTGGGTGTGTTTCGTGTCCTAATGTATACAATGTATCTGAACATTTATCGCATCTTATTGCATAAAGTAGGGAAGAGTCCTTATTTACGTGAATATCCTGTATAGTTGATGTTATCTTATAATAACGAGAAGATATCGCCGTAATCAACCAGGAAGACGTTATATAAGATATTGGCAATACAAGGACATTATCAAATAAAAGTCACAAAGAGTTTTTTATTATATTTATTTTATATAAGCTGTCTTTATCATTAAATGTCACGTGGCCACGACCAGGCAAAAGAAATTCATATATAATAATATCATATATATACTAGCATATAATTAAGTACATAGAATTTTTAATGGAATCTATTTGTTTTAGTACTGTAATTTTGTAGTATATGGCACTTTCATAAAACGAAATACGAAACGAAATAGTGATTTAATATATTTTTTTTATCTGATACTTTGATATGTTTATTGATATATCTGAGCTTTGTCATAACTTTTAATTTTATACCTTTATCAGTAAAAATGTTTTGAATTTTTATCTATCGATTGAAAAACTAAAAAAAAGCTTGTTTAACACAAATTACGTTTAACTTTAAACGTCCATGATCCATAAATCAAATACCTTTGAAATTGTTTTAACAGCGTTTTACATTAAATAACACATTTAACCTATTGTACATATTTAATTCTAAGAAACTGCGCGAAAGGCTACACAAAAGCTAAAAAATAGAGACATTCCATATTGTAAAAAGGGTTAAGAAAAGCTTTCGTATCCGCATTTTCCCCTTGTGCCTCAATAACACAAGCGACCCAGCTGATCTAATTACATACATATATGTTTCGTATGTAAAATCAAAGTAAAGCTTTGATGAGCGATTCTCTATATTGTTTATTTTATGTAAGTGTGAGATACGATCGCTTGGTGGTATGTAAGGACTATGGCGTATAAAAATCTAACCAATAAATATCCATACTCAACAAAGATTTAAGGTATTGGCAGCTCATGTATATCTTGAATATTCCTCTGTGGACTGAGATGGATTTTCTCGTTACCTGATATATTGTAACCCGCACCGCACACTCACTGTATGAAACACAGTAACGTTATTTTTCACGCTGATATTCTGGAAGAGTGTGGCATTGTCTGGTATTAAACACAATTATGCCGAAGGAAAAATCCAGTTTTATCATTGCTTTACCACTTTGTGGATATAAAACACGCTAACAATATTTTTCTACATTGGCATACATCTAACAGCGGTAGAGCTACGCTGCAGTTTGTTTCCAGCACCAGAATGAATGATTCAGCTCGACCGGGGTAGGACCACGCCCTCACAGACTACCAGCGTAATAGCAGCATAACGCTGCTGCGTATCGTCTGGTGAGTCCAGGGATTTGGAAAGATTGATGATGAGGCATTCCATCTCAGTCCTCAAGGGTGACAACACACCTGTATTATGATTCCTTGTCCAGGATGAATGTAGATGTCATAGGCCCGTCAACCCGGTGAAACTGAAAAGCCCTCGGGCTAACAGCGGCTATAAGCCCGACTAAAAAAAGAAAAATAAAATGCTGGTGTTGTTTTAAATTTGAACAAATTTAACAGCACCAGCGTTTTATTTTTTTAAAAATATTATTTAAAAAAAATATTTGGGTTTTAAATTTATTAATTATAAATTTTATTTATTGTAAAAAAAAAGTTTTTTTGTTTCCAACATTATTTATAATTTGCAGGTATTATTAACATATACAAATATATAATTATAATAAAATCACCCGAACAAGTGGATTTATTATCACTTGGAAACTTCATCGTATTAAATGGAAAAATCACTTTACTACAAGCTAAATAAACTACTCATGAATTACTCTTAATAACATATTTGCACCTGGCCGGTTATCGTGATCCTAAAGGATTATATTAATCATATGACATTTTCAAATTTGTCAACTCACACTTGTACAAGTATAAGTTGTAAGTTTTGTTACTCTCTGCAAATACCTTCTTCTTTGTTTTCCACTCTTTGTTTTTATCGGTGATTAAAACAGGATTTTTCGCATGTTCTATTCACTCTCGTTATTGCCTGAATTGGCTAATACATAGTCATTGAAAACAATTTACCACAATAACTAAACATAATAGAGTAATGTTAAACTGATATGTGTAGAAAGATCAAGTTACTGTTCTCAATCTTTGAACAGTCCCATTAACTATTCGTCTAACCATCGATTGCGTTTAGCGATCTTTTCTACTCCCGTCTTCACTTAAGAAACGTCGGATTATAAGTGTCGGTTTCAGAAAAACAAAAGAAAATAAAATTAGATCAACTCGATCAAGATCGTTGGTTTCTGAGAAGTTTTCAACTTTTTGAAACCTTCCCTAAATCTTCATTTTCCAACTAAGTACTAACTTGGGCACAGATTACATGTGGCTAAATTGTTTTTGTAGGCATTTGTTTAAGTTAAACAACCTACAAAATAGTAAAGTAAATGTAGCCAGCGCTTATTTGAAATACCATTAATACAATTTTTAGTATATTTGCTAGAGGATGCGAATGTTTGACTAAATCGTAATAAGTGAACTTTCTCTCCACATCTCCCGAGACGCTCCGTTGTTTTATGAAATTCGTATCAAGAAATTTAAATTAAATTATGCCAAGACTAACAGTATAAAACTTTTAAACAAATTTGAGGGTACTGTGTAAGTAAAATTGAACATTGTAGTAAAATTGCATTTACTTTGTACATACTTTTGTAAATTATAGTCGTAGTTTTAGTTGTACTTTTTGTATCTTATTTTGAATGAAGGATTATTTTGTCTTTAATGTTTTTCCGATTTCAAATGCCTTTCTATGCACACTCTAAACTCATAGTTTAACTCACAGTTTGATTGTCATCCCCTTCTTCGTTCTTCGAATGTCTAGACTTATGGCGGGCCACCATTCTTTTATTGTAGACGTCCCTCGCATTCGTGCGATATGTTATGCGTCATCATCTTTAATACGAACAAAGGATTGGAATGATTTGACGTTATCAGAATTACAATATAGTACATCTTTAAAAGAAGATCGAAGTCCGATATAATAAGCTTGTGCGCATATTAAAAGCTATTTGTTTCACCTCTCAACCAAACTGAAGCATTTTCTAAAGTTGCATTGTTATACACGATCCGAAATTATTATAATACTATTATACTTATTTTGGAGAAATATTATACATATAATGTTATAATTTAATTCCACATACCAATCTTTAACAAGGCCTCAGATTTTGGTATTGAGTTGATGTAATGCATTTATATCTCTTTATAATATATTAGTTCTTTCGAAAGTTAATCTAATTTAATATATAACGAGAATATAAAACGAACTATAAGGAGTAATTTTTAATAAATCACCATCCTAGGAACGAAAACTCGTGTATATAATAAGATACTTCCGAAAAAACCGCTAAACTGCGACATCGACGTTCCCAGAACATCAATATTTTAAAATTAATTTGTTTAATTAACAACCCGATATATTGTCGGTTATACTTGTTAGCTCCTATAAAACAATTTTATTAAGCGTTACTGTAGAAATTACATTATCCCGTTAAAAGATATTTCTACAATCAGTATAACAAATTAGTTTCTAAACAACCTAAATTTATATACTTTACATGCCATTGACAAATAAATTCCATCAGTGCGTCCCGACGAATTCCTCATTCCACTCACTGACCAAACTAATTTCCTTTAAAATCTAGTGAGGCGAGACATGTGAGGCGTTTAATTCGTTTAATTTCATGGAAATGGTTAGGGATTTTGAGGAGAATATGGATATAACTAAATGAAGTCTTTATCTTCGCTTAAAGCTTATATTAAATGTTACAAGGATTTTTATTTTTGTATCATGAATTTGTCAACAAATTTAAAAAGTATTTTCGCGTGTTCGTACTCCAATCGAGGCAGAAATAAACAATAACGAATTAAATCAATTACACTCCTACACGTAACCAGTATGGGCTTACTTGTATGACTTAATGCGCCAATAGTCAACAGATATTTTATCTTAATAACAGATCTTTAAAGATAAAATATGCAGATCTGCCATAAAATTTTAACTGTTTACTCGTTTTCATTATTTTAGGTGGTCTTGGTCGTTTTCGATTTGAAATTCGTAAATGATAATATACGTACCTTATTTTGTCTGAATAATATAATAACAAAGCACAAATTTATTTTTCACTAATGTAAACAACATGTCTGACTGTGAAAGTACACTACTTATATCTATTCAGATAAATAAATGACTTGACTTTGACTTTAAATTGAGCAACGATTCAGAATCCTTTTCTTCTCTGCGTGACGCGGCAACATTTATTTATATAGTAAGTCTTTGAGACTGCATCTGAACCTTCTTCCAAACAACATGCACGGCACATGGAACTGCCATGTGCCTTACGTCGGACTAAAGATGGGGACGAGTGATCTGTGTTCGCGCAAATGTTTACGGCACTACAATACATCCTGCGCAGATGATGTCAACTGGTTATGACTACAACATTTAAATATCATCGAAATCGGCCAAGAGGACATCAAACATATAGGCTTAGGCCTTCTCTCTAGATAGGGTATTGGAGCCTAGTTCGCTCCGAGTTATCACAGCGGGTTGACGGACACAATTTATTTAAATTTGATTTCTGATGTATGCAATTTTCCTCACTATGTTATTCAGATTTAAAGTTGCAATTAAAATTTTTATTGGTGCTGAAATCGTGGGTCGAACTGTCGAAAATTGGTTTGTTCGCAGTACCGTGAAATTAGAAGCGAGCGCCCGGATATTTAACTACCACGGCTTCTTAAATTGTAAAAGGATGTTTAAAGAGTTCGATTGACAATGGAATAATATAATCGATTATATTTAGAACCAACGAGCCTATCTTTCAAATGAGATAAAAACGCCGCCGATTTTTTAACAATATTAACTTTTCTGCAGTATTTAAAACAAAGCCAGGATGGATGTAGCTTTTTCCGGATAAATCTAGGAAACACGAAGGACTTTTTCCTGTTCCTAAGTACATTGATAAAAAACTACAATATTTAACTATGCATTGACATTGAAATATGCTTACACCCTGCATTCAAAATATCCCCTGATCTTATCACAAATAGATGTGGCGTGGTCTAACATGTTAAAATATACCATGCGATAAATTATATCAGGGGATGAGGACTTTCTTTGACGTTTCTCTTCATTGCGCTAAATTTTAGTGTTACATCTGATTTTCTTATTTCACAAGAACAAATATCTACGGCACAAGAATGGGTGGGGAATAATCTAACGACATCAATATACAAAAAAACAAAGGTGATGTTATTCAAAGCTCTTTGTTTTCATGAATATTATATTGCACCGTAATATTTTCTAAGTTGTTGTTCTTTATCGATACCAAGTGGAAGGTGTCGCTGTGGTTATAAACAATAAAAAAATCGTATCCTGTAAATTCCACCTATACATAATTTGTTTATATTTTTACATAACTCTTTATTTATTAACAATAGAAATAAATTCCTATTTACAGTTTTTTTATAATTTCACTTTTTATAACTTAACAACAAAATATATGTATGAATATATAAATGACTAAGTTCAGTATTAGAACTTAATTATAACGGATATAATCTTAAAATTATTAGAGGATTTTTTGTATTGTATATAAATTATTATTACTTTCAAATGGTGTGAATACGTAAAAATTAAATATATGTTATGTATGTATGTATTAAATAATATTATCTACGTTCCTATTAATTTGTTTTAATTCAGACCCAGACATTTTCCTCTGTATTCCAACATACGAGACACTTCCAGTACAATGTACCAAATGTTTTCTACAATATTTTATAACTACATGTCGCTGCTCTGCATCGCAACTGATAGCAAGCTACTAACTACACGTGGAAATAATGTTCTCATATTTCACATAATTGCACCAAATTTCGATTCTGTCACAACATTTGAAAAAAAATTATAATGTATATTATAATTGTGATAACAATTTAATACCCTTTAATCGAATTATGCCTAGTTTACACGATATTAGTAATCGTCATTAGAGCGTTATTCTTTAAACTAAGCGGTTTTTTACAAACGAGAATTAAACGTTTACGCGTTGATTAGAAGAATTAATCACATGACATCTATTCGAATCCGCCACCGCCTTACTTTGAGTGTTTATTTTAACACTAACAAAATGGGAATACGGGTTCCCGGGTCATCAGGATGGGGGTTCTAATTATCCAGTATAGCGAATCCTGGGAGGACGGCAAATCGAGTGTTGCCGTAGCACCGTGAGGGTACTAAGGGACGCGATGACTCTCTGCGACGCCTCGCCCTATGCACTGAGTGTTTTAGTGGGTACCCATCACATAGATCTGTCTTCTTCCAAGGATGCAGGGTATCTATTGAAAATTTCTCACCTAACACCAAAATAAAACCGTGCACTATTGACGCTTCGTCTTCAAACGTCGTGTAATCAACTATGTTAGCTATAGCTATATATATTAAAACTTTCTTTAAACAGGAGATGGGTACATTAGTGTGCACGCAGAACAGTAATAGCTTTGCCGTACATCCGAAATGTCCCGCAGCCGCCGTAACAACGTACACAGCATCCCATTGGCCCTCCTAATTACACTCATCAGTTTGTAAGTTACAGTCGCAACTCTAACATATATTGGGAGACCGCCCCATATTGTGAACATTAAGTGAACACGACCGATTTGTAGCAACTTTCTTTGTTTAAGGATTTATATATAAAATTGATTTGTTAAATTGCGGGAGTTCTTTGTATGTTACATTAAATAGTTTCTCACTTAATTATCCTACGACGTTTAATCTGTTGAAGAAATACTCTTATTTATGTAGTTTGAATGATAGATATGGAAAAACAAATTTTTCAAAATTTTAATCATTTATTTTATTATGGAGATAAATCGAACGTCGTAATTAATATAGCAAGAAATTATATAATTTAGTATTATGGATTAGAAAAACCTCCATCGAGTGGAGGAGGGTTGGGAGAGGGGGCCACGTGACCACATTCTTGCCCCATCGAAATAAAATAATAATCGTTACATATAAAATTAGCATATTATATGGAAGAAGTAAAAACCTATTTTTCTATGTAATTATAAATTTAATAAATGTAAGTCTATCATTATTTCGCCATTTTATAGGTAGTTCATTGATTTCATTGCTGATAAAGTGGTAATCTGTCGGAGTAAGGTCCAGGGAGTATGGTGGGTATCGGAGACACACAGCTCCTCTAATTTAGCGACCGTCTGTCGTGAAGTATGGGATCAAGCGTTGTCTTGCAGCAGCAGTGGGCTAGAGCAATTGACCAGTCTCAGTTGCAGTCAACTTGCAATTGTTGACAGTACAGATCTGCCGTAATTGCCTGGTCAGATCTTAGGAAGCAATTGTATATGACACCAACTGGTCCACCAAGCTCTCACTTTTACGCAGTATCTTTTTCTGAGTTAACTTTTGATCTATTTTTGCATCGCTGGTGCCACGTGGAATTCATATTCGTAAATAACGTAATATTTAAGTTTTTCATTTTGTTCACAGAAGGATGTCGAAAAAAAATACAAATGGTGCGAAAACAAATATATCACAAAATTTGAAACACAAATATAAATATAAGCCTAAATTTGTAATACATTTAAATTTGGAATTCCTAACCATACGCCAGATTAATTGAGATCAAAGTGGCCAGTTCGACAAACCGCCAATTTCATATGTAAGGACCTAAAACAATAATAATCAAAATAATATATTTTATCTTTTTATAATGAATTTTTCATAATGAATTATATCATTAAAATAATTATGGGGAGGCCTATGTTCAACAGTGGACCATTGATGTTGTGATGAGTATGAAAATAATTGAATACACCTTGAATACCACGCTTGCTTGCTACATAATTTAATTATACATGTCTATTTCCCGTTCTTAATATAAAAAATTATATATCCTATCGTTTTACATATACTGTCTATGTACATCTTCATAACTGTTATGGACACATATAATTCACTGTCAAAGTATACAAGCTCTATTAATTAACGTGTGTAAATATTGTGGTCAGTTTTCCCAATATAAAAAAAAAATCCATACAGCATGTTTCAACATTACCACAATGGCGAACGCTTACGCGGTGAAATATACGTGTATGTTATTCGTCTGTGGTTATTCATATTTCCATAAGCTTTAATTTTGCGTCGTGGTTTGAGATTCACTTATTTCACTTTGTGAATTAGTTATTATATATTAATCAGTAAAAGTGTGAATGATGAAAAATAAATAGTCGATTTTTTTACTTTGAAGCCCATTAATATATTCCAATGTAAAGCAACCTACCCAATGTTCTCTGTACCACCCAACGGTACACTGGGAGATAATGCCTTTGGCATTAAGTCCACCAATGTACTAGTTTAGTGCATAAAGCTTAAATAAATAAATAAGAACAAACTTTAAACCTTTTTACTTAAAACTTTTTAATAAAATTTAAATTTATGACAAAAGTAATTTTTCTGTTTAAAAGTACTTACACGTTGAGAATATTTTTATACATTTATATACACATTTAATTTGGTAATGCATTTATATTATAGGTTTTCTGTTACTGTATTTTTTTTTACATAGTTTCAATGGAACTGAATTTGTTTTAACGTGCTTTTATTTTTTCAAATTTAAAAAATAAGGTTACTTAAAATTTATCGAAATAGACCAATAAAATTAACTAGTCTTTAAACTACTTGATGATAACTGATGATAACGTATATGCTAAACAAAGATTTAAAGATGCTCTTTATTGTCAGTTCGCTAAGGCAGTCAGTTGGACCGTCGTTGAGGATGAACATACATAGGTTTATTCATCACTTACCGTCAGATGAACTGTGTGCTCGTTTGTCACCCTTGGTTTCATAAAAAAGATATTCTAAATCACTTGCCGATAAAAATATACAGTAAAACTTCTACCAAAGCTATGTATGTAGAATAATTGAAATGAAATACACAATTGCACGAAGACTTCTTTTGCGAAAGCCGTAATTAAATAATAATAAAACCTATATTGTTAAAAATCTTATAAATTTTAAATTAACAAGTACTATTGTATTGTAATAGCGGAAAGTTAAAATGACGGTCATAAGATTACAAATAGCATAGGAAATAGATTTCATAAAAACAGAACTACCTTGTATTATGGGATAAACTCACGTCACTGTAAAAATAATTATGAAATTTTTAAAAATATTTTCAATCGATGATGCTGCAGGCAATTGCGCAAACTCAAAAAAAGAATTCCATTAAAAATAATATTGTGGTTTATATTATAGTCTGGCCTATGTTAAACAATGGACTACCGATAGGTTAAAATGCTGACGATGATATTAAAAATATTATTGTAATTGTAATGTAATGTTACAATTATGTATATCACATATTCAAATAAGATTGCTTTTATTTTATTTCTGCAGCAGGGAGAAATGAAAAGGGTAAAATATCTAAAATTTTATATATATACAATATCTGCTGAAATGGCGACTTGATGGAAGCACTAAAACTCATAATTCATGACTTACTTACCCTTTATCCAGCAAAGTCCTTAGTTAACACCGAACAATTATGAAGATTAAATTTGGATTTTATTCAAAAAATATGATATTTGAAATATAGTTTTAAAGTAATTAGATGTAATAATTATTTTAAAACTTTTTTATATTGTTTTATATATAAATAATAATATATTTTAATATAAAACAAAACAATTTTACAACGAATATTTTTTCAAGTTCGATAAACATTAAAGAAAAATAACACTGTTCATTGATTAAATATTAACATACGATGATTATTTTAACAATTATGAAGATTAAATTTTGATTTTATTCAAAAAATATGATATTTGAAATATAGTTTTAAAATAATTAGATATAATAATTATTTTAAAACTGTTATATTCATTTGTATATAAATAATAATATATTTTAATATAAAATAAAACAATTTTATAACGAATATTTTTTCAAGTTCGATAAACATAAAAGAAAAATAACACTGTTCATTGATTAAATATTAACATACGATGATTATTTATTACATTATTAAAGGTGACAAACGAAACAGTTCCACCGTAAATTATATAATAATTACAGCGCAATTAACAAATATTCAAGGTGTATTATGTATTGTTAACTCTGGAGACTGATTCGGAATGCCTCGGAAGCAATTACAAGCGGAAGAATTTATAAGAAAAGCGTTATACTGCTATTTTTTCACTCATTCTCCTTCGTAGCAGCTAACCCATTCGTGATTCAGCTGAAAACAAAACATAGCGTTATTATTCTACAATTTAAATATTATAATCAATTCAACAGAAATAAAGCAACGGAATGATTACATTTCTGCAGAAATAATGAACGTCTATGACATTATCGTACAATTATTTAATTTCCGTAACAATAGCACTACAAGAAATGTGTTTTCATATAACTTTGTAGTGTTTCCGTCTGACGAGTAGTTTTACTTATAGAAATGGAATTGTATTCATTAAAATGTTTCCTACGCCGCGTAAGATACATTTTCGTGTTTTTACTATAGACGTACAACCCGCAAGTTCATTACGGCACTTTTGACACGATACAATAAATCTACGGGAGTATTTTGCATATTCTAATTTCAAAGAGTTTTAATATAAACTTTTTTTTCACAAAAACAAAGATAGTAATAGAGTGATTAGAGTAAATGGCTTACAGTGATACCAAAGGAACCCAAGAGGAATCTATAGACAAAAATTGCCATTTTTAAACTATTCAAATTCAATTATTAAGTATTAAACATACAGATTGGGCTGAATATAAACGACCGCGTGTCACATGGGGTAGAGTAAAAGGCTGCTAAGTCGGAGGTTCAATTACCAGCCGGGAAACAATATTTGTGCATACAAATTGGTCTTCGGATCCGTATGATATGTATTGTCCGCGTCCATAGTGCTGCATTTGAACCTTCGTTCAAAGTTATTTCACATACATTATTACATTGGACTAGTGTAGTGTACGATGACATACTATACTGATATGTGCACTGAATCCTGTGCAGTTGACGTCATCTGGTAATAATCGAAGATATTGCCGTGTTCGTAATCAACCAGCATCACATCAACTTCACCAGAACCGGAGTTGAGTAGTAAAATGGTACAAATGACACATGCTCTTATTTAGATTAAGAATCTTCTTAGAACACTTAATAAAATATAAATCGGATAATAAACCCACTTGTACTCATTCGCAAACTCGAGAAACAAGCACAAGAGAGGAATTATCCAATCTATATAAACAGCGTTCGACCTAATGACTGCAACTTAAAAATTGCCATGAAGTTAGAATTTAAGATTTGTAAAACTTTTTTAATGTGTTAACTTTAGTTGTAGTCAAGTAAGAGTTGACTACTTCTCAGAATTATAAGATAAAAATGTTATGTCCATAGTTATTGGATTTTTATGGACTAAGCCAACTTTTAGTTATTCTGGTCGTGAAGAAATACTGTATATTTGTATACAAATTTCGAGGCAATTGAGATTAAATAGTTTAGTATTAGTAATAGCACATAATATTCAGTAAATTCCTAGAAATTGTCTAAAGCCTAAATGAAAAAAAATGTAAGTTAACTAAAATTTCGTAAAGTTTACGCACACGCTGCACAAGACATTAGAAAAAGGCCATAGTCTCTTCGGAGTAATAAAACCCTGCTGCGTTGCAATGGTACTAATGGCACATTGACCAATTTAATTACATTTATGACATGAAGTCAATGCGAAGCTTTGCACCGTAATGAGTGATCTTGCTTACAAAATTATACGCTTGTTTTTTCTTGAATGCATTTGAAAAAACTTATTTATAAGCCTTACAATAATCTCTATTAAATAATAATATTTTCTACCTATTTATTATTTATTGTCAATAGATAATTTTTGTTATAACATGAATGCATATTGTACAATTTAATAGTTCATTTTATGAGATTCCAAATACGATATTGTTTTAGCGAAGCACAACTTAGAAGATTTTTGTACGTACCACCTGGACTGTAAAATACACACATACAAACAGACAGCAAAGGAGTCCAAATAAAGAGTTTTTTTTTTCATTATGAAGCACGTAAACTAATATAAATACATAAATAAGTTTATTTGGATTACATTAATTTAATTAAACTTTTAAAGTTTAATTAAATTAATTTTATTAATACTCAATGTTAAAAACTTTTATTTGTTAAGCATAAAATTGTGTGTTTGTGTGTATGTATAAATTGCATATATAATAAGAGTTTTGTTTCTAATGAGCTACTCATTCAACTTTGTTAAAAGTTTGGTTCCAACGAATATATTACTAAAAGTTAAAGATATAACGGGACCACTAAATTCCAAAACGTACATTACAATTAATGTCTCAAACATTACAATTGCGCACCAAAAGTTTCCTCCTTATTCCCAAGCAGTAACAACCCACAGCTAGATTTGGGGAAAATGTAGCTAGATTTGTGGAAAATGTATCAAAACAGGCACATCCTTTTACCATATATAGCATATTTAATACTCAATTAAATTTTAAACGAAATATTATTTCAATAACTCGCAGTAAAATACATCAAATTAATGTTTCAATTATTGTCCCGTGTCGAAGCGCGAAGAACGTAAAGTTGCCAATGAAAACTCTTCTGTTGTCTGACTTTACGACAACAATTTTCGTTTTTTAGTTCTTCGTGTACAGGTAACAAACTCATGTCATAACTTTTCAATCAAATTTAATAAACATTTATTCATATAACATACTGAATTTACTTTAAATAATTAATTTTGGGTCAAAGAATTATTCATCTATTTTATTTATATTTTTTTTTATTGTTTGTTCATCAAAAAAAGAAAAATTAACATTACAGTACTAGAGATACACTACAGTTTTTTTTCTAGCTGCAGAATCAATGGGTCAGCTCGACCGCGCTCTCACAGAATGCCAGCGTAAAATAGCAGTATAATGCTGCTGTGTTTCGTCTGATGAGTGTAGGAATCTGAAGACCTTTATTACTGGTGACGGGACATTCCATCTCAGTCCTCAAGGGTGACAATGCATCTGTATTATGATTCCTTGTCAAATATGAATGTAGAAGTCATCGGTCACAGGAGAAGAATCACATGCCATCAGACGAACTGTGTACCCATTTGTTACTCTCAAAGTAATAAAAAAAAAGTTTTTTTTTACCATGATTAGCTAACCGTGCGCCTTATGGTAACAGTATACTCATAAGGAAATATTAAAAAAAAGGATACTTATATTATAAGATATATTGGTACGTTTTAATACGAACGAATTTAATTATTAGGGATTAAATATTGGTACTGCAACGAGAAATAGCGATTTCTCTTATTGCTTTAACTTCGGACTATTGAGAGACGTCTGCGGATCAATAGAACAGATATTAAAGCAGTCTCGACTACTCGTAATTACCTCTCGATTGCTTCTGGTAGTAATTATGGCCCATCATTTTCTAGACCGTATTTGTATTACTAAAAGAAACTTGTGTAATTAAATATTTGTTTTACTCCATGCTTGACTGTGATGGAAGACCTTAATGAAAACTGCTGCCCTCTGCTCCAGCTCTCTGAGAGGGGGTTTATGTCCAGCAGTAAAACTTATATATATAGGCTGTTGCTTTATTTTTATATTTTTAATGTCATAAAGTTTACCTCTAGGTTGCCTTGAGAAAAAGAACGCTATATAGCGATAAGGCCACCTGTTTTTCTTTATTTCTTTTTTATATTTTGTGTGGTTGTATGGTTATAAGAATATTTTGTTTGTTTGCTTGTCTTTAAATATTTTAAGTGAACTCTGCGGTCAAATCCATCCTCAATCAAGTTGTTCGTGGTCTCGGATTTTACCATTAGGCTATTGATTTTCTATGAAAGTCAATAGCCTAATGGTTTACGGTACCGTCTGCAAAACATAAGGTCGTAGGTTCGAATCCGTCATTCGACTATTGTCGTGAACCATCTCTTAGCACAAGCATTTAAGCTTAGTTGGAGTGGTTAGCGGGAATATTAGTAATTATAGTACTGCTAGCAAAAAAAAACAGCTATGCAATATATATATAACATTTTATACTAGGGTATCAAAAAAAAATAATCTTGTGTTATCGTTGTATTCTTTGAGCAGTCTAATTAACTTTTCACCGGTTTACTTTCTATAAACATTGCTGGTCTCAATTCAATTATAATTAATTAAAAATAAAAGAAAATGTTCGACCGCTTTGGTTTTTAGAAGTTTCAGGAAACTTTAATTGTTATCAAACTAGCTGCAACTTGCTAACATCCTCTCCATTATTTTGTTTTTCAATTAAAAGCCAATTAAACCTGTAGGAATTGTTATGTTAACGAATAATACTACTCTATGCTTTTTGGGTTATTATTTATTTATATAAATAAGATACGGGAAACTTAGGATGCACATAGAACATAATAGCTTCGCTCTACGATCCCAACTTCCCGCAGCCACCATAACGACACACAAAGTTGCATTCAGCCTTCTAATTAAAGACATGTCTGTGAAACCTGCAGTCGACATTTTAGCGATACATGAACTCGTATAGGCAGAGTCCGCCTTGTATTGTGCCAAATTAAGCCAACACACGATCTGTTGTATGTTCCTGTTCCGGTATTAATCTTTTTATGAGAATATTTTTTTAATATTAAGTAAGTCTATGTTACATCAGTTGTTTTCAATTATATGTTATCATAAGTATAGTATTTATACTTTTTTTATTATATCGAACCAGTGACGTTGGTTTTAAATGCACTGTGTACGACGCACATTTTGAATTTTTAGATTGGAATGTCAGAAAGTTTGCAAACAGCTTGATGAAGTCTACCGGTAGTGTTTGCTTTGTTTATTTATATATTATTAGAGGTTGTAAACTGTCACACAGGTAACCTGTGATCGGTAATGTCTGTGGCCCAAAACATTTACGTCAAACAACAAACATTGTAGATGTACATGCGTTGTCATCCCTGAGGTCTAATAAGGCCTCATTATTCGTAATCTACCAAACGAAACGCAGATGAGTTATACTGCTATTTCACACTCTATGAGAAAGTAGTCCATCCACATGATAGCTAGAAACTGGCTGAAGCATAGGCATAAGGAAGCATGGCTCTACCGATGTGCTCTGCATATTATATTTCAATAATTCTCTTGCAAGAAGGACTCTGAATCTGTGGGCACTCTTTCTATATCAATTGTTTCAAGCATATTTTATTAGCACTCCCATTTCTTTCTTTTTAAAAGCCTGTACAAACCGAAATTTATTTCCGAAAAGGATCTTACCGAGGCGAGGCCGAGAAATCGATCGTTATCATGAAATGATTATAAAACATACATAATATATTGTTTGTTTATATTTATAGTCACTGTGTATAACATACCTTCAAGTATCGTTTCCACTCTGCACGTTCAATAATCTTGTTTTGCAAAGCGTATGCATTTGTATAAATTTAACTCTACATTTGTGAAATGTGTGTTAGTTATGACGTTTGTCGAGACAAAGCATTTTCACTAATATATCGTTTTAGGGAGACAGAACGTCTAGAGAAACTTATTAAGCTAAAATAGTCTAATGTTTTAAGGTACGGTCTGCGAAACTTACGGTCGTAGGTTGGAACCACCATTCGACTATTGTCGTGAACCTAGCACTAGCATTTTTAGCTAAGTTGGAGTGGTTAGCCGGAATATTAGTAATGTTAATAGCATTGCTTAATTAAAAAAAAAAAAATATTAAATAGTCTAATGTTTTAAGGTACGGTCTGCGAAACTTACGGTCGTAGGTTGGAACCACCATTCGACTATTGTCGTGAACCTAGCACTAGCATTTTTAGCTAAGTTGGAGTGGTTAGCCGGAATATTAGTAATGTTAATAGTATTGCCTTATTAAAAAAATAATAATAGTAAATCGATCAAAATTCGGCTGCTGGAAAGATTATCCAAGATAATGATAATACGAAAGGCTTGTGGGCATATCTACATACTCTTGACGAGATGAACTCGAATCTACTCTCGACATCTTAAGCACTCTCAATAAAACATATCGTATTTTAAAACGAGGTTGATTATTTGTTCTAGATGAAATTTTGTACGAATTAAGATTTATGACGAAATGAAACGAATGAAGATTTATAATAACGGCCTTAAAGAATGATTAATAGAATAATGTTTTTATGAAATCATCAAACAAGCATACAATTTAGGTAGGTTATCAAGGTTATTTGTGAAAACAATTCTTTAAGCTAGTCTAATTTGTTTTTTTTTGTTTTTGAATACCTTCCATGTGAAATGTAGTAATAGTGCAGGCGATGGTAACATTCTTATCGTACTGTCTTTAGACCTTGACTTAGACTTGAATTAGTTGCTATGTTTCGAATATCTTCGTATAATTTTTCGTATGAATTCCTTAAATTTATGTTCTGTCTAGGGTAAACTCACGTATCTTAAGAGGTTTAAGATGCTCTAAATAAAAACTGGATTGCATTGCTATATCGTTTTTCCTTTTCGATCTTTCCTAAATTATACTGATCAGGAGATACAGACGGACAAAGCTTTTACCACTCTTTGGCATCATGTTACACCATTACAATTCTTGCTCAGTTTCGTTCGTCCAAATTACATTTTTATGAAATAAGTAGGGTTTTATGTATTTAAAAATTTGAACTGATTACGTTATATTCAACAATTAATTGTGAATTTTGTATATATACATACCTCCAATATAAAAACAAAGTCTATGGCATAGTTAGTCACCCGGCTAGTTTGGCAAATGTATACGTCTTTCTAATGGAATCAAGATCAAAGCAAAGAAATAAACGTTGTGAGTTGGAACGCGGAAGAGACTAAAACTACCAACAGTCACTTGGTACATACTCGAACATTCAAAGCAATATCGCCGGTGAATTGTATTTGATTGTTTGAAATGTATTTATTTTTCGAAGCTTTGGGATTAACTGGAATAAAACAATTACCATAACTAAAGATCTAAAATTTAACTTAGGTTCAGATACAAGAAAAAAAAATAACAAGTACATAAAACATAGATAAGTAATATTTAATAGATTTGAGCGGTATTTAGGGGTTTTACCCTTAAGCCACAATTCCACGAATGGATTTGCAATCTGACATAAAGGGAATATTTAGGCCTGCGTAAAATTCATTATATATTATGTAATCAAATTAATTTTTTAATTTATTTTAACTTCATGCACAAAGTAAATTAAATAGCTGTAATAATGCTAAAAGCATTTTCTACGCGTGGTATTGAGAAGCTAGGGTAGGTGCACATATAATATAAAAATGGGAAAAATAACAGTTATACTACAAAATATCATATATATATTTTAATAATATACTAAATATATTTAAAAAAATGTATGTGAATACGATAAATATTTATGACACATAAATTAATATACTTCATAATATATAATACAATTGATATCAATCTGCTGACAGTTTAATCAAGACATACTCACGCGCCTTCCTTTTAAACACAAAACGATTCTCAGCCATTTTGACTCCAAGAGGTAGCTCATTCTACAGAAGAATAGATTGGACAAAGAAAAAGAGGGCATAAACTCTGTACGATGAAGAGGACATAGAAGAAGCCGATTATGCGATGAGCGAAGGTTCTTATTGTTGACTGTATTAAGACACTGGAAGTGTGGAGACAAATAAATTGAAGAAGGAGACTCCAAGAAGGAGAAAAGAGTGGTCAATGCTCTTAAAGAGCGTCGCTGGCGAATAGTAAGCCACTTTAATTGAGACCGGTAGAACGAAACATGAAACAAAATTATATACGAGTGTTGCTCATAAATTTTAGAATTTACCAAAAATAGTGATTAATTAAAGTCAACAAAAACATACCTAACATAAAAATAATGTAATACGTGTTATAATGTGCTATTGATTTAAATAAATAACACAAATTTTCTGTTTAAATTTTTTAAGTCAATGCATTTTACTTTTTCATCCTACTGGCAACGGAGAAGTACATATTTACATAATATACCAGTAAGAAGCTTTTATATAGTGCAAATTAACTTAAAGAAATTAGAAAATCCATTTCTGAGAGTAACATTCATCTTAACAATACTTAACTTAGTTTTGGGACACCGCGTATTCTTTGTATTTGAAGTAAATGATAGATAGTACATTAGTTAAAATTTATCATCAGGCTTGTACGCTCAGTTTTTGCTTTATAAATACCACTATGACGCTTCAATGTATTGCCTTAAAGAACTTTATTTAAAACAATACCGAAGGATAATGAAATGTCACGCAAAAAAATCTATTTACATCTCCAATTATTATATTTATGTTTTAAAATAACTTTAATGCGGCTTCGAAAATAAATAAAATATCGCACGAGCTTTAACGTCAGAATAATTAATTTACGTCTGCATATTATTATCCTGAAGCACTAACGAGCACTTTCCATCCCTTTTTTAAAATCAAAAAGTGCTTTTAAAATTATGTGCCGGTACAATTTATTCGAGAAAGTATTATCGTGAGGTCATGACCTCTTAAAAATACAATATAATTATTTTTACTTAATCTATGTTAGTATTTGATAAAATTCTCCAGCGTTATGTGGCAGTATCGTAGCCAGGAATATTTAGATGCACTAAATCAATGCCTATTCACCGTACATTGAAGACGCGTAGGCTAATCCGGTGGATGGAATTGGATGGCAATAAAAGGAAGGCGGATTATTTCAATACGCTCTTTGATATACGCATTAATAACGATGAATCAAAGGTTTTCGTTCTAATACAAAGGATATCTATACCAAAAGGATGGAATCCAGCCGTACGTCTTGCTGCCCGACGGTAGGAAGGAGATGGGAATTAAATTGCGCATTTCTTGCTCAGTCTAAAATATGAACACATTGTTAAATCAGAACTACTTCATTTATGGATATTAAAATGATTACAACTAAATAGTTCACAAATAACAATAGTTATATGATTTATAAATCCATATAGTCTATTAGTTCTTTTACAATAAATAAAATCATTTTAGCTCATGAATTCTTACAAACACGAACAAAAAAAATATAATTGTTTCTACATTAACTTGTCAGAATATTTAATTTTAATTTACTCTCTATTGAATTAACCTTAACAAAGTTAAAAGCTCACAAAGGGCGGACTTAATGCCAAAGGCATTCTCTACCAGTCAACCCTATGTGTGGTGAGATATATGTATGATTGGTGTAGCAATAAACTAATTAATAAAAGAAGAAAGAAAACTAATACAAGCAAAGAATAATACATACACTATATGTGTTATAGCTGATATTAAATACACAATATATGTATAAATACACAATATATATACATACATACTCCACATACACAAATACATATATAAATTATACATATATATATATATATATACATACATACATATAAATACAAATAGTATACAATACAATAGCGATAGCTACCAATAAATTCCATTTGTGGATGATGAATTTATCTGACTTCAGACAACTTAAGTAAGTAATCACGAACCAAACTTTTCAAACTGTTTTTATAACTAATATTCCTGATTTCATCATTCAAGTCCAGAGTAGTGTAGCTCGGGCAGCAGATGAATTTGCTAGAAAACCGGTAAAGTGAGCTGGAATACAGATCTTGTTATTAAACGAAGATCGAAGAATTATGTCATGAGATAAAGAGAGATATTGGAATTTATCTTTAAGATAAGAAGGTGATGACGGATTATTTAAACTGGAGAAGAGAACAAACAAAATTCTGGAATTACGCCAATATATTAAAACTAAAAATGTTTCGCTATAAATTTTCCAACTAGGTAGAAAATTGTAAGTAGATTTCTCTACTTTGCTTCCCCAACACAAAGCTGAGAGAGTATCGAGTTGCTATATAAAACAAAAAAGATTAGAAATGCGAACTACACTTGAACGTTTAAGGACGTTCAAAGAGTTTTTGTTAATTGTGATCCTTTGCTACAAAAAAGTAATATTTTTATTCATGTCAAGTAGACCCATTCATGTTACAGCATTGTGGATTTACCGCTATTGGAATATCAAAGAAAACAATTATTCTTTCCAAAATATAATGAATTAAGTATTTATTTAGGATTTATTTTTTAAATTAAGAAAAAGATATTAAATTATAAGTTACTGTTTGCTATTTTTGTTTTGTTCGTTTATTTTTACCTTTTTTTTTTTTTTGATTCTGATCAAAAGAGCCTGATTTCGATTACTCTTCTTGAAATTAATTTCCTACTACCTCTTTGTAAGATATTTGTGTCGACAAAGTGAGACAAGTTTATATTATTCCAATAAACAATAACAACACGAGTAAACGCTAGAGGGTCAACATCAAAAAGCATACTGTCTCACTGATTACGATGTGAACGCATACATATTTCACTAACGCACGAGCATGCTCAAAACTAATATAACTTAAATAAATACTTAGATGAGAAGTAAGTTGGAGTAGTAAATAGATCATTTTTATTTGTATCTTAATTTGTAGTTTAGGCCTGAGTTCAGCAGTGAAAGAGCTACGGTGCAGTTTGTTTCTAGCTGCAGAATGAATGGGTCAGCTCGACCATGGGAGAAACACGCCCTCACAGAATACCAATGTAAAATAGCAGCATAATGCTGTTGTGTTTTGTTGGGTGAGTGTAAGGATCCGGAGGCCTTTATTTACTGGTGACGAGGTATTCCATCTCAGTCCTCAAGGGTGACAACACATCTGCAATAAGGTTCCTTGTTGAGGATAGATATATATAGATAGATGTCATGGCCACAGTAATCACTTGCCACCAGGTGAACCGTGTGCTCGTTTGTTACTCTCAAAGTAATAAAAAAAAACGGGCTTCAGTGTAGTTTAAAATAAACGCTTCATAACAATCCACGCAAGATTGCCTGCAATTTTGTAACTATTTGTCTTGCTTTTATTGATAATGTATAAAAAATATTTTGTAAGTCCTTAAAAATATAAACGGCACAGTAATGAGCCAGCGGCGTACGGCTGCCGGCTCCTGCGTAACACCAATCAATCTAAAATTTGAAAAAATAAATGCTTTCGAATTTAGTTGAAAATAGGTTTTTTTTGGATTAATTAAACTTGTTTACTATATTGAAAGTAACATCAATTTTATCGTAATCAAGTAGATAGTCAATTATAATAAGAATCGTAATAGAGCCATGATTAAGTTTGGCTCGACCGGGGAAAAATAACATCCTATATAATATACCTATTGCGTGAAATAGCAGAATGACACTGGTGTTTTATATGGTGAGTATAGGAATCCAGACGCCCAATTACAGATAACGAAGTATTCAATCTTAGTTACCATGTATTTGCATCTTTAATCTTTGTCGAGGCTGGAGAAACCCACTTGGGCCAGTTGTGTTAATATGAAAGTCTACAGAGAGAATTGCTTTCCTTTGAAATTTAACAATCTCATAAGACTGTCTGAGATGCGCTTTGAATGTTAATTCTACCATTTTGATTTGGTGTTTGAGAAGTAATATATGAAGTGTAATTATATGAATTTTATGTGGACTAATTTTTATATTAATAAAATAGTAAGTATGCATTAAAATTGTGATATCTCAATAATTATTCACATGCATTATAGTCCTGAGGACTGAGACAGATATGCCTCGTTACCTACAATTGGATCTCCAAATCTCTAAACTCACAATATTTCATGCTGCTAAGTTTCGTATTACGTGTATTTATGCTGATCTTCTCTGAGGCCGTGGTCATTCATTGTGTATAACGAGCTTACGGAATAGACAGTGATATTAACACCAATATAGATATAACTTATGGTCAATAAATCACTACGCACATAAAAATATATATATTTTCGAGTAAGAGTCAACCTATAAACGTCACATTGAATTTTTTTTCTTAGTATGGAGAACAAAGATCTCTATTTATTCATGTCGAAATAATTTAATTTTCTGTTAAATTTTTATTCGACTTTATATATTAGGTAATATTACATAAAGTCATATAAATCGAATTAAATAAATACTTGAAAATCTTTAGTTTTAATTTAATTTAGAACTACTACTATACGGAAATATACTTAAATAAAAAATAAATAATAGAAAGATTCAGTTGAAACAAAACGTTAAAAAAGGGCATAGCCCGCTAGGAGCCGCAATTTCCTGTTGCGTCGTAATAACACGAACACATTGGTCGATCTAATTACATTTATAGGTATATAGGTATATATAGCCAATATAAGGTTTTGTATTTAGTATCGCTTACATACTCATAACTTAGATGAAAAGCCTGGGTCTATATAATATTATTTCAAATTTATATTAGTTTATTAATCAAATATGTATTTAAAGTTTTCTCGAATATTATAAAATTATATATTATATATTAAAGTTAAATTTATAAACGAAAAATATTGTTTATTTTATTTTTAATGATAATGATATATACATTTTAGCTTTAAATGTAGCATAAAGACGTACAGAATGAATATGTAATGAAAATATAATAAACTCAAAAACTATTATTAAAATTTCTGTTCAAGGATGGAGCTTTTTTTTTTTTTGTTTTTATATAATTTAGAATAACAAACAAGCACACAGTTCGCCTGAGGGTAAGTGATTCCTGTGGGCAATAACTTCTACATTCACTCTCGACAAGGTATCATAATGCAGATACGTTGTGATCCTTGAGGACTAAAATGGAATGCCTCGTCACCAGTAATAAAGAATTCCGGATCCCTACACTCACCATACGAAACACAGCATTATGCTCCTATTTTACGCTGATGTTCAATGAGGGCATAGTCCTACCCCGATCGAACTAACCCATTAATTCTACAGCTAGTAACAAACTGCAGTGTAGCTTTACCACTGCTAAAGTTTCCTTTGAATTTTATTCCTCTTTGAATGAAAATAAAACTTTATCATATTGCACTGTCTATTCGAAACACACTTTATCCTACTAGGATAGGTTGTCTACGATGAAGCCAGTAGTGTTAATTTATTTTTTATTTATATAATTTTACAAATTATGTGTTCTAAATTATTAACATTTTAAGTTTTTTACTTGCACCTACAATATTTTCTCTGCGCAACCCAAAGGTAGTCTGGTAGAAGAATGCCTTTTGGGCTTAAGTCCGCCTTTTTTTTTCTATAATGTGAAAATAAAGAATAAATATATAACATTTTATATAGGTCAGAATATTCAGTCATATATGAAGAACAGTGATGTACACTTTTTACACAAATGTTAGAAATAAGGATAAACTTATAGTGGCAAGTTCACTTCCACTCAGTCTTAGTGAAATGTTTATGAGGCACGGTATTTTGCATTAATAATAAGATTCCAAGGTTTCTTTTAGACTTGCCACTTAAGCAGTTGAAAACTCGAAAACAAATTAAAAATTGATGAATAGTACAGGACCACATACATATACGAGCAACACAAATGCTCGGAATAAGAACGTAAGATGACTCAAGGAAAAGAAACCCCGTGTAAAACAGGAACTTTTCAGTGCTGAGATTTTCGCCTTCAATTACCAACAAATAAAATACGTATAATTTGAAATAAAACATTTTGAGATTTCATCACTGTTTCTAGCATTTATGCATGTCTGTCTTTTGTTATTATAAATACTACATACTCAGACCAGAAAACCAACAATTTCTAATACACAAATAATGTTCCTTGATTGGAAAGATTTTTTGATTATAACATAGTTACCAGGGCCAAGTCAAGTTCAGTAAAGTTTACGGATTACGACGTGTTAATATTGCAAAAACAAAATTACAACGAAATAACTTAATTAAGAAGCCATATTGCATGCGGATTTATAATAAGACAATTCATTATTACACCAATTAAGTAAAAAAAGGTACTTATTTGATGATAAATTATTCTTATTTCAGAAATTATAAATGTTCGCTGTAGACAGTAACAGACATTCACGATCGAGACAGTTAAGGCTTATATATATATATATAGATATATAATTTATAATGAATCATTTGCTGCAGACGTGATGCAGTTGCAGCTGGATTCCTATAAAATGTATTTCAATCATACATTTGAAAGAGAAATGGTGATTTTTATTTTGACTTTAGCAGAGTAAAAACACTCTGAACACATTATTATTTTATTTACTATAACCTAAAATTATTAACACAACAGTCTACTTATTCTGCTGCAAACGCACTAAGGAGCGATAGTCACCAATGAAAACTTCTTACGTCTGACTTTAAGATAACAATAAACATTTGATTTGCCTACTTTAGTTCTTTGTGAACAGCCACCAAACTTAAGCTTTAAGTTCCTTCAATTAAATGCTAGATTTTTGTTTAAGATAACAGAAAATTTTGTTAGTTTGAATACCAATAAAAAAAATGTATATGTATGTACTGTAAATTACTTAACAATTTGATTTCTTACAAATATTGTAAGCTCATAATACAGTTCCTTTTCTTTTACGTTCAGTTCCGTTTTCAGTACCACGGCATATCCTCAGATAATTACCAGATAACATCAACTGCATAGAGTACGCTATAATGCCTTAAGCATATTGGTATTTATACGAATTTTTACAGCACTATAATAGTAGTAATGAGGAGGACTTCAACTCGTCGTTACTCAATTTTGTGAATATTTGCGATTCATGTAAATTAGGCGTTAGATTTTACTAAAAATAAACTACAATTACTGAAGAAAGAAATGCTATTGCGGTTTTAACACTGCCATGCCTAGTTTATTGTTTCCTATCTTTGGCCACAATTAAACTTTTCACGAACCTACTTTGAACTTTGCTACTATCAATTCGATTGAGGTCGTTAATTAAAAAAAAAAATAACGCAACTTCAGTTTGGAAGTGCTGGTACAGATTAACAAAATAACGTTAAAATCAGTAATTGTTTATTGGATTTAGCTGTTTGTAACTTAAAAAATCCACCTTCTTTGTTTCTCAAGTGAGTTCTAACTTTTGGCTAGTGTTATATATTTCGGAAACTGTCTTCCATGAAATTATTGTATTAACATTTAATGTCAATCCTAAAATATTCATGATGTACGTAATCATTATCGCAGCCTATCGATGGCTTACTGCAGAACGTAGGCTACTCCAATTGATTGCCATAAAGCAAGGCCACCTGGATCTATGGATTTACCGTAAACTTGCATATATTGTCGTTCCATGTAGTAGGTGTAGGATGACTGCCAGTCCGAGGTAGCCACTCAAGAATCTTTCTTCCCCATTCGTTACCGGTTGGTTCTACGAGTAATATGCCAAGCCAATTGCCGTCATTATTAATGTCATAATTATATGTTACGCAAACCTTTGCCTATAAAAACATTTGTAGCGATGGGCGATTAAAGGACATATTAACACAAATAAACGTATTATCACATTATTTATAAGTGAACAGTATCTAAAATACTAATACGTTAACAAAACTTTATCACCAAGTTGTACGAATTTTAGTGTTAGTCACCAGTTTATACATTATTTATTTATTGACAGCTCAGCTTTCTACATTTTTATATATTTACCAAGGACATACTTCATAGCTAATTAAGGAGTAAGTTGAATAACTGAGTAACTTGTAATATAATGCATAATAATCTGTAGACCATTAACTTTATATGGTCCTATATTTCTTGCAAAATATTATATACTATTAGTATTAACTATTTCATTTACTTTATACTTGACAAGAATATGGTTAAGTGGTTGGTAGTCTACTGAATAGTAGGGTCTGGATTCAAGTCACAGTCTAGAACAATTTTTCTGTGACAAAGTATTGAGTCACCTTAGGTATTGTTTTGTTTGGTCCAAATGCTTATAAATTTTCCTATCTTTAAATTTTTATCTGAGGTGGGTTTAATTTTTATCGATAATGAGCTTATACTGTGGTTGTTCTATGCATCATAAACATAACTTGGCTGCGGTCTCCAGGAATAAATATCACAGAAGCTCGAAGTCTAGTCTTCTATTTCTACCAGTTTCAGTTGCCTCTCCACCACAGACCGTCGCCCCATCTACTCTATGTCAAGTTCTAATAAAAAATAAATAAAACAATTAATAGTATCAGGACACTATTCCAGTTGACCGGGGTGAACACGCTCCTTGTGCTACAACTGGTACAAGTGTTTACTACGGCTAATAGGCACCAAGCCTTGTAGCCGTAGTAAACACTTACCATCAACTGAGCCAGCGTGGACCTAGTGAAATGTTCTCTTACTCCACTGCTACATAATTATTTATATTAAATTTTTAAAGATGTAAATATAATATATTTCAGAATTTAAATCGCGGACACGCGGCCTGCGATATATTCATATTCATATCGCAGCTCGTTAATTTTCACGCTTGTCGGATTCTGCGGACAGGCCCCGTGAGTTCTGAAGTGATATACGTGTATCGTTCATTTCATTTTAATCGTTTCAACATTTACAAACATTTGTCAATTCGCAAACGTTGCACGTTTGCACGTTTGCTGCGATAATTTAAATTTGAAACATTGAATTGTTATTATACCAATGGAATAGCGTAATAACAACGCTGCAAGTGAAGCAAATAGTTTTTTACGTTACCTGCCTGGTAGAGCAGAGACTAAAAAATTGCTACACCTCCAATAATGCATCGGCTCGACTGAAAACTGACCTTAAACGATGTTACTTAATAAACGAAATTATCACCTTAACTCTGCCGTGGTTCGTATAGTTAGTGACTAAATTCGCAGTCGCAGTCGCAGTATCCGGAAACGAGTCATTCAACTTAGGAGACTAAGAAGGAGTAACTTAGAGCTATGTATATATATATATATATATATGTATATATATATATATATATATATATATATATATATATATAAAATGCATTTTAGTTTGTAACAGAAGTTATGGCCGGACTAGGTATATATATATGAGAAATTTCCGTTTTTCAGTATTGGCCATTTCAAACCTTTTTACCTTATTACAAATTGAGTCTTTTGTTTATTGATTAGCTTTGTATTTTCATTACGTTTGAAAATTTTTCGTCATAATGAGTTCCGTCGAGGCATCAACGCGGCACAAACGGCACGTAACATCAACCACGTTTACGGAGAGAACTTTACAAACGAACGCACAACCCGTTATTGGTTTGTCCGGTTCCATTCTGGAAATTTTGATTTGAAAATGAACCTCGTGGTCGTCTGGACATTTTGGTCAACAATGATGAATTAAAGACGATTGTGGAAGCTGATAGAGAATGATATTCAATGTACAGACGGGCTAGCAGTAGCTTTTGATGTTAACATCAAAACAATATTGATCCATTTGCGACAAATTAGCACGGTAAAAAAGCTTGATAGATGGGTGCCCCACGAACTTAACGATCGTCAGCGCAACGTACGCGTTGAGACCTGCCTCGCGCTGCTCAACAGGCACAGAAACGAAAGAATTTTGAACCGAATTGTTACGTGCGAAGAAAAGTGGATTCTGTTCGAGAATCGAAAGCGCTTAGCAAGTTGGTTAGATCCTAGTTCAGCACCAAAGCATTCCCCTAAACGAAAATTAAACTCTAAAAAGTTGATGGTCACTGTTTGGTGGTCTAGTGCCGGTGTGATTCATCACAGTTTTTTACCAAATGGCATGAGCATTACTGCAGATGTGTACTGTGAAGAACTGAAGACAATGGCGGAGAAGCCCGCACATCCGCAACCAGCTTTGATCAATCGGTCGTCCACGCTGCTCGTACACGACAACCCCATACTGCACAAAAGACAGTCTCCAAGGTACAAAAGTTGGGGTTGGAAGCACTCCCTCACCCACCGTACCATTTTCATACAAAATGGCAATTTCATAGGATGTATATATATATATATAAAATGCATTTTAGTTTGTAACAGAAGTTATGGCCGGACTAGGTATATATATGAGAAATTTCCGTTTTCAGTATTGGCCATTTCAAACCTTTTACCTTATTACAAATTGAGTCTTTTGTTTATTGATTAGCTTTGTATTTTCATTACGTTTGAAAATTTTTCGTCATAATGAGTTCCGTCGAGGCATCAACGCGGCACAAACGGCACGTAACATCAACCACGTTTACGGAGAGAACTTTACAAACGAACGCACAACCCGTTATTGGTTTGTCCGGTTCCATTCTGGAAATTTTGATTTGAAAATGAACCTCGTGGTCGTCATGACATTTTGGTCAACAATGATGAATTAAAGACGATTGTGGAAGCTGATAGAGAATGATATTCAATGTACAGACGGGCTAGCAGTAGCTTTTGATGTTAACATCAAAACAATATTGATCCATTTGCGACAAATTAGCACGGTAAAAAAGCTTGATAGATGGGTGCCCCACGAACTTAACGATCGTCAGCGCAACGTACGCGTTGAGACCTGCCTCGCGCTGCTCAACAGGCACAGAAACGAAAGAATTTTGAACCGAATTGTTACGTGCGAAGAAAAGTGGATTCTGTTCGAGAATCGAAAGCGCTTAGCAAGTTGGTTAGATCCTAGTTCAGCACCAAAGCATTCCCCTAAACGAAAATTAAACTCTAAAAAGTTGATGGTCACTGCTTGGTGGTCTAGTGCCGGTGTGATTCATCACAGTTTTTTACCAAATGGCATGAGCATTACTGCAGATGTGTACTGTGAAGAACTGAAGACAATGGCGGAGAAGCCCGCACATCCGCAACCAGCTTTGATCAATCGGTCGTCCACGCTGCTCGTACACGACAACCCCATACTGCACAACAGACAGTCTCCAAGGTACAAAAGTTGGGGTTGGAAGCACTCCCTCACCCACCGTACCATTTTCAAGATAATTGTTACAATGTTTCTGGTTTCTTGCACTTGGCTTACAAAACAACTGTCCAATGCTGCATATCATGGCTTAAATTATATTATATACATATAATTTGATAATTTAAGTGTAATTACTAGATAATTTAAAAACAAAGATAACTTTCATTATTACTAACGTCACATTAAGATTTATTTCTTTTACAGATATAAAAATATGTCGTTAACAATTATTACATTCATAAATACGCAATTTGTATCACACTTAGTTTCATGTTAAAATATCCACAAACGTAAAGGTATAACAATGGTACTTTATGAAGAGATGGCCGTTTTAGATGTGTTACATATTTCCAAGAAATCTTTCTGGAGCAGAACGGTAAATTTAATTAACTGATGTTTTTTACCTTCGTAACTAAGCAACATCACAATGATACATTTCTTGCCATAGTAGCTAGATGGCTTCACGTTTAATGCAAAGATAATATTTTATTTTAAACTGCGTCGTTACTTTTACTTTCGGTATACTGCTAATCAGATGGAGTTCAACGAGCACACAGTTTAACTAATGACAAGTGATTCCTGCCGCTTAAGATATCTACACTCATCCTCGACAAGGAATCATAATGCATATGCGTTGCCACTCTTGAAGTCTGAGATCGAATGCCTTGTCACCAGTAATAAAGGTCTCCGGATCTCTACTCTCAGCAGACGAAACACAGCAGATAATGATAGTATTTTACGCTGGTATTCTGTGAGCACGTGGTCCTACCTCAGTCGAGCTAACCCGTTCATTCTGCAGCTAGAAACAAACTGCAGTGTAGCTCTACCACAGACAGAATTTAAGTCAGTTGAATTTTGAAGTCTGCGTGTGATTTTAAACCAAGCGAGCGTAAAGTCCGTAGTGCCACAGAATATTTACGTGAAATTGGAGCATAGCCCTGCTGTGTTTTGTATGATGAGTGAAGAGAACCGGATACCCAATTACTGTTAACGAGGATTTCCATCTCCATCTTCAGAGACAATGTGTTTATGATCTACAACCAATACTCACCATCAAATGAAATACATACTCATATGTCAACTTTAGTTGCTCAAAATTAAAATCTAATTATATTATATTAACAAATAAACAGTTGAGAAAGTCTTCTTACAAAACACATCAGCATTATGCTGCTATTTTACATTGGTATTCTGTGAGGGCGTGGTCCTACCCCAGTCGAGCTGACCCATACCTAAGGAAAGTTAAATATTGTTACCTATATTAATTTTATTTTAAAATCTAAAGACTAAAATCGAACACAATACGCCTTTTAGCATGATTTTTACGCCAACCTAACAGTTGTGTTCATCGCTGTACACCTGGCATAAACATTAACTAGTAATTACCTAACAGATATTAATCGAAAATCGGGGAGCAATTGGTTTAACGATATGATTTCTAAAATAACGTTTGTAATACGAATCCTAAAGTTCAAATTATGGATAGACCCTACACAAATAGTAGTTATTTATTTTGCACCTACTTCTTTAGCACAGTTTTATGCATTGTGTTTATTTATTATTTGTAACTTGAAATCAATACCAGATTAAAAATGTTTTAAGATACTGTACAATTCCCACCTATATATGTTCATGGCTTTTTAAAATTTTGTATGTTTTTACGTTTACCGTTGCTTAGAGTCGATGAATTTTTCGTTTATATCTGAAGATACCGAAGGCAAAAAATATTAGTATAAAAAAATTTTACAGCTTGATTTTTATAGGTATTTGAAAAATTTAGATGGAACACTAGTGATTATATTTTTTTTAACTTGAATGGATCTTAAGAATCTGTTTAATTGGCAATTGTTTCCGTTACATCGATGTAGATACAAGTGGACGAAGAAATGATGCAAATATTGTTACAAATTCAACGCGGGCCGCGTTGCAAAAGCATTAAATCTTCCAGATAATGGCGTTTTTGTTGGGAATGGGGAATTTCTATTAAAGAAGACATATCATTGATTAGTGAAGTTATATTCACAATGTGGTATATTAACTAGTAAACGAAAAATATTTAACAACCATCATTCGGGAATAAGAAGTATCGTAAAACATTCGTTTGATATTGCTTTCGTTTTTATATATAGATACTTGTATCAAGACTTATTTCAGTGAATTTAGGTTTAGACTCAAAATTGGATGCACCCAACTTCGCCCAGAAGTTATTTAAATGTTGATGTTGATGCTAAAAATGTTAATCCAAGTGTTCTGTCTGTACTGCATGGGTCGTGGCGAGCATAGTTTAATAATAATGCAACCAAATGATACTGTATCTATGTCAAGCAATAATCATTAACGGCAAGCAGCTGCTCTCCGCGAACAGGTTCATGAACACGATCAATTTGTAGTCGTTCGATTGACCATGTGTTGCGTCAGACTCAAAAATTCTTTCTACTTTAGTCGAATCGAAACTGAAGTAGACCTGGTCAAAATGTCATTAATATGGTCGATTATCAGTCGAATCAACAAGTCATTCTACCCAAGTCAACCCGTCAACTCGAAAACATGCGTTAAATGTTATAGAAGTCGACACATGTATCCTTAAATTTAAATGGTATTTTAAAATGTTTATTTATTAAAAATTTATTAGCACATCTTACAAAAGGGGTTACAAAGGTTAAACTTAATGTCTTAAGCAGCCAACCCGTTAGGTGGAGCGAAATTGTGGAACATGCAATAATTAAAAAAAAAATATATACCTATCACTAGATTTGAGATTAAATATTTAACACAATACTATCAAAATATACACAAAAATGAGTAAGTTTTCTAACAACAAGTAACAAGGTTACAAAGTTTATAAAGTTTTACCTTCTTTTGTTTTAGGACCGCTTAGCTGAGCTGGCAAATATTTTAACAAACTTAAGCAACTCATATTATTCATTTTCGTTTTTGTCGTCATATTGTATTGTTATCATCCTATTTCACTGAACTTTCTTTATTTTAAATATAAAACTAGTCTGGCTAAACTAAATACTGTTACATAAAAACTTTGCATTTTTTTAGCTTTTTAATTATTTTGTAATTTGAACACATATCGTATTTTAAAAGCTTATTTCGATTTTGCGCCATTTCACATATTTTTCGTGTTCATTATCAAATTACAATATGGAATGGGTTTTTAAAAGAAAATAGGAATGCAGTGATCGCCTTGCACAAAGTGGGTTTTGAGCCGTCGGTCATATTCCAGACGCTTCAAAAGCTTGGTATCAGCCGCATGTTCGTATATCGTACTATCAACACTTCCTCTGTCGAAGACCAGAATAGAACCGCGTGCTGTTAGAACTACAAAAGCTGTTAATGTTGTTAAAGCCTAAATTCACCGAAACCCCTGTAGGAAGATAAAAATCTTATCGCGAAGAATGAAGATTCTCGCTAGGACTCGCGTATTATAAAACAAGATGAAAAAATGTTCACGATTGAAGAACACTACAATAAGCAAAATGATGAAGTGTACGCTCACAGTTTCACACAGATGCTGCTCAAGTGGTCGGAAAGGTACAACGTGGTCGTCATCCTGCGTCAGTGATCGTTTGGCGGGGCGTGTCTTATCAAGGAGTCACTAAACTACATTTTTGTGAAAAAGGAGTGGATACTTCAGCCAAAATGTATCAAGATACAGTCTTGGATCATTTAGTGAAACCTCGCAGCAATGCACTTTTTAAAAATATACCGTGGATTTTCCAGCAGGACTCTGCACCTGGTCACAAGACACGAACTACCTAAGCCTGGCATGAAACCAACGATATTCTCTCTGTCTCTTAAAAAATCTTTGGAGCAAGCAGTGGCGAAATTTCCCTTGGAAATAGTACGTAAACCCATAGATTCGTGGCCAAACTATTTTACAGATTAAAAGCCTGTATAAAAGCCAAAGATGGCCATTTTGAATAGAATTTTTTTTTTAATTTTTGCTGAGACTAATAAATATGTAGGTATAAATTTTAGTAATATTACATTACTTCTAAAAAATTATTTTTATTTGTAACAGAACTTATGGCCGGACTAGGTACAAACATAAAACTACACTTTTTGTTACGATTAAAGAATTTCACCATGGTCTAAAAAAAACATTGATGGTTTTTATATTACGAAGAATTTCCATCTTTAACCACTTTTTATATAATTTTTAGTCAACGTATTTGACTTTAAAAAAAATTTTACTGCGAACAGTAACTAGTTCTTACAAGTATTTAAAGAAATTGCGGGAATTTTCTACAAATAATAATAAGTGACAATAGTAGACGATGAAGTAATAGATTATTTTACGCCACAATCAAACCACGCTTTGCAAATTGCAAATTATTTAATTTCTTCGATATGAAATAAAATCTATAAGATTAGTTGATGAGCTTTGATGATAAAATGAGCGTCCATTTTATAATCAAAGCTCATTTATCAACTTTCATTCTCACCGTGACTTTCATGGCTCTAAGTTTAATATGTTACACCTGCATATGTTTACATACTCGGATGTCTCACTTTGTAAACAATGGTTGCTAGAGAAAGTCGTTTCAGACAAAGTATTCAAATACCGCTTCTTAACTTTAATAATTCTCGATATATATTAAAGGCTTTAGGAGATCGTAAACAAGGGCTTATTAAGCCGTAATTGTATTTGTGTCTGTACTGAGAATATTTATAACGCTGTAAAATAGTATCTTTAATATTCCCTATTCTTACCTATTTATATTTGAATAAGAAAACTTTAGTAATATGATATGAATAAGGTATTTTAATAAGGCTGAATGAAATTAACATTTTATCTTACTTTCTGTATAAACTTATATGATTAGTAATTTAATTTGAGTTCAAACCTTTATTAGTTTATTAGTTATTTATATTTTTTATTTATTATATTATTTACATTTATATATATATATATATATATATATACAAATATATATATATATATATTTATGTCAAAAATATGTCATTTTATAAACCTAGATACAGAGCAAGATACGCAGACCGGAAACACAATAACTTTTTACAATTACACAAAATAAATGCCTAAGTTAAATTTGTTTTTAACATAACATTGTAATTTATATTATTGATGTCTTGATAACTGCCGAAATATTATACTTACTTATATTTAAAAACCACCGATACTTGTTCTTGAAATAAAATGTTGATCCGTGTCTAAACATAAACGTAATCTAAATGACATCACGTATTACACAATAAACAAAAAACTATATTAAATACCTATTTCTAATCTGAAATATTATTTATTTCAGTTCAAATAACTTACCGTAGGTATATATTCGTATTCCACAAGAAATTCAATTTTGAACTAAGCAAGATACAGAGAGTGCTAAGGTTACTATTTTACAGCGTCGTAAATATTATCAGTGCAGGCACGATACGCGATACAACTGTGGCTTATTAAGCATTTGTTTACGAGCATCTAAAGCCCCCAATATTCCTCGAAGTTTACTTAAATTGAAAGCCGTGCTAGCTCAGTCACTGACTTGAAATTCCTTTGTTTAACAACCTGTGATGAATGATATCATTAAATTATTTATTGTTATTAATTTCATTTTTGTTATAAATATTCGTTTGTGTAGAAAAAAGTAGCAAATGGATATTCTAGAGATGAATAAAAAATACTTCAACAATATATTATATAGATAGAATATAATATTGAATAGATGAGAGTAAATTTGACTGAGATCCTTTTTCAGTCAAATTTATTCTCATCTATTCTTTCCAGGGAGGATTTTTATACTATCAGATAATAAACAGTCCGCTAGTCCATAATACTTAAAAAGTATGATAGCATCACAATAAAAATGTTTGTATGTGTTTTTTTTTGTCCAGTCCTACGATCCTAAGATATGCAAGTTACTAACTTAGATATTTATGCTTATCTTACCTATATACGACGTATAGGTTTCACCGATCTTCAATTAGTTCGTGAAGGCAAGCTTTCATATTATATTTTCAATTTAAATTACTTATATTCAACGATCTGTCAACGAGTCTGATCAGAGCTACACTGCAGTTTGTTTCTAGCCGCAGAATGAATAGGGCAGCTCAACCAGAGTAGGACCACGCCCTCACAGAATACCGGAGTGAAATAGCAGCATAATGCTGCTGCTTCGTCTGGTGAGTGTAGGGATCCGGAGACCTTTATGACGAGGCATTCCAACTCAGTCCTCAAGGGTGACAACGCATTTACAATTTAGGATGAATATAGATGGTCATGGGCAGGAGTAATCACTTGCCATCAGGTGGACTGCGTACTCGTTTGTTATTCTCAATGTATTAAAAATAAATTAAGATCTTATTTCCCAAGCTCCTATATACATCGGACTTGGGACGGAGATTACGAGTATGTCTTCGTTCGCGCAAATGTACTATAAAGCACTACTAGTCGTAACTAACTCTTGCGCAGTTGATGTCATATGATAATAACTAAAAAGGATTCTTGATGCTTGAAATCGACAAAACCGAAAACTAAGGAGAACTTTATGGCAGACGGTCTTAAATTAAACTTATAATTTCTATCACTAAGTATACAAGTAATATGTATAAATTGTATATTTTGCGGTAGAAATGCTAATGCTAATTCGTTAATCAAAAATATTATTCGGCTATGTAATGTTTAGTTGCTAATTCAGGCCATGTGGGAAAATTATATTTAAAACCCTGGATTTCATTCTAAGTATTGTAGTTCAAGGATAGGAAAGCAATAGTAAGGATTATTTTGAACACTTTTGTATTTGAACTTCACTATCACTACCTTTGTAGGATACTGTTTCCTAAAATCATAGCTGTTATGAGTTCATAAAGACACTAATTTAAGAAAAAGCTACAGGTACGGGTACACTACGTTGGAATTACTAGTACAAAATCCTAAATCAAGTAATTTCAAATAATTTAATAAAATTGTTGTAGCTTATTTCCAAGTTACTAAACCTTAGCTACGACTTGATAATACAGTCACATTAAATATACTAGAAGGGACACGAATAACGGGGTATAACCAGTAATACTAGGCAAGTATTTTCTGTCTTCGATTTGAGGTCATCAAAAGATTTTAGTACTTAAGTACATTGTTATAAGATATATTATTATTTGATATAACCATTTGAAATTTAAAAATAATCGCGTAATCGACTTAGGTTATTATGGATTTCATAGTAGTTTTTGCTGCAATGGTGTCTATATTTATAAACCGATGTCCGTTAAAGGTTTTCCTTTTATAAGTTTCGTACAGTTATAATATGAAGGAAAGATCATTGGATGCAATTTAATGATGAAGTCACTTTCTTTTATTGTATTTGCATTTTTAATGTAAATGGATCACGGGAGAATTCATTTTACACCATGTCCCAACGTTGATTTTGGGTAAGGACGTTTCTGACGTAATACTTCAGATCTCCATAAAATGTCCAATAACCCAACAAATTTGAGAAAGATATTGTGGAAATAAAAAGACCTATTCGGAAAATTAGGTAATGAAAAAAAGTCATGAAGGTATTTCCATATTAATGATGTTCCTCTGACTTTTGACCAATGTGAAAAAAATGTGAAATTCCAGTTCCACAAAGAATTTATTCACAAATTGTTACAACTCAACCTTAAGAAGTAAACAAGAAATTCAGCCATAATGAATGCATGTCAGCACTAAAATACTGTTTTTCAGATTCCACTACTAGCTGCCACATTTGCAAACTACCGCTGTATGGGGAAATGAAACAAAAAGCCCAATACTCTTGACTTTAGAATTCATCTAATAAACACTATCTATAGATTTTATCTAACATTATGTAAACTGTGCTGTTTCTTTTGTTACCCTTACTTCTATAAACCGTAATAATATAAAGGAATACTCCCTGCATTTTAAAACAACATTAATATATCCCTCAAATAACTGTTTACAAGAAAGGTACACAGTTCAGCGAAAATCAACAGCCGTATCTCAGAGGCAAAGGAAATAGTGCGCAGTAAGAGCCGTTGCACAAATAGTTAACGTACACAATATCCACAAGTAATGTTTGAACGTATTACAGAAATATAAGTGAACAATACCGTTTTATGTCCGCGGACCCTTGTAACGGTGTAACGATCCATGAAACTAACAATTTTACAAAAGGTTGACCTCTATATTTAGTAGTTCAGAGAAGTTATATATAATATAAAAAAATATATTTTTGACTGAACTAATCAAATTTCTGCACACACAATACAACCTTACAGAAACACAAAACAATGATAATGGTAACGTTCCATAAGCAACCTAGCGAAGTGCTTTTACTATATTCTTTCTTCTTCCTTCCTCTAGTGCCTTAATCGAATGACTTTTTTTATGAAACCACTCTTAATATTATTATTATAAAAATGATGACAGTATAAATTAATACTTTATTAACTTTAATATTTATGTGTAACAAGTAGCTTAGGACAACAAATAAACCACTTATACCGCCATATTATTTCAATTCTTTGATGTGCAGATTTTAAACGATGAAGCAAAACGCTTTGTCCGAATTCAAGGGATTTACACGACGTGCGGACGGATGTAAGCTGGACGCGTGAAAGCCGAGAGCGTAGAGATAGGGGAATTAAATTGTCCAATTCCTGTGCACACTCTCATGCGTTGTATGCTATAAAATAACGAAGTGCTAATCACACTACACCCGTAATTGAAGCAGAATGGAAGTTTAAAAACAAATATTGAAAATTTTAGCCGTTTTAGACCACCGTTAACAAAAGTTTTTAACTGCACAAAAAATGTTGCAGTGGCACATGGCATAATTCAAAAATATTGTTATTTTTTTATTAATTATGTTGCTTTATTCTGCATGTTATAAATAGGTTGGTATGTCTTAAATAGTTTTTTGTAATGTATTCTCAACGATCTCAATATACTGAGATATATTACCAAATACTTCGTAAACATTTAGAACAGTTCAAATCAATTGAATAACAAAAGCAGTCAATTGAATCAGCGAGTATACTTATCCATATCAGCTTATATCCATAAGCACTTTAAAAATTTGTTACTAACCATCCCATTCTGCATAGATAGTTTTGTAAATTAATATTGCCGACAAGTAATATACAATAAAATAAAATCCAATAAAACTTTTCATACGTAATAGTAATTTTTCATACCAAAAAGACATAACAAATAGCTAACATATGAAATATGGAACAAATTATTCCATTACCGGAAATTATATCAAAAGTTTTAGTTTCCTAGTCTTCTCATAAGAAGGGACGATCTCCCGTTAAATATTGTTTTACGAATATTGTAATAAACGCCTACTATAGATTTTGCTGCAAGCACACAGTCTGGGTCTCCTAAATCTAAATCTGATATTTTTTCGTCATGCCTTACAGTCGCCTTTTATGGCTGACGTTATTAGTTCCTATTATGGGCTTAAAGGTTTCATTTATTCAATCGCTTCGTAATAAGTAAAATGAAAGTGAAACCTTCATGAGTGGCAATGTACATTGAGTATTAAATGATATTGAGAAATCATGCTGTTTTATTTCACCGTAACGCATATAGTTTCATAGAAGTATATTTAATTAATATTTCGGGAAAATTTCAAGTTTCGGACAGGTGTGTCTTTTAAGATTCTAAGAACAGGTTGAAAGGAAAATATTTATTTCGTGAACAATTTTAACCCATTTAAGCTTAGGTGGTTAGTAGAAATGTTAGTAATGATCATAACATGGCTAGGATTAATTAAAAAAATGTGTTCAGATTACAATGCACTTCTTTTGATGCTTTCAGATTCTGAGGTTTAAATACATTATTCGCTAACAATTTTGGCAGATGTATAGCAATAGTTTCACAGACTCTCGTTTGTAATAAGCTCAAAGTAATTAATGGATAATATTGGTTATCTCTGTCCATAAGTGCCTCGAGTGTGAAAGCCTCTCTATCACATAGGTATCTATTCACATTTTAACGAAACAATTGAATTTAAAAACGTTTAAAATAATCTAGGGAAGTTTTCTTCAAATCTATTCTATTACATTGCTCTGCTTCCTAAAGTACGCGCAACGTGTCGGGATATCGATTCTGCATCGAAACATCAAACAACATTGTTTGTTTCTATCAAGCGGATCCGTACACAATGGGAAAAGAAAGATCAAAGTAGAATTTTATAGTGAATGTTTCTACAATTTCGATGAACGTAGATTATGACTATTATAAGAGTTATCATTAAATACAATCTAAATGCTTAAGGTCATTAATCATTTATACTGTGTTTTATTTACCAACTATCTTTAACGCGGGTGTAATATGAGTAAGTAAAAAAAACTGTTAAAATTCAGTCTTTTATAATATGGCACTGACAAATCTTAGTCCTTAAGTAAACTCGAAAGGTTAAGTCAAAGTCAGTAACGGAAACAAAGAAACAGTACTTAGTACACCGTAAAATTTGGCTCCGTGACCCCCAAATAGCTTAATCTTGTTGTTTTTATATTTAGAAGCTTTGATCCGACTTGGAATTTCAGTTATATCGTTCCCTTTTCTAAGTATTTAAAACCGTCTATTTCAAATATTATTCTAGTGTAGGTCATATCTACTGTTATATGAAATTGGAAAGAAAGTCATTGTGTTTACATTTTAGAGCTTTGCTGTCCCGAAGGCAATTCTACTATAAGCTTATCCTAGATAGATTTAAGCGTTTTGATATTAATATCGTAAAATATTACGGGGACAAAATTACTCCATATTTGAATTATTAACCGTCTGACTATAGCTAAAGTGAAATAACTAAAATAAATTAAAACAAATTTTACGCAACTCAAAGTAATACTACTACTAGACTATAACTAAAATAGTTAATGTGGTTAAATTTTGACGTATACAAGAGCTTGTATAATAAATATATATATATTCATATATGTTTTATTAACAAATTTTTGTACTGCTTCGTCAAGATATACATAATCACATCACTTAAATTTAAAACTTTACCCAATAAAGATATATCTATGTAAATCGTAGTACAGACAAGTATCGAGTTTGATGTCGTTTATTGCTTCCACCAACTTTCCATTTATAAAATATATTCAAATGAGGTTCATTTTGATGACACTGCAAGAATGTTGCGCAATAAACGAATTCTAAATAGACGTTCTCAAATTAAAAAACCATAAAAACGATCATTCCAATTACTTAAATTTATTAAATAAATAATAAACTGGTCGTGTGTTTAAGTCCCAGCTGGCTTGTAACAACAAGTTTTCCTTTTCTGGTTTCCTAAATTAAAAAATTGTTAAAGTTTGTGCCGGGTGTAAAGCGACTGGCTTACCCTCAGTCGCTGTTACGTAAATAAGCTTGAACTTGAAATATGCACAGCACTATCTATCCTTGTCTGACCCGATTGATATAAAAGAGTCCAACTTTATTATTAAAAATACTTTTAAAACGAATTTAGTCGCATATAACATTATAAAGTATCTTTTATATTTAAATAATCGAACGTTTCTATTTGTTTTAGAAAACGTGCGGAATTTGCGAATCGAAATATGTTAAACATGAACTTAAGCATATCAAACACGAAGGCAACAATAGATTTCGAACAGGTGGTGAAATTACTTCACACGGTAAAGACTAATGCAGACAAACAACCCCATGCCAATTCTACGATAGGTAAGATTGACTAGGCCTGCAGGCTCTTAAACAAATGGCACAAACAAGGAAAAACATCGTGAGGTGGATTAAAAGATTAATATTAAAAGATTAATATTTAAAAAAGAAAGAAATTGCCTAAAATGGCCGGGAACTACGGTAACTTGAACATACTTAGAATATTAAATCCCAAAGATCGATATACTCATAAACTCAAAACTCCGTCGGAAACATTTCTGTAAATTTAGGATGTCAGATTCGTAAGTAAATCGAAAATCAACCAATCAAGGATGCTTTCTGGGCCTTGTCTGCACCTATAACAACTGAAAAGTTTCCGAAACATTATACGTATGATAGATGTAAAATCGTTAAATATATTTTTATTTAAAATATCTTTTCTTAAAGCCTTAGGAAGAAGTAAGCCTGCCTAATAAAAGACATACAACCTTAGAAAATGAGGTCACCTTGTTTACTTGTACTATCACCTTTTACAACATCCTCCGTACGAAGTGTGATCATGCTTTTTTTGTTTTGATTTTTTTGATAATCGAGCACACTATAATAATATGGTAAGTGATTTCTGCAGTTCAATAAATAGACATTTACCTTGCATGAGGATTAATAATGCATGTACGTTGTTATCTCTGAATAATTAGATGAAATGCCCGTAAAGTACTATCGTATAACGTCTCCGGGTACTTTCATTCGCCATATAGTAGTAATCAACTAGTATTTTAAACCTTCAATTCCGTAAAGAGTGATCCTAATACTGTTATGTGAATGTCGATCCATTCGTGTTATTGCTAATTTAATTTTTACGTCATCGCCAAACGATACCTACACCGTCTATGATAAAGTTAATTTTAATTACAAATTTCATCAAGGCCGGTTTAGAAGTATGTTTGATAAGCCAGCACCATTCTATATCGATGTTTTTGGACATCAGCCAAATGCCGATCCGGCGATGAGAGTGCGTTAGGTTTGCAAATTAATTTGTTTCAGTTTCTGCTTGAAATGATTTAATAATTTACCTAAAAAGGTTACAGACAGTAATAGTGATAAATATGGAGATAAATTTAATACAATATATTAAAAGACAATTATTGAAATGTAACAATTAATAGAAAAGCGGAATCATGCTTCATGGCAGTCTCTTTGGAGCTCTATTTTCAACAGTAGTTTAGCTATGGGCTGGTATGATGGTAAACAAATAATATACATTATTTAATTTGTCACACAGAAACATTGATGATGATATTAATTTATTTCTAATGGGAAAGGCAAAGGACTTTAGTCCATGCAGCCAGACAGAAACATTGAGTTATTGTAAATGACATTATTCTCTGCGTCGAAATCAATGAATATGTGTTTGATTTATAGAAAAAAACTTTTTCATGCTGTTTTTACCGACAGGTTTGTCTGTCTTTTTTATTTGATCTTGACTAAGGTGGAAGTCACTCATTTCCAATAATTCTAAGTGGCAGACGCAAGACCGACCAGTTATATAAATTAATAAAATAATATATAAATTATTAAGTCTTAAAAATTTATGTCACCATCTGTAGCTTAGCAAATAGAGAACCTAGACTTCCCGATAGACTACCACAATTTAAAACGTTCACATTAACGTAACCTTAATAAAACAATTTATACCTCTAGAAAATATCGAATGTACTCGTACGTTAAATAGCAGAAAATGGTTGACAAAATAAGCTCATAACGATTTTTAAATCAAACGGGATACTTGCAGATAGAGATAATGAGTTAAAATGCAAGTCATATCCAAATTTCGTCTTAAGATTAGTAGATCCCAATCGTAGAATATGGAAAATGGAATTTCGATAGTCTTTTTACTAGCTGGGATTCGATTCTACGACTGACGTCCTAGCCACTATTTCGATGTTAAATAGATTTGAATTGATTGAATAAGTTGGTTTTATATTATGAAACTAAGTGTGATAAATGCGCACACAGACTTGTATAATGTTAAGTAATAATGGAGAGTGACTCCAGTCCTACATCCATTATCAAAATGCACGTGATTTCACCCCTAAGGACCGAGATGCAACGCTTCCTGGTCAGTAATCAGGTCTTTGGTTATACCGCTTAAACACGCTGGTACTCTGTTAAGTCCATGGTCCACCCGTGGTCGAGTCCACCTAGTCATGCTGTAGTTAGATAAAAGCTGCATTGCGGCTCTACGACTACGAAATAAGTGGGGTTAAAAGATTGTCTCACATTTTATTTTAAATAAATTTATCATACATTATAATTAAATTTACAAGATCAATATTAAGGAAACAAATGTGTTTTATACATCATTCCACAAATCATCACGTTCGATAAACTATTAAAGGCATCGGCGGTTTAAAGGCAGCTACTCAGGTCATTGACTCACGCCGCGGAGTGAGATTCCATCCGCCCCACCACCACGCAGTGACGCGTCAAGCAACAAGCAACTATGATCGATTCACTAAGTTCGGTTACGATTGTCTGTTACCGTGGCGGAGGTAAACGAGCTTATTAAAGATTAACGCATGGAACGATATGCAGCTTTAACAATTTAAAAACAAAATGATAATTGTCATAATCGAGTTGTTTGAATATGAATGTCTTTTTTATCCTCGTTTATTTTTTAAATCGATACTGTTTATTGGTATTACTAATAACTGAGCTTTGTGGATTTGTTTCTGAATCGTAATTTCGGTATTGAATTGTATCAATGAAATGTATTACAAATGTACATATATTGTGGTAGCGGACTCACTTTTAATATTATATTAAAAGCGAGTGGCCGGATACTTTACTCTCTCACTATAGTACAAGGTCGGTACTCAATCTACAGTACGCGAACCTTGGCGATGAAGGAAAACAAGATAAGAAATTCTGCATGTCACAGTAATAAATAACAACGAAATATTTCAGAGCCACATGGCGGACTATGCTTTCAATACTATCTCCTTTGTACAGTGGGGTCTTTAAACGACTATATAACCTATTAATTAATTTCTTTAGAAATTCTAACAGACTAGGTATATGTGAAGAGTATGGTGTATCATATGTGTTAAAATCCATTTACTTTTACACAAAACTATTTTAAACTACTACTCTGCAATACATTTATACAAACCAAGGCTATATAATAGTACTAATAGACCGCATTTAAAATTCTCTATGACTGCTGGGCGGCTGGAAGCCTGCAATCATAGGCCGGCGACCCGTTGGCGGTCGATATTAGACTATAACGTTAAAACATGACCTGCTAATTTTATTGAATATCATATTTAACCCTTTTCAGTTGGAGAAAATTTTAATATGCCCTGCCAACAACACCTGACTAGTTTTGTACAAACAGCTACTCTAGGGCAATTTTACATGGCCGCAAACCCCTTCATTGAAGATTGAAAATCAAGCTGTTGTTAAAAAAAGTGTGTACTTTTCTAAAATTACTTTCATACAATATAAATATACAATACAATACACAAAAATAAATTTCCAAAAAAATTATAAATTTTTTACAATGTAACGGTGTTATTTGCTTCCCGTATAATGTGATCCAGACAGAGAAATCATGGACTGATCAAACGGTGCTTTTTTTTATCTGGCGGATGGCCGCTGTTAGCCCGAGGGCTTACAGTTTCATCGGGATGAGAGGTGACCGAGCGCTTATGGAACTCAGTGGAGACCTCTATTAATGGATAATCAGCACAAGGGCTCCCGAAGGGAGCCTCGGCTTGGACTGAAACCCTGTTTCGCAAGAGCGTCTGACTCGAGGGTGCCCTAGAGGGCCGAACCTCGGCCCAGTCAGTTGCTTTGACTAAGGATTATCTAATGTAATATCGCTATTATTATTAGCTGGCTATCTTTACCACCACTCCGGAATGCGAAAGCGCTGGACAAAAAGTGTCGCAAGAAACTCTAGCGTCGCTTCTATCTGTATGGACTGGAGAGAACTGGCCTGTGACAAGGTGGTTGTGAATAACCTTGTTTGCGACGTCCTCGCCGTCGGCGGGGGAGGTGTCAAACGGTACACAAAGGGTTAAAAGTTTCGTCTTTAGCAATTTATTGTAGATACGAGTCTTATATAAGTAATAAATTGGTAGTCACATTAACGGGGGAAAGACTACGCTCTCACAGAATACCAGCGTGAAATAGCAGCTAATGCTGCTGCGACTCGTCTTATGGAGCAGGGAACCGATGACCCACTTGCTTGTGTGTGTGACGATACGTTAGTGATACGTTCAGTCTTAGTCCCCAGCGGTGAAAACAAACATGCATGCTCGCTGTCATAATTCAGAGTCATAAATTAGTGCATAACACGGTAACCCTGCACAAACGTGGTGATATTTTGTCGGTATCCGACAAAGAGAAACATACACAAGCTAGTATGATTTTAATCCATTACCGCTAGACCGGGAGTTCGATATCTATGGTTTCTTTTATGATATCAGTGGTGATAAACAAGAACACTTGTCAGGTTATGAAAATTGATTCCTCCGGCCTATGACCACATTCATTGATAAGAAAAATGCCTCCAGACTAAGATGCCTTGCCATTAGTAATGCCGTCTCGTTTCTTTCTTACGCCAGATGAAGCACAGGTAGACATTAAGTCACTATAGTCAACGCATTATGAACTGGGGCTTCGGGTCATAAATCATATTTATATATCTGTCTCGCTCGCACTTACAGGTCTGATGGAGAGGTGTAGTGATGTGCGTAAGAATTGTAGAGGTGCAAATCGATAACGGGATAGGTACGATTGATATGTTAAGTATTAATAGGAAAAATTTTTCGCTATCTGAAAATATTTCTCGACTATATACACCGTTAAGTTACATTAAGTTACTGTTCCCGATATACTGGTATATCGGTCCTTCCCCGGTCAAGCGGACTTATTCGTGTTACTGCAAGTTATGTGCAATGTGCATTTAAATTAGTTAGATAACTACTTTTTAGTAATTTTGTTTAAATTTCAATATTTGTATTACTTTTTTACAGTTTCGCGTCCGTATCCCTTTTTTATATCAAAACGAAACCTTCTGAAGATTACCCAAAGAAGCCTAGATTCTGAGGGGAGCTTATGTGGTAATTGTGTTCATTAAAATTTGCTCATACTACTGGCAAGAGATACCTTTCCTTTAATCCTAGGACTCGAGGATTGATCGTGACCATACTTTTAGCGCCTAAAATTAATAGTTGTTCTAATTACAATTTATAACAAACTTTTTTCAGTGTTAAATACTGCAATATATCCCAAATAACTTTCCAATTCTCTTCTTTCAGCATTATTCAACATTTCGGGTGGGGAATGTTACAAAACTTTCCTCAAATTCACAAATCCGCCACTCAGCGATACGTGATAAGTATGGAACTCAAACCGGTGAATTGGACCAATTCTATCTTTTGCTGATAAGAAAAAAAATTATATAACATATAACTTGCACTTTGGATAGTTGAAGAATATATTACGTATTCTCAACTGAAAATTTTTATTTGATTGTTTCTGTATGCTACAAACCTTAGTATTAACGATTGAGTTTATATGGTAAGTAAGTAGTAATTTTAAGCTTTTTAGAAGAACGTGCAGAATAATGGAATCTGCGTTACTTCGATACTTACGGGACTAAAATTTATCCTGCATTTAAATAATTTAGTGACAATCTGAATATACATATCGCTGATGTTAAAATATATTTTACAATCTTACGCCAAATATTTGTAATAATATCAATAATACTGGATGAGGTAGCCGCAATAATCTAATATTTATATTGTAAATATATATATAATGTAATAAATAAATATAGTGATAGAAAGAGTACCAACAAGTTCACCGTCATTTTGCATAAAAAAACGTAATAGCATTATAAGAATAGAGAGATAAAATATTAAAACTAATTTTGACTGCAATTGCTCAATTATTTAATTCCTTCCTGTTACTGTTGTATTTATAAATTACTCATTGAAAATAAAGAAAAAAAACAATCAAATTAGCGTCTAAAACAAATGAGCTATCTTCATGCATGTCGCATCCACGGGATACCCCATACATCAAAATCGCTCGAGTGAAAATATTAAACCCGTCGTGTGCCATGGCAGTATGGCGTGTGTCTGCCTCGTCGGCTATAATCGCCACTGTTTTATGGAGGACTCAATTATAAAGAATATTATTAAAACCAAAAGATTGTGCAATTTTCTTAATATTTGTACTTACAAATTATTTTAAGTTCAAATGATATCTCTAAATGCTGTAATTTTAATTGATTTGATCACGATGAGATCTTCTAGCTATAACTTGGCGATGTCAACTGTGGTGCTGATTATAATCCTTGCTTGTGGTAGAGTCAGGGCTAATTTTCCATAAGATGGTTTCTAAACCCAGAGGTGATTAGAAACCGGTAGGTTTTAACAGTGGTAAAGCTACACCGCGGTATGTCCCTTACTGCAGAATGAATGGGTCAGCTCGACTGGGGTAGGACCACGCCCTCACAGAATACCGGCGTAAAATAGCAGCATAACGCTGCTGTGTTTCGACTTGTGAGTGAAGGGATCCGGGGACCTTTATTACTGGTGACGAGGCATTCCATCTCATCCCGCAAGGGTGACAACGCATCTGCATTATGATTCCTTGTCAAGGTTGAATGTAGATGTCATGGGCCGCAGGAATCACTTAACATCAGGCTGAACTCTGGGCTTGATACTCACAATGTAATAAAAAAAACCGGACAAACGAGGCAATTTCGAAGTTTACCAATCAACGACTAGCTTCAACTACCTATAGACGCGGCTCACCTTCAATTCACACGTTAGTAATCTTCCTCTAAGATCCTGATCCCATGAAAGTGGTTTTTATTCAAAACATTTATGAAGAACTCCTGATTAAAATCCATTTTGCGCATAAAATGCCGCGCCGTACTTTTGCCACGTGCTGTGCCCCACATCGCAGGGTGTCCCATACAAGACTGACAACTAGATAGATAGGAAAACCTGGTTTTTAGCGGGGTCTGGGGCCCCCTTAATAGAAAAAGAACTCTACGCTGATCTGGACAATGGTGACACGGTAACGCCGCTATATTTGGTAACAATTAATCCAAAAAGCTTAATGGCGATACAAACTCTTTTTGGTCTGTAGGATTCGTAGCTCGTAGGTCTGCCATGTTCGCGGTAATGACTAATAAATTTAGTGCTCGTGTTTTATTTTTTTTTATTATTATTACAAGCTCTTATAAAAATATATTCACAAGTCTCTACATATTTTTTATCATAGCATGGTGAAGTTGATTTTCGCGGTTACATTTGTAATAAAATGGAATAAATGTTTTGATGAGGTATTAATGTTTTGGCGTGGAAAAGGGTATATGTAATAAAATTAAAACACGATCCGAAAAGCAAAATGGTCATCATATGTAAATAAACCATGCAATAGAGTTTTTTCCTCGTGTTACTTATATAAAAGTACTTAATTTCAACGACAATAAGCTTTTTCATAACAAAAACAATATAATAAGTCATGTACAACTTTCATACACACATGCTAAGTTTGTTGTTTAGTTCACACGTGACAGTGTTTCATATAACTTTATTATATTTCAAACGTGCCGTTTCTTGGAACCTAGCATTAAATATTATGTCTTTTTTATAGCCGGGTGTTAGGTGAGAATAAAATAAGATTTTTCTTAAAGAATTGTAGCAACGATACTAAAATTTCCATATACACTAAGCTATGCTTGTTCTAGCAGATGCTTGTATATAGTTCAGGAAAATGTTGATGTAGGAAATCAAATATTGATTCGAAGTTACGACGAAAAGTTTTGTAGACCATATCCTTAAAAACGTCAACCCGTTAGCTATTGTTTAAATAAGATTAAACATTAAAATATTTAATTTAATTAGTAAATTTTGACATCTTGTCAACCGCGTGACTCATTATTTTTTATTACACCAGGAGTGACAAACGAGCAAACAGTTCCTATGATAATCTCTACGCTCAGTTTGAAATTCACAAGGATCAGATAATAATAATTAATAGAATTTAAAAAATATTACGTCAAAGTCATAAAACCAATCATTGTATAAAATTTAAAGATTACAGTGACCGAGTCAGTGTGCAGCTACTTTCCAGCTACAATATGAATGGGTCGGCTACATAGGGGAAAGAAGTTTGACTTGTAATTTATGAAGAAATTTCATGAACAAACTTTCAATGGCACTGGTGAAAATGTTTATATATATTGATACGCGAACATACGCCAACGGACTTTCACCACTTGTATTATATAAATTAAATTATATAAAATTAAAACCTAGATTTTTTAGACCTTTAACTTTATCCTCGTGCAATAATAACGGCCCCTCCTTTTCTTTTCGTTATTTGTAGCATAATTCTTTGCCAATAATATAATATATGAATTTTCCATTATTATTCGGATAGAAGATAGAAAAGGAAAGTATTTTCCATGTTCCAGCCCGAAATTCGATATGCAATTTCTTTTATATATATCAGTCCACTTAAAAATTGAAGTACCAGCCTAGCATAACAAGGACGACGTTGTCCTTCAAGACTGCACTGAGGACTTGATACGTGTCCCCGCTTCGTTCGAGTGGCCCCTCGACTTGTGACACAACCGGCGTTATGAGCTTATATATCACGTCCCCCTTTTGTGCATGAGATCGCTATCGTAAAAATCCTTACGATTTTTCGATGTTCAAGATATTGTCATATGCATCGGAAATTCCTTTCAAAATGTAGTATTTTACATCCAATAAAAGAAAATGTTGTTATATTTCAAGTATTAAAACAACAACAACGACTGACATAGCTTAAAATATCAGCAAGCTGAGATGGGAACGTTCTGGCACTCGTAGTACGTACAACCGATGAATAAGATAGGTACTGCAGTTACTCTGAAGACCTCGGTCTGTCAGTTGCAGTGTAGTAAGGCCCCCCAGCATATGGAGCATCCTATGCAAGTATGCAGGAAGTCGATGGATAGGGGTCTAGACTCAGAATGGTGTTTTGCAGTAGTCTACGGGGCCTATATTGCGCGCAAGACTATAAATAGGCTGTGATAATGTTACTAGTGATGATTAAAACAATTACAGTAACTTAACTAAGTGAAGGATACCATTAATAAAAAAATCACTTGAATACATAAATAACTCACGTCTTGTATCTTATCGATGTAGAGATGATAAGAGATACGAACATTTCACTTCAAGTTTATTCCAATATTACAGAAGTTACTCAGCTTACTACACCCGGTTGAAGAAATTTATTTTTAGGACGTAAACACCCATAGGATTCTTTTAGATTTCTCCATTCACAACTTCTTCATTCTTCATTGGTGCTAGAATGAAGTCTGATCTCACATTACACTATCTACGCTTTATCTAAATGTTGGGACACTATAAAACTAACTATTGGGTTAATGTTCATGTAAAATAATGTGAAATATCTATAATTTACTATCAATTAGGTTCAGATTAATATTATTACTAACAATTTGTGGACGAAAGTTTGAAATAAATGTGTTATTATTATTATTACTTTATCCCTGAAAATTCCCATTTTTTTCTTTAGAATTAAATCGCTATTCTCAATAAAAACAAATTCATTTTCTATACACACAATAGATATAATAATTTATGTTAACAGGGGTAACTTATAAGTTATAAGTATAAGTAGATCACAGTTCATCTGATGATAAATGATTTCGGTGATACCTACATTCATCCACGAAAAAGAATCCATTGCGCATTTGTGTGGTCACCCTTTGATGAAAAGTTGGATTGAGATACCTTATTAAAATAGGTTTCCATAGGGTCCTAAGAGCGTATATTGTAGTGGTAACACTGTTTATTTTTTATTATTTTGAGAGTTACAAACGAGCACACAGTTCACCTGATGTTAAGTGATTCCTGCGGCCTATGACATCTACATTCATCCTTGACAAGGAATCATAATGCAGATGCGTTGTCACCCTTGAGAGCTGAGATGGAATGCCTAGTTACCAGTAATAAAGGTCTCCGGATACCTTCGATGAGTGAAGGCGAAACACAGCTGCTATTTTACGCTGGTATTCTGTGAGGGCGTGGTCCTACCCCGGTCGAGGTGACCCATTCTGCAATAAGAAACAAAACAAACACAAACCCAGTGGTAGAGCTACAGCTCTAGCACTGTGTTTTACGTACAGAAATATGGACATACCTTAGTTGAGTCGAACTATTCCTGTTACATCTTGTATATAACTGCGTCATGAGTCTACCAAGTACCAATCAATTTCTTGGAATTTAAATTGTTATTAATGTAGATTTCTCCTCTTATAATTCTTATTACTTTTTGATAAAAACCAAGTCAACCGCGAAGATTTAATAAGAGCACTGATTAACCAGCCTTTATTGGTGCTTTTGATAATAATGAAGGTTTTAGCTCATTAGTGAGTTTTTAAATCAGGCATTCTCATTTCGGTTTATAATTGCTTCGGAGTTTATAAAAAGTTGTATTTAATAATCAAGAAAAAAAAACTTAATAAAATCAGAATTGCTGGTTGTAAATATTTTTGAACAGCTAAAGGTTGCCATAAAACTATTAAAACGTTACTTCCTTATGATTAATGACATCAGTCGGTTCGATAGTTCGGTCAGTTGCTTCTATAGGATTAACTAAATTCATATGGTGGCGCTGGAGCATTAAGTAGCTGAAAAACTCCAGTGACACTCCTGTGTTAATTGGTGAGAATCAACCTGAGATATGACGGTATTGGTAATAACTTTGTATGCAACGGCCTCCCCGTTGACGGAGCGGTATTTAGTGTATTGTGCATGGTTTGGGCTCTAGTGGGGGCGTCATCAGGGTCGTCTTGGTCGTACCTCGGTCTCCTTCGGACGCGAGTGAAGTGATGCTCTGCGATGGGATTGTAAGTGCTGGTACTCACGATCAGCGGATTTAAGTGTGTGACGGCAGAGTTGAAATAACGGCGGAAAGCTTTCTTCAGGTACTGAGCTATGGTCCTAAAACTGAGCTTTCTGGAACTCCGGCTCGAACGGGGTGAGCTTCGGACGCGTTTGAAATGTTCGATTACGTAGGAAGTCTCATATGAATATTGTGTTATGCTGTTATGTATATATATATATATATATATATATATATTATATTATATTATATATATCTAAACATATTTTCATATTTAACATTTATGTGTTGAAGTAACAGATAGGGTTTAGTTTAGCTCACGTAAAAAATAGGTGTAACAAAAATAGCTAAACAGAATTGGTAAAAGCGAAAATTAGCGTGCGGGAGATGCTCCTATTAATTGGGCACATTAATCTCGTACCCGGAACCGATTCCTTTTCACGAACAGTTCCAAACAACCGAGTGTAGCCAAATATCGATAATTGCTTGATACGTGGACAATGTGGGCTGCGAAGATATATGATTTTGTTTAATATTACTAAAAGAGCAAAACTTGCTTGTACGAGCTTACTTGCCCGTAAACTGGCTTTCAATCGCAGTTCCGTTTACGCAGTGCTTACTATATATCAGGTCTTCAATGTCATATATATGCATGTATATATTTTTTTTTGTTAAAACGACCTACATAACATTTTAAGTCCTTATGTAACAAATAGACAAACTGTATATTACTAAAAAAATATATTTAATCAATCTAACCTAATTACATTTAATTTAGATAAGGCCCATTAGTACTTTTTGTGATTGCGCTCATACTAGAGGCATAACCTAATAATTTATCGACAGGTCCCGTGTCAGTAGATACTCACATTTAAAAAAAAAGCCAATGCAGTGTAGGTCCTTAGATTGTTACCGTCGGTTTTAATAGGCGGAAACGGACGCGTATTATCACGGTTCCCCGATTTTGTCGCGTGCGCATAAAGTACGTTAATATCTCGCCCTAAGAGGAACTTGTCAAGTTATATGTATATATCGAAGTGTAAGTTCAAGTGGTAGTAATCTTCAAACTTCAAAGTTTAATCCCTTTATTTGAGGTTATTTATTTATTGTACTTAAGAAAATTCTTATAAAACGTATGTCCATATTTTAATTTTTAGGAATAACGTTTTAATCGTTATCCTTTTTAAGCATTTTTGAATGAACATTTATTGGTGTCCAGTTATATTGGTATTTACTAACTCCTCTTATAATTATGAACAATTAACCAAGAGCTCTCATAAGAAACGTAGCTAATCTTTTAAAAATACTAGGTCTAAGTACACACATGTCAAAAGTAAGAAGTAATACTTGTTTATCAGGTTATTACATATGAAATGAGCGTGTTATATAAAAAATAAATATTTAGCGAATTGAATTATGTATCATTATATCTAGATCTATCTATATTTATGCATCTATAAATATAGTGCATAGAGATATATAAATATATATATATATATATATATATATATCTTATACTTCGCACAGTTTATAGGTAATTCGTTCCTGAAAAAATTTTTGGAGCGAGAATGAATTAAATCTTTTAAAGCGGTTTGGCCTGCCTCTTCAGAATTGTTTTTTTTCCATTCAAGAAATTGTCCAAATTCCGAAAAAAACCGTCCGTCATGAACTATGGGGTCTAGCATTGCCATGAAGCAGCAGTGGGCTAGAGCAATTCATCAGTCTCGGTTTTTTAACGGCTAAGATTTCCCATCATGTTTTGCAATTGTTGATAATACCGATCTGCAGTAATCGCCTGGCCAGATCTTAGGAAGCTGTTGTGTATGACACTAGCATTCGTCCACCAAACACTCACTAATGCCTTCGCTTGGCACAGGATTTGGCCGATTCTCCTGGATTCAACCACTGTGATGAGCATTTTCGATTGTCTTACAGTATCCATTTTTCATCAACGATAAGATTCAAAATTCCCTCGTTGTTGTGTCGGTGTTTAATATAAGGCAGCACTCAATGCGTGTTTGTTGATGTGATTCACTCAATTCATGCGGTACCCAATTTATTTCAAGTGAATTAAAATTGTTTTATCACTCACACCGAAGCCTGCCGGTAAGTCTGACATGGCTTGCGATGGATCCGCTTCCAGGATCACTTATAATTCTTTACTGTCAACTTGGGTCTCCAGCCGTCCGCGGGGTTTGTTTTGGAGATCAAAATCTCCAGAACGAAAAACTTTTTCGTGCTTTATTTTACAGTAGCTTCCCCATACACATCATAAATCCTTCGAGCTGTTTCTGCAGCGCTGGTGCTACGGTTGAATTCACATTTGTAAATAACGCAATATTTCAAGTTTTCCATTTTGTCAAAGAAATCACAAATGGCGTGAAAACAAATGAATCAAAAAATTCGATACACAAGCCTAAATCTGAAATACATTTGAATTTTGAATTTCTAACCAAACGCCAGATTATTTTGAGAACAAAATTTCCAGTTCGACAAAACGCTAATTTCATGTGTAAGGACCTAATATTATAAATATCTCCAATTTCATTGGTTTTATCATTAAAATATCAGTGTAAAATAGCACCATAACGTTAGTGTGTTTTGTCTAGTGAATGTAGCAATCCGGAAACCTTTATAACGGGTGATGAGGAAATAGAAGAAAAATTCCGTTTTCTCTTAATACAATAAAAACCGTTTCACACAAACAGAATGAAGACAAAAAAATTATTAAGGCCCCATTGAAGTATGTAAAACATTCTTGTTTTTGTGACTATACGTAATGTAGAGGTTGATTGAGAAATACAACAATTATTTGAATATAATGAGCCTACTGAAACATTTGTTCGTATCTCTCAATATCTGTCCAATTCAATGCGAAAAAATATTTCTTTATTAAGAAATGTTCGTTTTCGGATCAGAATTTGTTTTATGTACCTACATCCCGTGTCTACAACACTGTATGAAAGCCTTCCACTAATATTATTTTGCACTTGCATTACATCGGATTAGCGAAGGGGGCGGTGGATTAGTGCCTTTGTGTTACTTACGGTACTATCACAAATCCGATGCAGGGTATGTCATCAGGTAATCCGATATCGCCGAAAATTGACGAGAACATCACCATTAAATCTTTTTACTTTATGCTGGAACGAGGAGTTTTTCTTTCTTACTTTATCATTTACTGCAATTGGTTTAAAAGCTTTAAGCTTAAAGCTTTTAGTTGGATAGGTGACCCTATTCACATAATTGCCTAACTATGTATTGCTAAACCTAACAAATTCTTTAAGAATGGTAAATTCATTCCCCGTATGAGCGCTTCACGCAGTTGACGAAAGCTTATTTACACAGCTTTACACAAACCGCCTCTCTAGAAATGGCAGATACTAGGTATTAGTCGGTCGCTTGCCTCCAGTATGGTTTGTCGGATTTTTTTTTTTTAAATAAATACAGGTTTACTTTTATTTCCTTTAAGAATTGATGAAAGCGTGGTAAGTTTTCATTTAAATTTACAATTATCTCTTTTACTCGTTTCGACACTTTCCCCGGGTTTCAAACCCAGTAATCTCGAGTTCAAGGAACGTTTTTGCTCACACGATTTTTAAATTACATTGAGAGTAACAAACCAGCACACAGTTCACCTGATGGTAAGTGGTTCCTGCGGCCCATGACATATGTATACATTCATCCTTGACAAGGAATCATAATGCAGATGCGTTGTCGTTGAGGACTGAGATAAAAAGCCACATCACCAGTAATAAAGGTCTCCGGATTCCTGCACTCACCAGACGAAACATGCAGCATTACGATGCTATTTTACGCTGGTAGTCTGTGAAGGCGTGGGCCTACCCCAGTCGAACTGAACCATTCATTCTACAGCTAGAGATAAACTGTAGTGTAGCTCTACCAATGTCAAAACGACAGTGACTCTTTTCAAATTTACTTCAGTTTTAATTTCAATTCATTTTCATTTTATTTCAATTTTAATTTTATACCATCTATTACCTAAGAATACCTATTTAGTAACATAGAAGTAGATGTAACATAAGTAATATTAAAATTGCAAATGCAAAAATTCTGCATATTATAAACTTAGGTTTTATAATCACAATCATATATATCATATATCATCAACTGATATAACATACTTTTGTAATGGTATTGACGATAAAGCTAACAACTTTTCTACTTTTCAAGTCAAGTCTCCGTAGATAATTGATAGGCGATCAGGCGATAGTTCAATGACCTGCCGGCTTTTAGAATTTAGGGGAGGGTCCGAAAAATGCATAAAATATATTTTGAAGCTTTTTTCAACATTCTATAAAGGGTGCATAATTATATTCTGATTGACGAGAATCAGTCAAGTGAATATTTTTTTCAATAACATTAAAAGCTTAATCTTGGCGTCTGATATTATAATTATTAAATGAAATCTGTCTTGGATATGATGCTTATTATAATTTGTAACGCCATTCTATCTGTGCATCTACATTAATTAACTAATTTCCTAAGTTTTTTCTAAGAACTCTTATCTATTTATGTGTAATATTTCCATTGAACAGGACAACTGTCAACAAGTGTAATACAACTAACTCGTCGTCACTTTTCCCACTTTCTGCTTTAAATTGATATCGGAATGTAGCATAAGATATAAGGGATAATATGAATACCGAACTCTAAGAACCCGAAATCAATATTTAGTGTTTTGAACAAATAGCTTGAGGTGGTGATCGGATTCCCTCCTGTGTGCTTCACCTACAAACAGATAAACTGAGCGTAAATCCATGCAGACTTCTCAAGCTATCGATATATTTACCGTACAAAAATTTATTTAAGCTATAAGAATTGAGCTTTTTGATCTGTTTTCATATCAAATCAAATGTTTTTATTTAATATAGAGACACCACACATATTTATTGTCTGTCCTGTACCGATTCGGAAAAAGATAAGAATAACCGGCGAAAGAAATTGACAATTTTTTTTCTCTTTTTATATATATATATATATATATATATATATATATAATTTACTTTAAATTTTACTTACAACATTTTAATATGTAACATGCGGACCAGTAGCCTGTTTGACCCCCCGCCCCCGGAGCCGTCCCTTCAGTCGCCTCTTATTCGTCGATGGAGAAGCATGTGCGCTTGTTTCCAACAAGTTCTAGCTAATTCCGCGCCTCGTTTATAATATCGCCAAGTTCACTTTTTGTTTTGTTTTTAGTTTTAAAGTGATGGATATATCTCGTGATTTGCTATAGTGTACACCGTGTCTGATCAAGAATTGAAAAGTGTGTTTTGTGTCGTGTTTGTGTTTTCAACGTCTTTTCTTGTGACAGAACGGATGTATTGAATGTGTTCTGAATTTAAACAACGTTATGCTGGCAAATCTATCGTTACCTGAGGATATCTTGATTTAATCCGATATTGTTTGGTACGCTGCCGAATTGGAAATGTGAGTTTAATTTTATAAGTTAGATACCAATCTTTTCTATTAGTAATACAATGATCTATATGTTAATGTTGATTTCCAGCACACGCTTTTTGAGTATTGCGTATTTATTTTATTTTTTATATGTATGTCATGTGATAAATAATTTAGACACCTTGATATTACCGCCACTTATCAAAAAATCTTCGTAAGAGCTTTATCCTTGAACCTTTAAATGTAACGTTCAATATTAATGTAGTCAAGAGACCGATATTTGAACTATATATCTACATTATAAATTACAATCTTGTGCCTGGTATATTTTTATTTGAAATCGTTAAACACAAATCTAATAATGTCGTTGGTGTCTTTTACTTGAGCATCAAGCATGCGTACAAATCAAAAAACAATCTCCTTTTTTAATTCTTCTTAAGTTATTTTGTAGAATAAGTAATTTATTATTTTTATGTAATTACTATTAAATCATAATTTTAAATAGTTATCGAGAGGTTTTAAAAAAGAAATATTGTTAAGGTAACCTACAAGCTACCTTATAATATTTTATAATTTTTTTTTTAATTATATTTTATTGTATGGAATGTAAGGAAACGCTTAAGGCGGCAATTTAAAAGCTTCCTTGAGGTTATGCTTATTGTAACAAAAGCAAAACAACAATAATCTTATTGGAGAAAACCCGCCCCTTGGATAATATACGACGGTTATCTTGAACCGAGGGTAAAGGTAGGTGGGATCAGGTGCAATCTTCAACATCTGCGGACTAACCTGTATGTTTAAGAGGTTGTTTAGTTGAAAAGGAATATGCCAAAAGAACGTCGTATTTGAAACGATAAATATAAAAGCAATGATTTTATTGTTTATGTGCAGTAAAAGAAAAATTTATTTCTAAATATATTATATATTAAACTGGTAAAATTGCACTTGTTTTAATAAATTTACATTATACGGCCTCGTGGTCTATTTGACAGAAAATCCTGCTTCTGTTGTACGACACTGGGTTCAACCCGCGACCAAAAGGTAAAAAAACACAATATTATTATGTTGGACAAAAGATTGGGTCTGAAGTGTGTTCTTTTGTATCCACAACATTAACCGAATCTTATATCGCACATTCATAACATCGGATTAGTAACGGAGTGAACAAGTAAATACCTCTCTGTTTGAAAGAATACTTGCGGCACTTTGGATATAGCCTGCGCAGTTAACCTGCCTGTTAATGATCAAAGGACATTGCCGTGGTAGAAACCGAGCAGTAAGCTATCATTTGAAGTTTAAATAAATAACCTCAATACAATACAATCCTCTAAATTTTTTTATATATATTAACGTAATTAATTACTAATAAATTTTACATTTTTATATAAATATATATATATTATACGATGATTTCTGTATAAAACTACGTGTCATGCTGTCATGAGGTTTTAGTCCATTTGGTGTCCGTTATATACGTTCTTCAGTGTATTGTATAAATTAATACGTAATTTTGCATTGCGTGAGTAAGTCAATAGTTTCTGCTTAGTTAAGTTTGTCGTCTGCGTAAATTAAGCATTCAGGTAATATCAAGTTAGAAATGCTTGATTACGATCAAAATATTACTGCGGTCTAACCATTGTATTGCGTGTACTGACCTCTCAAGGCCTGTGTAGCGTTAGTTACCTCAGTGTTGCAAAGGTCATGTAATTACGTGAGTACTAAACGTATATCATAATATAAACTGAAATAAAATAAATGATATTCAGGAATACAAGGATCTTTGAGAAGGAAATATATCACTAATAGTCAATACCACAATTTTATTATAAATAGGATTCTATACATATCCTTTTTCAGAGAACGAGCATATAATTAGAGGATTTAGGAATGGAGGCATAATCCTCTACGTTAACATAATGCAGTTTGTAATACTTACGCAGACATTGGAATATTTTAAGAACAGAACATATTTCCTGAAGATAATTTTAAAGCCGTAACACGTGGTAAATCTGCATCTTATATTCCAAAAACAATTTTCTTTAACTCTATACTGCCGGTAGATTTAAATTTGCTCCCTTAATATCAGACTTGTTACGTGCCCTTGGTCAAAGGAAAAATCGGTCCCGGATCTACCCAGCTTAATTTCTTTGATAAATTATTTAATAAATATAATTTAATATATGAAAAGGAAAATATAAATGAATCTATGATGCCTTGATATCCATTGCTAATTAATATCGTCCCTAAAATAAGTGAAACAAATATAACTGTTGAAGTGCCCTATAATATTAGTAGAAAATCTTTGTAAGGAATTATTTCCTAATACCTTAAATGTTCAAAACTGTCTATCCCAAAAAGCAAAACGATTAAATACGAGTATATAACATTAATGAATTATTTTTAATTGACATTTACAAGTACACAAATACATCTTTTAAATACATCTTTAACGGTTATAAAATGGATTGGTAAATTTTTATTTTCTTTGTACATGTTATATTTTATACATCTTTGTTCAAACATGAGTATACAATCAAAATTTTATTGCCACAAATAAAACTATAAACAACTAATTTATTCACAGTGAATTTTAATACGAATAATAATTTATTAGGGACGCCCATGAAATCAAAAATAACAGGTTTTCCTCAGTTTAAAATTAATTGCTTCCTCCTTTTCTCAGAACTAAAAAGGTTAGCATCGCCTTTGTGAAACTGATATTTAAATTGAAATTTGTTTAGATTCTGTTATAACACTTTATTACCTATTAGGGATTATAACTATAATTAACTTAGGGGATCTTACTCAATGTTATATACATAGTAACTAACAGTTATATAAATATTTTATAGTATATTAATTTTTCTAATATTAATTAAAAAAGAGATTGGCTGTATAATATAATATATTTCAAATAGTATTTTTTGGAGATTGCGCAAAAGACATACATGTATAATATTACTTTTGTGTTAATTTAATCTTGTGTTTAAAAATTAAAAACTGAAATAATGGCAGTTGCGTAAACTTGCGTTTCAATTTTTTTTTTCTTATTCTATTGTTTTACACTGAAAATGATCAACTAACAATCGAAAAAACTAAGTACTTTGAATGCGGACGATTCAAAGTAATGCGCCAACGTTTTAAATAGTATTATTTCGAAATCGAGTACACAACATTGAGTACGGAGTGCGAAAACAAAAGAGCAGTATCGACCAAACGCAAAGCGAGAGGGTGGGCGCCACCCTTCATGAGTCATGAAGCAGGACCCTTGCACGTAGGTATTGCGGTCCTAAGCACTCGGAACGGCATGCACTCTGCGTATATATTGATCCGGGAGTTTTTGACCCTCTAATGTAGAACTAACTTACGCTTACTTCTTTTTTCAAGACAGAAAGTAATATTCGTCATGACATATAGATATTTTGTAATCCAGAGTAGCTTTGGTAAATTAAAAAAAAAATTTATGACAGTAATTTTGTTATATATATACATATCCATATTGGAAATAATATTCTTTAGCAAAATATTATGATATGTATTACCCCACAGGGGTAGGGGCTATTTCCATAAATTCAACTCAAAATTTTATATTTTTTTAGCACACAAGCAGTTGTAAAAGACGCGATAAAGATTAAAGCGTTTACTGTACAAAGCACAATGCACAACCATACATAACGAATTTGTACACATTAGTACTTTTGTGCGTATCCTAAACAAGTTCCCCCTAACACGGGTCGTAGGGAACCCGCTCAGTTATGAGTGAAATCGGCATTAGCAACGGTTGGGGGAAGAATTGCTGGCTTCGTGAATAAAACAGTGCCATCTGTATGCGGCTCGTGTTACAGCAGAAGTTGTAAAAAGTTTTTTTTTTTATTTGAAGAAATTACTGATTGTGTACATCTGTCTTCTATCGATTTCGTTGAAGGGATTCTTTTGAATTAATTTATATCAGTGTATGGTGATAATGTCCTCCTGGTGTTCTGGCCTACGGTCCTTGTTTCTGCACCGATGAACACAGTTTAGAATACAAATGTCACATAACTCATACAATTGCGTCTCATGACGCTCTTGTATACAACAGATTAGGAGATCTGTTAACCTATAATTGCTCCTTAAAGTCGTTAAAGAGGAAAGTGGATTTAAAAAATCTACTAACAGCTAATATATATTTTTATCACAACTAGATAGAGCTCGATTACTACCCGATCCTGACAAAAGGCGATGAAGCCATAGATGGTAAACGCACTATCTTAATAAAAGCCTTGCCTAGCCTTGACGGCATCCTATGTTATATTCTCATGAAAATAAAGACAGGTAAACTAATGAATAGTGTTGTTCGTATTAGGAAATAGGAGACAAATCGCTTCGTTCTTATGCAAGGAATAGTAATAATATACAATGAAGGAATGGAGTCCCGCCGCACGTCCGGGTTCCGATAATGTAACGGAAATGAAGGAATTAAATCGGGACATTCCGAGACAAAGTTTCCAAAATGTATCATAGAGATACGCCAAGAAGATACGCTACGCTTTCATCTTATAAACATAAGTAAAAATCTAGTGAATTGAAAATTAATAGTTTAATAACTTAAAGCGTGATAAACTTTATTGCTAATGAATGTACATAAATATAAACCTCACAACAATCCGCATTCTATAACAAAACTTTCAACAATATTTTGACTGTCTAACTTAGATTCAAAGGGAGCTATTTAAAATTGCCCTCCATTTATGTCAGTTTTGTTAAACTTCTTCTCATCCAGAAAACTTTGCCAAGAACTTTTGGACAATTCAGCGAAATAGCCGACATCTCCTCACTTAATCCGAGATCCGAGTGGAAGAGCCTAAATTACTTTGCATTTCGTATTACGCTACTCCTGAGGCCTGTTATGAAATTCAGTGTACGGGTGTTATCATTTTTAATGCGCCCCGTGCATGCAATTACCACCTCTGTATATAAATTGAGTATTTTGTTAGAAAAATCTTTTATTCATATAAAAATGCCAAAATCTATCTTAAAAATTCTTATATGTCATTAGATAATAAAACATTTCCTTATAGTATCTTCGTAAATCGCCGGCACCCAGTAAAATCGGAAAAAGTCAATTTGTGTGACTGATAAAACATAACAACAATTAATATAACTGAAGTACCCAATTAAAGGCATCCCGTCTCGGTCCTCATGGTCCACGAACCATGTGCATCTTGAATCTTTGCTGTTTTTTATAATTGGCCGCAGTCATCCCGTACTATCAGGTGAACTGAGTTATCTATTATCATCTATCTCTAATATAACAAATACACATAATAATTTAAATAGGATATGATCTACTATGTAATATCTAATTATTGATGTTCTTACGTAATATGTTATAACATGCAACGTTATATATAAGTTAATATCAATGGTCCGACAAGGCTACAGTTATATTGGTTGCGTGAGCAAAGAGCATGCTTCAACGTGGCGCCTCCTTTTGACACATTATCTGATTAGAGTACAGTCATACATGTGTACGATTTCGATAACCTTATCAGGACGATATATATACTATTCATGATTTTTTTAAGTAACTATTATGTATGAAATAACAATAATTATTCTATAAGTATTGCCGTAAAACACGCTAAATCAGCGATTCTGAAATAACTCTGAAAAATCATAATTGCTTAATTTGTTATTCAAACTGAAAAATTCATTTCTTGGTAGAACCATGATGCAGGTAGTTTCTAGCAGAAACACGAGAAGGACTCTACAGTTTCTTATGGTGAGGAGTATTGATCCGAGGATCCAATTACAGTTAACGAGGCATCCCATTTCAGTCCTCGGGGTTAACAGTACATGTGCATCTAGAATATTTCTTAAGGATTTAAGAAAGAATTGGAAATGTCATGGGCCAAAGTCATTATTTACAATCAGGTGAACTGTGAGTTCATTTGTCACTCGTAATGTTGGGGTTAAAAACTCTGCGAGTTGGTCCACTATGATCTTCGATCATTTAAGCCCAATTATATGTTTTTTTTTTAAATGTAATTTGATGGATTGTTTTATTTTTGGTTACAGGAGCGAGAGGTGGTGAATTATTAAAGATTTCTGCAATTGAAGGTAATATAAAATGTAAAAGGTAGTATAAAATGTCGACAACTTTTTTTTTAAGTTTACATTATTAAAAATATTACATTATATTTTTACAGTGGTAGTGCACTGCACTCTAACTACTGTTTGTTTTTAGCTGCAGAGTGAATGGGTCAGCTCGACTCGGGTAGGTCCACGCCCTCACAGAATAACAGCGTAAAATAGCAGCGAAATTGTATATATAACTCTATTAAAAGTAAAGATCGTGTTCTCGTGGATGGTTAGTATACGTTAAAAGTTGAATGAACCGTAATGGATTCCTAGTATTCGTTGCTATTACGCGAGAAAATAAAAACTAATTTTCAAGTTAAACATTCCTAATACTTATTTTTAACTTGGGTCACGAATAGCACTTGCCAGCGTTTTAAAGTATGGAGGTTTAAATGTTATTAAAACATTTAATACGATTTTTACAATCTAAAAATATTTTGAATTGAACAGGTTCTCTATATACTTTCTACTTTTCAAACTGAATTTAAACTGAATACGCAATGGTGACGTTATTTAATAGTCAGTGTGCAGGGCTACTGATTCACGGATAATTGGTTCCATTCCCGTAAAGTTATGTAAAAAGTGTTGTATAAATAAAGTTCAAAAACGAGCAGACAGTTCAACTGATGGTAAGTGCTGACTGAAGTCCATAAATACCGATATCTATCTTTAACAAAGAATCAAGATGCACATGCGTGGGCACTCGTAAGGACTGAATTGAAATGCCTCGCCAATCAGTAACTTAATTTGCGCGTCCCTATATACACCTTTTGACAATGGTAGAGCTACACTGCAGACCGGGGTAGTACCATGCCCTCACAGAATAGCAGCATATAGTTGCTGTGTTCCGGTTGGTGAGTGCAGGGATCCGGAGACCTTTATTACTGGTGACGAGGTTACATTCCTCAACCTCACCTCAATCCTCAAGGGTCCTGCGTTATGATTCCTTGTCAAGGATGAATGTAGAAGTCATGGGACGCAGGAATCACTTACCATCAAGTGAACTGATCGTTTGTTATTCTCAATGTAATAATAATAAAAGAAAACAGTAGCGTTACCCTGCTATTGGATGCTGTTATTCTCTCAGGACGTGGTTCTTGCTTGGTCAACCCCATTGATGTTGCAATTTCAAACCGTCTACAACCACCGTCTAATACCGATATTTTTTTTAAAATTTCTAAACAGTTTTCTTTATCTGCTAAAAGTTACATAAATTAACAATTAAAATTAAAATTAACAATCCATTGGCATCGGCATCGGGGTCGACACTCGTGTGCCTCGTGTACTAAACTAAAACTAAAGTCGAGCGACCGAACACTAATCACGATTAAGCACAGCTCCATTCCCAATAACATAATTTGCATGGTTGTTCCGTACAATAGCATCGGGCAGTTTTTCCTACCAACCGCATAGGGATGGACAAATAGGAATAGAAACCTGTGTTTCGCTGATAATATTTATAACTGCGATGGCTATATTATATATATGTAGATGACATCCAAAGGACACTAAGAAGGAAATATTTTCCCCGATTGATTCAACCAAAATTTATCATCAATTCAATGTATGAGAATAGTTTGTCAAATCCAATTAAGATCGATATTCCGACTTAATATGAGATTCAATTTTTTTTTTACAAATTTTACTCTTTGTTGTTCTACTGATGAGAAAATAAATTGAGTTAAACCAAGTGATTAAATATAAAACGAATTACTTATTCAACAAAAAGTGTTTGGAATTAAGAAATATCCTCTGAAATTAAAGTAATTTCTGAAAAAATAAAATGTCTACGTACTCGTACTCGTATAATATACGCCATAATCGTAATATATAAATAACCCCTATTTAATAAAGAGGATTAAATTTTAAATTTATTCAAATCCTTCATTAAATTTATACGACTTAACTAACTTACTAACAATCTTTGCGAGGTATTCATTGTACAGTCACCTGCAATAACATTTATATATTGAATTTCGCTATCGTAATTTAAACCTTATTTCGATGAGATTACCGATAATTTTCATTACGGTATTTATTACATAATATATACATGTTAATGCACGTATCCAAGTGTACATTCAAATCGAGCTTATAGAAATTATTCAAATGAGTTGTTAAAATACGTACGTATGTGGCATGTCCACATGATAATGCCAGTGAGGCGAGCGATCTCTTTGCATATTATTTGCTGTTAAGGGTAAAATAAACAAAGTCGAGGACTGACGGAATATTAATTGTGTTATTTGCATTTCTCATGTGGAAATTATGTTGGCTCTATTTTGCAATCATATATATAAATATGTGTATGTTAAATGACCGCTCCTAATTCTTATTCGTATCCCGCATTTCTTTGTTATATTTGGGTAACTTTAATTAATTATTTTTAACGTTATTTGTTATAAAATATAGATTATACCTGTTGATCAGATAATTTATATAATATAATTTATATAATTTATATATATATATATATATATATATATATATATATATATATATATATATATATATATATATATATAAATATATATATATATATATATATTCATTTATCTAAAATCATACATTTAAACAGAAGTGTTACAAGTAAGGTTCTAAACTAAAAGCGGTTTAAGTTATCATTCAAGCGTTTTAATATTAAGTATTTCCTTCTGATACCGTGATTACCGGTTGCAATCGTTTTTAGCATGATTTGAATGAAGTCTTAAATAGTAATTTTAAGTATGCCGTCCCAAGCAGCCAATACTGCACTTCAGAGGTCTGCTACTGATCCAGGGTTTGGTAGGTTGCAATCTTTCTATTAAGCAAATCCCAGATGTGTATTATGGAATATAAGTCCGTGCTGTGAGCTGGTCAGTCTAGTTTTTGCATATGGTGACTATCCAGAATTTTTTTTCCTCCACACAGTGTATACGTATCATGCACCAGAAAAACCTGGTTGTCTCCGATGAGTAAAGCATTACGTGCACCCGGAAAAGAGAAGCTCCTCGATATATTATTTTCCAGTCAGTCGATTGTCGACAATAACTAGCCGTGTAACGGCACCAGAACTTATTCCCCCCTTATACAATTATGAAGCTTCTATGGAATCTAAGAGTTTCTGTGGTGGTAATAGTTTAAAACCATTCCACTTTTTTTCTCCACCCTTATTCTACACCATCTGGAGTAACGTGCAATAACTCATCTGCGAGTAGTACACTCGCTCATTGCTCAAGCACGTGTTCTGCTGCGAAGTTGAGTAGTCGAGTTATTCTAGTATGAAGCAGTCGTCCCGGTCTGATGTGTTCCTAACGCCTCCAAATAATCCCCTTTAATATAAGTTTTTTTTTTATATAATCAATCAAGCAAAAATCAAATCAAAATCAAGCAAACGAGCAAGCGGCTCACCCTGTAAGTGATTACCGCTGCCCATGAACATCCGCAACACCGGAAGACTAGCAGATGCGCTGCCGGCCTTTAAGAAAGGTGTAGGCTCTTTTCTTGAAGGTCCCTATTTTTATGTCCCCTTAGTTGAATCGGTTCGGAAATACCGCTGGGAACAGCGGATTCCACAGATTAGTTGAGTTTTTTTAACAGTCATCAGAAACACTTCAACTTGTTATTGCAAAAGAGCTTGGTCAGGATTCCGTGCCGGTGAGTGTACACAGTACACACTTTTATTTTTTAGTATGTGCTGTCAATTTTTTTAAAAAAACTTGATACTCTGAGAAACGATGAGATTATCATCTAAATAAATTGTCTTTCGTAAGAGCACTTGAAGAATTCTGTCGTGTAATGACGGCGTAAGAGAACTTTTTAGTATTATATCCTGTTGGCGCTGTAAGGGTCAGCGCAGACCGAAACAGTGGCGGCGAAGAGAGCTTTTTTTTTTAATTACAATTGTAATTCAACATAATTTACTTCCCCATGCGACTGAAATTGATATAGCAAAATAAAATCTTACTTCTTTGAACCTCCTATTGTTGTTTTATTTCTTTATATAAAATTCTATCGTATTGAAAAGTTATTTATTATTAGTTATTAGAATTATCATCAAGTTTATCGCAGCTAGACGCAACTTTGTTGATCCGCCCTTACAATGAATAAGAGAAATTGGTATCAATAATTAATGTATACATAAATATATGTAGAATAATTTTATATTGTATTTAAGTTATGTAGAAATTATATATTGAAATAAAATGAAGTCGGAAAGCTTCAAAATAACTTCTAACATAAGAAATGAAAGTTTTTGAAAATACTACACATTCTTTATATTATGTTTAGATTCTAAAACTGGAAACTCTCTCTCAGACTCGATATGACTCGAATAGTATTATTATTAATATGAATTTTCGTTATAATTACGTTTACTATTTAAGACAATGTATGAATTAAACTATAAAATCTCGCATTTATGCATGTCACGCTCTCAGTTCCTTCTCATTTATAGATAAAATTAAGTTTAGATTGTTACTAAATCAATTTAAAAATTAAATATAAAATGAGAAGTGTTGTTAATATTTCTCCTAATGTAAATTTAATTTTAATTTATATAAATATTTCATTTTTACTTCTACATCTACAGGTTTCCCGCTGCCTCGCGCCATGTTTTCAAAATGGCGGAGTGGCGAACGAGACTCTTTACGACTTCCGTGAAAATTATTGCCATGCTGGGGCGTTAAACTTTTATATTACCATGTTGGTCCCATGTAGGGTGTTATAATAACATTATTACTGGAACAAGTAAGAGTTTATATTATTGTCTAGTGGATTATTTTAAAGAGAAATAATAGTTATAAATTGTTGACACCTAATAAGCTTTAATATGAAAGTAAAATGTAAGATATATTTTTTTACATGAAGGTGATCTTAAAAATAAATTTACCAAAACAAAAAGTTTTGATAAGTTACTTTACGCAAAATTACATTAAACAATAGATTGAAATGAGTCTTAAACATTGCAGTGATTAGCGTCACCCTAGTTTGTACTTCTTGCTACAATAAATACATACAAGTGTAGGTGCAGTTCAATAAGTAACTTCAATATTTTCAAGCTGATATGTAATAATGAAAGTTTTTTTCTATTCTTTTGAAGAGATTTCTGTTCACCCAAAGATACTTGACCACGTGATCACCTCTTCCCCATTAGACTTTCTAGATAGTTTTCATACAAACATCGATACTTATAGAATCAATTAAGAACCTACTCAGCGGGCCTCTCACTCTCGAGTCTAATTAGATAAAGCTGTAGAGATCTCTGGACCAACAGCAATACTCACATAAAAAAAGAAGAATCAATTTGTAATAGACTTTTCACCCATGTGTATATCCATCTGGTCATATCTTCATATATCATAATGATGTCTTCTGGTTACCTAGCGCGGAATATTGTATTGTGCTGTAAATAAAATCAGCTTGACCGGAGCAGGACCACGCTCACACGAATAACAGCGTGAAATAGCAGCATAACGCTGCTGTGTTTCGTCTGGTGAGTGCAGGGATCCGGAGACCTTTATTCCTGATGACGAGACATTCCACCTCAGTCCTCAAGGGTGACAACACATCTGCATTATGATCCCTTGTCAAGGATGAATGTAGATGTCATGGGCCGTAGGAATCACTTACCATCAGGTGAACTATGCACTCGTTTGTAACTCTCAATGTAACAAAAAAATATATTCTAAAAGCAAGTTACTACTGTCATTATAAATAATAGTATAAACATTTGTTATCAACAATCAAAAAGGCAACATATGAAAGGGTTTTAAGTAAATAGATGACAAGGTTTTAATACACACTGTCTGGATAAACAATCTAAACTATATGTTATATGACTAAACTAATCCACAGTAGCCATCACCAGATGCGAGACCGTACCGGAGCACGTTTGTGTTCTGCATTGTTAATCTCACACGACGCGACCACGAGTGAGTGTGGGCTAAATATTTACCTGTGTATGATGTCGCCGACAAATCGATTTTGTGATACGTTACTTGGTGTTACTTTCTCTCGACGTACTGACTAGTTTATAGAGATATAGTTATCTCGCGTTCACTGTCTAACTTATATATATATTTATTCTGATAACTATGTATAAGCTAATCAAGTAATACTAAACTATTAAAAACCTTACAATAGCTGTGATAGTGTTAACAATAGTAAATATTTTATGTATGTTGGCAGTTCACAAATTAGACTTAATTTATTAATATGGTAAATTATTCTTGTCATTGTTTGTTATATGTTTAATTATGTATTGTCTATATGTACATACACTACTATATAATATATTTATATAGTAGTGTATGTATATATAGACATATAAACATCCTTTTTAACAATGTATGCACTACACCTACAACAATGTCTCTTACGGGTTGACTGGTAGAGAATGCCTTAAGGCATTAAGTTCACACTTTGCATCGCTTTTTGTAGGTGTGACCAATAAAATTTAAATAAATTAAAAAATCACGGAGCAGCTAACTGCAGTATATAGTAGTATATGTTGTTTCGTATGATGAAAGAAAGAAACCTACATATGTCGACGAGATATTCTATATCATTATTTATACCTCATCTAGATTGAATATGTGTGTTGGGCAACAGGAATCACATTACATCAGATGACGTATTTGTTGGTTTAGTACACGTAAAACGTATAATGATTTTTGTATATTATAATATTTTATTTTTATATACTTATTATATGGTGTCTTATTCTTTTTTTATTACATTGAAAGTAAGAAACTCGCACACAGTTCACCTGATGCTAAGTGTTTGAGTGCCTGCGGCCCATGACATCTACATTCATCCTTGACAAGGAATCATAATACAGATGCGTTGTCACCCTTGAGGACTGAGATGGAATGCCTCGTTACTAATAATAAATGTCTCCGGATCCCTTCACTCACCAGACGAAACACAGCAACATTCTGCTATTTTACGCTGGTATTCTGTTAGAGCGGGGTCCTACCCCGGTCGAGCTGCCACATTAGTTCTACAGCTAGAAACAAACTGCAGTGTAGCTCTACCACTGTTAAATTCTTAATCAAACTGGAGTATATAACGTTAACCTTGTTACGTTTTTTTTGCATGTTCACCTTAACGTGTAATTCTGACGTATAGTGTATTTTTTGTGTAGTACCGTGAGATCTTGGAACACGGTCCACCTAATGATATATCGTCAATATTCTGTCCTGTGGTAGCTTAGTGTCAGGGCGTTCACTTTTAACGTCACAGTATTCTAGCAACCTTAGTTCACTTCCTATTGTGAGGAAATCTACCTCTGTATCAAACAAATAACCAAAAGATGTAAAACATATGATTTCTAATAGTATTTAGATTAAATTAACTTATTTTTACCGACGTTATCACGCCTCGAGTGCTTTGTAGCATTAACGGAGCCACGGAGTAGTGGAGTTTTTGACGCTCTAATCCATAGCAAACCGGCTATCGTCTTTTTTTTATTGTCTTTCGTCCGATCTGTGCAGTAAAAGAGATAGTCTGTTAAATTACGTTTATTTCATAAAAAGAAGATCACAGTAAAACTGTCCAATTGATTATGCTCCAATGCTTTCTCTAGAGAGAGTTGTATTATGTGTTGCATATGCAGTCGGATCTATGTAAACTAGATGTAATGCTTTTTTATTATTACCCAGTCCATTGAAAGAAAACGTTAATTTTTCTTTGATAAATCCATTAGAAACCCAAACCCAATGATTCCAAGTTTAGTGTTAGAGCCACAATGCAACTAGTTTCTATCTGGAATATGGACGGGTCAGCTTGATCGGGGATCACGCCCTAATAAAATACCAGCATAATGCCCTTGTATTTCATGTGGTAAGTGAAGGGAACACAGCTAATGTTGCATTTAATCTCAGTCCTCAATGGAGACAACGGTATGCTTTTTGAATATTTATTGCGCATAGAAACAATGGGCCACAACTGTCACTTACTAATAGGTGAACTGGACGCTCGTTTATCAACCTTAATATTAAAAAATAACTGAAGTTACCTACAATGTCTTGATAAATAAAAATCTTTCTACCTTAAAGGTAGAAGTGCTCGTAAATTAAGCTCAAATTCACGTATGGCACGCATAAACACGGTTAACATGCAATTATCCCATCAAATACAGCCGTAAAACTATGTTATTGAAGCAGTTCACTCAGAGACACGCACATCGACAGTAAAATTGTGGATTTGTATTGACGTAATGAAAATAAAACATCTTGAGAAAACCTCCATGTTTGAGAATAAAACGTATATTATATACGCAGTTACCTTTTTTTCACATGATGTATCGAATAAACCGAACGTAAGTACGGTGTGTAGTGTTTGTCATCCACTGTTTGATATAAATTTCCCTGTAGAATGCTATGGAGCATGAAAATACACATTCTTCGACATATTGCAAACGCAATAAAGCTTTAGAAGGTAAGTATTTTAAAGTTCACTGTCTACTCAAATTCGATTAAAAACAAGCGAGGTTGTTGGATAAAAACAAAATAATTAAAATATTATACTATGGACCATCCCTTCTAACATACTAGTTGAGTTTACTCGATGTCGAGCGGATTGTGTAAAATTACTTATGCATCAAAAAGCTTTGATTACATAGCTTCTTGTAGTTAGAAAGTTATTTACAATATATTATATTTTAAGTTTATCAATATCTTTAAATGATTAACTATAAATAGTATCAGATTCTTCTTTTCGTTATTAATTATTTATTTTTTTCTATTTAATATATTTCACAAAAATTTATATACCATTTAAATTAAATTATATATATTGATTAATTTAAATGGTCCATCTTTCTCGCTATCGTTTTAATTTCTACCAATTTATAAAAGTTACTTCTTGTCAGGTCTACTGATAACTTTCCGCTTTGAGAAGTTTCCAAGCACTTAGCATAAATTGAAATAATTTAATTCAGTTATTACATTTTGGAAAGGTGAAGGAATATTTTACGACTGTGACAAATTTATAAGATTGTTTATTAAATTATTTATTTTCAAATTTAGACAAAAAGTAACTCGTAAAAATGAATCATTCAAGATATCTTCTATTTTTTTTTAATATATTTATAGAGGCTGTAATTTTAAATGGGGTTTAAAGTGTATTTTGATCACTTGATAGTACTGTAGACAATGTGTTGAAGTTAAGAATTGAACCATATCGCAAAAAAGAGGTGGGTGTTACTGTATTGCCGTAAATATACCGAAAATTTTGCTACCTTTTGCTTTGCTCTATTTTACGGTATGGGTATGTAAAAGCGGCCTTATTCAACGATTAGTTAAATTTCCTCGACCCAAAAATGGAAAAGTTGTCCTTTCCATTTTCATATCATTTTCTAGTCCATCATTTCGTCGTTATGATGGACTGCTGAGTCAATTTTTTTAATAGTGTTGATAAACGAGCTCAGAATTCAACATCTGATGGTAAGTGATAACTATAGCATAACATCTACATCCAATCTGAGCAAAGATGCACATACGTTGTCACCATTGAGGACTATTGAGGATAGATGGAATGCACAGTTACTTGTAATTAGATCTCCAGATCCCTACACTTAAAATGCGAAACACAGCAGCGTTATGATGCTATTTCAATCTCATATTCTGTGGAGGGTATGATTCTTGCCTGTTTGAGCTGACCCAAGCTGCAGAGTCGTTCTAGCACTACTCTTAAAAAAAATTCTGATCTAGTGATGTCAAAGTTTTCCTCTTGCATTTTACTTCTTCGTCCAGTTCTTGGCGCCTGCCAATCCTCACTTACTTTATATAAATGACTATGATGTAATGAATTAGAAAAGAAAATTTTAATTTTTCTAATCCGTACTACTTCTATCCAGGTATTAATTACATTAAGAGTAACAAACTAGTACACAGTTCACCTGATGGTAAGTGAATCATAATGCAGATGCGTTGTCACCTTTGAGGACTGAGATGAGATGCCTCCTCACTAATAATAAAGGTCTCCGGATCCCTGCACTCACTAGACGAAACACACGCTGGTATTCTGTGAGGGCGTTCTACCCTGGTCGAGCTGTCCCATTCATTCTGCAACTAGAAACAATCTGCAGTGTAGCTCTACCACTGTAAATAGTGTAAACAACAAAAATAATCCCTCTTTGTTTCATTTCGTTTTGGGAACTGACCGTATGTTTAATATATTTCACTCTTAGTTATGTGATGGTCAGGTTATTTAATCTGGTCACATTGATACTTTTTGTACAACCCACGACAAAATCTTAAGCGATTACCTTTGTGGCGCTGTCACTAGCACACACAATAGCGAACAAAAGCCGAAGGGTTTTCCACAGATCATATTTCGAATCCATTTTATTTTGGCAATATTATGTTTACTTTAAATGCGCAAAGTATTGTATTTGTTATTGATCATCGTCATAAAACAATAAGCGCACAGTTCATCTGATGGCAAATAATCATCTGAGCTTATAAACGTACATCCACATCAAATATTCAGGATACACGCTGAACTGTGATGGAATGAGGTTTTCCGTCTCAGTCTTCCAATAATGGGGTCTCCACTTCTTTACAATCCCCATTCGAAATACGGCAGAGTTATTCTGTTATTTCATGCTAGTATTCTGTGAAGGCGTGCTCCTCCCCATTCGTGTTGAACGATTTATGTATGCATATCAAGTGGACAAAGAAATGTCGATGAGAATATAATATGAGGTGGAAAGGTAATATTTCTTAAACTAATGCTTTAAATCAATAAAATCTGTACAATTTGATTAATTTTAAATCACACAACAATGTAGAGGCCATATTTCTGATAAAGTGTCAGTCTCCAGAGTTTTCGGGGAATGATAGTTGTGTTTGCCTTCTATGCCGCTGGTCAGTTAACCAACCTAATGTCATTTTATATATAAGAGATATGTTCTTATTGTGATAATAAATGGTCCATAACCTTAATTTTTAATTACTCTGCCACTCAATTGTCAGTACTGCCATTATTTAAGTTAAATGATTCATAAGTGCAATTCCTTTTTGTAACATAAATGAATTGCAATTACAAATCTACATATATTAAATAACTTCCAACACTGAAGCTAGTTTTTGACGCACAATTATTGTTGTATCTGCAATTTTAATGTAATATATAACGTAGTTTTTGTGATTGTAATTTATTTTTATTACATCGTCATAAAGTTATTTTGTATGCCAAATAAATATTTTGATCTTTCTTTCATTTTCAAAAGCCTTTTAAGTGAAAGCTTAATATTTTATTTTATATGGATATTCCCCACGCCCATTAAAGACAAACCCTACATTTAGCATACATCAGACGCCGGTTCGAAATCTATATTCTCTCTGACACCCGCTTATTATAATTCGAATGAATTCAAAAACTCGCAACCTTTTCAAAAAATTATTAAAGATGAACAAAAAATCAAACAAGAAAACATAAGAACAAAATCTCTCGCAGGTAAGCGGCAAAACCTACGGTTGAAAAAATTAAAGGAAATTATTAAGCTTACCATTAAATAAATTGCAGTAGCTGTGTTAAAATATCTCAAACCTACTGTTACTTTATATAGATAAATTTATAAGCGCTTTTAATCATTTGCAAAGGCCTTATGTCGAACTACCAAATCTATTATACAAAATCTCTTTATCTAAACCTCCGATGAGAATATTTTTGTTACATTTATGTACCGTAAAAAATGAAGTATCTGTTATATTAATGCAATATTATCAGAGGTACGGTCAGGTTTTTCGTAAAATTTAATGCACGCAGAATACTCGAGATTGACTCGTATTTTTCTATGTAGCTGGTGTCTAGTTGGTGTCTATCAAATATGCATCATTTTCTTTTATTTTCTATTATCTTTACAATGATCTATGACGTCTCAAACGTCGAAATGAATTAATTGTATCATTTTTATAGGACTTTGGATTTTTATATTTGGACTAAAAAAAAGATACGGTCCGGAGTTAAATTATAAAATCATTAATATTTAAAGTTCAGCAGAACTATTTGATTAGTCTCAAACTTTTTCAGTATTGTAAAATGTCGTTGAATTTACCCGCTAATTTGTTTTGAAGTAAATGTTTTTACTAACCGCTTTTACAGACAACTTTTTTTTCGTGTTTTACATCACTTTTAAGAATTTAGGTCTTGTTAAATCATTTAATGCATTCATTTTAATTAATTAATGTTTCAGTTTATTCGTAACAAAATATTTAAATCACTTATATGTAGAATGTGATAACTTGAAATAGTAGCGGCAAAATCCTAATTGTTTCTATCTGTGAAACTAAACGTAGTTGGAGTGGATAATGGTAATAGTAGTAATATTAAGAGTAATGCTAAGATTATTTTTTATTTAAAAAATAATCAGACCTAGGTAGCCGTAGTACTCCGCTAAGAAAAAAAACATGCTGGAGAATAACTGGGGAATGCTAAAATAAAAATATTATATATTTTAATTTTAGCATTCCGAATTTGAAATAGCCAATACTGAGGAACGGCAATTTCATAGGTAAAGACCTAATAATATATTGTCATATATCTGTTTTTATACGCATTAATTAGGACGGATTATCGACGTTTGATATTTAATTATGTTATAAGAGGTGACTAAGGAAAACAGTTCTCTCGATGATAAATGATTCTTGATTCCAAATCCACACACTTCCTCGACAATGATTCATAATGCAGATGAGCTGACTACACGAAGAATTAAGATGGAAAAATTAATCACCGGTAATAATGTTTGGTTTTTCATATAGATATAATTAACAATTAGATAGATATAATTTGTTTATAGATATAATTATAGATTTAATCAACAATTATAGCCATAATTTAACTCTGTTAATTCATAAATCATGTTCCTCCCCAATCAAATCGAACTATTAGTGCTACAGTTAGTTTAACTACGGCGTTACCACGCATAAAATTATCAATTTATTACGTTTATATATTTATTGTGATCGCAATTTCGTTTCATCATTATAATGAATATTCCCGAATATTAAGCAGCCATTCATCTTCATTGCCGTTGCTCATTATAGCCTTTTGTCTGCTATTGTATATAATTTAGCTTTAGAAATTTTACTCCTGGATTTTTCATCTTTTCCGTTGCTTATTAAGCAAAAATATGACAGAGCAGACTGAGCCTTATCCTGACATCAATAAACGTCATTAATAAAAACAAAATGGGCTAAGCTTTTATCCTCCCTGAAAGCCAGTCTTTACTTATGGTTTTTATCCTTATATTTAATAATAATTAAGGGGTGTTAAAGTTACTCGTAAACTCAGAAATTATGCAATGTTATAAAGAGATTTATAAAGAGATATAAGACATCCTATTGCAAGATTCCGCTGGTCGATCCGGGAGTGGACAAGAATAGCGAACGCAGTTCAACTGTTCAAACGGGCGGAGGATAGATACGAATTCCAACAGCGAATAATCAAACCTTCATTTAAAGAAAAAGGTTTTTTTTATTTTGAGTGTATCGTAATAGTAACATAACATTCATACTGCATCCAACCTTTCTTTCCATATTATCTATTATATGAAATGATTTTAGTTCCTATTTTTGATACGCAACGCAAAGACGGGAATAATTTGAATTTCAAAACAATAGTGAATAGGCTTCTATCCTGCAAGAGAACACCATCCAAGACTGCATTGACACTTCATCAGTGAGATAGCAGTGATCCACTAGCACATTTAGAATAAAAAAGACCCTTATAGAATGTCGTGAAGCACGAGCTTTCATCGGTGTCTCGCAAATTGATTGGAGTTCGTTCATTGCGATGTGGCCAACATTAATATCATCAGCGGTGGTGGAGCCACGTTGTAGCTGGTTTCTAGCTGCAACTTAAATGGGTGGGCAAGGAAAGACCCCCTACGTATAGCGTGATGTGTTTTGTATTAGTTTTAGTTTATTCTAATTATTATTTATTATTTAACAATGTGTAATTAGTTCATGTTCGTTTAATCTTAAGTTATCGTACAACTATATAGTTTTCATTTGCACGATGTAATTACCTGTAAGTGGAATTATGTGTATTCAGCAACCTATGGCCATTTTTTTTGACATAACTAGTTGCATATAATTCTGTCGATTAATAGAACCTGTTGAAATTAAATAAAAAGGCATCATAACGCTACTGTGTTTCGTATAGCTATTGCTTAGATCCGGAGACTCAATTACACGTACATCCCATTCCATCTCAGTCCTCAGAAGGGATAATGCTTATGCGTCTGAGCATGGATGAGACCTTCGTCAATAACAATAGAGGTATTAATTAAGATAGTCCATAGTCAGAAGCATCTGATCGAGCCGAGGTTCAGCCCTCTCGAGCACACTCGAGTCAGTCGCTATCACGCAACGGTCCAAGCCGAGACTCTCTCGGGAGCCCTTCTGCTGGTTATCTGCTAATAGAGGTCACGGCTGAGTACCATAAGCGCTCGGACACCTCTCAATGCGGTGGAAAAAAAATACATCTTGGACCTGCTTGCTCGTGTGTCACCCCTAAGGTTATGAAAAAATAACAAAATGCCGAACATTATAAGAAGGGATGAAAGGTATTTCATAGTACCCTATAACACTTAAATATTACTGATATCCCCATTCATAGCTTTATATAAACCTTTTTCTTTTTAAAATATATCTATGTAATAGCAATGATCCTTTTCTATTTTAATAACTGTATGATATCGTTCTAAGTAGGCAATGTTGTAATAAATTAAACTTGTTAAAAACAGCACTTATTAATCGTTTATGAGCCTGAAACATACCGATCTATTAATATTATTTAGGGCTTACTAATTATTAAATTAATTCATTTTATTAATGTCATCTTAGCCCACATTAATCCACTGTTGGAAATAATCTTCCCTAATCGAATCGTCAATAGCCTAATGGCTTAGGGCATGATCAGCCAAACTTAGGGTCGTAGGTGCGAATCCGCGAATCGACTATTGTCTTAAAAAAATCTTTAATAGGTAAGACGTAGAGGATTTTCTTGAAATATTAGGGGTAAAAACTAAGCGCACAGCACACTTTACGGTAAGTGATACCTGAAGTGTTAAAATTCATATTTACATTATGTAGATTTTGACTCTACATTAGTATATTCTTTATTGATTTAATATTATTCCCACTACGAGTAATTTTTTTAACACTACCGATATTTCATTTCAGCCAAATGGAGTAACATAAAACGTTGATTAAATTTGTGCTATGGTACCGTGGCAGGCGTACGCAATAAAATTACATTTATGTTTCATATTGCTAAATTAAATCTCGGATATTAAATAAAATCTATTCTTAGTTTCCGGACTATTTCGTTTTATTCGTTTTCGTTTGTTTATTTTCTTTTGTTTAGTTTTTTCTTTGTAAATGCAAAGCATTTAGAAGAAATATTTTAAGGTAGACCCGTTATCCAGCTAGAGACTTACTGTAGCAAAACATTTTTCTAGTTGACCGAATGGTATACTCTTCTTAAGATTAGCGTATAATAAGAGTTTAACGCTTCGTCTTGTGAAAAGAAGTTTTTTGTTTCAAAAATACTTTTTCTTTACGCATAGTCATTCTAGTTCCTTATTTAGGATAGATTTAGGTATAGGTAGGGTGTGTGTGTCTACACATGTGACTACACATGTAATGCAATCTGAAATTTTGTTGAAAAAAAAAATTAGACAGGCATGGTAAGTTTCGCCAATCCACAGGCATCGCGTGGTAGTATGAATCCAATCTCGAAATACGAGGTCTTCTCTCTTCAGGTCTGCTCACTAGACAAGATAGTACATTAGTACATTCATAGTTCAATTTGTCCATAGGCTGCGTTGTGAAAAGGAAGATTACACACATTTATGATTTTATTAGTTCTATTATTAAGATCATTTTTATACTTCGCAACCGTAAAAGCGTAAATAGCTTTGACAATTTTGTTTGCTTGTTCATTCTATATTGCATCGTACATTTTTCTTTTAGGAATTTATATTTTTGAACATTGTTTAGTTTTATATTATTTGCAGGTTATTAGGTTATTTATTATTTTTTTTATTATTTGCCATAATAAGTTTACATTAGTTGAAATTGTAAATTACACATGTATATGAAGGTTATAGGTTCTATCATCTCTATATAGAATCCAGTAAAATAAGGTATAAGTTTTGTATGTTCTGTATACAAAAGTATTATGTATTCAAATACATTATTTGTAATATACTACGATACTAATATAAAAATATATATAACAATAACATAGATTTAGTAATTTAGTCATTTATAAATTTGCAAATGCCACTTATACGACATAACCATTCAAAATCTTCTTAAGTTTATCTATCATTTTTATATATTACACTTTATCAAGCACAATATCTATTCAATCGCATAATATAACATGGAATAATACCTTAAATGGGACGTCTTATGTCCGTATAAAGAATCCTTTGCGTCGGACAATAGCAAAAGGGATGTAATGATTCTATTGGAGACGTGAAAAATGAAGATTACTTTATTTTTCTTCCCCTAATCGTTTGCTTTTAGTGTTATGCTCGACATTTCAACAATTTATTGGTATTTCTAAAACCCAATGTACCCGGATGCTGCATCCACTAGGTCTGGCTACAATTTCCAGTCGAGGCCAATATATCTAGGATAGCATCGGTTCGCTGAAAGATAACGCCCTCTCAGAATACCAGCATAAATGGCAGCATAATGCTGCTGTGTTTCGTATGGTCAGGATAAGGATCCGGATGTCCAATTACATGTGATGGCACAATATCTCAGTCCTCAGAATAAAACAGAAAAAACTCTTTTAATTATTTTTAAATATTCTAAAATTATTTCACGCTTGTATTCTGTGACTGCGTACTTCTTATCGGGTCTAGCGGACAAATTGATATTAGAAACTACCTACGTACCCTTTCCTAACCTTTATTTCTTATTAAGCAATAATTTATTCACATAATTTACAGGTATGTTTCTGTTTCTGATTATTCAAATCGGGAATGTAAAACGTAACAAGCGTTGTCTAAGTTTTAACATAGAGCTAAAATATAAATAAATATATATAGAGATAAAGAAGAAATCTTTTCAAATGTAACGCGAGTTGGATGTGTAACCATCGTCATTAAGCACGTATTTTCATGTATGTATGACGGAACGCGTTATTCAATCCCAAAATGGTAAGTTCAAAGTCCTAGCTAAGCTATCACCGCATTTTCATGTATATTTTATTCATTATTCATTATAGGGGCGATAGATAACGATTATTATGATGAAGAGTAAACACGTATGCTGTTTTGATTAATTGACTTTTGATGATTTCCATAACATGTTTTTGTTATTTCAACTATAAATTTGATTGTGCATAAATATACAACCCGGATAAAATAGGACTGATTTAAAATAGCACACGTTTTTAACACTTGTTAGAAATAACAACGGCAAGGTTAAGTTTATTTAGCTGCAAGTCTGAAAACTGGCGACAGTGTCTAAACTCAGTGTCAAATAGTCTAGAATACCCATGTAGCATTCAAATTGATTTACGGATTTTATTTAAGTTCTTTGTTACATTTTTTTTTATTACACTAAGCATAACTAACTAGTTCACATGATGTTATATAGTGATCCCTGCGGCCCATGACATGTGCATTCATCCTTAACAAGGAATCATGATGCAGATGCCTACACTCACCAGACGAATTACAGCAGCATATTGCTGTTATTTTACGCTGGTAAGGGTAGTCCTACCCCGGTCGAGCTTACCCATTCATTCTGGAGCTAGAAACTGCAGCGTAGCACTACCACTATAAATATGTTACATCTAAGTGAATAGTGATACTGTTCATGCGATCAGGTCGTCCGCCATGCAAACCACCTTCACCCCAGAGCACGTGTTATGTAAGCACTTAAAAATGCAATTAAGTGGTTAATTGATGCTCGCGCATAGGATCGAAATGCAATCTAAAATCTCTATATACAAGTCCTTAATCACCTATGGATGTGAGACATGCACGCTAACAGTGAAAGAACAACAGAAACTGTCGGCTTTCGAAAGGTAAGCGGTAAGGAAAGAGTTTGGTGGATACCGCCTCCGGATGAATCACGAGCTCAATATATTGATGGAACAGGAGGCGATTATCAAATTCATCAAGTCACACGCCTAAGGTGGGCAGGACACAATGAGAGGATGTAAGACCATAGGACACCCAAGGTAATGAGTAAGAGGAAGCCACAACAACAAACCAAGAGACCAAGAGGGAGGCCGAAGATGAGATGGTGTGACAGCATTGATGAAGGCCTCAGGGCCATGGGAAAGTTTACCGCCAGGACAAGGAAAGCCAAGGAACGGAAAGTATGGCAAAACACTGTTGAAATAACAAAACCAAAATCCATAAAGGGTTGTAGCACTGAAGAAAACAAAGTAAGTACATAGGATCGAACCCTGTTTGCGTACCGTGATTTATTAATACGTGAATTTATAAATTTGTTAAGATTTTTACAGTTCAAATCTAATCAGTCTGTACAATATACTGTATCCAGTGATAGAATGTCCTCAAAATTTTATTTATACTTAATGTGCATAGGAAAAACAGGCATTGTACAAAAAAAAGGCGGACTTTATGCTAAATCGACTGTTATGAAATTTAGCAGTAATTTTATTACGGTATTAGTAAATTCAATATAACGTATCGTAACAACGACGCGTTCAGTGCGTCCGTCGCGCTCACCTTAGTACGTGATCAGCATTGGCACTATTCTATGACGTGGCCTTGGCATGAGAATGTTCGTCCGTTTAATTTGAATTTCCGTTAAATTGCGCTACATTCCTTGTGTTAGAAAATTCATTTTTTTTTATTTTAACATAAAACTGTACTTTTATTTCGTTCGTTAAATTTTAACAGCACTACATATTCCTTGTGTTAGGGAATACATCTTTTTAAATTTTACAAATAAAAATATAAGACGATACTAAAACGATGGTCATTAAACATTCTAACTGTCACACGATGACTATTAAGATAATTTTCTTCTTCAAAAAAATACTTTACTTTCTTCGTCTGGTGTAAACGTAATACTCGTCCCTCAAAGAATTGTATTCTAAACCCAGTTCCTTCGACGTATCGTTCTGTCTGTAAACCTATTTATCATAATCACTTTACTTTTTTTCGGTTGTATGTATTGAGAATAATTTATTGCTCTTGTAACTCTTTTCGCTTTTAACTTATCTTTTTTTACTTACATTTTTCTTTATCTATATGAGTATACGTACATATGTGTTTATTTTCATAATGTATCACGAAGGTTTTATGTAATAAACGTTAAAAAAATGGTAAATAGAATACCGTAGTTTCTTATAATTTCTCTTCGGTTCAAAATTATCTCATTTATAAATGATGTTGTATTTAGTAAAGTTAAATATTATATTTTATAAATTATATTATATATATAAATATATATTTTTTTATAACGGTCTATAGTTTTAGACCCTACTGCTGGGTATGGGGCCACTAGAAAGGAGATTGAAGCACCAAGCGACTCCACTACGGATTTGTAGACTGCACATATCTTTGAATTATTTTTTCCATAATCTGAATGTATGAAAATATTTTTTTTTATATTTTCCCACATTCAGATGCAAGAAAATGATGAAGTAGATGTACTAGCTAACCAGGCAATTGAAGAGGGAGTTTCAATGGCGGTTCTGCCTTTTTACACAGATCTCGTTAGGTTAGTGAAAGAGAGGTATAGAGCGATATGGCAAGAGTACTTTGACAAGAGATCAAAAGAGAAAGATATTTGTTTTAGAAACATCGGGCCACAAATCCCGCATATCCCATGGATAGATGTAGCCACAATAACAATGTAGTGAAAGTTGCCCTAAGATTGCATTCTGGTCATTTTCCTTCAAATAAGTTTAAGTTTTTGATGAAAAAAGGTTAAGGTACGCGTGATAAGTGTGGCATGGTTGCGGACCTACAACACATTTGAAATTGATGAAATGTCCGGAACGAGAACATGTGTGAGAATGACGGTCACTTAAACATCACCTTGTCCTGTCCAATGTCGCAAGCGACCAAGAAACTGAAACAAGAAAGCTGGCGAACTTAGTTTTAAATAAATAGATAATTTTGCATATGAATGTCTCATTGTAGTCATTACAGGGCGGTGTGGTCGCACAGCGATAAAACCATTGTTTAAAACCAAACAAATATTTATTACTTAGACCTGTAGGTTTCCTCAAGATTTTTCTTCACAACTTCACATGGTAAATTACTTCTCCACTTAAAATTCCATTTAACCATTTCATTAATGCTGGCACCTGGGGAATCGTACTTGGTTTACTCTCCCACCGTAAAAATAAAAATGAGCGCCCAATCAATGAGCATATGTTGAAATACCCCAACGTCCGTTATGTTTTATTTATACGATTTATTAAACATAAGGCAAGTTTAATCCTTTGTTAATTTGTTGCACAGTTCATTCGCACTGGCTTAATGAAAATATAATTCTGTCAAATTAATTTTATTCACAAACAGCTTCCTCCCGAATGCAATAGGTAGTTTTGGTGAATTATTATGCAAATAGTATTTTGAAGCACGATTTTTTATTAGTATATAGTTAAGTACTAATGTCTCTTTTAGTTTTATTCAGTACATTTGGGAAGGGCGACGCCACGACGAAGGCAAACGCCATTAATTCTGCAGCTAGAAACAAACTGCAGTGTATCTCTACCACTGCAAACATCATCGACATTTCCAAAGACACGGAGCTCACATACAAAACATCCAGACCAGAATACCAACAATGTGTGATACACCAATATTGTGCTTCATCTGGAAATCGAACCCCTACGTCACACGGCCATCCATTAGTCTTACATAAATATACTCATTTAATGATACTTGTAAGTGGGATCAAAAGCAACTGTTTGATAAATTATACTTACTACCCTAAACCAAATATTATTTTACATCACCGCTAGATACTCTTTGATTTCTACCCTCTCTAAACTTAATAAAATGTTCTATGTTTTCTCTTGAAGTATATGAACATTTGTGCTCCTTTTCTCCCCGTATTTTATCCTCTTAAGTTGAAAATTTCTCCCCTAGAGATTTTAAAGTTATCGAGTCCGTAGATTAAACACTTCAGTGTAATGAACTGAAATCAACCCACAGACTTGAACCACGTAACACATACAACGAAGACAAAGTATCGGTAATTAGAATTCTGAATTATTAACTAACGTGTGTAGAAATATTAAAGTGTTTTGGTTTTTTCACCATACAAACATAATGGGTCGGGGAAAAAGTTATTTCGTATTTTATAAGTAAAAAGTTGCAGTAAAATCTCTTTGGTTGTACTGTTTGTATCTGGGTTTGGTTTTGATATCATGAAATAGATGACATTTTAAAAACAGAAAAATAAAAAGTATGGTTTCCCACAATTTCTCTTTTGTTTTCCAGTCCACCAAAATTAGTGAATCTAATAAAGAAAACGATACATTTTGAATTTTTATTACAAAAAAGGGAAAAATGCGATACAAGCCATGTATGTGACGTTTATGAACTTAACGCTGTGTCAGTAAGAGTAGCACACAATTGGTTCAAGCTTTTTCAGTCCGAGAATTTTGATGTCAAAGACGAAGACAGACAGACAGAGGACAGGAGTCGATGCCATTTTTGTAAAATTGGAGCAACGTCGGCGTATTAGTAGTCGACATAGCTGAAGGGGCCAAACCATAGGGGTCAAATAGCAAGGGCCACAAAACAGTTTTGATATTTGGGTGCCACTCGAGCTCACTGAAAGAAACCTTATGAATCGTATACTCATTTGCGATTCTCTATTGAAACGTGAATGTGAATGACCCGAAACGTTTTTGAAAAGATTGATCACTGGTCGTGTAAAATGGATTACCTACGAGAAAAACGTGTGAAAAAGAATATGGTCAAAGGGCAGTAAAGCTTTACAGACTATAGCGAAACCTGGATTAACTCGTAAAAAGGTATGCTGTGTGTATGGTGGGATTGGAAGGGCATCGTACATTATGAGCTTATACTGCGAAGTAAAACCCTCGATTCGGATCTACTGCCAACAGCTACTGAGATTCAAGCAAATATTAGAAAAATAACTGCTGGAATTGATTAACAGATAGTGTGGTTTTTCATCATGATAATGCCCGACCAAATATTGAGAGAGCTTGGTTAGTAAGTGTTAATCCTCCATATAGCTCTCACCTTGCACCCTCAGATTTTCACCAGTTTCGCTCTCTTCAGAATCCTTTAGGTAGGTTCCATCACTACCTGGAAAATGCCAACAACTTATCGAACAAAATGGCACATGTATATTATAATCAAATGTAAATAAACTATTTTAAAAAATATCTTGAATTTGTATATAAAGTACGAAAAAACTGTTTCCCCAACCGATAACATTTCTTTTATATATTTCTATATACCAAGCATTGGCCGCTAACAAATAGTATACTTGTCAGTCACAAGTCCTATAAGATTTGTATGAAGAAATATTCAGAAAAGTTAAATACGAGCAGATGTCAATCACGCTTTAACGCAAACGCGCGGGCTATAATGACAATAAATGTCCTTCGGTTTGTTACATATATTTAAACATGTATCATATTTTTGAGCAGGTAAAGCTACATATAGTGGGAGTCATCCTACACTGCGTCTGCAAGCCCATTGTCACTTTACCTTACTATATTTTTTTTGAGCTATATTGGTCCTCCCTCGTTATACTGCGGATGTCTACGTTGCGTATTCCATCAGGCAGAGAAAAACCGAGCTTTCTCATGCAACCATCAGTGGTAACATACACTGGTAAAATCTTGCTTTTAGACATTGAGTGATGTTGGATGAGAAGATGTGTAGCAGTTTTCCGAATACTGCCCATCCGAGGTGGATCCGTACGATCGATGAAGTCGTCAAGTCTGGAAGCGCGAGAATTCGAGACGACTCTCAATATGATATATATATATGCGGCTCATAGATATCGGTCTATAGAACTTCAAGAGTCTATAAAACTTCTTGAATAACAGCATTACCACGCTCTTGCTCCACGCCTCATGCGTAACACCTTCGTGATGACCGGAATTAAATGGCTTTTTGGTTGTACAACTTCTATGAATGAACCAATATCATATATTGGTTCATTCATACAAATTGTCCAAAAGCTACGTTAGCTAACAATTGTATAATAACGGAAATACTCAATAAATTTACTCCTCCAACAAAAAAAATTACAACTCCTTGTATTGAAGTATTTCTGTAAACAAAACGGAGCTGTCTTACAAAGTGACGCTTAAATCCTGAAGCCGCTTGATTGATGACATGAACCCTTTTCTTCCTACGTCTTCGTCATGAATGTAATGAGGCGGAAACTTTTACATAGCTTGAGTCTTTGTGTGAGTGGAAGATGTAAAAGCTAAGGAAATTTGTTTCAATGTACTGTGGATGTAATAAAAATATTCTTATCTAAGTAGAAATAACTTACTTATGCACCGTAAATAAAGATATAACAGCACGAAACTAGCCCTGAATAAAAGTAACTTATGAATTTTAGATTACGCTGTAGAAGTCATTTAAGTACTTTAAGTACACATATACTCGTTCATTTTAATAAATTCATGATCTTAGCTTCTTATATATATATATATATATATATATATATATATATATACACTGTCACTTTTTATTTTCACGTGTGTCACACCTAAGACACACCGAAGACACCTTTATTACAACAATAATTCTATTTATTTCTCTTTTACGGCAAAAGGAAACAATCGCATAGCTTGCAAAAGATAAACACGAAGCAATCTCATTTGTATTCGTTTCAGCTGAAATTCACCACGCTTGGTCACTTGAAAATTCTGCGATAAAAGAAACTTATCGCTTCCTTTGTATTATTTTAACTTTACGAAGTGGAAATTTAGGTTTAGAAGGAAATCTATTCTTTATGTAATGAACACTAAATTTTTAAAGTGTATTGCGGGTTCCGGGTTAAAGCAAAATAAAACAAATGCTTCTCTGCGTTTACCAGCCTAGGCTATTAAATAATTATTAGTTAATTATTGTGTAGTGTTTGGCTGTCGTTTTATGTATAGACATACTATGTCATGTAACGAATAGTTTAAATAATTAAAAATAAAAAATAAGTTGCCCAAATACTATGCGATTTGTTCGGAGTGTGTCAAAAATATAAATTAAAATAATTTTTATTATTAATAAATTTTATTTTTATGTTAGTTCACTAAAATGCCTTAAATACAAGCAAATCTGTCGAAACATTTACTAAAGTCCACGCCAGATTTTCCGCAATTTTCGACACAGCGGTGAAATGCATGACGACCATTGAACATTCCACCGCTTTCATAATCCGTTAACACCTGCTATCCAACAATTATTTTATTTATTTCGATGGACCGAACGTAAGCCAGTGTAGGGATTTTTAAATGCGAAAAAATTATTTAAGTGCTCAGAACTGGTTTTAATTAATGTCATATAATTTTCCCTTTACAAATCTTTCTTTTCTTTCTTTTAAACTTTTCTTTTAGCTCAAAACATATTTTTATGTTTTAGGAATTATATTGACAGTATTGTTATAGCTATGTAAGGTAATGGAATTATTTCTAGATATATACATATAATTTTTTTTATAAATGGTTTAGTTTATAATACTTCCAAGATTGATTTCTTAGTACCTTATTATTAAAGTCATCATTTATTAAGTCAAGTGATAAGTTCTGTCATCATATCCTTATTTAATATAAATTTCGAATACTGGACAGAGTAAAGATCCCGGGATTTGTAAGGGCGGTACACGAAGAATACACCGCAAAATCTTTTTTTCAGACGAAAATATTGTCTACGTCGAAATAAGTCATGACAGACAAAATAATAAAGTCATATATATGCCCACAATAGTGAAGATGCAAACAAGCATATCCCGAGGATCCAGCATGGTCATTATCCTTCATCGTTCATGGCTTGGAGTCTCATACTCAGGCTTAACTGGGGTGTTGTGTAAATTAGGAAGAGCATGTTGAATAACTTTAATCAAGTTTTCATTTACATTTAACTACCTTTGTTGATACATATTATACATATTTTACACAAAAGTCTAAAGTCGTACGTTATTTTAATTAATTGTTTATAACAGAACTTATGGCTTCACTATTCCATTTAACGCTAGCTATGACTTATTTTGATCAAAATCAGTGAAATAATATGACTTCCTAGAAATACAAAATTTTGCTTTTTTATTCTTATTGTTATTTCTGTAGAGAGATTTGTTTTTGCTCGAAGCAGTACGTGTTTATATCATAATGTACATGTATGGGGCGCAATCAAAAACATTGAGATCGTGATTTAAAATTTACGGTCTCTCTTTAGTCGTAGTCTGTGCCACGTATTTATATCATTAGATACCAGGTCACAAAATCCCAAAAAAAAAAAAATAATTTATCATTACATCGTTATTTACAGAAAATAAGTCTTTTCAGCGTTATGACAGTTCGAAAAACTGGAGAATTAATTTTTAAAATATTAAATGTATATTAAGCATAAACAAGAGATATATTGAGTCTGTGATTTTTAACTAGAAATCATTGTCCTATTCTAAATCTCTCTACTCTGAATCAGTACGTTATTATTGATAATTAATAGGGATGATTGATTGATTGATTAGGGGTGTAAAAAAGTGAAAGTAGATTTCATGAACCACATTGTTCACTAAACTGTCAGGTGAAATATGTGCTCAATATCATTCTTTAATAAATATATAATCTTTTAATAACGTAACTTTTCTGTTTAAAAATTTCGGCATCCGAATATAACAAGGTTAAATAAATGTTTCAAATAGATCGGGCAAGGGATGACAATTCGGGAAAACGTTTGAGTACAGAAACTATCCCAACAACTCGACATGAAGTATGTCTTCAGGGAATCAAACTTTAGTGAACTAAAGCTTACGATGATAAATTTAGTAAAGTATTTAAATGGTCCCATCTGACACAGATTTTGAAAAGTAGTATATTCAAATGTTAGAACTTAATTTCCTAATAAAACCAATTAGGTGTCTTCGACTATTTCTTTGAAATAATGTTATTTTTAACTAATCTTACGAGTATCTTCACTATCATGTAGTGTTTCTCAGAATTCCTACAGCACTCTTTAATAATTCTGTGATATATTAATTTAAACAAGATTTCTTTAGGGGTCTAGATCCTAAGCTAAATATAATATTTAAATATTATTGTATATTAATATTGGCTTATATAAACCAATAAAGATAGTATCTTGATCCTAACCTTAATATAATACCAACGGTATTAAGTTGCAAAAGTTGTTTACGGTGGTAGCGCCGCTGCAACTTGCACCTACACCTTCCTTTTAGGCCGCATTTGAGAATCCTCTGATGTTGCGGATATTTATGGGCGCCGGTAATAACTTACCATCAGGTGAGTTACTAGCTCGTTTTCCACCTTATTTTTATAAAAAATATAGTATGGCTATTAAAAGCATTTGCAATTAGTCCTTAGTGTGAATCAACGTATTCTTATTTATCAGTTCGGCATCGGAAGCCACGGGTTGTGTCGAGATGCAGAATCAATGGATCACCTCAATCGGACAACTACCACGCCCTTACAGTACACAAGTGTGAAATAGTAAAGTAAGGCTGCTGTCTTAAGTAACTATTAATGAAGCATTCCACCACAGTCCTCATGGAGACATCGTACGAGTATTTGCATCTTGAAGCTTAATTTAAAAGGAATATTATATATCCATACTTACGGACCACTCTCATCACTAACCGTCTAGTAATATGCGCCTTCTTTACCCTTAAGTTCGTAAAAAAAAAATGCTTATATTCGCGTACCATCGATTTTGATGAAATCAAATACCATTGATCAATCGATAAATTTACGCAAGAACGCGCAAATGTTTATAGGAAAAGCAAGAAAAGCTCATTACCGCCCTGTGGTCAATTTCCTAGGAACGACTACCGTTTCAGTTTACGACAGGCAAAGGGAAGGTTACAGTCGTAAAACTCGGCAAAAGATAAACGAAGTTCGCTATCAAATTTGTATTCAAGTCATTTTCCCGGTCCTGAGGTATGTAAGGAAGGGTAAGTAACTATACACAGTGTAAGGCTTATCTTTAAGAGGAAAGTTCGAAGCGCTCATTTACTGAAATAGTTACCGTTTTCTTTTTTAGGATTTTATTATTTTAATAATAAATTTATTTGTACAAAAATTTTTTTTTTATAGTTGTAAATTGTATCATTAATTTTGTTGAATCCAGTAATCTGCCCATTAGTTAAATATCTGCAGGACTGAATGCATGAATAAAATAATGAATAGTGTTCAGTTACCTTTTGTTACTTAACACCATTTTAATTATTCTAAAGTACTCGAAGTTTCATCCGTGGCTACATGTATAAGTTTTTATAATCGTAAAGTGATTTCGTCGCCTAAAAGTTAGAACCATTTTCAGTATCGTATAATACTGTTAAAACAAAAAAGCCTTATTTTTTATAAAAAATCATTTTATTTCGAATCATTAAACAATTTATTATTTATTTGTTAATTATTATCCACCCTTTAGTCATTTTAATAAACGAGTATTTACACGGTAAATATTATAATTTTGGAGTATAGACTAAAGTATAAAATGATATTGATAAATTAAAATCAAATTTTGTCGTTAGACCGACTAGGTGTCGAAATTGAAAAGAAGATTTAAAGCCATAAGCAAAGTTATTAAATACTAATTCCAAAATCATTAAGAAATATGGATTTATTTCTACTTTACTTTATCGTCTAATGTACATGTTTGATGTATTTTATAATTCAATCTCAACAATTCTTACGAAATTTTACTTAATCTTGAAATATGAATCTAATTACAATTACGAGTATTTATTGTTATTACTGCTATATATATAGTTACATATTTCTGGTCTTCTGATCGTAACATAGAGGTGATAGATAATTATTAAAAAACTCCACTACATCATCACTTTAAAAACTTTTTATTAAAATTACAAACAGTGATAGAGCTTTTGTGCTCTAAAACAAAACAAAAGTAAAGAAATCTTACAAAGAGATGTGAAATGAAATGAATATGAAGCAAAAACTCATTTTGATGCAGATTCCTTAAAATAAACCAACAAAAAATCAAGATTGTGTCGCAATCTTTGCCTCACTTCAAGACGTCTGCAGTTTCAATAGTGCATCTCAAAGACAAAATAAACTACAACGACGAACGCATTACTCCTTTTTAGCTGCCAAATTCTTGTTTCGTTTGTGCGACTTACGAGTTTTTTTTTCAATGGATGTTGTACCTTGTTCTATACTTTTTCAAGTTTTGTCAATAGTTTCATTTAAAAGCCATCTTCAGTAAATTAAGCTAGGCTAATCACACCTAACTAATTAAGTGAGGTATCAAAGCTTAATTTAAAAATATATTTACAAGGATACTTAAAATACTTCAATATAATTACTAAATTGATATTTTATTTAGTGGAGGGCTGATGGCCCGACAATACAAGCCCAGAGCTTAGTTCGGCGCATCAGTCTCCCGCAATATACGTGTCAACATATGTAAATATTATTGATTTAACTTAATTTAATTAACATGTATTGTGGAGAGAAATAAAGAAATTATTATTATAATTATTATTATTCTAACTTCTAATTTCATTGGTATAAATTATATGAATATTCTAGTGGACACGAAGTTATAGTTATAGGATAGATACATTACATGAATGAATAGAAAATTTAACTGAAGGCATTTAAATGAAGCAATTACAAGTTCGTTCGTTCGTTACCCTCTTAGGTAACCCTCAGGTTCACCTGATGGTGATTCAACGTGACTCATGACACCCACATTCATCCATTATAACGTATCGTAATGCAGATGCGTTGATGCATGCAATGCAGAGGTGTCCTTGAGAATTAAGATGGAATGTCTCATCATCAGTAAAAGCGTGATGCTGCTATTTTACGCTGGTATTCTGTGAGGCTATGGCCATTCCCAGGTAGAGAGGACCTACTCATGCCATCACAGCCATAAAACGACTACTGGACGGAAAAAGCTTTTGTATATAAATTTGGTCTCTATTTTTTCAATATATATGTAGTTGCTGTATAATTATATGTTAAACTTTAATCGGAATGTGGCAATCAATATAATTGATACTTTTTTTTTACTACACAGTTCACCTGATGGTAAGTTATTCCTGCGGCCCACGACATCTACATTAATTCTCGACAAGAAATCATATTACAGATGCGTTGTCACCCTTGCGGATTGAAATGGAATACCACGTTACTAGTAATAAAAGTCTCCGGATCCCTACACTCACCAGACAAAACACAGCAGCGTTATGCTGCTATTTTACTCTAGTATTCTGTGAGGACGTAGTCCTACCCCGGTCGAGTTGACTTTTTCATTCTGCAGTTAGAAACAAATTGCATTGTAGCTCTAACACTGTCGATTCATTTTACATCAGATTTCATCGGAATCTCGTCAAAAAGGTATGGACAAAATATCATATATTTTTAATATAATAAACATAATCTTTTTATTTTTTTATATTCATAAATTTAATGGAAACAGGTTTACCTACAAAAATATATGCCATTACTACCACGTTGTAAAATTTTAGCGATGATAAACGGTAGTATAATGAATGCAACTCATATATAAAATGATAATTTGAATACTAAATTCAAATATTTTTAATCAATTCCAAATGTTGGCTTAAGAACCTTGGCGGGGCATAATATATAAACTGTTCTCGTAGACATATTACACATATAGAACATATTTTAGATTTCAATACAAACGGATTTAAATTTGTTCAGCTTTTTTAATATGTTTGTTAGTCGCAACTGGTTCAAAATATGTTTACAAATATAAGTCTTTTCTGAAAGTTATTCAAGACTTAAATTCATTATTTTTAAAACCGTAACGAAGTGAGCCTTCAGTCTATCGTAGAATTAAAAGTTGTAATTTGTTAAGTTAGTATTTTGTTAACTGGAGACAGCAAGGAATCTCGCATACTTCGGTAGACATAAGTGACTCAGAATCATGCACAAACTTTGGGGAAATCGTGTATCTAGTTTTCGTTACCACTATCTTTGTATGAAAAGATGGTGATAACGAAAATTACAATAATAATTGAACTTAATTTTAAATAGTTTACTATATTTCTTCTTGCTTTATAAATACTGTCTTCCTAACATATATATATTTATACATCTATTTTCCGTGATTCAGAAGGTGCTTTTCCACTGACTCATAGTTGTTTTCGTGTATTTTTCGGGAAGGGTACGTCAAGGGTGAAATTAAAAAGCTGACGTGAAAATTTTCGGTAACAAAATTACCCAAACATAGAATAGATATGATATTACACAAGTATTTTATTATAATTCATTAGTAATTTATTAGATCATTTTTATTTACCTTGTAAATTTGTTTTTTATTTTTAACTGCTTTATATATTAATTCCTTATTTATAACCAGTATTTGCCGAGTAATAACCTAAAAATTACACGATTATAGTAGTAGTTGTATACAAAAAAAATCCTTCCATGGTTTTTGAAAACTGATATTGAGTGGAGAACCGAAGATGTACAATATTGGAGGACAGAGATATTTTAATAAATAATTAGTGTCCTTACAGTATTGTATTGTAATGGACAATATATAAATATATTTAAAGTAACATATATACCTCCATATATATATATATTAATTATAATATAAAAGTAACCGACATGATATAAATACAAGAAATAAGAATACAACAATTTTTTTTATATCGTTAAGAGTAAGAAACGAGCACACAGGTCACCTTATGGTAAGTGATTCCTGCGGCACATGACATCTACATTCATCCTTGACAAGGAAGCATAATGCAGATGCGTAGTCACACTTGACGACTGGGATGGAATGCCTCGGCACCAGTAGTAAAGGTTTCCGAATCCGTGCATTCACCAGACAAAACACCGTAGGATTATGTTGCTATTTCACGCTGGTATTCTGTGAGGGCGTGATCGGGCTGAACAATTTATTCTGCAGCTAGAAACAAAATTCAGCGTAGCTCTACCACTGTTAATGTAATAAATTAGTAAATCATATTCGTCTGTACGTGTCTACACGAGTGATAAAATACCATTTATAAAACAAAGGGTAACAAATAAACACATTTCACCCGACGGTAAGTGATGACACGTTAACATGGACATCCATACACAAAAAAGATTCAGGTAGTACGTATACGTTGTCGTCCCTGAGAATTGAGATCGAATACTTCATTAGATTCACAGCAACTCTATCTAAATAGACCCGCAAGCGGGAGGCCCGCTGAGTAAGTTCAAATAGCTACATTCTGAGCTTGGCTGAAGCTTCGGTGTAGTTAGTAAGTCAAAATTACATTTAAAAGACGTCGATCGGAAATAATAATTTTAATCATATTTGGTGGAATCGAGCTTAAATATATTTCTATGTATAACTGGAAGTGAAATACGCTTATACAATCGTACACAGAAGAAGAAAAAACCAAAGCCAAAGCTCTAACCTAACACATGAAGTACATGGAAACAGGCAGCAGCAAAGTCAATTCACGGGGCTTTACGTCAAATTCTTACAAAATTAACCTCATTAGAACCGCCTCACGATTTTATACCCTATAACGAACATCGTAAAGGTTAAATATGAATGGGCCCGGAGTCCCTTTAAACTCGCACGAGCAATATTTTGAAAAGGAATATGTAATGAAGTTATGCTCGCAGTGAGCTTAATATAATCCCCACCGTATCAATGTCTTTATCAGGTTTCGTCGCTTGTACCGGATTGTTAAACCTGAATTTAACTTTGAGAGTAAAAAAGAACATGCTTAGAAAATACCTGTTTCAAGCCACATTGTTTATCAACTAGATAAATTGACTTTTTCTTCAAATATAATTGTAAATTAACAGTTACTTTCATAATGTGTTTACCTTTTCCGTGTATGTTACTCGTACGTAAAAATGTTTTAGAAGCGAACATAAAAAATTGGTCATTGCTGAGTAATAGCTTTGATCGCATTATGTTACTTGTCAGGTGCTATATTATTTTGTATCTTTGCGTTGTTTTTTTTTTATTACATTGACAGTAACAAATGAGCACGCAGTTCACTTGATGGTAAGTGATTCCTGCGGCCCATGACATCTATACATCCTTGACAAGGAATCATAACGCAGATGCGTTGTCACACTTGAGGACTCAGATGTTATGCATCGTTACCTGTAATAAAGGTCTCCGAATCTCTACACTCACCAGACGAAACACAGCAGCAATGTGCTGCTATTTCACGATGGTATTCTGTGAGGTCCTTCCCCGGTACAGTACCCGATCTATTTCTGCTACAACTAGTTTACAGATGGGGCGTCGCTCCTAAAAAGGTTTTAAATATATTATTCAAAAGATAAAAAAACGTTGAAAGATAATTGCAAAAAAATTTTGAAATAAATTTCGTCAGATTTCTTCACATGACGCCGCGCGGAACGCTGATATTGTTCGACAGTTATTGGCAGGTGCCGCGTCGGGTACAGGTATTCGTAAAGATTATTGAAACGTTACTGCGTTTGACAAATTTATTGCCGTACAAGTAACTGTATTAACAAGAAATGTGACAATAAAACTTTTTGCGAAAGTATCAGTTGTATATATATGTAGGATTCTGGCTAGTTTTTAAACTTAAAACTGTTAGTTTTTTTTTATATAAGCCGGACGCAGCTGCGTATAGCTGTCAGGTTTGCTTTATCTTAATTGATAATTTGATGATTTAGTTTTTATTTTTTATAAATTATATATATATTTGTATATAATATTCTGCTTTTACATTATTATGCTGTTAATGTTTATCTTATCTATTTAAATGTTTTTTTTGCGTGTACATGGTGCATATGTATGCAACACATCGATTAAGTACTTTATATATACATTGTGATTCCTTGTCAAGGATGAATGTAGATGTCATGGGCCACAGGAATCACTTACGGTTAGTTGAACTGTGTGTCACTTTTGTTTACTCTCAATGTAAATTTATATAAGAGTGAAATAGTGCATCTTGTGAAGATTGATTAAATCCGAAGACCTACTGGTTTCAAAGTATTCCATCTTAGTCCGTCTGGGTCGACGACACGTCTATAATCATGCTTTATTATCAAGAATAAATATTAAATTACTCGTGAGTGTGTGTGCTCATTGACGAGTGGAATAGTGGTTTGGTTGAATTTGTACAATATGTACATCCCGTGTCGTACATTACATGTGAAACTTTCCTGGCCTTATTGCAGAATAGAAAAGGCCACGACAAGTGCCTCTGTGTTTCCATGAAAGCTTACTCCACTGTTAATACACACGAAAGATAATATTTTTGGAATGTGTTTGTTTTACTCACCTAAGGATTTCATAAAGATTTCTCTCAATGTTAATTTCTTATTTATTATTCTTTTGTTTCAGGTAAGGCATTGATCGACAGTCCATAATACACGATAGTTATACTGGTGCAATTTTTTTTATTGGAAGTGAAAGGATATTCAATCTACTCTTGTTCACTTGGTGGCATAAGAAAAAAACGTTCTCTGATTAATTGAGAAATAATGTTCGTTATATAATATCGACGTTTTTCTTGCCGTGCATGGTGTTTTTCAGATATACTTATTTGATGGAATGGTTATAATATTTTTAATAATATTTTTAGTACACATAATGTAAATATATATATATATATACATATATATAATTCTCGCTATCATACTTCAGCATATGTTATGTTTGTTAATTACGTATTTATTTCAATTAACTGAACACACTTGGACGATCGCTATTAAGACCGTTAATCCAGTTTCTTTTCCGATAAACGAAGAGCGGTTTGACGAGCAATGCATTGCTGGGAATGCGCTGGGCTTAAAGGAACGCAATGGTTTGAAAGAAATGCAATTATACGTGAATGCAGCCCGAATTCTCTACGGTTCTCGTTAACCTGACCTGATCCGGACTTACTTGGATTGTGATTGCAATTGCGCAGAGTGATGATGTAGTATCTTTTTTTTGTGATATCCTTTTTATAAAGGAAGGTTGGTAGGTAAACTTTTTGAGGTGCATAAGAGTTATATCATTGGTTCAAACTCCTATAATTGAGTTTCACCTTATCAACTCAGCCCCATTGTATCACCGAACAACTAGACTTACGGATAACTTCCACTCTTACACGGATAACCCATGCATACCTACCAAACGATTTGGATCCAATGCACACTGCCTAGGAGTGGAACAATCTTCAATTCCTCTTTTTAATTTTCAAATTTTCAATGCTTCTTTTATGCTGGTGTGTATATCTAAGACTTTATCGACTTTTAATGTCAGGTGAAATAACAAACACTAGTACTTTTTTTAAAATTATTCCATTGCGAGTGATAAATAAGCACATAGTTCACCTGCAAGTGCTACTTGCTAAGGAATGATAATGTAGATACGTTGACACCCTCGAGGACTGAGATGAAATGCCACGCTACCAGCGATAAAGGTCTCTTAAGTACGTTAAAAATATAAACAATAAAAAGAAAACAGTCAAACCAGTAGATATTATATACCAAGCGGAAAATTATTACTGTAATCATATTAGATTGCGGATTGGTGATAAAATTACCAAGTAAGACTAGATAAACGCTCTGTACCATAGACGCTGCTTGTCATTTTAGTATTAACTTCAGTAATGGCGAGTTATCTAGATCTGCTAGGGAAAGATTCTGATCATTTCGGGTTACAAGACACATGCCATTAGTACTCAAGGGTGATAATGCATCTGCTGACAGTTATAATAGTCCCATTTATATGTTCAACAAGTAAACAGTAAACAGAGTTATAAAGTACGGATATTATTACCTTAGGGGTTTGCGCATCTGCATAGTTACTACTTTTCAAGGATAAGTGCTTATGTCATAATGTGTCAATCCTATTTCTCTGTACTCATTTATTACCAAAGTTGTTATCATAATAAAATTCTAAAACAGCTCTTCCTAATAACTTCCGAATAACTAATTAAATCGTTCGGGATACGTAATGTAATGTTACATCCCATATACTTTGTCAAACATCTTTAACATGTTCAATTAAAGTTAGAATTGGCAAAAGGCTCAACATTGGAAATCCAAAACCCTGTTAACTGATATGTGATTAATCAAGCGATGTCTGAGTCGAAAAGCCGGATATGCGCTCAGCGTAAATCCGGATGGACGGGGGATTATCCCCGACTTCCTGTAAAGCATTTAATGCACTAGCTACAACCTTTGTCTTAGAGTGAAAACTTTTAGATAGTTAATATTCTACATTTATATTTCTTTCTTTCTATAGTTATAATAACATTTAAAAATCTATTACATTTGTGTTCAATGGTTGGCTGGAATTTAATCATTTGGAATAAGTGAAGCAAAAAGCTATGTTTATTTTTTTCAATTATTAAGTTAAAAATTGGTTTCCCAAATTGAAAAGGTCATTTTTAATAAATGTATGCTATATTGGCACTAAACAACATATTAATATGCATAATCATACAAATATGAACCTTTTCGTGTAGCGAGATTAATAATAAAAATCGTATTAATGTATTTGTAATATTTTTTTATTATTATTAAATAACTTTTATCTTTTCTACCCAATATTATCAACAGTCCCGCGTATTTTGTAATCTATATAAAATTCATGGGATACAACAAGTTAATAAAGTACGAAAGTTCCTTATCTGATATTACTCCGAAAACTTAATTCGCAGCTTTAAAAAGCAATATACCGATACAAAGAAGGCCGAAATTATTCTAAAGAGATAATGATCGCAATATAAAATCGCTTAAAGATGTCGATATTCCAATTTCTGACGCAAAGTACTCGTAGTCTTGTATTTATTGTTTTATTTCAAACCTTAAACGTACGTTATAAAGTTCAATATTTGGAAACTGTTACACATACCTAAATATAGATGGAGATAGCACGAATCAGATAACGGTACAGACTGGTCTCGCTTTGGAGCTTTATAAAGTTTTTGTATTTATCAGTTCACCTGATAATGTTGTCACATAAATTTGGCTTCCCTGAATAATAATTCAGTCATTCTATTATTAGCCCATTTTTTTTAATAGATTTTAATAATTAGTTATCATTATGCCACAAAGCATGATCCTTAACTTACAGTATCTATACACTACGAGCAAACTTTCATATGACGTCACTCCATCCGTTATTAGCAACTGTAGTTAACACCAATAATGTTTTGATAACCATCCTCTACTAAAACAAAACTCATTAATCAACTATACACAATTTCATAGTTCATTTTAAAACCCACTGATGTAAAATGAATACGTAGACACCATAAATATTTTATGTGCGTATGTAATATGTAACTTATATGCACTACTAGTAAGTTAAGAGGAAGAAATTCATTAAAATTCAACAAACGTCCAAGTGTTAAATCCGTTTGGAACGTAAATTAATGAAGCCCGTCACAGCACGACAGTAGTGCCCCGTAGCGCTATTACATTATCTGGGCCCCAGAGTGCTTCACACAAAGGTGTACATATATGTATAAATATAATAAAGCATGCATAGTAAAATAACATATGCATTATTTTTATACATCACATAAAATTTACGTAAAGCCTCAGTTGATAGTATTATGTACATTTAGACATTTTAGAAAAACAACTGTTGTACAAACGAAAACTATTCCGTAAGGACTTTGGGGAGGAGGTGATCTGTCATACAAGACATCCTAGTATAGACAGCAGTCTCTCACAAATACTATTTCATCAATGTGAAATCTCTGTAGTGTACTATATTAACTAATCTTTATTTTTGTGAGAAAATAAAATAAATATAATTGTTTGGGGATATTATTTTGTTATCTTCGCCTGGTTGGTCAAAAAAAATCATTATAATTATTTTCTCGTTGTCGAATTAACGACTTCACTGTATTTTTGTGAGTTAATTGAATTATTTATTTGTCTATTAATATCAACTTTGAGACCAATTTACTATCAATTAGGTGTACCTTGCGTATTGTATTTGTTATAACGTTTCACGTTCTTCGTTTCGTCTAAAGTCCAATCTTATTACTTAGAAAGTTATATGAGGTACGAAAGAACTTCGATGTCATTTGGAAACAATGAGATGTTGTAATCAACGTCCATTATAAGAACATTATCATAACCATCTTATTTTCCAATACAGAGTCATACACTAGTATATACTCAATGTAGTACAAGCACTCTCATTTGTCAACTGTATCTTACTATAGTCGACGCATTAAGAACTGAGTCTTCGGGTCATAAACCGTATTTATCTGTCTCGCTCGCACTTACAGGTCTTATGGAGAGGTGTAGTGATGTGCGTAAGAATTGTTGAGGTGCATATCGATAACGGGATAGGTACGATCGATATGCTAAATTATGTTAAGTATTAATAGAAATAATTTTTCGCTATCTGAAAATATTTCTTCATAACCACGTTAGAAAATAAATTCTCCATTGTGCGTATTGCGTAACAAAGCGTAAGTAATGTAATGAGTGTCATAACTAAAATCTTATATTTATAGAAAAATTACTACGACCAATCAGGAGTCAGAGATCTAATGAAGGTCAAGATGACGCAATGACCCTGCGTGCGCAGGTAGCTAAGTATCGATAACGGGTTGCATTGCGTGCACATATCTACTGTCAGTGACATTTATTTCCCGACGACTCAGTTTAAAATGCGTCGACTATAACAACTATAACTCTTCGTGTACTACGGTTTTTTTTTAGCTTGGTTCTTTTGGACTAGGTTTTGATCACTCACTTCAATTTACATGATTGACGTTAAAAGGTGCTTTTATTTATGTGTAACATTCACTAATTCAATGTTCTTATTACATTATAAAATTGAATAAAACTAAATTTAGGAATTGTAATGCGTTTATTTTAATTTTTAATACGTATATTTCGAGTGCTTTACAGTCAGAATGAAGTAAGCTAATGCATTGCTTAAACTATGTGTGAAACATCGACGTTCTAAAAAGTCTGCAATTTGCGATCATAACTTAAACTGGCCCCGATGTCAAATCCGACATGATACCGGCATGAAATATATTTAATTTATATGTTATTTTAAATGGAGAGTGCAACATATTCAGTGACTGTTTCTTTTACACATTGCAAAAAAATTACCAAGTCTGTAATTAATATTAAGAAAAATGTAAATAAAAATTTAATGGATTTGGTTCAATTTCTAATAGTTCCTTAGTTTTTTTGGTAATAATAAAATCTTTTAAATTTATTTTTCTTTTAAAACGTAAATTTCGTGAGACAAATCGCAAAATACCATAACATATATGCGGAAAATAAAACGTTTAACAGTTAACATATTTTTTCAAGGACATAATTATAAAACAAACCAGAAGTTTACGAATCCGAGGATTTAATAAAGTTGCCAATTTTGTGGTGTCTTTTTCCTTAAACACCTTCACAAAAATTTATCCATAAACGAGGTTATATAACAGGCTTTAATGCTTTAATAAATATATTATATTTCAGCATTTTTGTTATTAATATTGACAGAATATTTAGCGTATTAAATAATGAAGTGATAGATTTTACTATCTACCACTTGACACCCAAACAGTTTTTTTCTAATTTATATTTAGAATAAATTTGGAAATATCACTTTTTTGAATAGTCTTTAATACTTTAAACAAGTAGGTTGACTATTTAATAGAAACTAAAGCTAAACTTTTTAGAAATCTTTGCTTGTTGCCGGGTATCTTAACTTAAAATCATAAACACTTGTATATCCCACAGTATGGGAGTGCTTAAATTAAGAATTTATGACATACGATATATAGATATAGCGGCTAGGATAAGATTATTATTATTAGAGAAAAGAAGGCGTTTGCCTTACTTTTATTAAGCTTTTTAAGCAATAACTAAATCCAATAATTTAGTTTCTATTTTTCTACATTTCAATATCTATTTCTAATGAATTAATAATTAACCGCAATAAATAAGTTTTCCATCCGTGTATTATGTGGACTTATTCAAGAGAAGAGTGAACAGACATTCGCTGAGATAGTATACAATACCTTAAATGTCTACATTTCCATTCTTCACCAGATGGTATTGTAAACGAGCATTGGCATTAATAAAAAAAAATCTGTAACACTACTTTGTACGCCTTCATTTGATTACGAGTGTCATTCATTTATTTTTCCAAGAAGGCCACCGCGGGAATTTTTAATAATATTATTACTGCCGGTGCTTCGCAACCCAACCAAATTCTTACTAATCTAAAAAGAAACGTCAAGAACTACAATTATAGAAACAATTATTATGAACATAATCTAAACCTTGATACATGATAAACCATCATCTTCATCAATTGTAAGCCGTAATATTACAATAAGCAACAATAACGTTAATATTAAGAAAATCAAATATCATCCAAGAGATAACGGCTGCTAAATCTGTATATTAAAGGGATTATATTGTGGAATTGTTTGAGTCGAAGCCAATATTTATTGTAACGGAGGAGTCACTGATCTGTTTTATTTTTATCGCCGAAAAAAAACTACATTGGCTTTGTCAGTTGATACGCTTCAATGGTAACGTTTGTACTTGTCCTTTTTGTTCTGATGGATTATTGAGATTGAACGATCTACCGTTCCACCGCCATTTGGGCAAAAACATAAATAAAATAACTTATTACCAGCAAGTACACATCTTAATTCCGGTTTTAAAATTATTACCAAAATAAAAAAGATTTTATAATTAAACCAACGTCAATACTATATCGATATACTACATACAGAACTTAAGAAATATAGACTACATTAAAACTTTTGTTATAACTAAAGTAATATCTAAACTAAATGTACGATCCTTCGCTTTAAGCATCCAGCGATTTTGCCCACATTGTCACTCCATCTGGCCAAGAGGCGACATACACATTAACCCTTACGTCCCTGTTAATAACCTGATTATTTAAGTATTCCGTATATCAGATGAAAAAACGTAGCCCTTAATAGAATCACTCCCGTGTCTCTCTGTCTGTGTCGTATATCCATAAGACACATCTGATTTTCTCCGAATGTACTATATGAAAATGTGGCTTATATTATATATAGAGTAAGAAGACTCACTGACGTATGACATAAAAAAACGAATTCCGATTTTGAGGGAAAAATTAGAAAATCCTCGATGGTCACATCTTTGACAGATATCACAGAAGTAAATTCACTAAAATTCGGAATATTCAATTCGAATATAAGACAATAAATAGACCGTGATCGTAGTTCAATTTTTCTTAAGTATTCTTCACTTTATTTACTTCATTGATTGAAAAAATAAAAATTGCGATTTTTAATGTTTTAATGTTTGCTGTGTTTTTTAAAAGTTTATATGACAAACGAGCACACAACTCATTTAGTAAGAAATCTTTTTCAGCCTATTAATACCCTTATCCTGGACAAGGAGTTCAACGACTTCGTCCACGAGGATTAAGATGAATGTCTCATGGCTTTTGACTTTTAGTTGGTTTACCCATTTTTCTCGCTCAGCATGTTGTGCAAAAAATTTGCTATTTTACGCTGGTATTTTGTAAAGGCGTAGTTCTTTCCTGGTTGAATTTATTCAATCGTTTTGCAAGTAGAGAACAAGTACTAAAGAAATAACTCTTCCAGCCGTAACAAAAAAGTTATATTTCTCCGTTGACAATTATTTCCGTTAACAGAATAAAGCGCTGCTGTAATTAGCCGTACTAACAGTTTCTCTAAATTAATGTTCGTCTTCCTTCTTACCTTAAGTAAGGGTGAATTAATTTTGTAAATTGAGCAAACCGCGCCCGTCTCCTAAAGCTTCCTCTTTGTTACATCCCGAGACATGTAAAGCATTTGTAATTAGTATTAATGATTGCCAGACGGGCTACCCCTATATGAATGGGTGTAAGATGAATCCGGTTTTACTTTGAATTTAGAGAATATATATATACATATATATATATATATATATATATATATATATATATATATATATGTATATATATGTATATCGTTAACAGTCTCGTTAATAGTAGTTGGGTGTCCGGTTACCTTCACTCATCATACAAAACACAGCAGGTTATGCAACAATTTCACTCAAATATTCTGTGGCACTACGGTCTTTACGCTCGCTCCGTTTAAAATCACACATAGACTTCAAAATTCAAATGACTTTTAAATTTTGACAGTGATAGAGTTACACTGCAGTTTGTTTCTAGCTGCATAATGAATGGGTAATAATGCTGCTGTGTTTCGCCTAATAAGTGTCATCGTATATGTATAATAACGAGGCATCTCAGTCCTCAAGGGTGACAACGCATTATGATTCATTGTTAAGGATAAATGTAGGTGTCATGGGCCGCAGGAATCACTTGCCATTAGGTGAACTTCGTGCTCGTTTGCTACTCTCAATATAATAAAAAAAGAGTTACAAACAAGCACATAGTTACTCCTAATTGCGTGTAACTCCTCCAACATTCGATAAGGAATCGTAATTTAGATACGGAATCTGTCACCGCTGAAGATAAAGATGTAATGATTCGTCGCCACTTATAAGGGTGGTCGGATACTAATTATTATGAATATTTCAGCAGATATTGTATTAACATCAAACGTCATAGGATTTATTTAAAATAAAATATTATTTCAATAAAATAAAAAGGTTACATAGCGGGAGAAAGAATATTTTAAGTTTTCAAGAGACTACGTTACCAAGATAAATGATTTCTCTGCTAGCACTTTATTGAAAACTTACATATTTTACTACAATTTCTTATTTCTTCTTGGGTCTTTTATATAAAACAATATTATTTCACAAGCACAAACTGATCGGTAGGTCCTCGGCTCGCGAATCAATTTCCGTTGTCAATTTACGGAAGCATAGGAAAATTTGTAACAATTGTTATTGAGTGTTATTCGTCACGTCTCTCTTATGTTACTATTTTAAAGATGAAGGAGTGGTATTCCTTTTTTTTCTTGGTATCCTGACCACCCTGAATGCCTGCGAATCCTGAAATTTATCCCATTTATTTATCTTATACGACATGAAACTTTAGCTATTTAGGCTGGAACTTATATTTCTCTATTGCTTTTCTTCTTATCTTATTTCATACTAACGACCTGGTGCGACTTCACCACTGTAAAGTCTTATTTTTTTGTAAATAAAACAATTTTATTACATACATTAAAACAAACATAGCGTGCCGGAGCCAAGGAGAAAATTAATAACAAAATAAGTATTACGTAAATTGCAATTATTAAATCTCAAAATCAAAATTAATCGTAAGAAGAATATAAAATCAGAAGAATTTTAAGAAGACTCGTATAAAATTCCCACAGCCAATAAACCCATGAAATAATCCCATGAAATGCAGCTTGTTATAACTTCTTCACTATTATGATCAAACATTTAATAAAATTATACGTTACTTATCGTGTAATGAATTCATATAATTTATGTCCTCCATTACATGCTACAAGCACGGGCATAATAATAACTGCAATAATTACCACCTTTTTGTTATCTCGCTAAGTTTTAAACAAGTTATGATAGCGATAATTAATATTATATAGTGGTTTATAGTAAGTATAATTTTAACACATTGATGCGTTTCCTTGCTAACGTGCATCCAAGCCATCCCCAAAAACTTTCCGAGTTCTGTAGCAGCCTTCTTGATTTTTTTTTTGTTTTGTAAAGTGCTTGCAGAAGAGTTGATGTGTTGTATCATTTTTATTGTCTCTTAGTATATTTGCAGAATTTATAGTATTTGATTGAATAACATGAACATATATATATATATATATACATATAAAAATATATATATATATATATATGTATGTTTGTCTACTAATATTGCGTAGAGTGGTACTAACATTTTATGCAAATAAATAATTATTATTATAGTTGTAGTTTATCTAAATTTATTAATCATATTAATTATCATTAGCCGACGGATACTACACCGGTGTAAAAATTGGATAAAACATGCAACTTTTAGTCGTGTATATCTTAATTATACTATGTTATGGAAAAGCGCGTCCAACTCTGTACACATAACTGGGTTGAAATTTTATGTTGATTTTCATGTCGATTGGGTAAAACGGAAGAGAGAGGTAGAGGTACTCGTAGAAGAAGAAAAAAATCAGAACGTAAAAAATCGCAGTAACGTAAATAAAATATTCCACTTAGCCCTATACCTTATTTCCGTCCTTTCGTTAACAATTATCATATTGAAACATTACATATTGAAACGTAGCTCTCAAACTCTACCTTACAATTTTACTCTCATCATGCTCAAAGAAGTTTCCCCTCAAGAACTTCGCCCTAAAATATAACTAAACAAAATTAAATAAAATCCAAGTAAATGCGTCTATGCTATTAATTACATCAAAGGCTTCATTCAATATCTTTAATTAATTGGAATGCCGCTGTAAACTCGATTGTAGACGTTATTTTGCTAAAGTGAAATCATAAGTTACTTTAAAATAAATTAGTTATTTATTATTATTTCCAGTTGAGTACGTTTTAATAGAAATGACCAGTTTTATTTTTATGGAATTAGTGGGACTAATTAAGTTTACAGCAATTTTCTGGTACGTAACTCCGTTTTTATCTCATTATTATTCGTTTGTACATCACGACAGAATTTAAAATTTCATACTCATCATCTCCATGGTTGGTAATCCACCACTGTGCGCTTAATGCAAAATTTCTTGCCACTCACTACTCTGTGGAATCGGTTGTCGCCAGCGGTGTTTCCGCACCGATACGACTCAGGGACCTTCGAGTAAAGAGCCTCCACCTTATAGGCTGGTAGCGCATTTGCGACTCCTCTGATGCTGCGAATGTTCATGGGCAGTGGTAATCCCTGACCATGAGATGAGCTTATTGCTGTTTTACCACCGTGATAGTTTTATAAAAAAAAACTATTCTTAACATTTTTAAATCTGAACTTTACTTAATAAATGTTAACATAACCTTTATTATGAAGTTTTATTTACGTAGTCTTTAGAATTTTAGGGATTAGAATGACAAGCGAGTATATATAAGTAAGTGATTCCCATGATCCATGATACCCACATCCTTCTTCAATATGGAGCCATAACCCCGGTGCGTTGTCTCCCTTCAAGACCTAAATGCCTTATCCATATGAATGAAACTTTTCGTCTTCGTCTTCTCTCATCTCAATCTTCGACAAATACATTCTGAACTTTGACAAAAGATCCTTTGAGTTATTTCTCTAGAATGTTACAAAGTGACTCGAAACATCGGAATAAACAACATTTTTGAAAACTTAAAGTTTCAATCTATCTGTTTGTGAAACAAACTCTTTTTGCTCAGTTATCTATACCTGGTCTTAAGTTTACCAAATCACTTTAATATATTTAAACTATGTTAATAATGAGATATAATTTGTATAGAAAGTTAAAGTAATACACATATAGCACCGGAAGAAGATTGAATAATAGCAGATCTTTTCGAAGCGGGTGGAGAACCTTCAAGTTCTCCAAAAGCTAGTTAAGTCCATCACACACACACACACTGTGTGGCGCACTTCGTGGCACTGGAGTGGTGGAACAAATGTTTGGTTGTGCTGTTCTTCAAGAAAGGTGAAAATGGCCTCTTGAAGAACAATAGACCGAAACCTTTTCTGAGCCACATCTTTGTGTCTTGTTTTCGACAGTCATTTTGAATCGTCTCGCTTCCACACTTAATGACTTGAAACTGGTCTCCAAAAAGATAGCCTTTTTGTACCATAGAGCAGAGATGACGGCCAATTACATTAAAGAAAAGTAAAGTATAATCGGCCTCGGTATCTAGCGCATATGGACTATGAGAAAACCTTTGAATCCATCGATGTTGGGCTTCAAATTGACAATTGATCGATATATTGAGGCGCTGAGGTGTTTGTACAACAAGGCTACGATGTCTCTCCGAGTATATTCCAGCAATACGAAACCTATCCTATTGTAGAAAGGTGTTAGATAGGGTGATGTCATATCCTCGAAACACTTAACAGCTGTATTGATGGATTGGACTGATACGGGATTATCGTCAATGGCGTGTACACCATGGCTGAGGGACCTCAGCATTATACTCAATTATCTCAATAATTTCTGCCAAAGGGTAGGTCTTACGGTGAACATTGACAAGACTAACATCATGTCTAACGTCCATTTCTTTGACACAGAGATCAATCGACGGAACCAACTGGGAAACTGCGACAGATCTTATCGTCCAACGTCCCTCAATGTCTGAAAACAAAAGTCTTTAAGTGCGTGTTGCCAGTGATCACTTACGGTATGAGAAAGCTAAGTCACTCAGCTCAGCGACCTATGGAACTGGCTATGCTCGGTGTTTCTATGCGTGATAGAATACGCAACGTAGACATCGACAGTAACCGTTATTACTCAAAATATTAGTAAGCTGAATTGGCGATGGGCTAGCCAGCCGCATATCTTGTAGAACCGATAAGCGATGGAAAAGCAAGGTGCTATAATGGCAACTGAGGACTGGCAGTCGCAGTATAGGACGATCCTACACTAGATGAAGCCAAGACGTAAGCAAGTTGATCGATGCAGGTGGTTCAAGATCGTGCATTGTGGTAATCTATGGTAGAGATCTATATTCAGCAATGGACTATGGACAGGCTGTGATGATGATGATGATGATAGCAATAAAGTAATAAAATCTGATTGAAATAAAGTAATAAACGGCAGAAAGGTTCTCGAGATGAGGTGGAAAAACAAAAACAAAATTCTAAATAAAATTATTTAAATATATTCTACGTGTCATGTAAATCTTAGTTTAGCATATATTTTGTTAACACTAAATTAAAGAAAACATGCATACTAAAATATACAGCAGTACAGTATGGTTAATGGAATTGTATACGTGGTCGTATAACCGGTAGCAGACAGGCGTCTGGCCCGACATAATTCAAATTAAGCAATTGACAGCAGTGTCAATCCGTGGGGAGCGCCAGCATTGCGTTTGTTTAAATTATAACCCTTTTCGAAGTACTATATATGCTTGGTATATCCTGGAAGCGGTTTTTTAAATTAGTATATATTGGTTGTCTAATTTATCTAATGAGCAAGTCATCAACATCCCCCAAACAAACAAAAATGCAAATTCGTCGGATAAATTTGATATTTGTTATACACTTCTAATTTCCCCGTAGACAGATTCTTATCAGATGAATATTTCCAATAATCTCTGAAACTCTTTTTACAACAATAATTAGCAATGAAATCAATAAATATAACAACTAACTTTTGTAGCGCATTTTTACGATTGGACAATTAAGAAGCTATACTTTTTTTTATTATATTTTAAATCCATTTTTTCCAATTCAAATTCTTCGTGTGTCGAAAGAGGTCTGTGTGTTAAGTTTCATTTAATATTCAAATAACATTTGTAAATCCTAAATCTTTATAATTTATTACTGCTAGAAACTAGGCAGCCGATTTTATCTAAAATCTTTTATCTGAAAATTAACAAATTGCATATTGAATTTTTGTTATCAATGGGGTGCACACACCATCAAATGAACTGTGAGTACGTTTGTCAAACTATCGTAAAGAAACATTAAAATATCTATAATGAAAAAGTGTTGTATTGTGTTTGCATCAACAGTACGTGTCAATTAAGGTGCGAGTGGTCAAATATTTACTTACAAGTTTGTTGGCATTGTCCCCGGCAGATCGATTGCGTGATTCATCCGGATCGCCGCGATTAATCCTGAGCTCCGGGCGGCGCCAATTTGTCTGAACCGCATTCATTGTTATAACCAAATCGTTTCCTTTTTAAATTTATTTACGCTAGTTTATTATTTGCTTTTAAGTAAAGAGTCGTCTTATATAATGAGTCTACTGTTGGGCATAGGATTTTCAATAAAAAGTCCCTACATCTTGTTTAATGGCCAACATTAGCAAAAGCCTTGGTACTGCAGATGTGTAGCGTAGATGACACGAAACTCTATTCTCCATTGTTTACTTTTTGTTGTTTTATAAATTTATGATACAAATAAACAATTTAATACACATATAACCACTTTTTGTATTATATATGTATAATAAAAATAGTTATCTGTCATTCTAAATTAATCATTCATTACTCTATAGGGTAAGTTTGGCAAATTAATTAATTCTTGTACAAATTCCACGAACTTACGAAAGTTAGCAGGCGGCGCTTAAACAAAGAAACGAACCAACTTAATTTATTTAATACACTTATACTAACGTGAATAATTTATTAAACTGTATGTACAATATGAATAAAAATTATGTTTTAGAAAACTTTTGCTTTGTACGCAACATGACCATAAGTGTTTTATTATTATCAACTATTTCATTTCCTATAATCTAGATTTCAAGGTTTTACATAAATTTTTCACCTTGCCAAGGTCATTCTGCTGTTTTGAATAGCTTTTGTTACCAGAGAGGGTATCATATCTAATCAACGCCTCCTCTCCTAGTTTAATTAAAGTAATTATTAGTACAACTTACGTATTTAATTTAAATAATATACGTCGTATCGTATTTTTGTTAAGCAGCCTTAAAATTTTCATCATTATCTTTCGGCCCAAGTAACATTTTGAATAAAGAATATTTGTCTTTGTTTTAAAATTAATTAAATAAATTCGTATGACTTTGAAATGTTCTTAAGTTTAATTTAAACATTGGGTGCCACTTTATTTCATTTGAAGTTTTTGTTTCAAAAGTTTAAAAGTTTTAATAAAGTTTAAATATTAACACTAAGACAATGTACAATTAATTCTGAGATTTTTTTAACAACTCGTCATTTGATTAATGCCCTTGACAATCTGGACCCCTGGCAGTTTAATAATAAACGTAGTGAATAGTGAATTAAGTATTCAGCTGCCAGTTTTTCCCTCTCTTTGCGATTATTGTCAGAATAAACGGTGTTCAGTTCACAACGTACAATATACTCGTTAGGGTATTCTTCTAGTATACCTTCCTATATTAGGTACTGTTTTGTAAACGAATTTATTGCCTTCATATCATGGCAGTGTAAAAGTGTTAATTTTTCTACACAACATTGCTCTTTCTCGTTAAACAAGTTAACAAGTTACAGTTATGTATAATACTAGCTACTGCCCGTAGCTTCGCATGCGTAGATATACGAGCCATATTTTAATATACATATATTAAAATATGGCTCGTAGTTTGAGAAGTCAAAAAAGCTAAACGCAACTAAACCATAGCCCGTTAAAGAAACAGTGCACAACGCATCTATTGAGCTTAGATATAAACTTAATTATAATATTTTTTAATAAGCCTAATATAAGAAGATTTCGTGTTAAATTTCATGTTTCTTCCAATACAAGTAACGGAACTCTATACAATCGTACTTCCCTATTTCACCCCTTAATGTTGAAATTTCCAAAAAAAATCCTTCCTTAGTTAACAACATAAAAGAAATCGACTGACAAAATTTCAAGTTTGTAGCCCCAGCAATTTAGGCTCTGCGTTGATGAATCAGTCAGTCAGTCAGGGCAAGTAATTATATACATAATATCAAAAATAACTTAAAAACATAAAAAATGCTTTTAAAAACAGAAAGGAAAATGAATTCTCCATGAAAGTAAAATGTAATAATTCTACTGAGAGAATGCTTTAGCAGTATCAAAAAGTAGGTCAAAAACCCCTTACTTAATACAATTACAAGTACACAATTACATTAAATACAGTATTTTTTTGGTATTTTTAATTAACTAATTAATCAATATATTCTTCATTATGCAATATATAAATAAATAAATTTTTTTTTTTTTATATATGTGGGGAAATACAATAAGGCAAAACCCGCCCTTTGCCATTTGACGCGCCTTTCTTAAAGGTATCTCATCACACCACCAAAATGAGTGTCCATTTCATCCATCAACTAATTAATAAATTGTTATATACACTTACACGTTATATTAATATGATAATTTACATATTAAATGCTGGATATAATGTTATTTATCATTGTACATATGTCTAATGTTGATGCAACAAATAGAATTGTTTACCGTTTACAAATTGCATCAACAACAACATGCGTATATTTTGACAAAGCACACAAATGGGGTGGACGCGCGGGCATCGTATTCCTCAAATATACTTTATTAGTCGGTGAAGGGATGTGAAAATTTAATAAACGATAGTTTTAACCATATCCCCAACTTACAATTCTATTTTTATTATATATTTGTCATTACATCAAATTTTTGAATTTTATTTTCACCTGAGTAATTTAGGAATGTAATTCATCACCTAGGCCTCCCCTATAGGTTACCATGAAGCAGTACCCTGAGCCACCTGCATCCATGGACTTCCAAAAATCTTGCATATAACATATATTTTTTCTAGAAAATATTAGTGTAGATTATCTTATATTTATGGAAACTTAATAATGATAATTTTCAGATGCAACCTTCATCATGAAGCTGCGGTAATTAACATCTTGATATAATTCTCTTCCATTAAATCTTGTTTTATTTCATCTGCCTGATTCCCATCACCTTCACACATCTTCATTCAATCTGCCGACCGCATCGCTCCATCTATACAGTGTATTTTTTAATATAATAAAATAATAATAATGAAAAGAAAACGTGAAAAACATATTATATACTATAATTCTATAGTGATTGAAAATTATATGTTAAGTACACAATTCTCATACTATAGTTATCAGATAAGCGTAATTTTAACTGTACTAAGATTTGAATTTGAAAAAAATTATAAAAATAATATTTGCTTTGTATATGCTGTATTTTATTATAAAAATTGAAGAATATCGGTTACAGATATATTTAAATATTTACTTTTTAATATTTATAAAAGTACTTCTCCGATTAAATCATAGTGATTTACCAGATCCAAACATGATAAAAAGTAGTTGAACCACGTACCGTGCAGAGTTTTTACTACTTTACGGCACTGGATTACAACCTGCTTTCACCCCTTCCTGTTAACTGTTTACTAGCCTACTTACCGGTCTTTGCATAAAATTTATAGCTCCTAGTTAGTACGTAGAAATAATTTATCTAAGAACAAATTGCTTGTAAAATGGCCATTAACGATGTAAATGAGTGCCGCATGGATCTGCAGTTTATTTACCGGGTCTGCATTCGATCCCTACTTTGGTGTTATTCTTATTAAAACTATCATCTGAAAACTAATACTAATGGATTGGTTTTTAGTTTCATAGTTTCAAGTAAATTAAACATTTTAATTTATATCACATCAAACATTTTCATGATTATACCTAATTAGTTTGATATTATTTTTTATTACACTAAGGGTGATAAATGAGCACACAGTTAAACTTATAATCAGGCACTTTGTCACTGTTAGCTCCTTAAATTATAGGTTAATTAATTTATTGATTTATTCGTTAGAATTCGTATACTTAGTGTTGTAGTTGTGCCACAAGGCTATATCGACGACCCACTCAAACCCTATGTCGGCAAATTACTAGGATTTATTGAGGGTACTATGGTAAGGAAACTACGGCAAATTGATGAGGGTAATGGATGGACATTTAAAACTAAACATGCACAAAAGACGCATGCCTGGCAAAAAATTGTCGATCGGAATTTAACTAAGTAGACACGACTAACAAGACATTTATCACACAGACAGTTTACTAATGTTAATATCTCACAGATATTCATCTCATCCAATTTTTTGTCTCGTAATCAACACTTTAGTGTCTTTTCAATGAAAAAATGTATATGAATTCCCTAAAAAAGCCTTCATTATTATTAGGGTAACTGGTTAATATGAAAATAGGAATGTATATATATTTTTTTTTTATAATATTTGGTGTGAGAAACGATCTTGACATCCCTGAAGATTGTTACAGTTTGCTCGCTATTTGTTATTATTAGGTCCCTGGATTTCATGCTGATCTTCCAGCCAACCCATTCATGCTGCAGGTGACTAGCTAAAACGTGACTCTATCGAGCTCTAGCAAAATGTAATACATAAAATAAAATTATGAATTTACCAACCTACACTTTTTGGACTAATAAGGTTCTATTCAGAAAAAAATAATTAAATATTTCAAAAAACTGATACGTATTTCCAGATTAACATTTTACTAAAGCTACCCGTATGTTCATCAAATTCAGTTAACGTCATGACGAGGTTAATTGCACAAACCATTTTTGTACGGCTTAACTCACAGGAGTCTCGGATACGTCAAACTTCATTACACAGTGCGATTAATAAAATTTGAGTACAGGATCAATAATATAGTATCTTATTAGATATAATCGTATCACCATCAAAACAGTAGCAACTCGCTAGTCTAACTTTGCTTTATTGCCAGAAACTTTATGTTGGAAAGGGACGACACAGATAGATAGATGTGGATAGACACATTTATGATTAAAGGTACATTTTACAATTACGTACATTTTAGAAATGTGAGATTAAATATTAATTCGTTCTGTTTAACGTTACGTGACGAAAATTCGCGTTACGTCCCAATTTGAAAACTTTATATCATCTAAAAATGTTTTAAATATTTTAAACGTAATCACGATATATCACAAATAATTAAATATACTAAAGGTTTAAATTAAGGCAATTGCATAACAAAACTGACATCCCATCCACAAAACTGATAATGATAACGTTTTCCTGTTCATTTCCTACTGTTTACCGAGTAATATAAATTGAAAGAAGGTTTGGATGCAGTGTGAGAAACTCAAAAAAATACTACATAATAATACAGACAGCATACCCCGATAACAAACCATGATTTATCTCGGTTCAGAAAGAAGCCCAGTACCTACAATTCAGAAATCTGCTCTGATCAGTAGGGTACGCGATCTTAAAATTTGTCACATAGCCACCACCATAGTTATACGTTATTAAACAAGTTTTATTTTAAATTACTACTACCACCATAAGAATAAATGCAACTAATTACTAGCTACGACCCTAATGTATATCTCAACGCTTCTTAACCGCACTGGTAAAACGTTTATAACCAGTTACACCTTGTATAGAAATTGACTCATTAGCAACATTTGCAGTACACCAGTTTGAGACTCATCACACTGATGTGTTTGTGGTTGCACTAATTGCATTTTGAAGTACCTAAAATAATTAAACTTCCTACAAGGTATAATTTATTATAAAGAATAAAATGAAGAACCATTTACTGTTCCTACGTACATAAAAAAGTTCGACTACTTGTTGATTTGATTTAATATGTAAACGGGAAACTGAGATAACCTTAAAAATATATAAGTTAAAGAAAGATAAAAAAGTGTATTAATTAGGTACACGAGAGAACATTAAAATAGTATATTTATATTATTAAAATAATGCTTATTTATCAATTAATACACAAACTCATGAACAATTTAATATTACATAAACTTATGAATATACATATATGTACTAACATGGCGACTAGTTCAGCTTATGCCGCTGTAGATATCTAGAACCCTGATTTCAGCTCTTTTTTTTATTACATTGAGAGTAACTAATGAGCCCATAGTTCACCTGATGGTAAGTGGTTCCTGCTGCCCATTTCGTCATTCATCCTTGACAAGGAGCCATAATACAGAAGCTTTATCACCCTTGAGGACTGAGATGGAATGCCTCGTCCCCAGTAATAAAGGTCTCTCCGGATCCCCGCACTCATCAGACGAAACACAGCAGCATTATGCTACTATTTTACGTTGGTATTCTGTGATGGCGTGGTCCTACCCCAGTCGAGCTGACCCATTCATTCTGCAGCTAGAATCAAACTACAGCATAGCTCTACCACTGTTTTCCACTACAAATGCAATTAAATAAACAAAATTGGAAATGGCACCATATTCACATTGATTTTAATAATTTAATAATTCCAAACTTAGCAAGAAATGGATAGGATTTTGTGTAATAATAACGTTAATATGGCAGAGACAAGAAGTTTTAATACTTGATAGAGACACGCTAAAGATAATAAACGTCAAAATTGAACAATTTAATTGCTTACATATGCGTTACGTAAATTGAGATAAGACGATGTAGTACAGTAGATTAAGTTGGGACAAATAATATACCTCACCAAAATACGAATATATCCTGTGATTGGAAGATTTCATAGTAGTCAAATCAATAGACCGTTACTTAATGGTAGTTCCAAAAATGCTCATTATCATTTTATAATTCAAACACACCAATAAACACCAAAATATTTACTGAGAGATTAAAAAAAATAAAGTCAAGAGCAGCGTTTTTATTTTACTTATTTATTATGAAATCTTATTAATTTAAAAATACGTAATGATTTCATATATTATCATAAACACTACACATGGAATAAAACTAATTATACGGATTTTATCCCGTTCAGTTTATATATATAGGTATATAACAAATTTTAATTTTTAACTATTTTTTATTTTTATATATTTTTATCAAAGTTAAAAAATGTCAAAACGTTCGTTCGTTTAGAAACATTGGCAAACCAGGTGACCATAGTTTCCTAATTTTTTTGTGTGAGATTTCAACAAATGTACGAAAATAAAAAACAAAATACCTCATTTAATTTGCCGCTGTCTACCTTTATGTAGATCTTTTCTTCTGGTCACTGACTCACGGTACAGGCGGGAAATATTCATTACTTCTAATAAAACTTTCTGCATACCAACAACATACCGTGAGACTTGTCTGGGTGCATGTTAGTTACGTACCCATTGTTCTAAGTACACGGTAGCGAGGAAACTAACACGTGAATTATTCTCGGTGCGTACTACGGGAACCTATACAACGAATTATGTATGTAGTTTTTGTTTTAATTTCGTTTAGAATATAATAATGATACTTAATTTTTTGATGTTTTACTTTTAACTGTATTTAAATAGTTATCATTTTTAGTTTGATAAATAAAATACTAATTTTCACTAGAATTAACTAGAAAGAAACGTCTCTATATGTTATTCAACAGATATCAACAAATAAAAAAGTGTTGAAAAATCCCCCTTTGGATCGTCCCAGGTTATAAGAAAAAGAGTCAAGTGCGAGCAACCCTTGTTAATGCTCCGATAATCCACATCACTGCATCTGACAAGTTTAAGGACCACGAAGAATAGACCAGATATCGCGACCCGGGTCCGTCATCCGGTTCCCGATCATTGATGTAATTTATACGTTACGTATTCTTCAGAAAGATGGGATAGAAAACTTTTTTAAAACTTTGATTTTTCGGTAGTATGACATCAAAAAAGATTTTATTTGGTATATACCAACTGCTACAGTAAAAATTAACTAAACGAGACGTTTATCGATAAGACTGTCTTAATGTAAATACCTCTTTTTAATTATTTATTATATTTAAAGTTATTCCTATTTGTGTGTGTTTTAATGTTTTATTACATTCAAGTAATAATATTAATAGACTATGTGCTAGAGACCCACTACGGAACAGTAGATAATTAAAAAAATACTTCAATAAAAACAATCAAAGTATATAAAATAAAACATATGTATGTAAACTTATTTATAACAGGCAATATAAATATTTTTTAAATATAATAATGCTAAATTTGGACGCCAACTTCAAGTGTGGTGACGCAAACGTGTTAGAGCTACGGTTGGTTTTCTGCAAAATGAATGGGGCAGATCGACCGGACCCTCACAGAATACTAACGTGAAATAGCAGCACAATGCTGTTGTGTTTCGTCTGGTGAGTGCACGGATCCTTTATTACTGTGACGATGTACCGGGTACGAGGCATTCCATCTCAGTCCTCAAGGGTATAAAAGCATCTCCATTATGATACCTTGTCAAGGATGAATGTAGATGTCATGAGCCTCAGGAATCATTTACTGTGTGCACGGCGAACTGTGCGCTGGTTTGTTACTCTCATTGTAATAAAATATAAATAAAAAAAGATTGTAGCAAGGATTATCGATCGACAGAGTAAAACGATCCATGCATAAACGTTTATTTAGTCACAGAGCTCATCTAGACGATTAGTCTATTGATGAAAACAATAAGTTAAAAGCCGCTACACATATAAATTAGAAGACCGAATATTTCAAATATATTATTTGCTAGTAACTGTTGTGACTACAGATGCCCAAGTTTACTCTGTTTCTGTTTCAGGTATTTATTTCACGGATGTTGGTATGTGTGACTTTAAAATAATCTAAAGGAATTTTATTTTTTTAGGGATATTTACGTATAATATAATTTATATATAGCATTATAATTAGTGTCTTAGTGCTTGCTTTTAAATCACGGTACGCGAACAATCTGAGTTCGATCCCTAGAACCGGCACAACTGAAATTTTTAGCTGCCAATTTAAGTGCTGATTTATCACATGTTCGGTTTTGAAGGCGAGCATCTTGAGGAGACCTGCATGAAATTAATAAAAAAAATATTTTCAACATATGTGGAAGTCCACTAATCCGAAGTCTATGCTCCAACACAGTCACCTTACTTTTTAAGTATATTTAATTAATAATTATATATTGTTTAATCTTTAGTAGAATATAAATGAATTTGTTATATATTAGTGAATTAAAATAAAAAAGTATATGTATGTGAAAATTATGGCGAATGATTGTATCTCACAGAGATCAGATTGGAATGAAGCCGGTTTTCACGCGTGAACTTGATGTATTGGCCGCTTTTCAAACGCGACAGGCTTGAAATTCGAATCGAGTTTGTGTTTTTTTGATACTCTTCTTCTCCCTAGATAAATAAATAAAAATCCACTGAAGAATTATATTGACGTAATGATTGATTTTATTCTTTGTTAGTTCATACTGTTTATTTGCTGTTACATTTTTAACTTAATAATTAAACCGTGTTACTCAACAACAATAAACATATAAATTTTCTTTTCAACTTTAAACGTAATCCAAAACTAACTCATGAAGAATAATATTTCAAGCAAGACGTTGAGATCTGATGAGTTCTCAAGAAAAGAGCTACACATTTCTTAAAGGGCGGCGGTAGCTTGCAGCTAGTAAGTTATCTTAACTGTGGTCCGTTGAAAGTTAATAAGACAGAAACTAATGCTTTTAATAGAGGGCCTAAAATCAGGTAATGCTAATTCATTACCTGATTTTATGCCATTTATTAAAAACTTTGCATAAATGCAACGATAAGAATTGCCCGAAGATCGATAAAGGCATGTCTTGAAGGAAATTTACATTTTGCAATGGACTACCACCGTCTGACGATCATGATGATTTTGAATACTTTCAAGAAAAGAACCTACACCTTCCTTAAAGGCCGGCAACGCATTTGTGACTCCTCCGGTGTGGCGGTTATCATGGGCGGCAGTGATCATTTACCATCGGGAGGACTGCTTGCTAGTTTGACACTATTCTATAAAAAAAAATCTTTGTAAATCAATGATACCGTTATTTAAATAGAATATGTTTAATGACTTCTATATTCAATCGGGATACGTCTAACTTAGATCGGCCTGGTTACCTCGGGTCTGCTAATAACTACTAGTAATATACAAAATCGATGTCGACAGTTTATAGAACTAGTTATATTGCATTAATAATATTAATCAACTTAAAGGTTCTATAAGTTTATGTGTCGTGGAAAAAAGATAAACCTTTTACTTACTCTGAATTAAGTACTCGAGTTATATTTTGAAATACTCAATTTAATTAAACTTTAATAATATAAAAATTACAAATTAATAAGTAATGGATTCATTTCCGCTTAGGGCGCTATAATTTTGAAGACTACTTTTTTTTCAAACAAAAAATTTTAGTTCGTAATTTTAAAAGTGCTGAAAACTTAACATAATTTCCCGCTAACTGTACTTGTGTATACATTAATTAATTTCACGTTTATAATTCTGACTGTAATTATTACGTTATTATTTTTTTTAGAAAAAATTGAATCATACATATATTATCGGCAAAATGCAAGATATCTTTCTTAAATGCGGTATAGAATTAGCACATCTTTTATGACATTATTCTCATATTCTTTATCAAAAATAGAATTTTTGATAAAGAATATGAGACTTATAATAATAATTACTTATTTATACTACTTTAAAAAGACCTAGTAAACCGCGAGAAATATTTTCGAGATTATTTTCGAATATAACATATTTTCTCATAGTCTTTTACAGGTTGCCAAGCAACCTTTAAAAGGCTAAAAAAAATTTAAAAACCAGAAAAAATTAAAAGATAAATACGTTAAATAAAACGAATCCGTGAAATATATTATTCAACAATTTATTCAACGTAATTTAATAAATCTAATTCTTCTTAATTTTCAAAAAGAATTCTGTAAAACGAACCTATTATGTTGCTCTCAAAATAATATTAAAGTTGCTATGAGCTGATATGAGTAGATAATAATCAAACGAGTACTAATTAACACTGATCCCTCAAATCTTTAATTAATTAATTAATAATATTGCTCTCAATACTAATTTCATAGATTCAATATATATATATATATATATATATATATATATATATATTATAAATCAATTTTCATAGTAAATTACAATGCAGCAAAATATATCATATATATCATTCTATCCTTAACAATGCCCTCAAAACACACGACGTTCAGTCTATGTGATGTTACATCTTTTGTGTATCCTAGCCCATTCCACGTATGTATTGTCCGCAATTGCAAAGCAATTTCGCTCAGCTACATTGAGTGGCTTACCTCCCGAATGAAAATAAGTAGTAGGTTTAGTATATTACTAAACGGGTTTCATATCACAAAGGTTCACAATAAAATGGTCGTAATGTGTGGCCATTTAATTGGTCTGATACGCCACAGTCATTAACATATCCGGTAAGTGAAAGATTTATGTGTCATTGGGTGGAATAATTTTCTTTTCTTTTTAATTCTGATTTTCGTTGACTTTCTAAAAGATATGTCCAAAAAGATTTATTGTGTTAATTAGCTTTTTTAAAGCCGAATAGGTTTGACCAACCAAAAGAAAGCTTTGATAATTTGGCTTTTTATTTAAAAGTTCTCATTTGAACTACTCATTGCATAATTTTATAATTATATAAATGTCGTCGAATCATTCACTTCGATAAAAATTCTTACTTGAAGGGTACAAAGGTATGGCGTCCTATATATTTTTTTTACTCCTACAATGCAGTATATAGTATTCATTATTATTACTGTCGCAATTTTAATAAATTCCCAATATTAATTGTTGATATTATTTGCTATCTGTACACCTAATAGAATTTAAAAAAAGAATGCTGCTTTTGGTACAAAACTTTTGTAAAACAAAAAGAAGTAGGATAACCCTTTCATTCCAGCAAAGAAAGAAACCGTACACCTTACTACTGGTGCCAAGACATCTCAAGGCATCTTAGTCTTCAGGAAAGGAAACGCATTTGCAGTATGGTTCCTTATCGACAATTGATGAGGGTGTTCACTGTCCATAAGAGAACTGTGTATTCAATATTAGTGATGATAATAAATACAAGACACACTTCAGAATCGCTACGCCATAAAAATCACTAAATAATGCCACATTCATCATCAGTAAGGTGTCATAACGCAGATTGTCTTTCAATAGGACCAATATGAAATACGTCATCCATCACATCAGTAAAAAGTTCTCCGGAACTTTCTCTTACCAAACCAAACGTAACAACAGTAATATCAATTTCGAATGATTCATAATTGATAAATCATGTAATAGCTTACTCAGACACTTAGCTTAGGATTGAGCTTAACAAGCAACATATGCGATCTCAACAACTCGCATCGTAAGTCGATCGCAACTAAGCTTGCGCGGGGTTTCAACAAAGGCTTCACCTTAATTACCACGACATTAGACGCTTTCATACCCTTTGAAATTGAGAGTCTGGGATAATAAAATCGATTTCCAACCTTATTACCAAAACCTCAACGGTTATTGTGGATTAATGCACACACACTACCCTCCCCACTATAGGTTTCTTGTATACTTTACACGTTACAGGAACGTGTACTTTATCAAATGTAAATAACTTAAAACTTCCATACTTAAAGCTTGAACGAAATTATTCTTAAGTACAAATTGAAAGGACCAAATAGCCCCGTACCAGAACCGTTTAATAACCTCCTGAAGGTAATATTTGGACTATACATAATTTATTTGTTATCATTAAGAGAATAGGTTATTGTGTGTCTCTAATAGTAAATTTTAAGAACTTTATTATTATTTTTATTCTTTTAATACATGGATAATAACAAACGAGCATACAGTTCACCTGATGACACTGATACCTGCGAACCATGACATCTACTTATTTGACGAGGAATCATAATGCAGATGCGTTGTCACCCTTGAGGACTGTGATGGAATTCCTCGTCATCAGTAATAAAGGTCTCCGGATCCCTGTACTCACCAGAACACACCAGCATTATGCTGCTATTTTACACTGGTATTCTGTGAGGGCGTGTTCCTACCCCGATCGAGCTGACCCATTCCTCTACCCTCTCAGATCTACCGCTTTAAAAATGATGTTATCCCATAAGAGTTTCATATTCGAAATCTAGGCAGGTTCCGGATGTTTGTCACCTTCGTTGTAAATTTTATGGCGTCTGTTAAGATAAAAATATAAATATTATATTTCACCACCAGTGGAAAGTATTATTAGATTCCAAACGTGCCTAGGGAACAAACGTCCGCCAAAGCCACCAGGCTAGTACTGTTGCCTATACCTAGTTGTTGAAACCACAAGCATCGTACTGTTGTAAAGAACACTTCAGTGTATTCATGTTTATTCGTCGATCACTTAAATTACAACGTCGCCTGACTCAAGCGATAGTCACGAATCGAATTATTTACACTACGCTTCATTTGGGGGAGGACCCCTTTTAATGCAGAACAGAATGTAAACACATCTTATAGGGTTGTATCGTCTCATTTGGCGTTCTGTAAATAATATATTATTTATTAAACTTTTAAGTAGATACTTCACGTTACGATATTTAACGGCCGTCAGATGTGTATCTTCTTTATTTTTCGAGCTAATAATGAATATATATATATATATATATATATATATATATATATACATATACAGTGGTGGTCATATATTTAGAAACACTTCTTATGAATAAAGAAAGTATAACTTCAACATACAAAAGTTCGTAAAAGATATTCACATTCAATAATTTATAATCATGCAATAATATAGCCACTCAAATAAAAAACTCATTAAATGCATAAATTTTTAATTACAAAATTAGTCTTACACGTGTAGGAGTTTTTTTTTGTTAATGGCCGCTTGGACGCCTAATTAGAAACATTTTAAAAAAGCATCCATAGCTCGTTCTTTTTTTGGAATTGGAGAAAAACATTTCTTTCTTGGCGTTTCTATTATTTTGGTGGCTTTACAAAATTTAATCTGAATTTTATTTTGTTCAAAATGGACAAAACTAAAAGTTGTGACGCGTCAACTAGGCAAATAATTGTTAATTTACATATAGACCATAAGTGAGCGTACAGAAGCATAACTGCAAATTTAAAATGTTCTGTTAAGAAAGCTTTTAATGTAATTGATCATTATAAAACACATGGAACTGTTGAAAATGTTCTTAGAAAGTCTCGGCCAAGAAAAACCTCTCCCAGAGAAAATACGCTAATCGTTCGTGTTGCTAAAAAAGACCCAAGTAAAGGCTCCAACCAGATTAAAAGCGAAGTTTTTTCGCCTGATGACCCGAGAAATATCTCGTCAAAACTGATACGCCGAAGATTAGTGGAAGCTAAATTGTTTGGAAGAATCTCTCGAAAGGCACTGCTTCTTACCAAGCAACACCAAGAGGAGCGATTACTATTCGCTAAAAAATATGTTAATTGGACGGTACGAGAATGGAAATATGGTAAATTCCGATGGAAAGCGCTATGTTAGACGTCCTGTAAACAATGCTTTTAATTATAAATACACAAGGAGTATAGTCAAGCACGATGGCGGTAACATTAAAGTTTGGGGGTGTTTTTCCAAAAGTGGAGTTGGACCCGTTCGGAAGATTGAATGATTTCCTACTCGGACATTCGGATAGTGTTTCTAATTATTTGACCACCAGTGATATAGGCCGTGGAGACTTGATGGATAGTATATTTAAAAAACAAAAATTTACTTTTTATATTTTATAAAAAAACAAGTCTTGAATGTGTAATTATATGTCAAACAAACCCAGCCGGAAGTCGTAATGTAGAGTATAAATTTATAATCTCACTACGAGTACCTAAATTATGCATTGAAGGTTATTATTGAATTAATTTACTTTATAAATTTATTTGCTATAACGTAACAAATTTGTAATCAATATCATATGCAAAGACCATAATACATGCACACATTTACACAAACATTCTCATCAATATATATAATCATCAAACTATAATAAAACTTCTTACTTTAATTTACGCGACGTCTTATTGTTCAAAATGGTTTATTAATAAAAATATTAATCATTAAACATACATTTTAAAACCTAATACGCGAAAGAATCTGTACTCTAACTTACTTGCCACTATTAAAGTTGACCTCTAACGGTTCAAAGTAAATAATTTGTTTTGAATAATTATTAGATAACTGCGTGCTCTATGAGAACCCTATATCCAGTAGTTTATAACCACAGATTGTTTATGCTGATGAATCTTAAGTCATTAATTCAGATTTGCACGAGTTGGCATTGTCTATGGATACAAGTGGCTCGAAACAATCTAAAGAGAAGACCATGTTATAATCTGATCTAATAATGCCAAAGATTTCCTCATTTTGTACAAGCTAAAATAATATATCCTTATCTAAGCTCCATAGTTTCACAAACAACGTTTACAGTAAATGTACGCTCTAGCCCACAATTATAGAACCAAACAGCTTGAAACATGTTTCAGACATACTCGGCACTGTAACGATACAGTCGTGTAGCTCGAGGCGTTGAAGTGAATAAAAGCGAACTTCCCAGTAATTTATTGTATCAATGATGAAAATTACATTCATTAGTCTATAAAATTATTTATTTACTTCAGTAAAATCTTCAATATAAAACAGCCAGGCATAGCATATGGAATCTGTACGGGCTAATGTCGGAAACTATTAAAGAGATCATCATATATTTTCACCAATAGATAGGTTAATTCTCGTGGAAGGTACAGTAAATAAAGTAACAGATTATAAATATAAATACCACTGCTAAGCTTATTACGTAGCTCCACTACGTATAGGCGGATTTTACATGTCTTTTTTTGTATTTATTTACCTTGACCGCCGGAATTATAGTAAATCAGTATTGAAAATTACAATTAAAAATGTCATTGGTCCGACATGAAAAGAACTCAGATTGATCGCGTGCCATGTTTTAAAAGCGAGCGTTTGTGCACATTATTTATGTAAATTGTAATAAGTTTTGTGTATTGAAAACTCCTTGTTCAGAGGGTTCTATGCCAGTTTATGAATAAACCAATCGAACATATGAAGAAAGCATTAATTTATGTCAGCTGTCACAATCAATCCTTTTTAATGTCCAGAGTTCCATAAGCAATTCTAATTCCAAGTAAATGCACTTCCAACACCTTTAGAATGCTAGTAACGTGCAACATGTTTCGAACGCACTCAATACTTACAAAGCGATACGGTCGTCCATCTCGAAGTGTTGGAGCGCATCAAAGCCAGCTACCGAGTCATTTCCTTCATGTTGCTTTCTAATTCCCAAGGAAAGCCGAATCGGCAAAACTTTCAGTTTAACCGATCTTTAACTTCACTACTTTAAACCTGAGGTTATTAATCCAAATGCTTGTTTCACATATAAAAATGTACGAGAAATTATATATTATGACTATAACTTTTATTGTCTAGTTATCAGAGGTAGTACGCGTTTTCACCTGGAATCTTCAAGATTAAACATGTAAAATAAAAAATCGTACATCAAGATAGTATTCAAAATTTCATCATCTCGATCTCGATGGTTGGCAATACACATGGCACTGTGCGTTTTACGCGAAAATATGCTACGCATAACATCTCTTCGGTATTTCCGAACCGATACGACTTAGGAGCCTTTCCAAAAGGCCGGCCGCGCATCTGCGATTCCTCTGGTATTACGAATGTTCATGGGCAGCATGAGCTGCTTGCTTGTTTGCCACCCATAAAAAAAAGTATTAGCCAAAGATTATTTCTTTTAAGTAAAAGTGTGAAAAATAAAAACTAAGATACAAACGAACCAAAATTTATGTAAGATGCTCATGCTTTTCGGCACCTCGTGGAGGAGGAGAGAGACAACAAATATAATGATGATCTCCTTTTTAAATTCAAACTGCTACAGACAAAGCACAACTTATATAATTAAAATATTTATTCATTATTTCATTATTCTATTAAAAAGCTTTTGTGGCAAACTTTTGAGTGTGAAAGAGATTTGCACGCACTAACTTAGTTAATGTTTTCCGCACAAAACTAACTTCAAATTTAGCTTTCACAGACTAATTGTTCTCTTAGTTATGATGATGATGAGTTCGTGTTAGTTATACGCTTTGTTATTTATGGAATATATTTATATTTTGTTATAACTGCAGTGAACGGTGGCCACCGTTATAGGTAGATTAAAAATACTTTCAGCGTTATAAAATTATGAGACTTATGTTCATCAATGGACAGATGTGGAGATCCGATTTATTGATCATTTACACCTGCAGTCCAAAATTTTAAGACCACTTTAATTAAAGTAGGAAAATAAAGTAAAAGTACAATAAAATATTAAGTGTTTAATTAAACTGTTTAATCATCTAATAGAACATTAATTGACAAATACTATAAAAGCGTAAAGAAATATTAACTTTCCACGCAAAAAAAGGCTATAGTTATCTAAACTGATTTTTCATCAGAAAACCCTCCTTCACATTTTATGACTTTTTTCACAAGTCTCGCATACAGGCAATCAATTTGTTAATGTCTTGTGATATATTGTTCCAAATTTCGCATAAAGCATTCCACATTTCCTCTTGAGAGGATTTTTTGATTTAGTTAATCTATGACGTTCCTATGAATCTCCGCCCACAAAAGTTCAATGGGATTGAGATCCGGGCTCTGAGGAGGCCAAACCATGTTTTTTAACACCCCTTGTACCTCTTTCTCTTCTAAATATCCTCTACATCATTTTGAGCTATGCTTTGGATCATTATCTTGTTGGAAAATGAATCCATCTCCAATTAATCGCAACCCGGAAGAAACGGCATTTTGTTCTAAAATGTTTTTGACTGTTCCTTTTTCAAAATTCCTTCAATTTTAATCAAATCGCCTGTTCCTTGGCTAGAGAAGTAACCCCAGACCACAATTGAGCCATCACCATGCTTGATTGTTGGGACTACACAATCTGACATCATCTTTTCTTAGGCACTACGTCGAACGGAAATTCTACGTTTTGACCCGAATAGTTCAAACTTGGATTCATCGGTCCAAAGCACTTTTTTTAAATCTTCTTCAGTCCAATCTCGATGGGCAAGAGCCCACTGCATCCGTTTTTTCTTGTTTTGCGGCCTTAGCAGAGGTTTTCGAACGGCAACGCGACCATGCGACTTCGCATCTCTCAGTCGCCGTTTTGCTGTAGTCAATGATAAAGGTTTAACTCGGGTTTTGTTTACTTCAACGCAGATTTCTAGTACTGTTAAGCGTCTATTTCGCTTGCTGGTAACAACAATGAAATTATCGTCACTAGACATGGTAGCTCTCGGCCGATCGGCTCTCGTGGACGACCTTGAAAACTGCATATCTCCCTGTATCAAGTTATTGTGCCATGAACACAAGTCTTCAATAACTTCAATTGTGAAGCAATCTCCCGTTCGGATTTGCCTTCATTATGTAAAACAACGATGGCAGAACGCACTTTACTGCTAATTTGTCGAGCTTTTCCCATTTTATGATGTCTTCACTGGAAACCACAAGTTTAGACTAAATGAGATTGTTTGTGAACAAACCCAAGTAAACTCGAGTAATAATAAGTCTGACACACGTATTTCAGATCGGCAGGGTACATATACTAATAATAGATTTTTAGTACTTATTATTGTTTTCTTTTTTTCTATTTACTAAGTACAAATTTCACTTAGAGATAGTCAGCATATGGTAAATAAAATCAAGAAATTAAACTAGTGAGCCTAATTGCGAGTACATTACAATGCATTATTTGTTAGCTATTTATAAATTAAGGTTCCATATCAGTGGAATGTAATTCAAACAGAATTTATTTAACATATCATATGACATCACTAATAAAAATTTTAACCTTGCGTTTTTATAACTTGGTTTGTTAAACTTTCAAATATAATTACGTAAATGATCATCCTATAATATTTATAATGTAAAAGCAAAAAATATATTGATTATGAGGCTTTCTAAAATTGAAACTTGTTCTGATCACGTTCACTAGAAAATTTCTTGATTTTGAACGAGTCTCATAAAAAGCTCTGCAAAAACACTAGAATGTAGTGCGTGCTGCTAAACTCGGGGGCAACCTGTCCGTGAGCCTTGTCTCACCGGAAATTGCTAACCAAATTACCCCCATTACATTCTTTAAGCGATTGTATATTGAATTGCGACGGTCATATGGTTTATTTTTGTATTGCTTCATAAGTAGAAGAAAGCTTAATAAGAATGACCATAATATTGCTAAGCACGCACGCTTGATCGTTTAATATATTTTTGCAAATAAAATTTCCTTATTTTTTACACATTGTATGTTTTGAAACGTTTTATAATGTGTTATTTATAAATGCAGTTCTTTCACTATAACAATTAAGGAATTATAAATATGAAATTAAATGTTCAATCAATTATAAATATAAAATATGATATGAAATAGAATGGAAAGGTATAATTTTATTCTATCCATATAACATCACAATAGTTTTAAAAACGTGCTTTAGAGTTAGGAGAAATCGGCAATTTATATATAAGTACCAACATATGTTCACAAAATCATAATAATATTGTCATAGTAATACTTACATTACAAAAATTATACAAAAAAACTGCAAACTTATTGAAATGTATCTAATCCTGTAAGCTGTGTGTGTTCGCCAAAAAGTAAACTACATAATTAAGACTATAAAAAGTGTTTTAAAATAATTCTTCATGAACAGAGCCGACATTTCGACACTATAAATTCGTTGTAGTTTGTTTATAAATAAAATACGATTACCAATAAAATAAACCAAAATACCAACTGAAGCAATGAAACTAGGAAGAATGAAATAAATGCGCAAGGAAGCAAAGAAGAATTATACAAAATTAATGAAATGCATTCCCATTTATTAATTTATATACGACGGTATTGTTTTAACTTCCGGAACCTTTACCAACTGGAATGATGGTAACTTTACTGGGCATTTCCGAGCGAGACATAGACAGCCATAGCGTCGTCATTAAAGTTCTAGCAAAATACATAGCCACTTGATGTACAGTATTTTATGCTACACCCCCCCCCCTCTCCCCCCCTCAACATACTGCAAGCAACAAAAATCCATATTAGTTAAATGAATATACACCTATTTTAAGCATAACCCCTTATTACATTCTCTCATGCGTAAAGAGTCCGTATAAAAACTTTCGGTTTATTTAAATTATTCGGGTATATAGTATAAACGGTCCCTATGAACAACTCCCCCATGTCTCGTTCGCTATTTGTCATGCCAACAATATTCAGAACCCAGTGTAGGGTGAGTGGGAGAGTGTTGAGTTTCGTAATCCCCAATCTGCTAATAGCCAGCGTCTGGCTTGTACAAATCGATTATTATAATAGATAAGTCTAGGTACTCTGCTTATCTATTATAAGTTTCTCTTAATATCGTTTATTTGTGTAGTTCTATTACAAAGGTGCATAATGAGGTAAAATTATAGAATGGAGTGGAAACGTGTCACTAAACTTTACTGTTTTTAAAAAAGCAATTTCTGCTCATAGCTTCTAACATTTCACAAAATGGTAAGCTGTAATGAGATTTGAGATGGCATGGCATTTACTGGCCTATATAATGTTAAGGGTTGTGGAATATCAAACATACCTAAATACAACAAAATACCGGAAATCGTTTAAGAAGAATATTTTTTACACTTTCATTTGATGTAGTAAAAATTTGAAGGATATTTAACGTTTAAAGTATAAGTTTGGTAGTATACTTAATGTAGTTATTTACAATATTTAAACTTATCTATACTATAATATAGATTAATATAAATTAAGTTTAATAGTTATAATTTTTAAAAATCATAAATTTTTACCGAAGATTTAAACGCTGTTATCCATGTCTCTGCAATGTTTACGTAAATTGATTAAAATATTATATTTATATAAATATAATACAAACTACTTCTATGTATATAAATATCTAACTTTTAATCATCTTATTATCTTTCGATTACGATCTTACGTGTTAACGTAAAGATAACTTACTAACAGAAACGTAAAATTATTAATTCGGAAATTATTTTCAGCCTAATACAAGTTAATTTGTAAGATAGTTAAGATAGATCGAAAAGTTACGATTAAGTCGGTCTGAGACTACCGGTGCTACATACATAGTTGGATAATTATATAATAAATAAAACCAAACTATGTATAAACCTAAACAATTTCCATTTTCGTTTGTTATTTCAATCGCCTTTTATAAATCATAAGGAAACCCAAACTATGCATAATGATATACGACCACACGTGTTCAATCAAACAAGATATATAATTATATGATACTAAATAATCATAGTCTTAGTATAATTTAAAATCGAAAGGAGACTTGAATGAAATGCGGTATAAGTGACAAATTCAATGTTTTTCACGCACTTATAACGTACCAAAACGTCTTATCTCATCATTACACTTACTACCTTTGATATCGCATGTAACTGGCGTAGATTTTCAGTGCCTTGTGCCATGTTTTCAAGATGGCGGAGTGGCGAACGAGACTCTTTATGACTTCCGTTAAAATTTTGGTCGTGTTGGGGCTTTCAAGTTTTATGTTCGCTATACCAGGATCATGTATAATGTCGTAGTAAGATGATTACACCGAAAAAGGGTAGTAATGTATAGATACAGACTTTATATGTGAGAGAAGAACAGAGAAATAATTCAGAAGAAGACTTTTTTTATTAACATAAAAATCTTTTGCTTATTCAAGTTAATTAAAAGCTTTTGATTGTTGATAATTATATTTGTTTTTCTCATTTCGGTTAATGGACAAACAGTAAAACTAATTTATAATTTATTTAATTTTCAGCTTTCATCAATAAATCATTTTATTTTTTATTGATAAATAAAAACAAAATAATTTAATTTTAGTAACTTTTCCAGTGTTTCTTTTATCTAAACTGAAGCTTGAATAAATTTAAGTCAGCTGGAATTAACTTCTGTGTCTCCATTATACGTGATTAATTAATTTGGGGCCTTTGACTATATACTATATACTTAAATGCATGGCTTAGTTTTAAATTGCGATTGATTTGTATCAACAATGAAATCGGCAATGAAAAATTATTGTCTAGAAATTATTATCGGTTGACTCCAATTATACTATTTACTTATTCGGAGCGTAGTGTTTGACTATACTGGTGAATTTTATGTAGTGTAGTGTAATCCGAAATTATAGGGAATAAATATTTTTTTTATTTCTACTGATTGGATCAATTTTCATAGAAATATATAATACTACATCATTACATTTTTTAAAAACTAATTATCCTAGCGGAGAATAGACCCTGTTCATTTTGACTAAAGAACACATTATTACACCAGCCAATAGTGTCACTTATAAAGACCAATTTCTTTGAATGAATGTCAAAAAGCAAACTAAAGGAAAGGGATTAATCAAATGTTCGCAATGATGGTTAGTGTTTTCAATTTAGATTCGATGTCTAATGGATTGTACTACTTTCGGTTAAATTAAAATACTTTTGATTTCGTTTATAATATTCTCCAAAGTTTGTGTGTTGAGTCCTACCGGACTTGCCATATTATATTTAACTAATATTAATATTACTAACACTATCTTGTAAGCTTGCTTCTGTACTAACTAATATGGATGACGAATCCTAGGATGAGTCTGAAATAAATTATATTATTATTATTATTATTATGAAATCATCAATCATGTGTAAATATTGCTTTTCACATGCCCCGAGAAAAAATATGGGATAAGATCCGTACTCGGTAGGCATTGTGTCTAAGGCTTCCAGCCCACAAGTTGTTATAAAATTTTCACCAAACTGAATTGACAAATTATTTACTATACGAGGTGAGATTCCATCTTATTGAATCAAAAATTGTTGGGCAAAGAGTAAATCACCCAGTTCATTTAATACCTTAGTTCCCAAAATGGTCCAGGTGGACCCCCAGGGGTCCACGGGAGACTCGACGGGTGTCTACGTTGCGTGACAAAATGAGAGTTCACAATTCGAGGAATGTAGCTGCAGGGGGTCTACCGGAACTAGCTAAATTTTAAAAGTGGTATATGAGAATAAAATTCTGGGAACCTCTAATTTAATATTTCGACAAATTTGAACGTGGTCAACGTTTGGCCATGAATTTTAAAATAAAATATTCTATATTTCAAAATATCGCACCAACAATTAAATAAAAAAACGCATTTGATGTCCTCCAGTTATCCATTATTATGATCCACAAAGTCCGTTTTTGCTAAATTTAACACAATTTTTTACATGCTAATCTGATATACTTGCTAAGTAACGGGCAAAGCGGATGGCTGCAAGCGAAACAGCATAACAAGCGCGTGGATATATTATAGATAATATGTACACCAACTACTCAACGTGGTAATTTTTTTTAGTATGGTAGGTGTGACAAAAGAGAATATAGTTGACCTGATGATGATTCCTTCTATCCATGATACACACATTGATAATATAAATCACAAGGCATTAGCCCTAAAGATAATATTCTTTGTATCAGATGAAACATGGTTGTGCTACTATTTTAGATATTTCCAAAAGTACTCTCGTTTTTGGTATTGGCCGCTGTTAAACATTTTAAAAACAATTTAATTTAAAACTTGTTCTCCCGTTGTTATTATCCCCAACAACACAATTAGATTAAGATAAGCAGTTTTGCAAACCTCATTTATACTTTCACTTTGGTTTAAATTTGCTACCTAAGATTAGAAGTGTCATTTGTTAAACTCGGCATAAAAATCTAATTTACTTCGGTTATATTAGTGTATAATGTGTAAACAAACTTATAGAAGCCATAAACAAATTATTATATATTCAATAATAGTATAATAACTTTCAATCGGAAGTAAAAAATCCGATAAAGGAATTACAGAAACAAAGTAAAATCCCAAGAAATTAGGGAGTAAATACTCATACGAACTACTTGAAGATTGGAAACAGTTCTGTAATTAGAAAAGTACCAAATGTCTACATCTGATGAGCTGATATATTTGTGCCACAGCTAGTGCATGCATGCTACAAAGAAAATATTTTTAGCTTTGTCTAAAAGGCCTATTTCTTGTGTAATAAATAAAACTTTTGAACTTAGAACGCCTTCTGTCTTAAAAAAACCTTCAATAATCTAACCAATGGTTTAAGGTACGGGTACACTACCTTTTAAGCGGAGTCGTTAACTAGAATGTAAGTAATGTGAAATAGTGTTTTTAAATTATTAATTACTTTAGTTTTTAATTTTCTTTATTTATATATTATTTTTTATGGGTGTTTTATATATATTATGCGTATGTAGTTGATAAATATATTAAAATCAAATGTTACAATCATCCCCTTTCATAATCCATTAATCTAAAATCCATTTGCAAATGAAAGCAATTCTAAGCGGATTCCGATACCGGTTCTCGTACTTATAATTTAACGTATCCACATATAGTGTATAGTTGCTTTACGAATTGAATTGCAACTTCATACTAAGGACTATTCCAACATAAATTATACGAGGATTTTACTATATTATTTTACAAAAGTGGTAAAGTTACACAGGTGAGAGGTAAAGAACCATAAAATATGACATTTATTCACAATAAAATTAATTTCCGAAAGTTAAATACTTGAAAGCACTTAAAACATCTCATCTCGATAGTCACGCTTAATTAATTTAGGCTCTACTAGCCTAAACTTGCAATCTTTTGGTCAGCTCAACGTAGAAAGAGGTCACTGTGTCTCGACGTATTACAGTGTTACATTTGGTTTGAGATAAAATTTTATTAATCACAGGATCCCGAACCGGTCTGCCGTCTTCTCTGTTGAAATGAAATATTGAAAGACTAAATAACAGCTGACGAGGCATTCCCTCTTATTCATCAAAACTAGAAACACATTACCATCTTGCACGAGAATGGATGTAGGAGTATATAACAATATGATAGTTTGTCTCATAATATATATGTATATTTATATATATATATATATATATACACGAATATATGTTCTTAAGCTTTTGTTCGAGTATTAAAACAAAAACATCCGTGATATTAATCATTCTCTCTGACATTTATATTTCTAATTGCCGTTTATTTATATGCTCCTATTTAATACTTATGGTCGGGTGTAATTATCTTTGTTATCTGAAAAACAAAACCTTTGTACAGGTTCATTTCTTTTTTCGTTTGATTGTACTTTTTGTATATTAATATCGATACGATCGAATAAAATAGCTGTAGGTGTGGCAAAAATAATATATTTTTAAATAAAACGTAAATTTTACTTAATTAAAATTAGGTATGTTAGAAACGTACTAAATTTTCAAAACATATCTATAAACAACAGACATTTTTTTAAATTTATATTATTTGTAAATTAAAAAAAGAACATTTCAATTCATCTTGCATTGATCTTGGAATATTTAGATACGAGCCTTCCATTATATAATCAGTCAATGTAAGTCGTATCCGCGTGTAAGCATAATGATCCCTAGTATCATACGTATTTTTTTCTTCTATGTGGTATAGAGGGAATTTCCATTTTACTTTACTTTACTTCACACTCAATGTTTCGCGTAAATAATAAATATAACGTTTAGTTAAAATTAAAAATCTAAAATAAGCAACCTTAACAACCCTTAAGCATCTCAATAGCTATTTCCTATTAAAAAAGCCAAAATAAAGCTTTAGTAATAAAAATTAGATCATACGGTGGTATGCGTCGCACTATATTGCCACTGAACGGCGCAAAAACTACGAATGCCACAGTACGTTTTCCAATACGGTAAAATCTGTTCGTGCCGGACTTGGTCGTTTTCAAGATTTAAAAGTAATAGCTTATCAATAGCTTTCGCACTTCTAAATATGGCCATTAAAACGCAATTAATGCTAGTAATAAATTAGGTTTTTTTAAAATAAATTGTGAACGTCAGTCGACTGTCACTCATTGTTCCAATTTCCAAATGTGCTATTTGAATTGGATGTCTAGACTTGATGTGTCATATAGGCGTGGGAGGCTAGTTTATTAATATTACACTTGAGATCAAGTGACAAAGATGTGGGGTTACCTATTTTTAGTATTATTTAGGCCACCATTATTTAAGTTATTTAGTATATTACAGACTTTGTTTACGCATTTTTGTATTTGCGCTTTTTGTCAATGTCAGTGTCTGTCTAAACATTATTACAATACTAAAAAAAATAATGAATTTCTGTAAAATAATACATGTAGCTGTATATTTCAACTTTGGTCGAATCGATTTTCAGGACATCTTTAAGGCCAAAGTGAACAGACACCTTCTGGGCAAACGTGTACCATCTTAGGCCTCATCTTCGCCTTCCATCATGCGAAATTGAAGTCAAACGTACGACTATTTTATATTAAAAAAAAAGTTGAATTACACGTATAGCAAAAATCACGCAAACAATCATACATGTATAAAAAATATGCGTTATGATTACATATTTTAAATGAGTGCGAGTGACATGGGTCACAGGAGTCACTGACCTTGAAGTGTACTGTGCTCGTTTGTTATCGCTATTACTATTTCAGAAATAATTTAATTGAGAAATAAATTTTCAGTAAATAAAATAATCATCTTTAGGACAGTTTGCCCATAGATTGTTATTAGCCACATAACTTTACGTAAACTTCGCTTATCACTGTGTGTAGATATAGATATAGAGATATAGACCCAAAAGTTTAAATACAAATTCAACGACAATTTTTAATTAATCCAAAATTTTTTAAATACTTATAAGGAGTAACAAGGAACGTTGAAATACTCAAATTCGGTCCACTAATTTCAGGCGGACGTTCACGAGTTTGCGGTTCAAATAAAGTTACCAATTTGCCCCTACTCCACGTATGCGGACGCTCCGTAAAAAGGAATTGTCAAATGAGAATGTCACACGGAATTTTAATTAGTTCTTACACAATGACATTAGTGGTATGTTTTTTTTTATTTCTAAAATGGTGACAAACGAACAGACGGTTTACTTTTTGGTAAGGGATGACTGAGGTCCATAAACACCTTTTTATTTATCAATTATCCTCAATAACGATGCACGCATATGCTGTCGCAGGTAATATATTATTTTTACATTCAGTTCATATAAGAGTGAAGTTTTCAATCTTAAATAGATTGCGATTTTCACTCTTTAGACATCTAAAGGAAACGATTGTGAAAAGGAGACGATTGCTTAAAAATTCAATTATTTAAACCATTCAAGTAGTCTAGTCATAGTAGTTCGTAGTTATTACGTCGATTAAATCCCTTTCTGATGCTACATATATTTCTTTTAAGACCAACATTGTCAAACAATTGTTTGGTCGTCATCAAGACTGGAATTTGTTTTAATCAAAAGGAACGAGCGCAATTTTGCTCCAATTTCATGCAAATTGTAAACATCACAGTTCAGCTGGTAAACGATATGAGAAGATCAAAAGTTCCATATATCGAGTACATGGTATGTATCCTAAGAATACAGTTATAAATAGAAATTGTAAATTAAAAAGACGAATAAACAAATAAGAATAAGCTAGATCGGAGTATAGTTATGTAAGATAGATAAAAAGGAATTATAATAAAAGATCACGCCCGAATATAATAAGAATACTGACAGGCGTATTATTATTCTTTGCTACAAATACTAATGGTAGAGCTAAGCTGCAATTAGTTCCTTGCTGAATGGGTCGGCATGACCGGCGAAGTACCACCCCTTCAAAGAATAGCAGCATGCGGCTGGATTGGATGGAATGGGTGTAGACATATGCCATCGTCATCACTTATAATCGAGTTTGGGTTTCCAGAATACTATATTTTCTCTGGTGAAAGAAAGAAACCGAGCACCTTATTGCTATTCTGATATTCAATTTAGATTCTCGGGGGTGACAACGCATTTGCATTATATATTTTTTTTATCTAGGAGGAATATGGCTGGCATAAAGAACACAAAAATCACTTCGCATCAGGTGAACCGTATACATACATTTTTCAACCATATCGTAAAAAAAACAAGAACGTTTTCTTTTTAAAACAACGATATTAAAAGTATCAACTGTGATAATACATCTTTCTGGGGTACATTCCAGTTATCATCAGATGACAGCCCTGCAATCTATATTACAGTATTGTAAGCTTTCTTTATTATTTTATAGCCGCACCATGAATCACGCACTTACACAATACCAGCGTAGTAGCGTTACACTGTGTTTCGTATAGTGGGTGTAAGGATCCGGAAACCCAAATGCAGGTAACGAGCGATTTCAGTCCATGTGTATCTTGAATCTTTGTTGATGAAGTACGTAAATGTTGATAACCCATAATCATCACTTACCTTCAAATGATATGTGGGCTCGATTGTAATAAAAATATAGCTTAGTCCCAGAAACGGAGAATCAATCTTCTATGGCTAGGACTTCATCCAATGACAAGTAAATCATCACCCGGATATTACCGAAAGAAAGCCTTCGAAGAGCTGTTTGGAACGATTCCTGCCGCCGAGTTCCATCATCGGACGACACGACAGACCACCAGATTCCATCCTCACTGCGTGGATGGCTGGCATTCCTCTATTGTGCGCTTCTTGCGGAACTGCCGCACAGCTGCCTTGTGGAACGGTCTGTCCTCGGCAACGCATCTGCAGGTCCTCTGGTGTTACGGTTGTCTATGGGCGCATCGGTGTCCCCGCCGCTCGTTTCCTCCCTTTTTTCAATTTTATCATTACACAACGCAGCTAAATGTTCCAACAACTGTGGACGACTAGTTTTATATTAAACATTATTCAATTAACATAATTTTTCCTATTCTTAAGTACTTAATCACAATAATCCTTATAACATTTGCCTTTGAGATAAATTTTACCCTGGCATTAATTTCAGCATTGTATTATGTATTTAACAGGAAAATTGTAATACAAATATTGCATTAACTTTTTTAACTATGTAAAGAGTAATTTAATTTTAATAATAAGGAGTTTAAATCTAACTCTTTTTAAAAAAAATTGTTAATTAAGCTAATAAACTGTTCTAACGGTTAATAAGTATCAAGAGCTAATTTTATTAATGACGGTAAAATAAAACTTTGTGTTAGAAGGAAAAATATTAAATAAAACAAAAAATTTTTTTTTACTTAAAAATATTTTGTCAACAGAAAAATACTAAACAATTACAATATCATTAATGCGAATTCACACTTTGCCCTAATTTTATACTAATATAAACGCGTACATATTAAATTCAAAGCTTCCTCCAGGATAAGCTTTGCATTACGGGCTTACGAAAACAATTAACGCTACCGGTCGATCACCCATATCGCATTGTGATGAAACAACTGGCACGTAATATAATTTAGTTTTCCAGACCAATATGATGTTTTTATATGTCGTAATAAAAATATCACAAAATAATACTTTATCTGGGAATTAACGATGACTTTCATTTATAACAAAGCACATTCACATTTAAAACTTCCTTTGATCGCTTTCTCCGTCGTCTTTGTATATTTTTTCAACCCACGGATAAGAATCATTTCATTGTCCTTTTATAATTTATAAAATATGTAGCTTTGTCAAAAGGTTGCCGATTCTTTTAGCTATTTTACCAAATCACATAAATAATTTTTAAGAATTTGATTTTTGTTCATCATACGAATCTTTAGCAAAATTAACTGTTCGCCGTAAATAATAACTACTCTTCTCTTGACATTCTATCGAAACTATGGTCTTATCATTTTATATATACGAAATGTTGTTTGTATAAGTGGCAGGAAATCGATGGAGGCAGTATATGGGAGAAATCGTTTAAGCGACACGAATACGTTCAGCAACACAAGTTTTATTATTTTGATGAAAAGAATTGGTAGACTATACTCTATATAAATAACTTGAAAGTATTTTATTATGTTTCTCTTTTTAGTAAGATAAGATAACAAACAACAGGGGAGTGTTCTCTGGAGTTGTTCGGATTGATTCCACCCGCTGAGTTTAAACATCGTACATCACGTCAGAATTTCATCCTCATCATCTCGATGGTTAGCATTCCACTACTGTGCGCTTCACGTGAAATTTCCTACCACGCACAACTACTCTGTGAAATCAGCAGTCGCCAGCAGTGTTTCCGAACCGATACGACTTAGGAACATTCAAGAAAAGAAGGTATACACTCTGTACACCTTCCTTAAAGGCCGGCAACGCATTTGCGACTCCACTGGTGTTGCGGATGTTCGTGGGCGGCGGTGATCACTTACCATCAGATAGGGTGCATGCTCGTTTGCCGCCTATACTATAAAAAAAGCGCACATCTTGGACGTGACGTCAACCGAAGGGTCACAGGGAACACAGTGGGATATATCAGGTAATGTTTAGAAGATTATGATAGACCCGCTACAGTTTGCTTCCAGCTGCAGCATGCATGGATTGGCTCGACCGGGAAGGATCACGACCTCACAGAATGATAAAAATATGATTTTTTAAGACGTAATTTAATTATAATTTCTTGCGTTGCTAACTTAATATTTAGAATCTCAGTAGGATTTCCAAAATAAACATAGACTATTTATTTTGAATGGATGCAAAGTAAAATGAGAAAACATATAGAATAGGGAAAATCATAATATAAAAAATACTTAAAACTATCAACTTACAAAACGTTGATGTAATAAATACAAACAACTTCATTACAAGGACAATATACAGTCTGTAGACATAATCTAGATCAGAGGATCCTAATTTTTATACCACAGACCGATTATGTATTGTCCGTACGTACATACTTTTTACACATGTGGCATTCTCACAAGAAGACCATAGACATTATGGTCTTCTTGTGAGAATACAACTTGTGTAAAAAGTATGTTATGAAATGAGAATAATTTCCAACAATTACATTTAATTAACTTCTATTATTAAAGCTGACAGCTTGACAGTAAATTTGAATAGAATATCTGAGAACTAGTTCAAGGAAGGTTCAATTAACATGAAAATTAATTGACCTGTATTAATCATCCAGGTCTTTAGGATGACATAGAATTTTAATATAATATGGAAATAACTTACGATTAAAACTGATGTAGGGCCTTTATTCATATTCATAAAGCATTCAACATATTTTATTTTTACATTAAACATAGTATTAGAATAGAAATTCACAACTCAGTGGTATATGTACAACTAATAATAATCAATAAAATATTTTATAAATATTATTACATGCCCGCTCCTCGTAAATCAAGCTTTAATATATATTTTTTTTAATTTATGGTCTCTTCCATGACAAATTTTATTTGATTAAAATCACCTCAGGAATCTGAGAGTGATTGAATGACACACATCCATAAATTTTCACATTTATAATATAGTATTTTAAATAAGTAAGTATAATAATGTATAACTATATACTATATATATAATAAAATTGTACATATAATTAATCTAAAATAATATAAGGAAAATGCGTGGGCGCTGGAGAAGAAGTGGCGCAAGAAACTCCAGCGACGCTTCTATCTGTATGGACTGGAGAGAAACGACCAGTGACATGGCGGTATCGCGAATATCCTTGTTTGTGACGCCCTCGCCGTCGGCGGGGCCGATGTGAGGGTGCAATGTACGTGTGTTGTGTTTTATGAAGGGCTTGGGCCCTGGTGGTCACGTCGTCGGGGTCATCGAGGGCGTGCCTCGGTCTCCTTCGGACGCGGGTGAATCTGTGATTCGCGATGGGATTGTAAGTGGCGGCACTTACAATCAAGGGGTTAGAGTGTGTGACGGCAGAGTCGAAATATCGGCGGGAAGCCTGCTTCAGGTACTGAGCTATGGTCGGCAGCTCAAGATCTATGTGTAGATTTTCATTACGCAAGAACCACGGTGCACCGGTGGCCTTGCGCATGAAACGATTTTGTATTACCTGAAGTCGGTGAATGTGACGCGGGAAGCATGCGCAAAGACGGGGCTTGCGTATGTCATTATGGGTCGGATGCACGCTTTGTATAGTGTAATTTTATTACGCAGGGACATTTTGCTATTTTTATTGAGTAACGGGTGCAAACGACCTAGGACGAACGCTGCTCGATTCCGTACGCGGTTGATATGCGGACCGAAGGTGAGTCTTTCATCTAAAGTAACGCCTAAGTATTTGACTGTCTGTTCCCAAGGGATTGGACTATCAAATTACTCTATTGTTGGGAGATGCGGCGTTTTTCGAGAGAAGTACTTGGATGCACTTTTGGTGGTTAACCTCGATCCTCCACTTCCAAAACCATTTCCCTAAGGTGTTGGCTGCAGATTGGAGGCGTCTACAAATAGCGTCTGGTTTGAACCCAGACACGTAGAGGCCGGTGTCATCGGCGAAAAGGGCTAGCTCTACACCGCGAGTGCGCGGTATGTCGTTGGTGTAAAGTGTGTACAAAATAGGACCTAGGACAGAGCCTTGTGGTACTCCGGCACAAATAGGGTGAACCTCGGGCGCGTTCCCTCGACGCGGTAACGAAAGGTTCGATTTCGGAGAAAGTCTCGTATGATAAGTACGAGTCGATCTGGCACACCGAGCTCATATAGTTTGTATATGAGCCCGTTGTGCCAGACCTTGTCGAAAGCTTTCGCCACGTCGAGGAAAAGTGCCCCAGTTTGGTAGCCCTGAAGAAATTTACTGAGGATGTGCTCCGTGATGCGGTGCACTTGATGTGTGCATGAGTGTTGGGTGCGAAACCCGAACTGCTCATTGATTGGTAGCCCTCGGGACAGCATGAAGTCCTTGAGGCGGGCGAGGATGAGCCTTTCATATACCTTACCCAAGACTTTGAGTAGGCTTATGGGTCGATAGGCTGATGGATCGGTTGGATGTTTTGAGGGCTTGAGAATCCCTATGACGTCGGCTTCCTTCCAGGTGTTCGGGAAGGTGCCTTTGGATATGGCCGCGTTGTAGATTATTACCAGTAGGTGTAAAATGGACGTGGGTAGGAGTTTCATCACCTTGTTGGTGATGCCGTCGGGGCCGGGAGCCTTGCGTGGTCGCAGGTTTTTAATTATGGACTCAACTTCGGTGCATGTGACTTGGGTAACGGAATCGCGAGGTGGTTCCTTACGCCTCCGGTCGACCTCGCTCTCAACCATTGCAAGGTGAGCGGCGTCGATCGGTAGTGTGCTCGGTGAGCATTGAGCTCCAGATTGTCAGCCAGACATTCGGCTTTCTCTTCGTCTAAGAAGGCGGGTGGTTTATTAGGACGCGCTAAAGGAGGCATTGTTTGGGCGTTGCCCCCTTTTAGGGATTTGGGAAGTCGCCAGAAGGCGAGGTGGGAAGGTTCGATATTGGAGAGGTGATTATCCCACCGATCGTTCCTGTAGAAGATATCATTATATACATTGAAACACTATAGAATTTAAATAACGGGTGATAACGAAACATCAATTGAAGTAAAAAAAGTATCCCAAAGTAATGTTTCTGTATTTTTATTTAATGAGCTATTACTTATTTGAATGCAAAATATAGAAAGAAAATGTAGAAATATATCAGCTTATTAAAACGCAGGAAATCGGTTAAAAATTTGAAAGAATGAAGAGATTAATGAGGTTCAATAGAAGACAAAAGGCCATTATAATGAGCAACAATAATTAAGGCCAATAGAGGTGAAGTTGAGAGTTAATAAAACCATCAAACACATTTTCATTTAATCCTATCTTGATACGTAAAAGATAAATGGTAATATTGTACTCGTGGAGTAAAACATTATATATCTCGCCTAGTTAAACATGGATGGCAAATGCTGACCATAATTCACCTGGAGCCTTGCGGGAGTTTAATGGGTACTAATCCCACATGACCTTGTCTTTTGAAGGTATCTTTAAAAGATTTCCCCTTGATACCGAACACTACGTTTATCTACGTTCTGCAGAGGAGTCATTGGCTGCGATGATAATAATGATAATGAGAAACCACAAACTAACTGGAATTCAATATTACCAATAATCTATATTGTCAATATTGAATTAATATTTTAAGACAAATGGGCAACTTTTTACGTGTTAGAGCTATACTGCAGAATGAATGAGTCAGCACGGCTGGGGTAGACCCAACCCTCACAGAATACCATCGTGAAATAGCAGCATAATGCTGCTGTATTACTTCCGGTGATTGTAGGGAGCCGGAGACCTTTATTACTGGTGACGACGCATTCCATCTCATTCCTAATAACGCATCTTCATTATGATTCCTTGTCAAGGATCAGTGTAGATGTCATGGGCCGCAGGAATCGCCTACCATCGGGTGAACTATGTGCTCGTTCGTTACTCGAAATGTAATGAAAATAAAATTAGCTATAAATGTAACTAAATTTTCAATATAATTAAGACGCTTATTTAAAAGCTTGTAGCTTTATTGAGCAATAACTTTTGAAACTGTTGCATAGTCTGCATACAAAGTAGTCTCAGACGTTAGCTTGGCAACTGCATACCGGCAGACGTCTGGTTCTGTTATAGAGCTTGAAAATAAATATAGCAATATTCCAATCGATTTACTGCACTACATTGAATCATTGGAATATTATAAGTCTAGAGGAGACTGATTCAATAGTCAAATGAATGATGAGGATAAGTGAAATTACAGACATGGAAAAATGTGCACTGTACGAGGGCATAATAGATTTATAGCTTTTTAATTATTTAGATTCTACTATTCAAGATGCTCAGGAGGTAAAGCAATGATCTAACATCACTAACCGCAGCAGACACCTTAGAATTTACTGACTTACACTTCCGCTGAATTACAATATACTCTGACAGTATTTTTGTTCTTATTCTCTGATTCTAAACGTTAAATTTATAATGATATTTATTTTTACTGTAAATTTTATTTGTTTAATATTTCTAATTTTTTAGTCTACTTTTTATCGAAATATTTTTTTACCGTTTTGTCCATCTTTTAATATTTACTTTATACTATTTTAATGTATGTTCAAAAGGTTTCATTGAAGACTTTCAAATGATTCTAAGCTGTACATCTTAAAATCCCCCCTAAGCTCGTGCATCAATTTCTAAATCTAATTATAGCAAGACAATACAAACATATAGAGCATTTTTATTCCTTTCGTCACAGATTACTTGGTCTCCGTGATTCACTTATTTACACTCACGTTTATCATCCTTAGCAATATCGTTTTAAACAGCCTTTTCATGTTTGAATTTTAAATATTTGACCTTTTGGTTAGTACTGAGTTGTAAAAAAAGTTTCAAATTGTTCCAAAAATATTGGACTTCAAATTGTTTTTGAAATATAAAACATGAACGATAGCTTCTGTAATATTCTTTAATATTACAGATATGTAATAGTATTTTTCTGTAATACAATTTGAGACAAAATATTTTGTTAGCTTAATTATTCTTATGTTTTCTTAAAACCTAGCCTATTGATAGAGATTAAAGACATGATATTACACACGTTAGAATTATGTGTACATATCGCATCTCAATTTTTTAAAAAAAAGAAATTTCAACGTTATTAATATTTCAAATAAGCTAATGCTTGTGTTAGAAAAGACCCACAAAGTTATTTTGCGCAGACAGTATACTAATCTATTGTTATTTCAGTTACTCTTAAGTTATTGGTTTATTTTACTCTGCTAGATTAAAGCTGCTGAATGAAGTCGTTCTAAAAAATATACTGACAATGTTTTTATTCAAAACCCAATTTACCGACCAAAATAAAAAACAAATTTAAATCTAATACGTTAAATATACCTGCATCTATATAAGTTTCCGAAACGTACTCAATTAAATATTTCTAGCCCAAATTAGAAAAAATAATAAAAGCAACGGAACAGGAGCGTGTTGTAATAAACGGGGAACGGAAAACCGGTCCGTCGGTCCAAGTCTTTTGTTAACGTAGCTGTATGTAAGTTTCATGTGGAATTTTAGAATCGGTCGAATAAAAAACAAGTGGATTGACAGGACAGATATATTGTATATTTCCAAAGACAAGATCATAATAAAAAATATTGTTATATTATATAATAATAATAATTCACTGGCATTAGGAAGAGATGTTACGTCTTCATTTTTTTTTTACCGTATTTACCATGTGTTCTAAGGAGCATCATGCATCGCCCATGCGCGCGAATGAATTACGGGTTTCACCCTCATCGTCTCGATGCTTAGCAGTCCACCACTATGTGCTTTGCCAGTAAAACTATACTCTGTTTTTATGAAAAGAATATTGGCAATGCTATTAACACTACGAATAATTCAGTTTACCACTCCAACTAAGCTGAAAATGTTTGTGCTAGGAAGTGGTTCACGGCAATAGTCCAATGGCGGATTCGAACCTACAACCTTAAGTTTTGTAGACCGTACCCTAAGCCACTATTGACGCTTCGCCATAATATAAAAGATCAAAAGGCCTTATTATCAATTACAATAAGATTAACTCGGTGATTGTTTAGTCACCCTTAATATTATAAAGGATATATATATACATATATATATATATATATATATATATATATATGTATATATATATACATAATTAAGTTAATTTAATTACTTTTATTTACTTAAGATTAAAACTTAAACCATTTAAACTACTCGTGATAAAGTAAGCGCTCCATACTATTACGTACATAGTACATTAAAAGGTAATATTTTACAGCTTTATTACTGTCATACCCACTATTCTCAAAACTAAAGCGGTTATTTGTATAGCGACTTCCGTGCCTGAGACGTGTCTTTGGACGTTAAGTATTTATAACGCTCAAAGACATCCAAGTTACATTTCATATTCTACTGACAATTGATATACAGTTATTCATCTTTTAGTATAAAGAGCATTGTTAATAATAATAATATCAATTTATTTCTTCTTGGATATATAAACAATACATATCAATATCAGTTACAATAAAAACAATTAAAACACACAAAGAAAAAAACATGTGCGTACTTACACACGCACGTAAGAAGTACACACTTCTTTAGCGTAACGAAACAAAAATAACTAAAAAATTTATCCCGTGTGGCCAATACTCTTTGTTCATGAAAAAAGATATAAAATGCAAATGATAACGGTTTAATTAAAAAAAATTAATTAACTTTAAATAAATTATCATTCACCGCCATATATAATTTAAAATCCCACACAAACCACACATGTTTATTTATGTATGAATATATTTTTTACTCTACTGATACTAAACACGTGTTGTAGATTCATTTAGATTTGAATAACTAACTTGAATATAGTTATCAGTTCTCACTTGAGAGACCAATTTACCAACAAACTTCATCGTGTCACTTTTAGGTGCCGGTGGTGTGCGTGCGCATCCTAAAAATTCATTCTCATCATCTCAATAGAAATTACAACTCTGGTACTGTTGTGACTTAGTTACAACCATTCGATCTTCCGTTAAGCCTACGCAAGGGAAGTGGCGTTCCTCAATTTAATAAACTATAATAAAAATAATAAAAAGTTTGTATATATAATTAGATAGGGTTTTGCTATGATGCATAAGCTTAAAGTGATTTGCCCAGATATATTAATCCCAATGCCATAGTCCACTACGGACTTCATATATAGCTCTACCACAGTCACACACTGTTATTATTCCATCATATACTTACATAATATTATATATGAGCAAACAAACAAACTTAACAATTCATGTATAAGATACACGAGACCGTAGTTTAATAACAAGGGTCCTACGTACATAGGATTACATTTAAGCCATTAGGGCGTTAGATTCATTCGCATCCTAATCCATATGGGTATTAAGGTTGGACCCCGGTAGCCAACAAAGAGCAGAATGCTTTCGGACGATAAAGGAATTAAAATTTTCTAAATTTATAGCACTGGGAATAACGAGGATTGGAAACGAAGGGTTAAATTTGTGAATTATGCATCCTTTTCGTGTGGTTTTAACACTCTAATAAATTGTAAAGCAATTTCACTTTCATTAAACTATATCACAAGTATGACATACAAAGGTTTTGTCAAATTACTAACCAGATTGTTTATTTTATTATATGTTATGTGTGATCGTTAAAATAGTACAGCTATTCAAAGAATGCAGAAAAATTACTGTTACAGGTATGTCAGTACAATCGGGGCAAAACCATGCATCAAGTAATATTTGTGCTCGTGTTTCACCCTCAGTTTGATAAAACCACCAAGCCCAAAACGTCGACAATTGGTGTGCCACAAATATTGCCTTTTTTTCTTTTTTTTTATTACATTGTGAGTAACAAACGAGCACGCAGTTCACCTGATGGAAAGTGATTCCTGCAGCCCATGAAATTAACATTCATCCTAGACAAGGAATAGTCACCCCGGAGGACTGAGATGAAATGCCTCTTCATCGGTAATAAAGGTCTCCGGATGCCTACACTCACCAGACGAAACTCAGCAGCATTATGCTGCTATTTAACGATGGTATTCTGTGAGGTCGTGGTCCTACCCCGGTCGAGCTAACCCATTCATTGTGTAGCTAGAAATAAACTGCAGTGTAACTCTACCACTGTTAAATTCGTAAATCGCCTTTGGAAACCGAATACTTTGACCACTATGGTCTTTATTTAGAACTAACCGATTTTAAATCGAGTACTGTCATTCTAATTAGTACGAATCTGAAGCTCTTACAACAGGAAATTCTTTAGAGAAAATTCTACTGGCATGTAAGTCAAAACAAGTATGTTTCGATAGTAAAAGTATCGTCAACACAACACTTAAAGCGCAATAAAATGATAAGGGACATAAAAATACCTCTTTTACCATTGCGAAACGGATATACAAGATAAACGCCATTTTATGTATAAATAGAAAAATAGATGTTGCTATTGTCAATTTTTGTTTGTTTGTATAAATAAATTCCAAGCAACAGAACTTTACTTTACTTTATTTTATATAGAATAAAGTGTAACAATGGTTTCATTCTTTTTTATTACACAAAAAAGTTGTAAAAATCACTATTATAATCTCAGGATTTTAGTTAAAGTTACGGTAAGTTTTTGACAAGTTCATAATTGTTACAGACATAAGTCCAATGCAATAGTGTACATCGTACTTCTTACTTAAATCAGTATTCATATAGCTAAACATCTGTGGGATTACATAAACACATAGTACAACTACTATGGAAATATAAAGTAAACAAGTCCAATCATCAAAATATTAATAACCTACATGCATGATTATTGTATATATGCAATCTTAATAAACAAAAAAGGAAAGTATAACCTGTACATATATATACATCCCTAAACATAGAGCTCTTCTCTAGAGATGGTCTTAGAGCATGGTCCACCTCGGTACCCGACTGCGGATTGGCGCACTTCATATGTAATTGAAATATTTTTTACTATATTGTTATGACACAGTATTCATTTATTTAACCTTTATTGCAAATCCTTATAATTAGGACACAAAAGGCGGACTTAATGCCTATAGGCATTTTCAACCAGTCAACCTATGCTGTGGTGAAATTCGTATGGTAGGTGCAACAAAAATGAAAGTTAATTATAAAAATATAAACTATTAAAAAAAATTAAATTAAAAAAAAAAAATCTATACAAAAGACTATATATATACTATACACGAAAATAAACATACCTATTATTTAATAAATACATAAAACGTAGATTTATGAATACATATATAAATTAATACAATATTACGTTGTGTAATAATACCTATGAAATTGCCGTTTTGTATGAAATAAGTTAAAGTATTTTTTTTCAAACTTTTTTATTTATGTTATTCAAAGTAATCACCCATGTAATCGATGCATCTTTGCCAACGCAGTGGTAGTTTATTGAAGCTCTTCTTGTAAAAATCAGCTGGACGGGAGGCAACAAACTCTTCAAAGGCATTTTGTACTGCCCGGTTTTGTAATTGTTTTGGGAATTGATTTTTTTTTCCGCTAAAAAGTAGTCCAAATTTTGGAAAAGTAATAGTCGGTGGGTGCAAGGTCTAATGGGTACGGTGGGTGAGGGTGAGCTTCCAACCCCAACTCTTGTACCTTGGAGACTGTCTGTTGTGATTAATTCGTAAATCGGGGAATCGTTTGGTAAAAAACTGTGATAAATCACACCGGCACAAGACCACCAAACAGTGACCATCAAATTTCTAGAGGTCATTTTTCGTTTAGGGCATTGCTTTGGTGCTGAACCAGGATAACCAACCTGCTGAGCGCTTTCGATTCTCGAACAGAATCCACTTTTCGTCGCACGTAAAAATTCGGTTCAAAATTCTTTTATTTCTGTGCCTGTTGAGCAGCGCGAGGCAGGTCTCAATGCATACGTTGCTGGCGATCGTGAAGTTCGTGGGGCACCCATCTATCAAACTTTTTTATCGTGCCAATTTGTCGCAAATGGACTAATATTGTTTTGATGTTAACATCAAAAGCTGCTGCTAGCTCGGCTGTAGATTGAGTGATCATTGTTGACCGAAGTGCCCGGACGACCACGAGGTTCATTTTCCAAGAACGGAACCGGGCAAACCAATAACGGGTTGTGCGTTCGTTTGTAAAGTTCTCTTCGTAAACGTTGTTGATGTTACGTGCCGTTTGTGCCGCGTGGATGCCACGACGGAATTCATGTTCTATAATTATACAAATTTTAAATCAAATTAAAAGTATCCATTATGACGAAAAATGTTCAAACGTAATGAAAATACAAAGATAATCAATAAACAAAAGACTGACTTTGTAAAAAGAATGTCATGTTTTTAAAACAGAATTAATGAATTTAGAACTCCAGCAAATCAAAACTTTTTTTTGGTTTAAAATGGCCAATACTGAAGAACGGCAATTTCATAGGTAAAGACCTAATATTATGTTTCAACAATGAGAAGTCTGTACTGTACTATATTTACTAGTCTTAATTTGTGAGAGAATACAATAAACATTATTATTATTATGTAGGGGATATTTTATTTCTATCTCCTTGTTTATTATTTGTTAGACATGTAGGTTTTCTCACGATGTTTTCCTTCACCGCCGAGCACGTGGGAAATCAGTATTTAAAATTGCGAATAACAATAAACCGGGGATCGAACTTGGTTCGCATTCCTTCAATTAAAAATGAATTATTCAAGAAAAATTTTCAAGCTTTTAGTTTACATATCATATAATAATTTTACAACATCCTCCTTGGACCAATTTTGTCTACTCACCTATATTTTAGCAAAAAACTTCCAGTAGTTGTCATTTTGAATGAACATCCATTGCCGTCATCAAAAGTCGATTATATTTTTACAAGCAACTATATAATATCGTACAATGTTATATTGACTCTTTAACACTACACTTTCTTTCTTCGTTACTTCTTACTATACATTATTTTTAATTCAAAATGTCGGAAAATAAATAATTTATTTCATAAGAATGTTTCTCTTTCTCTGTTTATCGTTAATTTGTCGCAAATGGACTAATATTGTTTTGATGTTAACATCAAAAGCTGCTGCTAGCTCGGCTGTAGATTGAGTGATCATTGTTGACCGAAGTGCCCGGACGACCACGAGGTTCATTTTCCAAGAACGGAACCGGGCAAACCAATAACGGGTTGTGCGTTCGTTTGTAAAGTTCTCTTCGTAAACGTTGTTGATGTTACGTGCCGTTTGTGCCGCGTGGATGCCACGACGGAATTCATGTTCTATAATTATACAAATTTTTAAATCAAATTAAAAGTATCCATTATGACGAAAAATGTTCAAACGTAATGAAAATACAAAGATAATCAATAAACAAAAGACTGACTTTGTAAAAAGAATGTCATGTTTTTAAAACAGAATTAATGAATTTAGAACTCCAGCAAATCAAAACTTTTTTTTGGTTTAAAATGGCCAATACTGAAGAACGGCAATTTCATAGGTAAAGACCTAATATTATGTTTCAACAATGAGAAGTCTGTACTGTACTATATTTACTAGTCTTAATTTGTGAGAGAATACAATAAACATTATTATTATTATGTAGGGGATATTTTATTTCTATCTCCTTGTTTATTATTTGTTAGACATGTAGGTTTTCTCACGATGTTTTCCTTCACCGCCGAGCACGTGGGAAATCAGTATTTAAAATTGCGAATAACAATAAACCGGGGATCGAACTTGGTTCGCATTCCTTCAATTAAAAATGAATTATTCAAGAAAAATTTTCAAGCTTTTAGTTTACATATCATATAATAATTTTACAACATCCTCCTTGGACCAATTTTGTCTACTCACCTATATTTTAGCAAAAAACTTCCAGTAGTTGTCATTTTGAATGAACATCCATTGCCGTCATCAAAAGTCGATTATATTTTTACAAGCAACTATATAATATCGTACAATGTTATATTGACTCTTTAACACTACACTTTCTTTCTTCGTTACTTCTTACTATACATTATTTTTAATTCAAAATGTCGGAAAATAAATAATTTATTTCATAAGAATGTTTCTCTTTCTCTGTTTATCGTTAATACGAAAAAAGTTATCAAAAATATTTATAAAATCAAATAAAAGAAAATATTTGTGTGTTCGTTATCAATACAGTTGTTGATGACACTTGCGTGAAAGCTTCTACCGTAATGCCATCAGCGTACAATAGGTGGCGCGCGAATCATATCGGTTAATTGTCTTTTGTAATCACATCATACGTGTGAAAATATTCGTGCTGTAAGCAATGATGAATTAACTTGTTCTCCCATGACGTGTGGAGTTCTTGTGAATTTTATTCATACCGCGGCAACAAATATATTTATGCTTTCTTTTAGTATCATCATTATCTTAGGCCATATTAATCACTTCCTGAACATTCTGAAACTACGGCACATCTTGAAGAGTGATTTTATGCTACGATTGTAGATATGAGAATTTTCCTGAGGTTAGTAAATATTGGTCTTTAATTGATGTTTCCATGTCAATGCTATACGTTATATATAAAACAAAATCGAATGGTTTAGATGTCTAATATTATAATAAAAATATATGATAGCCGTTGGTATTTTTGCATCTTTTTATACAGACAAATAAGTCAGCTAAAATAAAAAAAACTTATAAATGTATAAATTAAAATTGTATTAATAAATTATAAGGTATACGTATTTTGAAAACAAATGAAATATGCTATCATTTTTATCACTGCTAATAAATTGAGTAATAATTGTAAACGAAACACAAATCGAGAAAGATGTTAATACGAAATTTGTGAATAGTTGATTGCTTTCTATTTAGCTTATTTATGTTTTCTTTTTTTGTAACATAAATTGTACATTAGTTTGTTTTTCCAAATAAAATATAATACCTATGTATATTTTTTTACGTGTGCGGTATTTCTTCATCCGAATACTTACTAAATTGTAAACGTAATTCATACGATTTAACCAAGACCTTATATTTATAATGATACGTTATAAAGTAAATAATTTATTATGTATAAGAATGTAAATGAAAAGTAATGGTTATGGATCATTTAGTTATTAGGTATAATCAAATATAACAGAAAAGTTTCGTTTTCGTTGACAAAATATTTGATAAATAAAGATATTTAATCCTTTGTTAAGATTATTAAAAATACACGTTATTACATACATTTTAACAGTGATAGAAGCAAGTAGTTTATTTCTAGGTTCCGCACGAATCGAGTCAGTTTATTTCCGTCTAGAAAAAATCAATTGTTGCATACACTGTATTTTTATCGTCTATAATTGTTTCATCTATTTATATCTTCTACACTAAAAAGGCCGGCAGCGTATTTGCGTCTCCTCAGGTGTTGCTGTTCATGGGCGGCGGTGATCACTCACCATAAGGTGGGCTGCTTGCTCCTTGCCACTTATACTTTAAAAAAAAAGATTTACTTATTTTCCACTTACTAAGTAAAGCTCTGCTTCATTTATTTTCAAGTCACTGAACTCGTTCATTGACAGAGAACTTGCACACCGTTATACGTGACACGCGCACAAACGTTAGCCTGCGTCGGATTGTAAGCGTGAATTCCACCATTATTTCCACTATTGACTCTTCAAGTATATAATAATATATTAATAATTATTATTATATATTGTATATAATAACAATATAATAATATTGTCGTGAACCATCTCCTAACAGAAACGTAGTTGCAGTGGTTTATGGGAATTCTAGTAATACTAATACCTATTCTTTTAAAAAAATAATACTCATAATTGTTCAACTTCGATAGAAATTAGACAATTAATATTAGACAAATGAGCACACATTTCATTTGATGATAACTTATGACTGTTGTTTGGCATCCCCTGCCATCTTCAACAAAGATTCAAAATACACCTGCTTCGTCACCCCATACAACTGAATTGGATTTTTTTCAAATTGCATTAAGAGTAACAAACGAGCACAACAGTTCACCTGATGGCAATTGATTCCTGCGGCCCACGTCATCTTTATTCATACTTGACAAGGAATCATAATGCAGATACGTTGTCACCCTTGAGGGCTGAGATGGAATGTCTCGTCACCAGTAATAAAGGTCTCCGGATAGTGCTCCTATTTTACGTTGGTATTCTGTGAGGGTGTGGTCGAGCTGACCCATTCAGCTCGCACTGCAGCGTACCTCAGCCACTGTTGAATGCCTCGATAACTGATTCCCGGACCCTTACACACACCATACGAACATACAGAAGTATTATGATGGTATGTTGAGCCGATTTATAACACTATATAATTGAAGATAAAATTAGAAAGCGGTATTATGTAAAGTCCGTCGAAATATAAAGGAATAATAACTTAAACTTAATTTTTAAAGGTCATATACCCCTTTAAGTTAAATACAGAGCAAGATCTCAAATTCAATAACTGAAATAAAGATTTTTGCAAAAAGCATACCTATCATTCTCAAGACATTCGCAAGTCGTGATTTAATATGCCATTCTGGCAGGCGCCTCATCAAGCAAGATTCATAAATATTTATCGACCTACAAACGCGTTTATTGACTCGTCTCCTTGAAACCTAAGCTTTATTGACGTATCACTTTAATAGTGAATACATTGGTATTTCTTTTTTTAAATTATCAATAAATATTTACAATGCTGTTATTTAAAACATCGTGCCTATCGTCTAAGCGCTTGCTTTACCGTACCTACAGGTACGCGAACAAACGAAGGAATATTATTTAAACGTGATATGATTTATTTTAATAACAATTGTAAAATCAAAACTTTGTTGACTAATAAAAGATACATTAGTTTTAAAGTTACATTTGTGCGCGTAGTAAATTGCAGGCATATCATAATTTTTTACATAATTAATTATATAAAAAATATTTATTTTATACAAAGGTATTTATTTTATAAAATATTTATTTTATACAGTGAGTAAATAACGCAAAATATACAGACCTAAATAAAGAGAGAAGTGGAATAAATAAAATAAAAAACAATTATATTTATCTTAAAAAAAAATCCAATGAATTGCAGCGCGGTGCGCGTCATTTGTTGGACTTGGTGGAACGTGGTGGAACTTGATTGTGGCTTAGTGCAGCTTCAATCATCGTTGTCTCAAGTATACCTACTTCAATTAACTGAAAGTAGTTTATATTGCGCTGATTAAGTATACGGTAGTTAAAATACCAACATTAATAATTTAAAAAAAAAACAAGAAAATCGATAAATCACATACAATACATTTCTCGTAAGTGTTACAATTAATTTGTTTTTTTAACGAAACTAAGTGTGACAAAGGGCATCACAGCTCACCTGATAGTTTTTTTTTAAGTATATTAGCTATGTAGTTTTATTAACATTACTAATATTCCGGTTAACCACTCCAACTAAGCTTAAAATGCTTGTGCTAGGAGATGGGACATGACTGTGGCCCATGAACACCTTCATTCATATTCTAGAATGGTTCAAGAAGCACATGCTTTTATAGCTTCACGGGGTTGAAAGGTGGCCGAAGCGTTATGTACAGGTAACCATTACAAGGGTTCCCGAGAGGGAGCGTCGGCTTGAATCGTTACCCTGCGCATGAAAGCAACTGACTCGTGGGTGCCCGAGGGGGCCGAACCTAGACTCGATCATTTGAGTCTGTGTGACAACGCTAACCACTGCTTTCTAAAATATAAATCATTCATCGTTCTTGGTAACGTCTTTAGGAGAAATAATCTCAACGCCTTTACCACCGAAATACTTTATTCATAAACTATTTAGAATAAATACCCTATTACTTATGGTTAACCGAAGTCACCTGTGATAACGCATTTACATTTTGATTCCTATATAGGATGTAATGGGGGGAAGGGATCGCTTACAATAATTTAAAATGTATTTTAATAAAGCTAAGGATGATAAACTAGCACACCCTTCACCTGATAGTACGTTAGAACTACTACTAACGTATATGCGTTCCTGAAAAAGGAAGCAGGAAAATAAAAGTATTTAATTGAATTCAACCACTTTTATTTGAATTGAAATTAGTTTAGAAAGTAAGTTTTTTACGTTTTGTTTATTTTACAATCATATGTTTGGTGTGTCATTTGTGACTATTTGAGTTCATTTGAGTGTGTGACGTCGCTTCTTAACAGGTATAAACACACACATATTAACAGTGGTAGAGCTAGACTGCAGTTTGTTTCTAGCTGCAGAATGAATGGGTACAGCTCGGCCAAGATAAAGGACCACGCCCTCACAGAATACCAGCATAATATATCAGTAATAATATTGCTGTGTTTCGCCTGGTGAGTGCAGGGATCCGGAGACCTTTAATACTGGTGACGCGGCATTTTATCTCTGTCCTCACAGGTGACTACACATCTGCATTATGATTCCATATCAAGGATGAACTCAGATGTCATGGGCCGCAGGAATCACTTACCATCAGGTAAACTGTGTGCTTGTTTGCTACTCACAAATTAATAAAAAAAAGGTATGCCAAGGGTACTCAGGGCAGTAACATTGAAGTTCATCGCCGCTTTATTTAGTCAAAATTTAATTATTGTTTAAATTAATATCATTATAGTTGTTTGTAAATATCTAAGAGCAACTAACGCATTGGCGCCAATCGGTGATTTTTAAACCCGACTTAACCTGACCCATGCCAGTCGGCTGTCTGCCTTCAAATTGAATGCGTGCTGGAAAGGATTTAAAGACGTGTATGTGATGTTTGTAGATGTACTATGATACTACAAACATAGCATACGCATCTACAAATAATTGAGTTACGGCGAAAAACAGAATAAACACATTTTTTTTAAAATAATTGTAGCAGTGCTATAATTACTAACACTCCCGCTAACCACTACAACTAATTCGAACCCACGAATATATTCATATTATATATATATACACAATATGAATGTATATATATGTGTGTGTGTGTATAATAAAAGCACAAATAAAAAGAATAGTCCTTCGAAAAGCAATTTATTTTGCAACATTATTGCTCCGACTTTACGATCGTTTAAGAAAAAGATACATACGTAAAACCGAGGAGAAGGACGGATGTCGAGCAATCAAATTTGTATTCACGTCGGTTCAAAGCTCTAAACTGTAAATAGCATTATGCGTCACATACAATAAAGATATTGAACTATGAACCATATATTTTATATCCATAACAAAGTTTATATTTGTGTCTACCTTAATTTGATCGAAATTTAAGGTTTTAGCCGAGGTGTAATAACAGCATAACGCTGCTGTGTATCGTATGGTTTGACAGTGATAGAGCTACACTGCAGTTTGTTTCTAGCTGCAGAAGGAATGGGCCAGCTCGACCGGGGTAGGACTGCGCCCCCACAGAATACCAGCATAAAATAGCAACATTCTGCTGTGTGTGTAGCGAAATCGTGATCGAGCGTGATCTCGAGAACTGTATTACTGGTGACGAGGCATTCCATCTCAGTCCTTAATGGCCACAAGAGCGTCTGTATTAGGATTCCTAGTAAAAGGGTGAATGTAGATGTCATAGGCCACAGGAATCACTCTCTATGAGATGAACTGTGTGCTTGTTTGTTACTACTTATGCAATAGAAAATATTATAATGATAATTAATAATCACTTATGACGACTATTTGTTAAATGTAACATCTAAAAACTAACTTACTATCTAAAGACCGTAGAAACCATTAAAATAACATGATTCCAACTCTTCTTCGGATGATAACACTATAACTGCATTAAAAAATATCTTTCCTAAAAAAGATTAACATTCTATTATCATCACCAATGTTGTAAGGGAATTACATTTGATTAACTTATAAAAGTCCCATTCTTAATAAATGTGTCGGTGGACTTTGACAAATGATCTACAAATTTGTCATTAGTCCGATGCCGTGTCGAGATTATGTGCAAGCATCTGCGACCAGTTTATATTAATTTTCTACCGATAAATTACCTCAGGATAAAAAGTTACTTACAGAATTTAAAAATGGAAGAAAAAAAGTATAATTGAATATATTTACGTACATTCTGATATATAATGCATTATAACAGACAAAATCCCATTATAATCCACTTATAAACAAGGAGCTTCTCATTAATAAAATTTGCTGCATGGCAAACTCAACGTCTAAAGGCGCGATATAAGAACAAATATATACATTACATAAGAGTCATATAAAAGAACCCTACAGCGTAAAAGGCCAACAAGTTATAAATTTTTTTTATCATTCTTAATCGGTAATATTTACTAATACCTCTGTCACCAGACTTTCATAAAAAAAACACTAAAAGGTGATAGATAGAACAGTGATAGAAAGGTGTAATTTGTTCCTTTGCAATATAAATATTATTACATTTCTACCTATTCGAGCACTCAATTCTCTTGATGGTAAGTGATTCCTTTTGTCCATGACATCCTAGAAGAAACACGTCATGCAAATACTTTGTCACCTTTGAAGACTATACTGTGTTTGTTTATTTTATTTTAAAGGTTCTTATATACATTCCAAGACCCTTATGGTGAAGAGACATTACATTTCGTTGTTGACGTTGAACATGGGTATCGTGCAACGCAGAATTCACATCATCAGATGTATTCGTTTGTCTCACTCAATACAATGAAAAAAACTTATATGTAATGCCTTATTTAATTGGTTAAAGTAACCTAAACCACGCTCCTTATACTCGTATACATAGATATTTGGATAACACAACGTACAACAATCAATTATTGCATGCACCATGAATAGTGTATTCGGTTAATTAATAGCCATCGGATAGTGTTGGTGTCAATAAACTAACCTAACTATTCGCAAATCAACGCAGAATGATATTGTTTAGAGGCTAACAGTTTGACTTTAAATAAATGCAACACTTGGCAATTGAAATCATTTTTTTTTATTGACAAATGAAGGATGGAAGCGAGCAAATTGTTTACCTGATGATAGCGATGATTGCTGCTATAAACACCTACATCGTTTGTCATTAAAGATGCAATGCATATACAATACACATGAAATGCATATGCAATTCACATGCCATACACATGCTATGGCACACTCAATGCAACTCGCTACGTTAACTGAATAGCAACAATCATGCGATAAAAGCAGTATTATGAAGCTATATCATGCTGATATTGTGATGGCATGTTTCTTCCCTATAGCAGTATCTAATAATAAGCTACAGTGTACTCCAAAACTGTTAAATAAGTTTATCGTTAATGAAAAATGAATTCTATTATAATGAATAATACTATCATAATAATTACAAATGTTAATGAAATAATTGTACTTAATATAATAATATACGGACGTGAGGTTCAAAATTGAACTCTCTGTAAACGTAACGTTTTCTCTTAAGACTAATCTTACAGTATATCGTTTAATATTACCTACATAGGATTATAGATGTATATTATACATTGCTGAGCACAAACCTATTTTTTTCTCGGACGGAAAATACAATATATAATATCAACGTAATAAATTGAATTCTCATACCAATCTAGCAGAAGACAAATTGCTTACATGTACAAGAACATAAGAGTGTGTGTATACGCCCCAAAAAATATATATTCTGGTAATTAAATTTCTTCTAAAAAATTATAAAATCTTATGGTACAATTTTTAAATGAATTCTATGCTAAGTTAGTCTTAATCTTTAATAAATAAGAAATATTACAATATCTTTTAAGTAGACTTTTCACAAGATAATTAATATAACTGAATCATAAAATACCAAATATATTAAGATCAGTCAAACATTAGTTAAATATAAATATTTATAAATCTAGAGGTTTGTTTTTATATAACACGTAAATACTTAATCAAACTCATTTAAATTATAGTAGTATAATTCATTATAACCATGAAAACTCATATTAAATTTTTTTTAACAAACTTTATATTTGTTCTTCATTCATTACTCATTATACTTTAGTAGCACAAAACATCTGTCTATATATGACACCTGCCAATCGCTGTTTTATTAGTAACTATTCTTAACGTACGTAACGTACATATCCGTCGTATATTTTTTTTAATATTGTCACAAACATGCACACAGTTCACCTGATGGTAAGTGATTCCCCAATTCACTTACCACACGAAACACAGCAGTATGCTGCAATTCACTGTGGTATTCTTTGACGGTTCCGAACTTCCCCAGTCAGTTGACGCATATTGCATTTAGAAAATGGCATCAGCATGATCCTACCAGTATTAATTCTGTTAATTATATATAATTCTTTTAATATGAACATCTTTTCAGGTAAGAACATTATCACCATATAAAAATAACGTGGTTACGGCATTCTTGAATACGAGATATAGAAGAATATGGGACACAATACAATAAAAGGTTTGCAGTTTTAATGATACTAACAAAATAAATGGGAAATAAACTGAAACAAAAAAATACGTTTGTAGAAATAACAGAATATTTAAAAAAAATATATTAAATACAATTTTTATCAAAATAAAATTGGCAAGCAAGGACATGTCATTCGTTAAAAGGCCCTTCGGCATAGTGATGCCTCCTGGGTAAAGTATTAAATGCACCTTGATTCCTTTCTGGGATGAACGCAGGTGTCGTGAGATCACTTGTCAGCAAATTAATTGAATGCTCATTTGTCACCCTTATTTTCATTAAAAAGTTGTGTCAAAATACTATGTTATTATTTATATTGGTAGTGTATGAAGTTATAACCTTATGAAAATTGAACTTGGCTCTATCACGTGTTGATAACTGTGTGACGTCCAATTGTATGTAAATATGAAAATATAATAATTAGTTTACATGAAAGTAATATTACCAATAACATATTATGTGATAAAATACATTTAATATAATATAAGAAGGCAAAGTAATGCGTGGCTCTTATAAAGACATTTTCTCACGGCGTCGCTCAATGCATCTGTTGGCATCACCAAACCAGTTTTGTAACCGTAATGCAACAATGACTTTGACCAGGTGCTTTGACCACAATCAGCTACACAACTCACTGAGGCTCTATATTTATAACTTCAATATGTAAATTCATGATGCAATAGTTTGTATTTTAAAACCTTCAAGGTAGGAGAAAACCTAAATACGCACTTCTCGCATGGGTTTACTATATGGCTATAATGGATTATTGATTTTTTTTTATATAGAATAGGTGGCAAACAATCAAGCCACTTACCTGATGGTAAGTGATTACCGCTGCCCATAGACATCCGCTATACTAGAACAGTCGCAGATGCGCTGCCGGCCTTTAAGAAAGGTGTAAGCTCGTTTCTTGAAATTCCCTAAGTCATATCGGTTCGGAAACACCGCTGGTGACAGCTGATTCTACAGAGTTGAAAATTTGGAATTCTGTCGCGATGTACGCTGTTAAAACTCAACGTATGGAAATAATTGACTGAAAAATTTATCATTTTACTTATTACATTGGTTAAATTGTAGTGGTTAAAGTGCAGCCAATGTGTAGCAAGTTTCGAACTGCAACGTGAATGGGTCGACCGGGCAAGGGCCATGCCCTCATAGAAGATCCTTATATTCGCTATACGGAACACAGCAATACTGCTTTTTCATGCTGGCATTCTGTGAGAGTGTGATCCTTTTCAAGTCGAACAAGCGTTACTACCACTGTTTTGATTTTATAAACTAAAAGTAAATTTCCTTATTACATATGTCTGTGTATGCGCATGAAAATTAAACATATATTCTATATTATTATTATTATATAATAATTATTATTAATATTATATTATTATTATTATTATTATTCTATATTATTATAGTATATTATTATTATTATTTATTTTTGTAGATCAGCGGTGGGCCTTTAGTAACGGGCCTATCCAAATTTGTTGGCAGGCCAAAATCACACTTCTTACTAGTTTTTAAAATTGTATTTATATTATAAATATTAAATTACAACTTAATATATTAGTGGGAGAATAACTGTAATATAAATAAATGCTTGGCGGGCCGCATAAAATTATTAAGTTGGCCTCATACGGCCGAGAATCATCAATGTAGATGATTCTCGGGGAAGGTTTATATAGGTATATATATATAAAAGGATTGTATAACATATAGTTCACTTCTTATTTATTTTATATTGATAAATACTATTACTACTAATACTGCTATTTTTAAAATAAGTCTATATGTTGCTTTTTTATTTTAGTGTAAGTTATGTATTCATAAAGTGATTATTAATTATTTTATCCAATCGTCGCTCTGGCTCTATAAGCGTTGCGGCAACACAGAACACTTTTGATGTAGCAATATGCTAAGTCGGTTGTCTATACTGTACTTTGTTTCCAACATTGTTAATTTATTTTAATTGTTACTGCATTTTATACTATATATCATATTTATATTAATAATTGATAGATGATCCTATTCTTTATAATTTTCTATTGCAGTAAAAAAATAATATATTCTTTCTTTCTTCTTTTAAATTTGGACCGACGTTAAAGCCTGTGTATGAAATAATTCACAAATATTTTACCATTTTTCTCTTATTAAAGCCAGCTCGCATTTTCTAGATAAGCTAGTTAAAACAAGTATACGTAATGTAACAGTAGGGTTGTTGAGATGAATTATTCATAACAAACCAAGTAACTACTGTCTTTTCGGCTTCCAAGGAAAAGAAAAAGTTTAAGGTTTTCTTTATATCAGTATTTATTTCTTGAAAACTGTAAGACATAATATGTTACTTAGATAGTAACAATGAACTATCAGTTCCTATAGACTTTATAAATCACATAATTTGTCCAGCTGTTAAATTCATAGATTCGAATCTCTAACTGTATAGTGGATTAAATATTTAGATGATGAAACATAGAAATTGTGCTCACATCATGAAATAGGATATTTTTTATTATTTCACATGATATGAGCACAATTTCTATTAAAAAATTAACTGCTCTGATGAACTCATGGAAATACTAAAAGCGAGTTTATACTGTAAATACTAAAAATGTTACTATTATATCTAGGTATCAGTATAGTAATATTGAAATGCAGCAAGTGGCATTTTTTTCGTTCATTACATTCTTCTGTTTTCTAGTGGCACCTTCGTATCCACACAGAAACTTAGGGTTGTTACTTGAGTGTGGATTCATTTCTGGTAATTCTTTCCACAACTAAGGGTGTTCCTTTATGTTTGTTGCGATTTCTTATCTTGGCAGCCAAGCCAGAAGCGCGATCTCTAGAACATTGCCATACCATATTTTTTAAAAAAGAAATGGTGGGACATTTATTACATAATAGTATTTATTCTAAAGGGAAGTCCTAAGATGAAAATAGTGTTTATCAATACAATACAAACGTTACTCTCTCGTTTAAAATCCTTCTATTTAATTAAAAACGAAACTGTTTATACTCTCTATGTAAGGAATTCAAAAAAATGAAAATTTTGCCCTCGTTTCTATGCTGGCTCTTAATAATGCAGCAACTCGGGCATATTCCGCCCGAAGGTTTTAATAAAGCTGCCAATGTACTGTTTCACTTCTCCAGAAGATTGCAATGGAATTGTTTTTAACGTTTCTTTTATAAAAATAGACACAAGTTTTAAAAAACGCTTTTAACAATTATAATATAAATATTTATAACTAACTTTTATTAATAAAAGATTTAATGTTGGTGATTAGTTTATTCAGTTTTCCTTTGACTATTAGAGAGTTTTATAACGCACATAAAGCACAGACAACATTTTATCATATGTACGTTATGACTCGGAATTTCGTATTAGTACTATTTCCGACATTGAGTTTCCTGATAACCGATCCCTGTTAATTGATGTGATGATTGAAACGGCCGGGGGCAAAGCCGGATGCGTAAACAGAAAATTTTCGATACCTTTTGGATTGTATTAATACAAGGCACACCGAGTACATTATCAATAAAACAATGTCAAAAATGTTATAAAGTTTGACGTGTATTAAAGTCTTAACATTCACTAATGAATTCAATATGAAACTCTCATTCTTATTTGATTGTACAATTTTAAAAAATCTATTACTTAGTCTAATATTGTATCCAATTAGGCTATGAAACCTAATCTTACCTAATTTGGGTGAGAATGTAACGAGTGTTCGATATAAAACCGAACCTCTTTAGTTAATTTATAACTAGCACTAACGGCCCTAAAAACCTGTAAGATCTATCTCATGGAGATTATATTGAAATCAAATTTTAAAGATTGAAGAAGAAGCACCGTATTCAGTGGTTAATTGACCACTGAATACGTTATTTCGCAATAGCGTAACTTGGTATACCTTGCAAATAAAAGACATCGCGTAGATAAATGCTTCAGTGAACGCATTTTTAGTTCATTGAAGATATAATTTATTTGAAACTGGTGGGCGATATTTTGCTTTTATATCTCAATCATGAATATTCATATAATAGATGTAAAAGTTAAATTGATTCTTTTATGATTTTATGGTTAAATGTAGCAGTTTCACGTGAGGAGAAGATTTTTTGGTATTTTGTAACCATTTGCTTGAAATAACTTCAATTCCAAAACTTGTTAAAACATTTGTTATTGAAATTTATATAAAAAAATATTTTGATGTATTAATTAAGATAAAATGTAACCAGTTCCGCTTAAAATGCTGCTTAGACAGTATCTCAAGTTTCCTTTACAGCAATTAAGAGATAACAGCATATATTAAAAGATAAGATTCTAACAAACAGAGTTTATCAGAATACGAATGACGTACCCATTCGCGTATAAATCACATTGCTTCATGGATTTAGAGCCACACTACAATAGAATGTTCTTGGCTGTCGTCGGTTTTCCTGACCATTATTACTCTAGGTCTATTTCCTCGGCATAATTGAATAGCAGTCCTCTATGCTTCCACGCTAGTAGATGTTTTTACCCTAAACCTTATTTTATATCAAGCGGGCTATATATGATTAACACTAAACTACGAGTATCTATCATTAAAAAAATATATAAGTTTTTTCCATTTATGCCCTATTATGACCTTTTTATTTATTTATTATTTTTGTTCCTTATATAAGGTGGACTTATTTATGATGCCCAGTAGCATTCTTTGCCAGTCCACCCTGGAACAATGACAAAATATGTTGATAGGCATAAAATTAAAAGTTATTCATATATATATATATATATGTATATATATATGTGTATATACATATGTATATATATATATATATATATATATACAAAAACCATAAGAAAATATATGTACTTCTTCTCTAATTGACGGAGACTTTATATTTAACATGTAGTTATTCTATTAAACAAAATTCCGTGGAATATTTCTTCCATATATTTTTCCTTTGAAACGTAACGTTTTTCAGATAAGCCAAAAAGTCATGTACTTTTAAGATTGTTTTATATAGTCGTATATTCACCGGATTTTCAGAAACGTTTTAAGCTATTTTTAACTTAAGGTTAGTTTTAACAACTGTATTCAGCTAGATTCCGAGGCGATCTCATACATTTTTCTGTCGTGTAGCGAGTTTTTTTTTTATTTAAGAAAACAGGAAAAACTCATGTTTTTAAAAGATTGTATTCGGTGTATGGTTTAGTCTATAACGTATATTAACAACGTCTGCCCTTTACGTAAATGGCCGCTCGGGTTGCTTACTTGCCAATGAACAACCCCGACCCGCCACCCAACTCATGTATTACAAGACTTCATTGCTTGTGCATCCTGTAGCGGTGCCTTGCAAATAGAAAAAAAAAAAATATTATTATTTTCATTTCGTTTTTATTGACATTACAAAATCCAATTAGGTTATTTTTCATTCGTTTCTTTTTAGTGCCTCTATTGGTATCTATCGAAGTCTGTATATTTTATTAAGATTGTTTATTACTGGTGTTAAAGGGACCGACTATAACATCATTTTGTTTTATTTTTCTTTATATATAAACAATGGCGGCCTTCCAGGTAAAAAAAAAACAAATTAATCTATTTCCTTCTTCATTGTATTTTTGTTTCATCGTTAAATTTGTTTTTATACGTAAAATAAAAGGTTTAAACAAACATCCATTTACTTCTTGCCCGAAATTTACTTCAATTTAAGAGAAAAGTGTAGAATGTATTGCACCACTAACAGTATTTTAAGTTTCCAAGTGAAACTACGCTTTGAAGATAAATGACTGTAAAATGTTTCTGTTACCACTTTATTCACCTATTTTCCTACATTCTTTTCACATTTACACTTTGGCCTGTTTGAGTTTGCTAGTATTTTTATTGTATTTCTCACGTATGTACGTAGTAACACTCTGTCGCTATAAACTAGCTGTAGCATCTCCTCGACTGAGTTAATTAGGTTAGACCGTGGACAAATCACGTCATTTCTATAGATTACCGGCGTAACATAGTAACTTTATGCTACAGCGGTTTGTCTGATGAGTAAAAGAAACCAGAGACGTTGCTATAGGTACCTGAATAATGAAGCCATTCTTCCTTAGACCTCAGGCACGACCTTGAATGAGTCTGAATTACAATTCCTTATAATCGTTACTGATTTTTATAATTTGTTGATATGTAAGAAATAACTTCTGCAATATATTTTAGAACAATAAATTCAAAGATGAGGGCTTTATTTATGGAGACTCAGTTACTGTTAACGAGGCTATCAACAATCTCTTCAGGGAAGACATCGCATGTTCACCTTGGATTTTTGTTTAGAGTGGAGTTTTAACAGAGGTACGTCTGTAGAATTAATGGGTCAGCTCAACCGGGGTAGAACCACGCCATCACAGATTACAGCATATAAATATAACCCTATATATATATATAAATATATATATATATATATGCTGTAACTGTACCCTATATATAACCCTACTATATTTCGTGTGGTGAGTGTAGGGATCCAGAGATCTTTATTACTGGTGACGAGGCATCTCAGGGTGAAAACGCATTTGCATCATAATTCCTTGTACGGAAGAATGTGACGTAGGAATCACTTACAATCGGGTAAACTGTGTGCTCGTTTGTTACTCACAATTTATTTATTTTTCTAAATGTTATTTATGGACCGTAGTCTTCAATATACATAATATTTCATTTCATAAAGTGTAAAAAATATACTAATCAAGATTATAGCTTCGTATTGTTTGTCGATTTGTTATTTTTATGTCATTATTTATTATCATCCCTTGTGTACTTATTTAGATTTAGAACAATATTAAGAAATTATGATTTAATTGATTCACATATAGGATTCTGAGCTTGTGTCATTTTCCATACATTTAAACATTTAGTTATTAATGTTTTCAGTATTGTATTTGTTTTTATCGTGATACAACGAACGATATCTTGAGTAAGTTTTTATATTGGCTTCCTATTTATTCATTTATTCAAACATAACGGTATTATGAAGCGACGTTAAATAACAAACTTCCTGTATATTGCCGTTGAAATGTTTCATATATTAATATTTATCAACTGAAGATCAATTTTAGATACATCCGGAGACGTAGCATCGAAAAGTAACTATACGGGACTCTTACGAAGCCTTGTAAGAGATACAGTGAAACTGGAACGGGCAACATACGCATAGTTGGATGATAGATTCATTTACATTTCAATAAAGCTTTATTCTTCAATTTACTTACTCTTTTCAGAATTTTCAGACCGTAATAAAAGAATATATATATATATATATATATATATATATATATATATATATATATATATATATATATATATATATATATATATATAAATAAATAAATACATGAAGCTTTAGTTAATACAGTGATGCTGCAGGGAGTGTCTGCAAAAAAGCACAGTATATAAAGACGTTGACAATTACATTTCAGATTAAATACAGTGGGTATACAGGAAGATATATTAGATATAGATTCTATATTAAAATATAATAATACATTAATTAATAATAAAACAATAGAAGTAATAGCATTGTAAATCTTTTTATTTGTTCTTTGTTACATCTTAAATCTCTTTAAGAGTTTCTTAGCAACATTGCTTTATATATATTCTTATAAGAAATTGGATTTCGAATTTCATTACATTAGTAAACGTAGCAATAAAATCCACTTTAATCCAAAGTTAATGCATCCGAGCATGTTAGGGTTTTCATCAAAGGCTTCTTTCTCTTTAATTAACTGACACCACTCTTTATGGACATGCTCCCGTAGATATCTTTAACCTTATTTTAACCCTTAATCATATCAAAAGAAAGCTGAAATTACTTTGATGGATTCCTTACGCCCGACAGTATGCAGTCCGTGTATACCAGTTTTATTACGCCTTTTTATTCCGCATTTCCATTAAACAACGTGATGTGTCGATAAAATCCATATCATTTATTAACTACATGTATGGGCATTGTATGTATACGTGTTTTAAATTAATTGATTATAACATATGAAAAATATCTTTAGATTCAGGTATAATAGTCGCATAGCCACAATGCAGTTCGTTTGTCCAGGTACGGGTTCGTGGGAACGGGGAAGAACGACGCCCTCGCAAGATAACAGTGTAATGCTGAAACATTGTTTCAACTGTAGTGTAGGGCACCGGAGACCAAATTACTGCTAGCTAGGCATTCCATATTAGTCTTGACTCGTCAATAGCCTAATGGTTTAAGGTACGGTCTGTCATACTTAGGGTCGTAGGTTCGAACCCGCCATTGGACTATTGTCATGAACCATCAAGTAGCACAAGCATTTAAGCTTAGTTTGATCGATTAAGGGGAATGTTAGTAAAGAATGCTGGCAGTGCAATAAACTACTGTTAGTTCTTTAAAAAGAAATGTATGAAGGCATTTATAAGCCATTGCATTGTGTGCATAGATATTGCATTGTGTGCATCATTGGTCAAACTCAGATTAATTAATATGAAACACATTTCGATCATAAGATAGTGCAAAGAGACAATTTCTGTAAATAATTTACACCAGAAATATAGAATCATACAAATAAGTTTAGTTAAAATGTGGCTCATCATTATTTTCAGTCATTGTTTGCAACGGAATGCTAAGCGACCACCACACATGGACATCCCGGAAACTTGGACAGATCGTTGCTTTATTCCCGAAAAATCCAATTATTAATACCTTATTACAACTTTTTATTTAATTAACTGTTTTTTTTTCCTGTGACGTATAAATAATATAATGTAACAGAAATTCAGAGGAATGCTTATTTACGTGTTGCTACTTATTTTTATATATATTTTTCAACAAACTACAGGACATGTTATTTCTTATAGTATATTAGCGAATTTAGATAAAACTGTGCTTATATTTTGTTTCTAGTAATATAAAAAAAATCTATTTAAAGATACATACAATAACAAAATGTGTGTGTTTGTGTATGTGTGTGTACGGTCGTGAAGTAAATACAATAACTTGACTATTCTTAAAGAATGTGCTGCAGTGTCGTGAGTTCAGGTAAAGTTCTTGCTAAGTCACAAATTCTTTCAATTGAATTCCCAACCGTTTCCACGTCGTGCGACAATGGACATAGTTCCAGAAGTCCCTCGCCGCGTTCCCTCTACTTGTATCATAACCAGTTTGCGTAGAGCTACCATGTTGGACAATACCCTCATTAGTACTCCCTCAACTCTCAAATTTGGTACACGCTTAATTATAACAGCAAATCCAATTTGATGCCACGTAGTCATTATGTAAAAGACTAAAGTATCATATTACATTTTGATTTTACATACAAGTTTAACATATTATACCATACTATTAGACAACCGATAAGAGAAATACTTTAAAATACAATAAATTGTCTGCACGTGGAATATGATTTTGAAAAAAGTATTCTGTTCGAATATGTGAATTTCCAAAGCAGTTGTCCAAAGATTTTTTCGCACATATGGAAGAGTCGAGTGATATATTTATGTATGTTTATTGTACTTTACATTTTTAAAGTAAATGTAAAATAAACTATTTTCAAAACAAATATTCTCTAACACCGATCCATATATTCCATTTGTAGGAGTGATGCTAAAAGCTCCTCGGTAAATGCGAGAAAATTGCGAACTCGTGTTTAAAAGCTCTTTGCTGCTTTCTGGATAATCATTTACTTTGAAATATTTCGACACTCATTGATATTATGACCTTAAACATAGTATACTCTTGCGTTACAAGATTTATTATGTAATGTGAAAGTTTAAAGTAAATACCAATTTTGTTTTTACCTTTCTTTCCTCTTATTTTCTTTACCAATTTTAAACATGTTAACCAATTAGAAAAAGAATAAACGTAAATATAGTATATTGGTATTATTTGTCAAGATTAATAGTGCTACGATAGTTGTATTGTAAAATTTATATCATTAAGTTTACAATAATTAGTTTATGTAACATGCTAAACATCGTTTTCTAATGCTATTTCCTTTAAATAAGATAAGCGGCAACATCAAAGAGAGTTAATGTACTTGACACGAATATTCTAAACACCTATTTCGTATCTCCGGATGCAGACCCGCTTCCACGTCATAATTCAAACAAATTAAGCTGGTGACAGGAATATTTGCAAAGATACTCCTTGAAATATAAAATATAGCGAAATAAAAAATTAGACCTCGAACTATTATTTGTTGAAAAAAAAGCCTAATTGCTTCTAGAAAGAACTACTTTAAACAATTTATTAGTCCCAGATATTCATATGATAGATAGATGTCTTAAATATTTAATTTACATTTTACATTGAGGTCGGTTCGTAAAAACGTGTAATAAGCCTTAAAGGTTTTTTTTTCATTGGATTAAGTAAAAGGTAGCATCGATTATAAGTCCACGTCTTTTCATTAACCCAAATTAAATAAAAAAAACAGGCCGCAGCTCGAAACTGACCACAGCTTGGTTCTACCATCCAGCCTTATTGATTTAGATACTGACAACGAGTTTAAACTGCCTTGATCACTTACTCAGCTATGCTCATTTGTCTCTTTATATTTTGCTAATAAAAACAGCAAAGACTTCCTATTTAATGAATATAATTATCCCGGTTAAATATAAAATCGAGACATTCGAACATAAAGACATCATCGACATCAATAGATAGACGACGATACATTAATTGTAATATAACGTTCACAATCCAATTCAATTCACGACAATATACAAATGACAGAATAATGATATAATTAATAAAGTAAACAAAATACCTCTACAGCCGTAGCCATATATTTGTCTGTCTACTTCGATGGCCCGTACAAATTGTAAATGAGCGAACGAAAGCTTTTCCCAATATTGTACAAACTGAACAAACAAGTTTGTTAGGGAATAATAAATTCCACAGCGTTCCGCTAAGTCGTCTCAAAACTTTAGGGCTTCCATCCATCGTGAGTTCGACCAACAGCTTTTTTATTCTATCTTTTTTTTTTTTTTTCATATCACAGCATTTTGCGAAGTGTGAAGCAAAGTGTGGTATACTTTCACATTTATATATTAGATTATAATAAATATTGAATATATACGAAAAAAAAACAATTCAAGGCTTTAAATATTTTAATAACATCTTTTTGGATGGTTCTTTACTGTGATTGTAAAAAAATGAAATAATGTGATACATTGTACATATAATAACAATAAATATAGCAGACCTTCCATTTCATAACCTATACTTATTAAGTTGAAATATTTAAAAGCACTATCATAACGTCCAATGGCCTCTGTATTATATATAAATATATGTATATATATATATATATATATATATATATATAACAATTTTAATTTCCCGAGCGTGAACGACCTTGAAAACTGCCTATCTCCCTGTATAGGATTGTTTAGGAGCTAAATAATCCTGATTATTGACCAATACATAACAAAAGCAAAGAAATTAGTTATGAGGACATTATAAAATATTATTACGACTCTACAACCTGGCTCTAGCGCAGCGTTTGTCGGTGTTTGAAAACAATAGACGTTTATTGTTCAATAAATTGAAAGTAAACAAAAGAATGACTTCTTTAAATATTCGTTACTAACAATAGAATATTCAGATATGCATTTCTTTTATTTATCCTATGGGATTTTATAACAATTGATTGATAATTATGTTGTTTATGTGCGATTTAACACATACTATACGGTGAAGGAAAACATCGTGAAGAAACCTGCATGTCTAAAAAATAAAAATATTTCAAAGACACCATTCCATCAATTCCACCAATCAACCATGGAACAGCGTGGTAGATTATATTTCATTTTGCTCTTACATAGGAGGCGTTTGTCCGAAAAGCTGTTCCTTTACCTTTTTATTTAAAAGTTATATTCGGTCCCCGTGAGTTGGAGGCAGTTTATTTAGCGAATCAAAGGATTATTTCGTCATCATTATTTTTTGCATGTATTCGTGAAAGGCATTTACCGGCATTTCACGTACCCGTCTGACAACCTATTATCTGAATAATCCCCGATACACTGATTCACAGCACTGGAATTAACCCGACAATATAAGGACGGAATTATCAGAGAAATTTACCTGTTTAAATAGCACCGTAGAGCCGAGAGATTCCCATACGTTGATATATTTCCCAGGCACCGAAGCACAACCACGCGCTATGCGGCATTTCTATCTCTAAGCGTTATCACCTCATGAATATTTAACTAATTACTTCTAGAAAGAACTACTTTAAACAATTTATTAGTCCCAGATATTCATATGATAGATAGATGTCTTAAATATTTAATTTACATTTTACATTGAGGTCGGTTCGTAAAAACGTGTAATAAGCCTTAAAGGTTTTTTTTTCATTGGATTAAGTAAAAGGTAGCATCGATTATAAGTCCACGTCTTTTCGTTAAACCAAATTAAATAAAAAAAAACAGGCCACAGCTCGAAGCTAACCACAGCGTGGTTCTACCATTTGAATATAATCTAGTATTTTATTATATACACGTTCCAGCCTTATTGATTTAGATACTGACAACGAGTTTAAACTGCCTTGATCACTTACTCAGGTATGCTCATTTGTCTCTTTATATTTTGGTAATAAAAACAGCAAAGACTTCCTATTTAATGAATATAATTATCCTGGTTAAATATAAAATCGAGACATTCGAACATAAAGACATCATCGACATCAATAGATAGACGACGATACATTAATTGTAATATAACGTTCACAATCCAATTCAATTCACGACAATATACAAATGACAGAATAATGATATAATTAATAAAGTAAACAAAATACCTCTACAGCCGTAGCCATATATTTGTCTGTCTACTTCGATGGCCCGTACAAATTGTAAATGAGCGAACGAAAGCTTTTCCCAATATTGTACAAACTGAACAAACAAGTTTGTTAGGGAATAATAAATTCCACAGCGTTCCGCTAAGTCGTCTCAAAACTTTAGGGCTTCCATCCATTATGACAAATCATCAATCAGTTTAGTTTTACAGTGGTAGCTACATGCCAGTTAGTTTCTAGCTGCAGAATGAATGGGTCAGCTCAACATGGGTAGGACAACGCCCTCACAGATTACCAGTGTAAAATAGCAGCATGATGCTGTTGTGTTTCGTCTGGTGAGTGTAGGGATCTGGAGACCTTTATTACTGGTGACGAGGAATTCCATCTCAGTCCTCAAGGGTGACAACGCATCTGCATTATGATTCCTTGTCAAGGATGAATGTAGATGTCATGGGCCGCAGGAATAACTTACCATCAATTGAACTGTGTCCTCGTTTGTTACTCTCACTTTAATAAAAAAAACATCTATCGACATTCTGCATCTTGCAAAGATTGTCGTATAATTTAGCGAGGTGACGTTCTCAATTTTAATCAACCAACTGTTATGGTTGAAGAAATAGCTTAAATTGATTTTTACTGAAAGGGTAAAAACATTAATTATTCGTAGCATACGTCACTTATATGATGATTGCCTCCTGCTCGATTTCGACAACGGCGATATCTTTTAGATGTTTCGTAAGCATTCGTACAAACATTCCTTTTAATTCATCTGAAATAAGATCGATGGAAGGTAAAATGCAGTGTCAAGGAACGGAGCACACAAACAACATGTCCCAATTCAACTGCAATTTGTGATATGCAAATTGATAATACCTTAGCTGAAAATCAAATCTACGTACTACGGTTCCACAACCGCGTAATCTGACCAATACGCCACGCGGCCGCTATTTATATAAATCCGTTGCCAAAATGGAACCACAAGATTTATTTACGAATCTTTCTTACTATTCGGATAAATACGAGTACTAGTAAATATTATAACACAATATATATAATAATAATACATTCTTTTGATTTTAATACAAGCCTAGAAGAATGTTTATGAAATATGGAAGCTAAAGTAATTAAAGTTAACGTGTAAACTTACCAATGTTAAATTTAATTAAAAACGTCATATTTGTTGCAATCGAATACTTTAGAACACAAAAAGTTCAGGGATCTCGATAAATCCATTAAACAACCTGACGCCTCAGTAAGTTTTCGACAAAAAATGTACCCTCGTCACGGCACCTGCCATTTGATGTCAAACAGTAATAAGATGTTCTACGGTATCCGAATATTAAAAAAAAACTAATCTGATACACTTTACTACATATATTTTCAATAGATACAAGATATTAAATAATTAATTTGAAAATATTTCTAAACACTATTTACTTTTAAATTAACACTTTAAAAAAACTCAAAAAGTTTACAGACATTACATACACATATACCTACATAGTACATTACGGTAATATATATAAGTTTCAACAGTGGGTAGGCGACGCTGTAGTTTGTTTCGAGTCACAGCAGGAATCAGCTCGATCGTGAATGCACCACTTCCTCACCGAATGCAACCACAGTGATTTTTTTTATTATTACAAGTGTAATTGTTTCCTTCGGCCCATGACATCTGAGTTCATCCTTGAAAAGGGATCATAATGGAGATGCGTTGTAACCCTTGAGGACTGAGATGGAATGCCTCGTCACCAGTAATAATGGTCTCCGGATCCCTACACTCGCCAGACGAAACACCAATATTTTACGCTATAAATAGAAGTATATTGCTACTGTGTTTTGTATTGTGATAGGGATCCAAGTAACGGGCAGTGAAAGCATTCCATCTTAGACCCTATAATCGTCTTGAATCTGTCTGAAACACGGGTACGTTTTTAGCCATATCGATTTATGTTATTATTATTAAATATACTAAAGATTGAGTTTGTATGTCATCAATACTTAACTCTAGTTCCTTTCATACATTATCATATTTTCGCCCATATTCGCTTCTTACATAGCGGAAAACAAAGACGGAAATAGAGAGAAACTCGACCTGTATATAAATGTTTGAACTTACACAGTTTTAAATAGATTAATGCGGAAGGAGGATAAAAATTTCTTTGTCCATTAGTGAAACAATACGGGCTAAATATTATATAATTGAATACTTTTTTTATAATTTATTTAAAAAGTTTTCATACTCAATTTAATTATATTATTTAAATGAGCTTTAAAGACTTTAGATTAAAATTATTAACTCCTTACCTAGCTAAAGTAAATACAATTTTATTTTCCTTTCAATAATTTTTTTTTTCTGAAAATCGCCTCTCTTTTGTTACCATTAGGCAATAAAATTTCCGTAGATAAAGTTAATTTGTTCGGGTGATAAAAGCGATAATAAAATTGAGGTTTATCATATTTCCTGAGTAATAAATATGAAGAAAAACCATTAAAGTCATGGCTCAAGGTGAAAGTCAACGTTTCATAACAAGGTACTTTAGGGCGTAACAATATTCTATTAAAGCTTTTTAATGTGATTCATTTACTAAGAGCACTTATATTATATTTGTAGGCAATGTTAAATAGCATCATCCGTTTTAAGAGGAAGGAATATTAATTTTCCAAGAAGTATGGAATTAAAAAAAAAAAAGAAAAAAAAGTATGGAAGTTAAACTTTTTTTAATCTAATAAATGAGTTAAAACCTCACTTCTGATATACTCTACTAACACTAAAAAGAACGCTTCTGTGCAGACGTAGTGGAAGAAACTCTACAGAATAATAAGATAATGACTCATTAGTTTGTATAATTCTTTTCAACATCGGTTTTCTATTTCAACGCTCTACGTGTAAGGAAAGGTTACATTCAGTTTAGACAATTTTTATCGGATTATAACTTAAGCGTGACAGACTAGCATATGATTCGTCTGATGGTAAGTGATACACTTTACGGTTACGTTCACTCTTTATACGTTGACATATATGGAGACCAAGATTGTACATCTCTTTTTATAATAGTAGGGGTGATAAACGAGCACACAATAGACCTGATGGTAAGGGATAACTACTAACTAAGACAACTACATCCATCCTCCACAAAATTTAGATTAGCGTGATTTAGCGCACGCCTAATCATCTAGAACTCAGATGGCATGCCTTGTTATCTGTATTTGAATCATTTAAAAAAGAAAGCGAACTCTAGCGGTGCTAATAACATTCCCGTTAGGACATGGAGGGTTCTCCTCTTACCTGGACAGGTTCCGCTGCAAGGAGAGCCCTTCATGTATGTGTCATCCGGGGGAGCAGTAGTCCGTACTGCAAATGATCACAATTAGTGTAGGATATTTGGAAAATCTAATTAGAAACAATGAAACAAGAAATATATTATTTAAATTTTGTAAGGAGTCGGCTCTCGCAGTAGTCAATAGAAATAGGACAAGTAATAGGACACCCTATTTCTATTGACTACTGCGAGTATTATTATTTATTTATTTTAACTTAAATATTATTTTAACCTTTTTTAACTTGCATTATTATTGAAATTATGTAATTTTTTTCTATTTTATTTAATATATTTAATTTAATATATTATTATTTATTATTAAAATCTTATTGTATTTTAATGAAGCAAATAGAAATGGTTTTAATTAGAAGTAGAAATAGTGATAAATATATTGTGGTATTAGAATTAAGAATTTTTAACTTGTATTATTATTGAAATTATGTAATTTTTTTTTATTTATTTATTATTAAAATCTTATTGTATTTTAATGAAGCAAATAGAAATGGTTTTAATTAGAAGTAGAAATAGTGATAAATATATTGTGGTATTAGAATTAAAATTTTTAACTTGTATTATTATTGAAATTATGTAATTTTTTTCTATTTTATTTAATATATTTAATTTAATATATTATTATTTATTATTAAAATCTTATTGTATTTTAATGAAGCAAATAGAAATGGTTTTAATTAGAAGTAGAAATAGTGATAAATATATTGTGGTATTAGAATTAAAATTTTTAACTTGTATTATTATTGAAATTATGTAATTTTTTTCTATTTTATTTAATATATTTAATTTAATATATTATTATTTATTATTAAAATCTTATTGTATTTTAATGAAGCAAATAAAATGGTTTTAATTAGAAGTAGAAATAGTGATAAATATATTGTGGTATTAGAATTAAAATTTTTAACTTGTATTATTATTGAAATTATGTAATTTTTTTCTATTTTATTTAATATATTTAATTTAATATATTATTATTTATTATTAAAATCTTATTGTATTTTAATGAAGCAAATAGAAATGGTTTTAATTAGAAGTAGAAATAGTGATAAATATATTGTGGTATTAGAATTAAGAATTTTTAACTTGTATTATTATTGAAATTATGTAATTTTTTTCTATTTTATTTAATATATTTAATTTAATATATTATTATTTATTATTAAAATCTTATTGTATTTTAATGAAGCAAATAGAAATGGTTTTAATTAGAAGTAGAAATAGTGATAAATATATTGTGGTATTAGAATTAAGAATTTTTAACTTGTATTATTATTGAAATTATGTAATTTTTTTTTATTTATTTATTATTAAAATCTTATTGTATTTTAATGAAGCAAATAGAAATGGTTTTAATTAGAAGTAGAAATAGTGATAAATATATTGTGGTATTAGAATTAAGAATTTTTAACTTGTATTATTATTGAAATTATGTAATTTTTTTTTATTTATTTATTATTAAAATCTTATTGTATTTTAATGAAGCAAATAAAATGGTTTTAATTAGAAGTAGAAATAGTGATAAATATATTGTGGTATTAGAATTAAAATTTTTAACTTGTATTATTATTGAAATTATGTAATTTTTTTCTATTTTATTTAATATATTTAATTTAATATATTATTATTTATTATTAAAATCTTATTGTATTTTAATGAAGCAAATAGAAATGGTTTTAATTAGAAGTAGAAATAGTGATAAATATATTGTGGTATTAGAATTAAGAATTTTTAACTTGTATTATTATTGAAATTATGTAATTTTTTTTTATTTATTTATTATTAAAATCTTATTGTATTTTAATGAAGCAAATAAAAATGGTTTTAATTAGAAGTAGAAATAGTGATAAATATATTGTGTTATTAGAATTTAGAATTTTTCGTAAAGTTTAACATTTTATATCAATAAAAAATAAAAGAAATCATTACATAAAATATTTTATTTTCTATATGCGAATACAAAGTTATTCCGGTCTACATTTTATATTAACTTGGATAGTGCAAGATGATAACTATTTATGCTAAAGAAATACTAACGAGTTGTGCAGACACTATAAAATGAACGAAAGTACGTGATAATCGATACACGGGATAACTAATCACGTAAGTTTGTGGTTTTAGTGGTCGCCGTGGATATTTATGAAGACAGCCAAGTGCTGTCTATTCAGTTCAAAAAAGAGGAATATAATCTTGGGGCTATATATAATATATAAGTATATAACCTATCTGCTCTATTTTTACCATGGTAATATTCTAATAATAATGACGTAATAATTATTTCAATATATAAATTACTAGTGTGAGTCAAGAGAATGAATGTTATGTTTTTATTTATAACAAATATTCTTTCCGGTCAATACTTATAATTAATTTATCTTATTGGATAATGATGTACTAATTAATATATATAATATATAATTTGGATGTAACCAATATATTGGGTCAAACAACAATTTGTAGCATATAGATACACAAACAAATGCACCCTTTATTTTAGGGTTAATTTTTATCAATTTAATCTAAGTATGCTTATTATATCCCTATGTATTTATAAGTAACACTATCAATAAAGGATACATAGTTATTAGTAGAGTAGGAAAGCTTCGCTGCAGTTTGTTTCTATCTGTAGAATGAATGAGTCAGCTCGACCGGGGTAAGATCACGCTCTCAAAGAATACCAGCGTTAAATAGCAATATAATGCTACTGTGTTTCCTCTAATGAGTGCAGGGATCCGGAGACCTTTATTACTGGTGACGAGGCATTTCACCTCAGTCCTCAAGGGTGACAACGCATGTGCATTATAATCCCTTGTCAAGGATGAATGTAGATGCTGGAATCACTTGCCATCAGGTGAACTGTGTGCTCGTTTGTTGCTCTCGATGTAATAGTAATAAGAAAAAATCTGCCAAGTGGATCTATTACTATAATGTCACTGCAGGCCAAAAGTTTAAGACCACCTTAATTGAAGAAGGAAAATAAAGTAAAACTCCAATAAAATATTAAATGTTTAATTAACCTGTTTAATCATATAATAGAACATTGATTGACAAACAATATACTTTAAAAGCGTAAAGAAGTATTAACAGTCTATGCATAAGGCTATAGTTAGCTAAACTGATTTTTCATCAAAAAAATGCCTTCTTTATATTTTATGACTTTTTTCACAAGTCTCGGCATACGGGCATTCAATTTGTTAATGGTGTCTTGTGAAATATTGTTCTAAATTTCGCATAAAGCAATCCACATTTCTTCTCGCGAGGATGGGCCACGATTACGGACGTTTCTATGAAGCTCTTCCCACAAAAGTTCAATGGGATTGAGATCCGGGCTCTGAGGAGGCCAAACCATGTCTTATAACACCCCTTGTACCCCTTTCTCTTCTTAATATTTTCTACATTATTTTGAGCTATGCTTTGGATCACTATCTTGTTGGAAAATTAATCCATCTCCAATAAATCGCGACCCGGAAGAAACAGCATTTTGTTCTAAAATTTTTTGTACCGTTCCTTTTTCAAAATTCCTTCAATTTTAATCAAATCGCCTGTTCCTTGGCTAGAGAAGTAACCCCAGACCACAATTGAGCCATCACCATGCTTGATTGTTGGGACTACATAATCTGACATCATCTTTTCTTGGGCACTGCATCGAACGTAAATTCTACGTTTTGAACCGACTAGTTCAAACTTGGATTCATCAGTCCAAAGCACTTTTTTAAAATCTTCTTCAGTCCAATCTCGATGGGCAAGCGCCCACTGCATCCGTTTTTTCTTGTTTTGCGGCTTTAGCAGAGGTTTTCGAACGGTAACGCGACCATACAACTTCGCTTCTCTCAGTCGCCGTTTTACTGTAGTCAATAATGAAGGTTTAACTCTGGTTTTGTTTACTTCAACGCGGATTTGTGGTGCTGTTAAGCATCTATTTCTCTTTCTGGCAACAACAATGAAATTATCTTCACTAGACGTGGTAGCTCTCGGCCTTTCCGAGCGTGGACGAAAACTGCCTGTTTTCCTGTATCGAGTTATTGTGCCATGACACAAGTCTTCGATAACTTGAGTTGTGAAGCAATCTCACGTTCGGATTTGCCTTCATTATGTAAAACAACGATGGCAGAACGCACTTCACTGCTAATTTCTCGAGCTTTTCCCATTTTAAGACGTCTTTACTGTAGAAACCACAATTTTAGCCTAATTGAGATTGTTTGTGAACAAACCCAAGTAAACTCTGGTAATAATAAGTCAGAACCACGTGTTTTCAGGAACTAAATAATCCTTATTTTTGACCAATACATAACAAAAGCAAAGTAATTATTTATGAGGACATTATAAAAATATTATTATGACTCTACCACCTGGCTCTAGCGCAGTTTGTCGGTGTTTGAAAACAATATATATTTATTGTCCAATAACTTGAAAGTAAACAAAAGAATGTTTTCTTTAAATATTCGATATTAACAATAGAATATGCAGATGTGCATTTCTTTTATTTATCCTATAGGATCTTATTACAATTGATGGATAATTATGTTGTTTATGTGCGGTCTTAAACTTTTGGCCGGCAGGGTACTTACATTGGCATTAAGTCCGCCCTATGCAAACCTTTAATTTTGATTAGGTTAATGCAATGAAGAATAAACAAATAGGTATTACCTAAAACGGGTTCATTTAATTTAAAATAATCCTTGTAATTTTGCAACAAAAATAAGCTATAACATTTTTATAAATAACAAAACGTTCATTTATAAACGAAAGTATTTTTTTGTCTTTAATTATAAAAATTTAATGTTACGGCGCTCTAACTTTTAATATAAAGAAAAAAAGAGCTAATGTAACTCAGTACAGTATAGTAGCCTGTAAATTATCTATTGTATAAGTATATAAACTTTTTTAACTCCTTATATAATATATATAAGGAGTCAAACAGTAAAAATAAAAGAAAACGGGAAAAAATTACCCAGCAACGTATGCTACATAGTCCTCTCTTTTTCTCTCTCGGTAGAAAGTACTATTTTCCGTCCTTTTTGCATTAGAAATGTTTTATTTTAAAATGTTACATATTGAAACGTCGCATTAAATTTCGAACTTGAAAATGTAAACAAAATGTTTCACTTGAAAATATTTATTGAATTTTTATTTTTTTTTTTTATACTTAATGATCATCTATTTATCTTATTTTATGTATTATATATTTTTTATTAATTATATATCAGAATACATCCGTTTTAATCTTCGTCGTAAATATGCGTAATTTTGTAAAAACTGAGCTTTTTAATGTATGTCGTTCATGCATTCAGCTAGTTCAGTATTCAGTTACCGGTTTCTCCGTCCTTTACTTTTGTTGTTAGAACGACCGGTGTTGAGTTCCACATTGGACAATGCACTCGTTAGTGTACCACTATTAATTGATGGAAGCTATGTTATATGATCGCATGTAAGTAAAAAATAGTTGGAGTAAGTTAAGTTTAAGCTTTACAACAGGCAGATCATATTTAAATAGAGTTTGTATCTATTATTGTCGTAAAAAAATATCTTAAACTTAGAAAATTATTTTCTTTATTGGAAACAAAGCCACTTTTTTTTTAATATCACGTGATCGCTACCAATCTTAGCCAGTCACATAACAGTATCAAGATGAAGGTGCATTGTCCAGCCTAGAGAATTCCTTACTAAAAGTACACTGTCTCTAGAAATATACGTTATTTATGATTATAATCTATTAAATATATTTTTGAAATCAAATTTGAAATTGATTACGGTACAGAAAAGATCTTGTTATCGGCGAGAATGTATACTGAATATATGTGTTTTATGAGTTTATTTAAATTAATTAATTTAACGGTAACGGCATTGTTTTAAATATACATTTTAAAAATTATATAACAGTAAGAATGATTATTATATATGAGAACATTTTGATAATGGTGAAACAGATGGTAAAATTTCTTTTAAAAAAACCGGTTGTTAGATCCAAACTTCTATTTTGTTTCCGTAAAAAATTTAAGGCTATTTCTATAAAAAAAATAAGGATTTTCATTTGGGTTTTCCTGTAAACTTTTATTGAGGTCCGTACTTACTTTTTTCACATTTCAAAAGAAATTCTAAATAATATTTACGTTTATTAGTATTATAAAATAATGCTCTCTTATGGTGAATGAAATGAAATGTCTCTCTTAATATCCCGAAATATAATCAATTAATAATTTAATTTAAATAAATATGCAGCTTTAACCTGAATTCAGGTGTGCTACAACTAAAGAGACGAATTATTCAAATCTACTACAAATAAAATAAATTAACTGAAATAGTACTTTTTCAGTACTTTAATAAGTTAAGTTTTTAAGTCTTATTTCTTAAAATATGTTTCCGTTAAATAAAAAATTGTTCGTTCACATGACAATCGGTTTACTTGGTTAATTAGGCTCAGCAATAAACAATACAACAGAATATTGCAGTAAAAAAATCAAGAGTTCGATTGCGAATCCGTTCGATTTTTTAATTGTTTATCTTCCAATAAATTATTCATGAAAACATCACACTAACGAATACGGCAGCAACTTACAGTTTTTAAGGACGTTGCAATCAGTCGCAGTTTAGTTTATACGAAATGGTAGAAAAGAATTTACAAGAGGCCTAGTTTATAAACATATATATATAAGGGTAGCTTTTTGTGTCATAGTTTTAAACTAGTGCTATTTGTATAGAATGGTTTCCAATGCACCAGATATGATTTTATTTTATGTATTGTCTTACAATTTAGTTTTTTTTATTCACTTATAACGTATGCAAAATGATCTATTTACTTAAAAGTAAGTCAGCCAACTTTAATATTTTCTTCGCTACGTCTGACATTTGTGCACAAGATAACGTTTAAATGATCTTTTTTTTATTACATTGAGAGTAACAAAGGAACACACAGTTCACTTAACATACACACAATAACACGTGATTCCTGGGGCCCATGACATCAACATTCATTCTTGACAAGGAATCATAATTTAGTTACGTTGTTACCCTTGAAGACTGAGATAAAATGCCCAGTCACCAGCAACAAAAGTCTTCGAAACCCTAAACTCACCAGACGTCATTGGAGCCACTTCGACCAAAACATGTTACTCTGACCTTCTCATTTCGTAGACATTCCATAAAAATGTGTTGTACATTCCCAACATACAATAGTTACAGTTGTGATGAGAGAAGGTTTACAGGTCTTAGATCCGAGTCATAGACAACTAGAGCTAGTGAAGCAATGAGGTTTCATTTGTAAAACGAAGGTGTGAAGCGAGCACACAGTTCACCTACTTGTAAGTGATGATCCCATGAATACATGTCCATTCTATACAAAGATAAAATCAAAGGCTAAGTTTTTCGCATAATATAGAAAATACAATGGCCGTCTATTTGGCTGACTTCTTTGTAACGATAAACTTATAAACAGTTGAATTTATTGCTAAACTGTTTTCACATTCTGTCATGGCGACATTACTTAAAAATTTGGTGTGTTAGATGACTTTCAAGCAGATGGAGTTACAAACACTGTTACCTATATCTTATATCTATATACATATAATAAAATCGGTAACATACTTTCTGTCTGTTTGCCAGTCACGCTAATCTCCATAATAGATTTGATTTGGATGTAAATCAGTGTTGTATTGAGATAAGCTTGGGCTTTATTGTTTTATTTAGAACGGTAGACTAATAAAGAAAATATGTCGACTTTAAAGCATAGATGCGACTTCGTTCGTCTGAAACCGTAAGATAATTTAAAAAAAAAACAATAGTAATAATTTTAAAATTAATATATTAAAAAAAGTAGTCTAGCATAAACAAAAGTTTCGTGCGGGTAAACCTCTAACATAATTGTTCCCTTAGGCTTCGACTGAAGGAAATGGTCCGAGTTAACTTAATTGGTACCACTTACTTAATATTTATTTCACTTTAGTTCGATTTTGCTCACATTTAAGTGTTGTTCAAAGTTAAAGTCCATTAAAATTCTTGGATTCAGTTGCACATCACATTTCTGAACTGGTGGTAAAAAATGACGATATGAAGTATGAAGATGTATTAGTGAAAAAGAATGAAAGAAAAATAATTAATTGCTACTATATATACAACTTTTACATATATACATTCATATAAATATATAAATTAAATGTTGCACACAGTATACACAACACATGCCTAGATTAAATTATTAATTATGTTATATTTATAAATGATGTTAGTTACAAATAATATAAATAAAGAACTTGGAGTGATGGTTCAGAAGCGTGACGAATAGGATCTGTCAAGCCGACTCATTTATGATGAATTTAGAAATAAGCTGAAGTGTGGCTCTATCATTGTTTAAGTATATGACGATGATAACGATATCCTCCTAAAGGTGTTCGAGTCTACAAATACATCGGAAGATATAAAGATAAATAAAATTTATTGATTACAAATATTTCTGTAGAACTTCCTGGACGATGCTTAATGGTTTTTTAATGGAAATCGAAGTCAAATTTTGTACTATCCACAAATAATTGAATTTAATTTCTGATTATTTTCAGATTTCGTTCTATTTACTTGCAGTGTTCAATTAGGAAGACGTTTATATAGCTAAGTAGAAGGTACCAATGTCACATTTAAGACTCGAATAAATATATATGTAACATACTCAATATATTTGCAGCCTTTGTCGTGTGCTTATGGTAAAATAATCGAATATCGATAGGATTATAGTCTAGTCAATTCATTTTGGAGAGATTTTTAAATTAAAATCCATTTGCAAATTAAATTCTGGTTGCCAGTGGGGTTCCGCTCCCTATGCATCAATTGCTTTATTCCGACTAATACGGTTATCCAATCGTTACACACAAGTTTGTACATCGTAGGTATAGTATACATTATCTTTTTGTAATAGTGGTGAATATTTTACCTTATGTAACATTATTTCTCATTTAATGGTTAAAATTATTAATTTGAGCTATATCGACATGATAGTCAATTTCTTTGTTCCTCATGTATAGGTAAATAGGCACTAGATCATGGTTTCGGGACTACCTTGCATACCAGTAACAAATCTTAAACAATATTGTGCCAGTTATTCCCTGAAAAGGGAATTTCCCGATTAGGTGACGTTAAGGCATGACTTAAAACCAATATAATTTTTCTCGTGGGGTTTTGTTATAAACATTGTCTCCGATATCAATTCTCAAAATTAATAAATTTAAGAAGTAAAAAAAGATTGATACCTCGATAACTTTTTAGAAAGTTGTTCAAAAGTTCTTCTTCAAGTGGTTCGAAGTGAATTAAAGTGGCCGTCTTTTAAATAAAGTTATTTTTAAAAAACAAAATTTCACTTCCGATTTTTATTGGTACCAATAAATAATAACTACAATTTTTCTTTGATATAACGGAAAAATTTAGAACATTCTGATACATCCTATATAATTACTGTTTAAAAATAAAGGTTATAATACCTTTACATACCTACAGATCACTATGCGAATTAGCTGCAGATTGAAAGGAAACCTCGAGATGTTTTCCGTTATTTACATAACGCATGTGGAAATTCAATTCAATGAAAATAAATAAATTACAATTTGCAGGCACCGGAGATCAAAACTATGTTGTTCACGTAACATGAAATGAAAACCAAACTCCCGGATACTGTGCTAGCACGTCGTTTTACCGTTACCAACATTAAATACGCAGGAAACACAAACTATACAAAATAAAATTATTAATAACTCTATACAACTATGACTACTTAACACCGACTACGAAATTGTACAATGACACTTAAATTCTAAAAGTTATTTTAACATGCTAACGCTACTAAAAAGGAAAAAGAAGGGATGATCTATTTAATGTATATCTAATATCCATAATCAATTTATTAAAAGAACTGGAAATCCTTCCCTCCCCTTGAGATCCGCTCGCTCCATAAGAGACCTTTGCGAGCCTCCGGTTCCACGTTTTTTAAAAAAAAAACTCTTGAATTAGAGCGGTAACTGTAATGAGCAAGGATGCTTCCATTAGTATTTCAATTAAGAATTAAATAATTAGGTAGTGGCGACAACTTAGGCTTTTAGTGTTGAACTCATGACTGCTAGTTCCAGTTGCATATTTCAGATAGATTAATATATAAGGCGATTAATATATCATATATAACGCGATTTTTTTTGGCGTTTAAAGAGATAAGTAATATATATAAATAAACAAATATATATATATATATATATATATATATATATATATATAAATATATATATATATATATATATATATATATATATATATATATATATATTTATGTATATATATATATGTAATATAGATAACGTAAGTAATAACTTAAGGTAATATGAACACTTGCTATTACATATGTATATATATATATATATATATATATATATGTCGCGATTTATTTCAAATTGTGAGATTATTAGTAAGATTACACTTGCATAATATTAATACTTCTACGTAAATTTTAGCTGAGAAAAAATATATATAAATAATTAATGTCTGTCTGTCAATATATCTGATTATTCAGACGTCCGGAAATGGGTGAAAAGGGAAGCAAAATCCATTACATTCGTACATGCATACGCGCGTCGAAGGAATGCTTGCTGAGGTTTACAACATTCGAGCCGGAGTACCACAAGGTTCCGTCCTAGATCCTATACTCTACACACTCTACACCAACGACATACCGCGCACTCAGGATGTAGAGCTAGCCCTCTTCACTGATGACGCGAGCTTCTACGTGTCTGGATTCAAACCAGACCGCTATTTGTAAACGCCTCCAATTCGGAGAAAAAACTTTAGGGAAATGGTGTCGCAAATGGAGGATCCAGGTTACACCTTACCAAAAGTGCAGCTATGTACTTCTCTCGACGCATCAAAACGTAGCATCTCCCAACCATAGAGGTATTTGATTGTCCAACCCCCTGAGTAAAGACAGTTAAATTCGGTCCGCAAATCAACCGCATACGAAATCAGTCAGCCTATGTTCTCGGTCGTTTGCACCCGTTATTAAATAAAAATAGCAAAATTTCCCTACGTAATAAAAGTACACTTTACAAAGCGTGCATCCAACCCATAATGACATACGCAAGTCCAGTCCTTGCGCATGCTTCCCCGAGTCTCAATCACCCACTTCAGATAATCCAAAATCGCTTCACGCGCAGGGCCGTTTATTCCGCAATGTCACAGGCTAGTTCTCACCAGTCAACACTGATAGAAGAGTCGCTGGAGTTTCTTGCCCCACTTCTTCTCCAGCGCCTACGGATTCCAAAGTGGTGGTACAGATAGTTAATAATAATACTGATATTAATTTAGATAATCCGTAGTCAGAAGCACCTGACCGAGCCGTTCGGTCCGCTCGAGCATCCTCGAGTCAGTCGCTCTCGCGTAAAGGGTAACGGCCCAGCCCTAGGCTCTCGGGAATCCTTGAGCTGGTTACCCACTAATAAAGGTCTCGGCGTACATGTAATGCTAATAAAAGGGTGTTAATAAGGATTTATTAAATTTGAGGCTACATACATAATTGCTTGCTACTTGTAATGCATTACGACACTTAAATGTCACCTTGCTATTAAAAAATTCTAAAAGCTTCGCCTGGTTATGAGTTCACGTTTACTTAAAGGGTTAATCATGTAAATGGAACTGCCGCAGTTTGACGTAACTAGAGCTTTGACGTGGTCGGAGCCTAAGTGGCGCCTAGCATTCCTAATTAATGTTTACAAGTGGAAAGCGGGTTCACTTTACGAATTTTAAATAAGGTTGATCCTCGTTCTTAAAAGATTCAATTTTAATTACATCTTTATAAAACGAAGATTAACTTTAATTATTTCAATTCACAACAGATGTTTTTGAAATAAGGATTTATTTTTATTTTAGCAACAAACGAGCATACAGATCACCTGATGGTAAGTGATTCCTGCAGCCCATGACATCTAACATCTATATTTATCCTTGACAAGGAATCAATCATAATGCGGATGCGTTGTCACCCTTGAGGACTGAGATGAAATGCCTCGTCACCAGTAATAAAGGTCCCGGATCCCTATACTCTCCAGATGTAACACAGCAGCATTATGCTGCTATTTTACGCTGGTAATTCTGTTAGGGTGTGGTCCTACCCAGGAGGAGCTGACACATTCATGCTGCAGCTAGAAACAAATTGGAGTGTAGCTCTCTCACCTTTAACATTACAACTTACATACATTCGTCATTACTGGACTATAATCTTCTGTCTATTTATATTACTTTGATAATTTTTATAATTATTAACTTATTAATTGTTGCAGATAGACGTTAACATCTCTCGGTAAGATAATGCCAATCTATGGATGTGACAAAATATATATATAGTATGCATTTCACGATAAAAGAACATACAATTCACCTGATGATAAATGATCCCTACGGTTAATGGTACTCACGTTCATCCTTGATAAAGAATCATAACGTAGATGTTGTATTACCCCTATGGACTAAGATTTGTTTATCATCCGTAATGAAGACATATAAATCACACGTAAAAAAGTTCTTAAAATTTTGCAAGTTCTTCATAATAATGCCTCTTCTCTCTCTCTCTCTCTCTCTCTCTCTCTGACACATTAATCAATTTAATCGACCGCTACTAATGTAATTCTCAAATAACAAGACCTTTCGTAACCAGTTACTCTTTTTAAGAAATTAAGTCATTATAGATTAATGTGACCTAAAATCTTATAATCGTCGTCTTACACCAAATTCTTTGAGATTACGACCATGTATTTTCCATGTTTAATTTCTACTACGATTTTCGTTGTTTATTTATATTATTATATTTATTTTTTATTTTATGACAAACTACCATACAATTCACCTAATGGTAAGAGTTCACTGCGGACATATATACCGCTAATTAAGTCTCCGGAACCCTACAATTTTTATTCTTTTTTTTAATCTATAATAAATATGTAATTTACTGGCCTAGCTATCTTGTTCATAACATTTTTTTAAAAACATTTCTTAGGTACACTGTCTATAAGCTTACATGTCTTAAGCGCTTTCTTAACCAAACTCGAATTAAAAGTAAACTATTGCTTGTAATAGTACAAACTCTTTACACTCTCAGTTCAGACATAAGTTAATAATCATTTAATCTGGAAAACCGGTAAACCATTTTCAACGAAAATAAGATCCTATATTCCTATAACGATAAATAATTCCTTATAATTGTTAACAAACACATAATGTCCCGGGTGAAATTCGATATCATTAAAACAATCCCCACATTGTATAAATCGTTTTATAAAAAGCAGTATAGATGCAGATGTGCAAACAGAATTAGCCATCTCGTATAAAGTTTCATCCATTGTAAGGCTTTTACATTTAATGCTTTAAAAAAAGTTTTTGTTAGTAATTCCTCGTCCTCACGCACCACTGTGAACCTTGAACTTATCAAACTTTGATCGATGTTGTTTTGTCCCTCTTGCTAAGTAAATCAATATACCCTTCTAATGACAGTGAAAGTTATTCAACAAAAAACTATATAAACGATATTTTTACTTAATAAGTTTAACGAATAAAAATGTTTTAAGTTGATATATATGTGTTTTATCAATGGTAGAGCTACACTGCAGTTTATTTTTAGCTGCAGAATGAATGGGTCAGGTCGACCGGTGTAGGGCCACGCCCTCACAGAATACCACAGTAAAATAGCAGCTTAACGCTGCTGTGTTTCGTCTGGTGAGTGCAGGGATCCGGAGATCTTTATTACTGGTGATGAGGCATTCCACCTCAGTCCTCAGGGGTGACAATGCATCTGCAATATGATTTCTTGTCAAGGATGAATGTAGATGTCATGGGCCGCAGAAATCACTTACCATCAGATGAACTGTGTGCTCGTTTGTTACCCTTAATGCTATAAAAAAAGAAGAAAAAAAAGCACACAATAAATAATAATCATCTATCGGCCGCCATTATGATATACGAAGTCGGGGGCAGATTCTAGCTTTTGTCATATATGATAAAAGTATTGGCAAAAGACGCTATTTAACAACAAAATTAAAACTTACCAAAGTAGCCCATTTTTATTCAAAACCCTAAACCCGAACCCAAGCCTAATCCTTGTTAGTTATATTTGCATACGAATTGGGGCCCAATTGTTAACAAATGGCGGAATGGGTTGGCACGATAAACGGATTAGGACAAACGAATTATTCGTAACTCTCCTGTTCGAGAGTTCGTCACGTACTGTACAATAATTAAAAATTATTTTACTCTTACTGAGCTTAGCATAGAATAAAAATGTTACATTAAATTTTAATTTATATTATGGGTTTATAATAGTGATTTAGAATAGATACCTTTATTTAATATTACTAAACCTTTACAGATCTATCAAGTTATGTATTTTTATTTAGTTTATTATGAAACACAAAATATACATATATAATATATATACAGGACATGGTAAAATAAGAAAGTATACAATATTATTTAGTCATAATACAATTTAACCATTAAAATATTTTTATTATAGGATATTTATTTTATATTAATTTTAAAAGGATATTTAGAGAGTACAAAAATACTCTAAACAAAATAAAGATAAACAAATAAAAATTCCAAAATTCTGTTAAGTTACGTACACGTAACGTCGCATAATTAAAGACACTTTCTATTTAGGTACATACAACT